>CM061226.1:115577623-116246640 GCA_030844895.1 Ambrosia x helenae | reverse complement strand
GAATCAACAAAACCGAGTGGTTGAGACATGTATACTGACTCAGTGAGAGTGCCTTGTAGAAAGGCATTATTAATATCAAGTTGGCGGAGAGGCCAATTGAATGAAGTGGTGATAGCAAGAATAAGACGGAGGGTTGTGGGTTTAACAACGGGGCTAAAGGTTTCAACATAGTCCAGGCCGGGACATTGGTGAAATCCTATAGCAACGAGTCTTGGTTTAAGTCGATCAACGGAGCCATCGGGTTTGAATTTAGTGTGATAGACCAATTTGCATCCAACAAGATTAGGAGCATTATCGGAAGGAATAAGTGTCCAAGTTTGGTTTTGTTTTAGAGCATCAAACTCGGCTTACATGGCTTTTCACCATAATGGTTGTTTGAGGGCTTGGGTAATGGTAGTGGGATCGGGAAGGGAGTGAGTGGTATAGTGAAATAAGAAAAAGTCGGAGTTATGATACTTTGGGTTCGGTTTGCGGGTTCGATGAGAAGTAGTTGATTCGGGTGTAGGGGAGGGAATTGTTTCGGTAGGTTGAGAAGAGGAGGATAAGTCAGAGGGCGTGCGTGGAGGCATCGACTTTGTGATGGTGGGAGGGTCGGTGGGTGGTTGAGAGGATTCGGTGTGTGGTTGTGGAGGTTTAGTGGAGTGGGTTTGGTTGGAGGAAGGTGTAGAAGCAGTGGTAGTGGGATTGGAAGGGGTTGAATTTTGAGGAGGAGTGGAAGAAGGTGTAGAAAGGGAAATAGATTGTGTGGTAAGGGGTAACCAAGTTTCGGGTGAGGGTGAGATGGAAGTAGAGGTTTGAGAAAGGGATTCATAGGGAAAGATATGGTCAAGAAAATGGACTTGACGGGAAGTATAGATCCGATGAGTGAGGGGATCAAGGAGATGGAAAGCACTTTGAGAGGATGGGTAGCCAATAAAAATGCACGGTTTTGACCGACACTCAAGTTTATGTTTTGAGTATGGTCGCAACCAAGGGTATGATAAGCAACCGAAACTATGAAGTCTGTCATAGTTTGGATAGATATGGAAAAGGCGAAAATAAGGAGAATCATTATTTAAGGTGGGGGTGGGTAATCTATTTATGAGATAAGTGGCGATGGTGAAAGAAAAAGGCCAAATTTTTTTAGGCATTTTAGCATGAGAGAGTAGTGATAGTCCGGTTTCGACAATGTGGCGATGACGTCGTTCGGCATAGCCATTGTGTTCAGGTGTGTGAGGAGGAGAGGTGAGATGAGAAGTGCCACAAGAGGCTATGTGAGAGGATAGTTTGATGTATTTTCCACCATTGTCTGAAAATAATTGTTTGATTTTGGTTTTGAAAAACTTCTCAACAATGTTTTGAAATAGAATGAAAGTATTAAGAGAGTCTGATTTATGTTTTAATGGATAAATCCAAATGTATTTTGTGAAATGGTCAACAAAAATTATATAGTATTTGTAACCATCAAAAGATGTAATTAGAGATGACCAAACATTAGAAAAGATTAATTCTAGATGTGTATTAGAAGTTAAAGAGGATGAATGAAAGGGAAGTTTGTGACTTTTATTGATACAGCAAGAATTATATGATTCATGCTTACTAGAAGTAGACGGAACACAAGAAGCTAAAAGTTGTAAAACTCGTAAATGTGGATGTGCTAGGCGGTGATGCCAAGAAGACGCTTTGTTTGTTTGCAAGTAAAATGCTTGTGGAGACTTGGTGGATGATAATTCATAGAGACCATGATTAGTTATTCCCCGAAGAATGTTAGGCGAGTGTGGAAATCCTTGATGACAAAATAAGAAGAGAAAAATAAGACTAGTATGTTGTTGTCAATGCATAAACAAGAGATAGAGATTATGTTGCGAGAGATAGAAGGGACGCAAAGAATATTTTTTAGGATAATATGGACATTAGAAAAATAAAAGAGTAATAGTGCCAACGTGAGTAATTTTAAGAGACGGACCATCACCGATGATAAGTTCCTCGGTACCATCATACGGGCTGTGCATGGAGAGTGCACTAAGATCATTAGTAATGTGGTGAGAAGCACCAATGTCTTTCAGCCATGATAAATCAGAATCCACAGTATGGTGTGTTGCCATCATGTGTGCTTGTGGTTTAGTTTGGACTTTGGGTGTTGTTTCGATTGCATTCCACACCATCTTTGCCCACCATTTCTTTACTTGACAGGTTGGTTTATTTTTTTCACTGCCATGACATATCCCTATCAGTTCTTTTGATAACTCTACTGGATACCAAAAAGTTTTTTCTTTTTCTAGTTTGAGCAGTTTCCGATCCATTGGTCATGCCAAAATAAACTGATAAACTAAACTAAATCGACAATTATATAAAACACACAATTAGAATCATAAACAATCCCAAAACCTAACGTAATTTAGCACCATAAACAATCACAAGAACCATAACTAAATAGGAAAATACGCAACAAAGAAATAAGTCATACACGTAAGAAGTTACTAAACAAGAAAAACTTCAACTAGATAAATGCATCCAAAACTCGCTTATTAGTTACCGGAACCCATCGGCCATCACATCTAGTAATACACCAATTCTTATATGAGAAGGAGAACTAAATAACGTCCTAGCTTTTTCTTGGTTGGCAACCAAGTAATTTAAAGCCCTCGGTAGTTCATGGGCTTCCAAACCCATCGACTCCAATTCATTAATATATTTCCTCACCCATGTACTCACGATGATAAACTCTTTCTAGTATTTTATCACACTCTTGAATAATTTTATTGCCTTTTAAAAATAGCATTAGCTATACTGCCAACGTTATTCATAATCATAAAGGTTAAATCTTCATCTTATTGTTCAACTTTTCTTTATTACATTTCTTTGCACTTGAAGACTCCTTAGGCAGAGAAGACGAAGGTACACCACTTGAATATCATCATCGATATTATATTGGCTCTCCAAAATTACATGACTGGCAACTAATAAGTCATCCACTTCTTGAACGGTTTTTATGTTAACGTTATCATTCTTTTGCAATCAGCCGTTTTTTCCTTAGTAGTTTTAGCTTGTGCACTGAATGCCCTATCTCTTGCAAATAGTTCTAGCATTTCATTAAAGTTTGAGGCTTTCTTCGCCTTCAACGCTGCAACATCTATTAATGTATCACAGACTATTTAACACAATCAAGATAATTAGTATTATAAACGATAATCTAAATATTCAAGCAAGTAGTTGAAGCACTTACAACTATTAATGTATCACAGACTTCATCCCTGCTTCAATTAGTTGAGTTTCTGAATTCCGTGAGAACCCACTTACTCACGTTACACGAAGCACATC
The DNA here is from genome assembly GCA_030844895.1 of Ambrosia x helenae. Taxonomy (NCBI): domain Eukaryota; kingdom Viridiplantae; phylum Streptophyta; class Magnoliopsida; order Asterales; family Asteraceae; genus Ambrosia; species Ambrosia x helenae. Next base: position 116,243,340 of record CM061226.1, on the reverse strand, counting down.
TTATCGTACCATTGCAAAAAAAAAAACGGTCTTTTAGACCATACGGTGTGGAGCCGGCATGCCCACGCCGGACCAGCGTACACCGCCCCCTATGCCGGCAACGGCATGCTCATCAAATTATTGCCGAGTATGACGGGCCATTTGATTGGTGTTTTGTTTTTTTTTTAAGGGAGAGATGATGCTCCTACCATACCCTTGGACCTAGGGGTGTTCAGAAAAACCGCAAACCAAATAAAAACCGAAAACCGAACCGTAACCGAAAAAAACAATCCGAACAACGAATTTGGTGTTTGGTTTGGTTTTAACTGAAACCGAATTGCTTATTCGGTGTTTGGTTTGGTTTTTGGTTCTACATTTTTTTTATTTGGTTCATTTGGTTTATTTGGATAACCGGGTAAACTGGTAAAATAATTAATTATTAAATAAAAATAATAATATTTAATAACTCATATATAATATATAAGCCCAAAATATTAAACCAACCCAAAATAAATAAAGCCCACCAATTTATAGAGGTAATAATCTGAGTATAAACTAGTAAACTATGGTTCATTTTACTATTTCTAATTTTTATAATGTTTCTGTTTGCGTGGTTTGATTTTTTTGGTTTATATTTATTGCAAACTTTCTTTTCGGATTTTGGAACATATAGGTATATAAGTTAGAGAAAAAAAAACTTCGTTTCCAGTTGGTTTGTTTGGTTGAATTTGGTTTGTTTGGTTTTAACCCGAAACCGAACCGAATTCAATTTGGTTGAATTTGGTTTGGTTTTCATATTCCTAATTTGGTTTGGTTTGGTTTGGTTTGGTTTTTGGTTTGAGGTACAAAATTTTGAAAACCGAATAAACCGAATCGAATAAACCAAATAAACCGTAAAACGAACCAATGAACACCCGACCATCATCACCATGATGCTCCTACCCACGCTAATGTGGCATCTGAGGTGGAGGACCATCATGGATGACGGGCCTCCTCCACACCCTGTAGTCTTAGCGTTGTTAAATGATGCTTCAAATGGGTTTTGGTGAAATTCATTTGAAGCTTTCTCAGCGCCTTAACCATATTGTTCTTGGCATTAAACCCGTTTCATATGATGGGAGTCGTCGGTGTATTGGGCAATGCTTTGCTATGTGTTATTCATGGTGCTATTGTATAAAATACTTTATTTGAAGATGGTGATGGCTCAAATGCATTCCGTGTTTTTAACCCAACCCAAGATAGATAAACTTATTCAATGGTCACTGCTAATCGCTTCTCGTCCCAAATCTTTGGGGTTACTTTTCCCAATAAATGTTGGTTACATTTCTTTATGGTATTTGTAGGAGTAACCGGTTTATGGATGAGTGCTCTTGGAGTATTCGGTCTGGCCTTGAACCCATAGGCATGTGACTTCGTTTCACAAGAAATTCGCGTGGCGGAAGATTTTGAATTTTAGACTTTCCACACCAAAAAATATTCTCTTAAACGAAGGTATTCGTGTTTGGATTGTTGATCAATTCTTTGATAATAATATATAAACATAATAATAAATCAGATAGGTACCTTATTAGCCAGTAACCACTGAGAGGGAATACTTCATGATCTACAGAATGACCGGGTTCCCATTTAGGGTGTACAGTTAGGATGGCTTAAGGAGATCAGAGATCTCAGTTTTAGAGAGGAGAGGATGAAAGAATTAGGGTTGTGAGTAATGGTGTTTCATTAGCCTTTAACCTCTCCTAATAATCTCTATATATACACCCAAGGGGAAACCCTATTTAATGGTTCATTAAGGGTAATTATGTCCATCACATAAAGACCAGTTAAACCAATAGGGGTATTTAGGTCATTGATCATTTATTAGATAAATGATTATAAGGGCCATTTAATTAGAATATATAAATATATTCTTACATTCTCCCACTTGGCCAAGTAATCATTTATTATGAGCATTAGATAAGCCTGATCAGGAGTTAACACTCATTTTAGTTTTAAACCCGAAAATGTAGCAGAGAAATACAGTCGTTGAGTCAGTTATTCAACTCAGGACCCCCATTAATCATACTACACCCCAAATTTAAAACTTAACATTAGGATCATGACAAGTAAGCCCTTAACGTTAATTTGTATAATTAGTGTCTATACGTCATTAGGCATGCTTGAACGTATTTAGAGACAAACAAATATTAAATGGATGAGGAATAATTAATAATTAGCCATTCATAGTGCAATATGCAGTTGTACATGGTCTTTAATAAAACCCGTCTCAATTATAGGCCCTTAGAGAGACTTATGGGTGATAGACCTTTAGTTATTGGATCCATAAGCATATCATGAATGAATTCGATACAAAGAATTAGTTTCCTCTACTTGTTCATAAAATAAGTGAACAATAAATTTCGTATCGAATTTCTAATGCAGCTCCGCTCGAACTGTTACTGTTCGAGAAAACAGGGTAGCTGACTTTATCACAGTAAGTCATCAATATAGAATTTAGATGGAGTTATTAATTATGAGTCTACTGATAAAATTCCAACAACATTTAGTGACAGCTGCGTTGTGATAAGCAACATATTATGTCATTATTAATTAGGTTGTTGTTAACAGTTCATTATGACTCCTCCATGAGATAAGTTTTGTCTGCTAAAATAAGGATATATCCCGAAGTTGACATATTGTTTTCTTTGAATACAACAAAGTTAGAATAAGAGTATTCAACTATTTTAAGTTCTCACTTCTTCTTTAAAATTATAGTCTCTCGTTTCTTAGAGATATTGTAATACTTTATTAGATGCTTCACAATAATCTAGACGAGTCTAGTGTTAAGCAACATGAGCAATATCCAAACGAGTATAGACTTAAACTTACATAAGGCTTCTAATTAATGAAGCATAAGGTAGTAATCTCAATTATCCTATTAGCCTCTAAAGGAGAGCAATTTTGTATGATACATGTGTAAGGACCCGCTTAGAGACGAAACTAATGTCTCGTTGAGTCTATCTCGGTGAATTTTGATTCCTATAACACAAGAGGTATCTCCGAGATTCATTAAGTTAAAGTATGCGCGAACAATGTTTTGACTAACGTAACATATACTTGTCAAAAGAATGTCATCGATATAAGGACAAGTTTACATTAGTTGCTCCCACTCATCTTGAGGTAGGTGTATTAATCCACTTGGTTCTTGATGAAAAGAATTGCATTATAATTTCATCATGTTTAAATGCTTGCATCAACCCACACATGGATTTCATTGACTTACAAACTAAGTGTTCTTGACCTTCAGTTTAGAACTTTCAGGTTATTTTATGAACATGTAGGTCAATGTTAGGGAAAGTTGTCTAATGTTCATCTAATGTAGCTCTTAAATTATTATAAGCTACTAGAACGGTAATGATCCTCAAATAAACCTTTTGTAAGACAAGTAAGAAGGTTCTTTGATAATTAATTCCCTCTTGAGTATAACCCTCAGCAATCAATCGTACTTTTAGTGTGATAACGTTTCCATTTAGATTCAGTTTAGTTATGAACACCTTTAGGTAATTCAAACAAATCCAAATGTTATTCTAATTCATGGAATCAAGCTTGCCAATAATAGCTTTACCCCATTTAGAAGATTTGATTGATGCTGACGACATAATTAGAAGAGGTAGGATCAGTAAACTTTCCAAACATCCATTTTAGCTTTAGTCAGGTAAGGTACTTAATCATCAAAGTTAGTAGGCCTTTTAGACCTAGATGACCTCCTGAGTTAACTATTGGGTTTATTAGGATACATATGCAATTTTATGAATTAGCTCTTGCTTAGGTGCTTTCATTCTCAGGTAAATAAGGAGCAATATTACTTTCTAAGTGTGTTAGAGTTGGTGTAGTATGGTGTACAAGAGGTGTAATCGGAGTTAAATTCGGAGTAGAATTTAATGAGTCTCTCCCCCCGCCTCTTGTACTTTGGCAAGTCATGATAAGGACTTTTACTGCTCCCACTAAACTTAGAAGTCTTTAGGAACTTAGCATGCATAGGATCTAAGATTGGAAGACCAATAGATTCTAATAGAGAAACAACTCAATGATGTTTATGTTAGTTTCTCTTATTGAGGATTACTTTAGTTTTGGTAAGAAATCTAAGTACTTCCCATAGTTAGGCATCAATGAAACTTTATTAGGAGTATCATTATATTCTAAGGAGACAATTTGTGATGGTACGGTGTCATATACAAGAGGTGTAATTTGAGATAAGATCAAAATTGTCACTTCCCCCACCTCTTGCAACTTTTGCAAGTTATAATTAGGACACTTAATACTCCCACTGATCTTTTAGGTCTCTAGGAACTCCATATGATAAGTTTTAGCGATGCATGTGAATGGGAATATTTCATATATTTTAGACTTGATTTCCTTGTTGTCCAGACTTTGTAAGAAATTTTAAGGACATATTTAAAAGGAAATCCTTTAAGTATATATGAATTGATTTCTATAAGACTTAGGTCCGTATGAAACATATTAGATACAAGTCGATATTTTTCTAAGCTCCACTAATGTTAGTTAGTTATACCATGTGATGGAAACCCATTTATTCTTTTTGCCATTTAAAGTTAGGGCATTTAACACATGCTTTAAAGTCACTAAGAATGAGATTTGATAACAAATCATCCTTCATTAACCTATTCATGATTGCTCATGAAAAAATTTGGTCTCAATGGATGAAGTGTATAGGTCTCATTATCCTTTGTTAAATTTTCATTTTCATGATAACAAAGTTGTGAAAATGTGTGTATCATCTTGTTCTATTTTATAAGGTTTCTGTTCAGATAATGACAACAAATAATATGAGAGTTTAAATTAATAGTGACTTTGTTTTGGTCATAAAACTCATAACTATCAAAGTGTGGCTTTAGTGTTGATACTAAAATTCTGAGTAATATCCAGAATATCATAAGGTATCATAAAGCCTAATACAAAGATCAGTTATTAATAGTTCTTTCAACCTTAACAATAAATTCGCCACTTACTCCCATCTTAAGTATTTGTTGAAATCTGGTAAGGAAACAAATAGAACTACAACAATCATGTGTTAATTGGAATATTTATATTTGTGGAATCAAATATCATTGATTTTCTACTACTTAACTTAGCCAGCTGTTTCCTTAGCTTATGGATTATCTCATTGCTTGTGCCTAGTCTAATGGCATAGTTTCGTAGTGAGACATCCGCTTGGAGAAGTTAGAGCTGGAAGCAGTACATGTATTTTGTTTCCGGACTTTAAAACTATCCTCTCTATTGTAAGTTATCTTCCACTTTTTAAGTTGTAGTGGTAGTAAGGTGAATAACATCTACATTTTTCAGTTTTAGGCGTTTCTCTTCCTGTACGTATGTTGCTATCAACACACTCATTTTCCTTTGGTACTTTTGAGTGTTGTAATTGATTCATAAGGCATCTAAGCGTACTAATGGAAAACTTATTGTATAACGCACTGAAAATCTTTATCGATTCCATGAATAAGCCCTTAGTTTAATAGGCCATGTTATTCAATATTATGATGTATTCACGAATGTCACCCAACCTTATTATTTGAGTTAGATTTATTGCATGCTTCTTTAAGAGTTCTTTTGATTTTTCCATAGAAACAAAATTAGTCTTAGGAATTTCAGAATCTTTAATGACTCCCCTGATAGCAATTATTAATTTGAGTTCTTGATTACCATAAGTGACATTATATTTGACTTATCCCACTTCTTAATAAAAAAATAAATTCTTTTTATAAGAAAAGTTAGTAGGAGTGTCATGTCTTAAGGGATAATCAAGACTCAATAAGAGCAAATCATATTAAGTTTTGGAATAAGAGTGGATTAGTTAGTTTGAGATATAACCTTTTAGAAGAACTTTAGAGTGATTTATGTTATGGGATATTCAAGTAAGGCAGACAAAAAAATTAGGATCATTATATTAATGAAGGATCATTAATATGTGAGGATCATTGTTTTGATGAAAATGTGATAACATCTATTATAAACACCAAAATATAATAGATTAATTAGAAGTTCTGCTTAAAATAATAGCACATCACCTTTGGGCAGAAGTGAAATCATTTAAGCATAATGTGCAATTAAGTGTAGCACATCACCTTTGGGCAGAAGTGGGACACTTAATTTATTAGGCACAATTTAGTTTTACAGGACACGAATGTAACACATCATCTTTGGACAGAAGTGAGACATTCTTGTTAATTAGGCAAAACTAATTTGGTATGCTTAGTTAGACTTAAATAACTATGTTAAGGTAGCACATCACCTTTGGGCAGAAGTGGGACCTTTTAAGTGTTATCAAAGTGAAGCAAAATGTTTATTGATTTAGGTTTTGAAAACATATTATTTAAGGTTTTTCAAAACTAATAAACTAATTAATAATAGCAAACCCCGATAAAATTTTAGATTACCAGTTCTCGGGAAAGTAGGTTTAGTTCCCGGGAAAAGAGGTTCTCGAGAAAAATAGTTAGTTCTCGCAAACAAGGAAGTTCTCGAGAAGATGGTTAGTTCTCGAACTTGTCATAGTTCTCGGTAAAAATTGAGTTCTCGGGTGGCCTTACATTCTCGGAAATTAGTTAGGTTCTCGGTTAACATGTTAGTTCTTGAATTCTTAAGAGTTCTCGTATTCAGTAATGGTTTTCGGAATCAGTAATGGTTCTCGAATTTAGTAAGAGTTCTCGGATTTAGGCTTAGGTTCTCGAATTTTAGGTTTTCGAAAACAGGACACCGAGAACTATTGGTTCATGAACCTGAATTCGGAAACCTGTTTGAGAACAACTTTTCGGAAAAAAAATTGTTAACCCGTGAACAATGAGTTCTAGAACAATCTTATTCCCATTAGGCTAAAATTAAGGGATTTCTTAAAATCTGTTTCAATTAATTGAATATTTTTAGTATATCAAAGATATTCCATAAAGATTTCAAAATAATTAATTGATTAATTTTGAAAACTTGTAGATAAAGTAAACCCCAAAAATTAGGAAACAAAATTTTAACCCTAATTCATTACCAACTAATGTAACCTTTTCATCAAAATTAGGATGAAAATCATGAACAATTCTAAAAATATTCAAGAATCGTTCATGACCAATTATCAAATTTTAAATAAATAAACAAAAAACGATTTATTGTGATAAATGATTCCACAATACTAAACTTAGTTGACAATGAATTTCTTAGGATAATGAAAATATATATATTAGTTTCAATCCTTTGATTCTGTCCATTCAGTAAAAGAAATTTTATAATTAAAGTCACGAAATTATTAGAAGTGACAAATTTGGATTAGTATTGCCGCAAAGAAACAATACCAATATTTTACGGCAGTATTAAGGTTTCTTATGTTCAACAAACTTAAGCCGTTTAATGTGAAGAAAACATCAATATCAGATTTCAGAATTGAATCAACATTGCTCTGATACCACATGTTGATCAATTCTTTGATAATAATATATAAACATAATAATAAATCAGATAGGTACCTTATTAGCCAGTAACCACTGAGAGGGAATACTTCATGATCTACAGAATGATCGGGTTCCCATTTAGGGTGTACAGTTAGGATGGCTTAAGGAGATCAGAGATCTCAGTTTTAGAGAGGAGAGGATGAAAGAATTAGGGTTGTGAGTAATGGTGTTTCATTAGCCTTTAACCTCTCCTAATAATCTCTATATATATACCCAAGGGGAAACCCTATTTAATGGTTCATTAAGGGTAATTACGTCCATCACATAAAGACCAGTTAAACCAATAGGGGTATTTAGGTCATTGATCATTTATTAAATAAATGATTATAAGGGTCATTTAATTAGAATATATAAATATATTCTTACATGGATGGCGGCTCAAGATCAGCCTCATGAAAACCTTATGTTCCTTGAGGAGGTTATACCCCTTGAAAATGCTCTTTAATGTAACTTTAGCTTTAGTTGGTCGTGACCAAGAAATCACCGGGTTCACAAGTAAAAGTTTCATTAATCCTATTGTCGTTATCTTGTTGCCCTATCATGGATTGCATAAATATATTATCCATATTTTCCGTCCACTTTAGTTGTTCCTTCTTTTCATTGGCTTCATGTTTGCTCATGATAACTTTCTACTTGGTAACATAAGTAAAATTCGCATATGTACATATGTAAATGATTGCTTATGCTGAATAGAATTACTATATGCACACACAGATAAAAAAAGAACCAAATGTACAAGCAGCTAATACACTTATTGTTGGGTATCTGTTACAACTACGATATCTAGGGGGTGTTCCATCAATTGCACCGACTAATGATATATGGCTCGCAAAAGTCTATGGAGGCACCGACTAGTTTATCCAGAACAACGGCATAGCCAAGATGTCCATTAATGATGATCCCTAAAACGATGAATATATGGTACCTTTAGCCCACCATGAATCACGATACCTTTTAATAAATTAGGACTTGTGACTCCAAAACCTAAAGATACCCAATACATAGGATGTAAAAGATGATATTTTGTCTAATATATCGGTACATCACATGAGGTCGCCTCTTGAACAGTCAGTCATGAAGCATCATTGCCAAGCCACTTTTTTATCGAAATCTTAGAGAAAGGGTAGGGTTCTTAGGGCATGTGTAGTGTGTGTGTGTGTGGGGGGGGGGGGTTCATGTGCTTTTTAGGGAATAAAATATTATAAAGTAATAGAAGAGGCTTCATGGGGCTTTATGGGGAAATAGGGGTGTAGTGGAAAGGGGCTTCATGGGATTTTATAAGTGATTGGGTAATCATTGCTTAATTATTATTTTTATTTAAATAATAATATTAAATGGTAAATAATATTTCATTAAATAAAAAAATAAAAATACTAAAAAAATCACAAAATACTAAAAGAAAAATTAGAAATCCTAAAAAAAATTACAAATACTAAAAAAAAATACAAATATTAAAAATATAAATAACTACTCGTCATCATCGTCGTCTTCTTTGTCTTCTTCATTTTCTCCTTCTCCTTCTTCTCCTCATTCTTCTTCTTCTTCTTCTTCTTCTTCGTTGTTTTGAATCGGGCGAATCGTCCATGCTTCCTCGACCAAATCCGCCTTCAACGCGTTATGTATATCATTGAAACGCAACATGGTACTGTTTTGCATTCTCTGCTCCATTGTCGCTTGCGTCCCTTGAACAACATCTTCCAGAAAATAGTTTTGGCATATTGCTTTTCTTTCGTCTTCAAGTATCATATTATGCATTATGATACAATCATTCATATTGCTTTTCCTTCGTCTTCAAGTATCATCGTATGTGTTCCTGTAGGCGAGTACACGTAATGAGGAAGTGACCTTTTAAATTGGTTTGAATCCTAAACACCCTCTAGCTGTAACATCGCAAAATTTTCCCCCAAATATTTTTTATAAACGCCTTTATATTTTTTTTCATTTTATACAAATGTGGCAACGTCTTTATTTTTTCCTCATTCACAACTTATGTACATATATATATATATATATAGATTTATATTAATAATAATAATAATAATAATACATTTAGTTTTAAAAAAAAAATATATTATGACATTTACAAAACTATTGCTGCAGCCCACTCCCCATAATTGAAGCCTAATAGCCTGAGCCCAACATAAACCAAACCAGACGCGGCCCAATAGCCTGAGCCCACTAAACCATCAAGCCCATACCCCCCTCCCTTATCAGCTTTATTAAAAAAAAAAAAGAGATCCCTCTGCCGGGATCGAACTCGCGTCAACCCCCGGGCCAAACATTTCCACACACACACAACACCACTTGATCTACACATTCCTTTTGAACTAAACCTAACTTTAATTTTATTTAACCAAATCTTCGCTGCTCTCCTTCTTCTTAGCTGTTACGTGACAGCGAGCAGCAGCAGTTAATTATGAATTTTTTTCCTTTTTTTTGACCACTCTAATTAGCATAATTCACGCGTAATTGATCTGAATCAACATGGCAACATCACCTTCGGTTCATTACGCGTCAAAACGACGTTTAATTCTCATCAATTCATACCTATATATATACCTTTGACGCGTTTGACATTAAATTCGTGGTCAACCTTCCAATTAACCAAACCCATTGCACCTCAGTATAAATAGATGATCCTAGAGCCTTAACAACTCGCTCACTCATCTCTCTTAACCCCCAATTCTTCTGAAACATCTCTGTTATTACGATTTTGAACGCCGTTGACTTATATCTTTGACCCGGCAATTATCCACGAAACAAACACTGTGAGTTCTATATTTTTTGTGGGTTTTATTAGTCGGCAATCACACAGCATAAGCCCTAATAACAATCGGGTTCATAATGTCTGAATCGTTTGATTGTAATATCTAGGGTTCATAATTATTATTTGGGGATAAATCTGGAAGTCATGTGTGTATTTATATATTTTTAAACAAGAAATATCACAACCAATGGCCTAGGCCAAGTGGTTGTGACCTGGGTTTGTTTCAGAGAGGGACCGGGTTCGAGTCCCAGCATGGACACCCTTTTTCCACATTTTCTTTTTTTAAAACAAACCATTTACAATTATTTATTATACATTTAAATCTTGTAAATTCATTCTTAAATAGTAAAATCTTTTTATAAATTCTACAAAAATTATATTATGTTGATCTGATGAAAAAGTTCAACACCCAATTTTTAGTTTTCTGAAATTTATTTATTTAATATTTATAATAAATAAATCAAGTTTATTCCATTTTATTTATAAAAATCTATAAAAATATCAAAACGATCTTATTAATTTCCACAAAAATTATCCTAAGTTTTTATAACTTTAAACTTTTCAGAAATAATTTTTAATTCTGAAAAATCATTTATTTTATATTTTAAATCAATTTTTGTTAGATTTAATCATAATTAAATCATAATAAATCCAATTTTCATTATTTTTGCACCAAAATTTTATACAAATTATTTCTGATCATTTAGAACAGAAATATGATTTTTAAAATAGGAATTCTTTAATTTTAGTATTTTTGAATATTAAAGTTAAATATTGGCTATTTATAATAAATAGATTTAATAATCTATTTTAAAGAAAATAATTTTACAAAAATTATTTTTATACTCTAAACATATTATTGTGACCATCTTCAATTTAAATTTCATAAAAAGATTTTTAGTTATTTATTTACTAAATTTCTCTCAATTGGCGAATATTTTTAATATTAATCAACGAGCAATTATCCCCAAATCGAAACCCTAGGATACACTTGTAAGTTAATTAGACTTAGACTTATTATATATTACCTTATTATAGGGTGATACTTGATACATTTGGTCAACACATTTCTCAACAAATATAACATTTTACCAAGGTGAGTTTTACATAGCCCCTTTTCTATTTATCACCATTTTTGGGGTGAAACATGTTTATAACATCATCATTGCAATTCAATCATCAATGTGTCTATGTGTTTTCTATGTTGCATTATGTCTTGAGCATGATTAGAGTAAGCACCATTCTAGCATAATCATTAACATTGATCAGCCGGCGGTATACATTGATAGATCTATTGGACTGACAATCCCACCCGGATACGTGCCTCCTACAAAGGTTACGTGGGTGTTTGTTATCGTATAACATTTTGGACCATGAGCGTATGGTATGTATCATTTTATAACAGTCATCAGGGTTGATTATGCACTCGATTTATTTCTAGTATGTTCTCACATATGGACTAGATTGACATGACACATGAATTGCACATCATTCTTACTCAATTATCAAAAACCTATGTAATTCTCACCAACTTTTGTTGACCCAAAACATTTTCAACTTAACATGTTTCAGGTTCTATTTGCTTGGAGATTTATATTGATGCTTGAAGATATGTGTATAGTTTCAATCAATTTGATGTACAAATTCTAGAACATTTGTATGTAAGTTATTTAAATCATTTATGAAAATTATTATTCACCATGAGCTACTGAACAATCATCAATACGTGACATCCCGATGTTTCCGCCATCGGTTGGGGTGTTACAGATTGGTATCAGAGCCATGGTTATAGGGAATTAGGTTATTAGAAAAATAATCTAGTCTATAACCATAGGATTTAACAAGTACTTGCTTCCTTTACTTGCTATTCTCTATCTCCCTCCTACTTCATATCCCTACTTTCATTCCTACAAGAAGATTGCTCTCCATTAGTGGATCTACTCTTAGACTAATAAGACAAAATCCTCAGGTTTAACCTGAACCCCCTTGAGATCTCGTCGAAGTTCTAGATCTTAATAACGAACACGTGCAATCTGGAAGGGTGAACGCCTGTATTCTGAGTCTTCTGTCTAGGCTGGCATTGCGCATATATCCCAATCAGACGAGGGACCCGGATGCCTACCTGGGAATTCTCGGGATGAGTGTTCACTTATAGGCTAAAGCATGTCTTCATGTGTTATTAGAATCTGGAATCTTTGATAAGTCAACGTTTTCGTCTATTCGTTTTAATTAATGAATAAATGATTACATTCCGTATCTATAACCTCATTCATTTCATTGTGTCTCCTACAGATCATGTCTCCACGTCACAACACTCGCATTAACAGTGGTGACAATCATGAAGAAGAGAGCAGCAACCACAATCCCGACCACAACACTAACAATGGAGGTGATGCCCAACTAGCTACGATTATTTCTCAACAATTGGCACAACAAATCACAACTCTGGTTTCTAACTTGTTGGCTCAAGTCACCCCAATGAAAGGGAACGGCAATAGAAATGGGTATGGCGATGGAAATCACATAAAGAACGGAACCCTAGTTCGGAAAGGCGAGAAAACAAGTAATGTGGCCGCGGTAACTACCAAAAACCGGAAGCGTAAGACCAGGAATCCTAATGTAAACCTCACTACACAAGTCTCTAACAAAAAGCCTTATACAAGAAACTTTCCATTGTGTAACACATGCAACCGACATCATCCCACCGTTTCAGCATGTCGCGTGTGCACCAATTGTGGTAGGTATGGCCATCTGGTCAACACATGCCGCGAGACCCCAAACCCTAATGCCAATCAACCCACCAACCCTGCTCAGGCTGATAATCCCAATCGATACAACTATGGTCAATGCTATGAATGTGGAAACCCAAATCACTACCGTAACCGATGCCCTAAACTAAACCAAGATCAAGACCCTCCAGCTACCTAACCGCAAGTCTCACCATTTGACTATTGGTTGCTTTTATTCTATGTATTGACGCTATTTGATTCAAGTAATAAAATTCGAGTATTATCATAACATCTGTGTGCATGCTTGTTTGAATGAAAACTAATTGCTATATCTATAATCATACGTGCTTACTTGTACAACAAATAGTTGACTACCAAAACAACCTACTTAACGATTGGTAGAGGTCATCATGTCTTTCCAACAGTCGGGAGAGGCCCTACCACCTGCTCAACGACTGGAGGAGACTATCAGACCTGCTCAACAATCGGAAGAGTCATAGAAGGACACAAAACCCTAATGTAAGGTAAATTGGGGATTACGGTCCGGAACGTAATCATGAATTTACAGGTACGTTAAGGTGGTGTGGAATACTATCAAGATTTTCAGTAGTTAACCAAATGTAAACATTAGATATCTAGTAGTTCATTTAGTAGCTCAACTCACACGTGACACGCCTCTTACCCACGCTATTCGAGACTGGTTACTCTATTCATTGTCATGTCCTAACATAAAATTCTCCAGGTCACACTTGTCCCAATTTCTATCAAACCCCCTTTAACCCTGTGTTTTCAATAAACTTCGGGACGAAGTTTTCAAAAGTAGGGGAGACTGTAACATCGCAAAATTTTCCCCCAAATATTTTTTATAAACGCCTTTATATTTTTTTTCATTTTATACAAATGTGGCAACGTCTTTATTTTTTCCTCATTCACAACTTATGTACATATATATATATATATATAGATTTATATTAATAATAATAATAATAATAATACATTTAGTTTTAAAAAAAAAATATATTATGACATTTACAAAACTATTGCTGCAGCCCACTCCCCATAATTGAAGCCTAATAGCCTGAGCCCAACATAAACCAAACCAGACGCGGCCCAATAGCCTGAGCCCACTAAACCATCAAGCCCATACCCCCCTCCCTTATCAGCTTTATTAAAAAAAAAAAAAGAGATCCCTCTGCCGGGATCGAACTCGCGTCAACCCCCGGGCCAAACATTTCCACACACACACAACACCACTTGATCTACACATTCCTTTTGAACTAAACCTAACTTTAATTTTATTTAACCAAATCTTCGCTGCTCTCCTTCTTCTTAGCTGTTACGTGACAGCGAGCAGCAGCAGTTAATTATGAATTTTTTTCCTTTTTTTTGACCACTCTAATTAGCATAATTCACGCGTAATTGATCTGAATCAACATGGCAACATCACCTTCGGTTCATTACGCGTCAAAACGACGTTTAATTCTCATCAATTCATACCTATATATATACCTTTGACGCGTTTGACATTAAATTCGTGGTCAACCTTCCAATTAACCAAACCCATTGCACCTCAGTATAAATAGATGATCCTAGAGCCTTAACAACTCGCTCACTCATCTCTCTTAACCCCCAATTCTTCTGAAACATCTCTGTTATTACGATTTTGAACGCCGTTGACTTATATCTTTGACCCGGCAATTATCCACGAAACAAACACTGTGAGTTCTATATTTTTTGTGGGTTTTATTAGTCGGCAATCACACAGCATAAGCCCTAATAACAATCGGGTTCATAATGTCTGAATCGTTTGATTGTAATATCTAGGGTTCATAATTATTATTTGGGGATAAATCTGGAAGTCATGTGTGTATTTATATATTTTTAAACAAGAAATATCACAACCAATGGCCTAGGCCAAGTGGTTGTGACCTGGGTTTGTTTCAGAGAGGGACCGGGTTCGAGTCCCAGCATGGACACCCTTTTTCCACATTTTCTTTTTTTAAAACAAACCATTTACAATTATTTATTATACATTTAAATCTTGTAAATTCATTCTTAAATAGTAAAATCTTTTTATAAATTCTACAAAAATTATATTATGTTGATCTGATGAAAAAGTTCAACACCCAATTTTTAGTTTTCTGAAATTTATTTATTTAATATTTATAATAAATAAATCAAGTTTATTCCATTTTATTTATAAAAATCTATAAAAATATCAAAACGATCTTATTAATTTCCACAAAAATTATCCTAAGTTTTTATAACTTTAAACTTTTCAGAAATAATTTTTAATTCTGAAAAATCATTTATTTTATATTTTAAATCAATTTTTGTTAGATTTAATCATAATTAAATCATAATAAATCCAATTTTCATTATTTTTGCACCAAAATTTTATACAAATTATTTCTGATCATTTAGAACAGAAATATGATTTTTAAAATAGGAATTCTTTAATTTTAGTATTTTTGAATATTAAAGTTAAATATTGGCTATTTATAATAAATAGATTTAATAATCTATTTTAAAGAAAATAATTTTACAAAAATTATTTTTATACTCTAAACATATTATTGTGACCATCTTCAATTTAAATTTCATAAAAAGATTTTTAGTTATTTATTTACTAAATTTCTCTCAATTGGCGAATATTTTTAATATTAATCAAACGAGCAATTATCCCCAAATCGAAACCCTAGGATACACTTGTAAGTTAATTAGACTTAGACTTATTATATATTACCTTATTATAGGGTGATACTTGATACATTTGGTCAACACATTTCTCAACAAATATAACATTTTACCAAGGTGAGTTTTACATAGCCCCTTTTCTATTTATCACCATTTTTGGGGTGAAACATGTTTATAACATCATCATTGCAATTCAATCATCAATGTGTCTATGTGTTTTCTATGTTGCATTATGTCTTGAGCATGATTAGAGTAAGCACCATTCTAGCATAATCATTAACATTGATCAGCCGGCGGTATACATTGATAGATCTATTGGACTGACAATCCCACCCGGATACGTGCCTCCTACAAAGGTTACGTGGGTGTTTGTTATCGTATAACATTTTGGACCATGAGCGTATGGTATGTATCATTTTATAACAGTCATCAGGGTTGATTATGCACTCGATTTATTTCTAGTATGTTCTCACATATGGACTAGATTGACATGACACATGAATTGCACATCATTCTTACTCAATTATCAAAAACCTATGTAATTCTCACCAACTTTTGTTGACCCAAAACATTTTCAACTTAACATGTTTCAGGTTCTATTTGCTTGGAGATTTATATTGATGCTTGAAGATATGTGTATAGTTTCAATCAATTTGATGTACAAATTCTAGAACATTTGTATGTAAGTTATTTAAATCATTTATGAAAATTATTATTCACCATGAGCTACTGAACAATCATCAATACGTGACATCCCGATGTTTCCGCCATCGGTTGGGGTGTTACACTAGCGTCGGGTTTTTACTTAAAGTAGTCATATGTTGACTCTAAATCTTTGGTAATGCGCAAAAATAACCTTTTACTCATCCGAAATCTTCTCCTAAACATATCAGGGCCGTAAACCGGATTAGCATTGAAATAATCATTCATTAAACGCTCATTGGCGGATACACGGTCTCGCTGTATATATTCCCTGGACAATTTTGGTCGTGGGGGGGGGGAGGGGATTATTTATATGATGCATGGCGCTCGACGCTAGCATAACCGTACTCGTAACGGCTTCTTCCTCTTCCGCGTCGTCGTCATGAAAAAACCTTTGATAAAGATCGGTAAACGAGTCTTCGGAGGGAGGAGACGACATTGTGGTGATTTATGTGTATATTTGTTTCTGGTTGATTTGTATGTGTGTGTATATTTGTTTGAGTGTTGAATTGTATATGTATTTGGTTGTGTTTATAGTGTAATATATATACAGTGGTGAGTTTTTTTTTTTCTAATATGTGACAGTTGGTAAACGGTCAAGTCAACAACCCCAACATTCAAGTCAACTGCCACAATGCTCGTTATCTCCATGACCCTCACCCCTATAGCGCAGGCGGGAACGGTGTGTCGGACACTATAGGGTACCAAAAAAAACTCTATAGCGCCATTTATAAAGCCCCACTACACAAGCACTTAGGGTGTCAATATACTTTTTCACACCGGTTGGTAGAGGTAAGCTACCAACCAACATAAAATATCCATTGCGTAGTTATGTAATTTTCTTGTCCTTGCTTATCATGTAATATGTTCATCTAATATGTTGTTTGCTTTACGAAAGTTCAGTCATTCAAAAAAAGTTACCAACCAACATCTATAGTAAGAAAATGAAGACGTGGACGTGTGAAACATCATCTATCGTTTTGGAATTTCACACTTGTAATTGGCTGTTTTTGTTTTTTTTTTTTTAATTTAAACGTAGATTTTTTCATCAGGCAAAAAAAAAAATTTGTCTTAGCAAGCGGCAATCGAATATGAAACTAGTTAGGTTGAGTCTTCATCAATTAGTGAAATCTTGTCAACCAAGGCTAAATTTCTACAATTTTGGTTATTCAATTTATGTTAAGAAAATGTTGTTGAGTAACCCATCACTCTGATACCATGAAAGAATTATACAAAGCGATAAAAATATTATCATATATTATATATTTTGTATATACTAGTAGAATAACCATGATATCTCTCTGTCCATGAGTCTCTAAAGACATGAATAGTCATGTGAAAAAACCCGAATTGAAGCAATACAAGATTCACAAAGAAAGAATCCAATACAAGATTTCGCCATTTTTCGCATACACTCCCGTGGAGATGATTGTCTTGACAATAAAACTCCAATGGATGGACCACTGCGAGAAGACAAAACTTGGTATGGGCACATGAACTTGCAAATATGATGGATAATAACTAAGCTATATGTGTTGTATGAGAAAGTCGTTGGGTCCAACTTGTGAGATCCAATAAAGCATCATGTGACATAGTAATCTTACATTCTTACTTTATCGTAGCGTATGTCTACAGTGGCTCTATTAAGCGTATTTAACCGTACATGAGGTGTACCGGTCAGGTTAAAATGAGTATTCCAACCATAGGTAAGTTGTTCAAATATCTTGAAAATGGTGGATCCATCCATCAGGGGCGGACATAGAGCTTAAGGAGGGGTCGCGGACGTTGCAGCTCAACTTCGCGCTCGTAGTGGAAAATTAATGGAAATTTTGGTTTCTTTTTACGAAATTTGGAAAACGTTGCTACTAAAATGAAAAAAATGAAAAACGTTACTACTGATTTTGTGGCCTAGATCCGTCACTGCCATCCATGTGACTATACTCATGTGTTTACTTCATGTGTATAGTCAATAGTGTCTAATGTCTTGTTTTCTAAATTAAAAAACAGATTTCTTTTTATTTGATCATAATTGTCGTATTAAATTGTTAGGAGTTGGTAATACAAGGAACTAGAGAGGGATATGGGGTCCTTTAACCTTTCGGCCATCTAATTTTTTCTATTAATATTGGCATCCATCTATCGTTATATTATTATTCTCAAAATTATCATAAGTAATTTAGTGAATGTAACCAAATTCTTTTATAACTGTTTTTTTTTTTACTATGTAACTTTTTATGATAACCTAATAATTTTAGAAATTCCTAACAGGACTGGAACTAAATATTTGGCTTTGAATCCTTGGTTTCTTTGTTTACCTTTATACTCTTGTTTTGTTCTTTTTGTTTACTCCACAAGCTCATTCACCACTCTTTACAAATATTTTTAATAAAAATATTACCTTTTAGTTACCTCTTTGACTTTTTTTTCTTTTATGTGCATTGTTTTTTTTCTTCTTGGGAGGTTATGTGAAAACTACAGTACATATTACTTTTTCTACCTATATATTATCGTGTAAAATTTTGAAAATTACTTGTTTCATTTTGCAAGACAAATAATTTAATGTTGTTGATTTAGGTTGGTAAGTTTTCTTTTATTTTCTTGAGAGATATTTTTCTAAGTGCAATAAGATGTTAAATTACAAAGTAATTGATATCTATATCTATATCTATATCTATATCTATATCTATATCTATGTCTATATCTATATTATAAAGCATTTGACAATGACTTCTTAAATTTTAAGAGATATAAGTTTAAATGTCTATGATACAACACATAATGCATAAAATAACTACTTTTTAAGGGTAAATATGTCTTTTAAACACCACATTTAATTAAAAGAAACTCAAGAGTCATGAGATGTTTATGAAACCACATGACATTCAATTTTATAATTACTTTAAACATATTAAATAGAAAACATATAAAAAACAATTCATGATGTTATATGTTATGTTATAACATTTTATATAGAGTTGGGTACTTTAAAAAAACTTGGAGTTTTATAAACTAGACAATACTATATAGAAATCGAGAAATAGTGAAAGTTGTGTTTTTAATCATGACGTAACGATTCGAATTTTGAAATTACTACGTTATATTCACACACACAAACATGCCTAATTTGATCTAAACTATATAATCATCGGATTCAATAACTGAAGAAGAAAGCTTCTGTTTATAATTAATTTCAAACAAAGGTATTCAGAAATATTCATGTAATAATGGTTAGGTTCATAGTAGGTATGTTAGGTTAGTATGTGCTCTGCAAAAGAGTTTCGGTTACACCCACTGCATCGCACGGGCCAACCCACTAGTTTATACATAACCCGTATGAGTTTATCATGTCATCATGATGGATATATAGATTGTAGATTGATTAATTTTCTCTCGTCTATACATGATTTATCATTGTAATTCATTTAAATAAGATACTGAAATATTTATGATACCAGAAATTAGAATGTCATGCAACGTCCGTTTTCATGTTGGTTTTTAATCAGTGTCGGACTCAGGAAATGTTTTATGGGGGTGCGATCGGGGGCTTCAGCCGAACTTTTAAGGGGCACGATTAGGGCCTACAAATTAGGCTTTTTTTTTTCATTTAACGAGGGCACCTTGGCCCGTTAGGATGTATGTAGGTCCGTTACTTTTCTCAATTTGTTTTGAACGGCTAATTTGTAAAGTCTCTATTCCTTGGTAATCAAAGCCCAAAGATCTATGAATTAGCGCATGCTTAAATAGCCAAGCAGACAAATTACCTTGCATCTTTTTTATCTCTCCCACATTTTTTTGTATAAGTATTTCAGATTTACGATGAAATTTCTGAAGATTGAGCCACGACTTTTTATTCTGTGCAAAGGAATCCTGTCTAATTTACTAATTCGTGTGAAGATACTAAACTTTTGTATTTGAAAAATGTTACAGGAGGAATCTCTGAGGTAGATGGCGGTTGATAAAGGAATCCTTTATCATAATTTCCTGTATGAATACTATGCCCAACCTGAAACTTGTGATTGGTAGTAAAACACCGATTCTCTCGCCTCCCATTATATTTACACAAAATACATCATTGCCTAGATTTGAACCTAGACCCCCCCCCCCTGCTTCTAAGAGGCATAAACCTCTACCAAGTGACAAATAGTACTTTACCCGTGTGGTAAACGAAACCTCATTTCTTAAATTGCTATGACCTTGAAACATAACTTTGGGTATTGTGTGTCTATGTGCGTGTATATGAACTTTTACTTCTAGGCAAAAATAATAATGATAATAACTAACTTAAAAGATTTACAAAAGAGAATGTAGATACAGATAACATTTTGTCTCTTGAGATATGGTGGGGCGCAAAATATAAGCCCTTGTGAAGTGAAAGCAACGTGACCATGGTCACTTGGTTTTCTTTTGATTTGGTTTGATCTTAACTCAACATATTCTCTTATGCCTATCAGATGCTATTTGTTTCATCCTTCATCAATGAATGCAACACAACAACTCGTATTATTGTATTTCCAAGAATTATTGACACCCCTCATAATTTATAAACTTTTGGGCTCGATCGAAAAGGTTTATAAAATCAATCCAAGCCGAGCGGTGTGTCCTCATTTGTTCAAAGATTAAACGCGAGGTCAATATCTAGAGCTGAACCGGCGAACCTTTTCATGGGCCAAGCTAAGACTTGGTTAAGTTCGATCCAACAATCCGATTTACTTCGTTAAACGTTGAAAATACTATTATGCAATGTTTTGCGTACGTAATGTACTCAAACATGTATCATGCCCTAATGATTGTATCATGTTCTTACAAAAATGGCAAGTAGTGGAATATATGTTCCTTTAGCATCCTACTTTCTTTCCAAAAAATTGATCATAAAAGTATAAAGCATAAAGGAGCTCATATTCATAATTTATCCTATAATCGTAGAATTTTGTTTGTCATATCTTAATTTGTATTCAGTGGTATATAATGTTGCACATTATACACTATATACATTTGTGACATAAAGTGAGACGGAAAATCCAACCCTCTAAATAATATTATTATTATTAAGTTATAATTAGAACTGTACTTATATTTAAAATATAAATAAAGTTATAAAACAAAACAACAACAATTTAGATACTTCCAATGGCATTCCTCAAAAATTGTTTGCGTGTGAATGTGAACAAACTTTTGCCCCAACGGATCTAATACAACGTCAGGAAACGTGATAAGGAAAATCTCATGAAAAACAACAACAAAGAACCAAGATATTTCCTTTCCCCATCAACAAAGAAATTAACTATTTTAGTTTTTGTTTTCCTATAACACACATATTAAGGTTAAGGTTATGATTTAGGTGAAGTAAAATCATCACCGATAAAGATTTAGGCGATGGTAAAATCGTAATTGATGTGGTGTAAAAAATAATTGAAAGAAAAAAGAAAATAAAAAAAAAATCTCAAATCTACTTTCATGTCGTAAAATTGATAAGGGGTGTTAAAATAGCACTGTTGATTACCGTACAAACAGCTATACGAGTCATATAATGTTATAGCGTTTAATGTTATACCATGCGTATAACCTATTTTTAAGGGATTTTTTTAAATAAACAAATTATTTGACACATGCAATATTTCTCGACTTACGTGTGAGTTATTTGACACGACCTAGTATTCCTAGATTCACGTCCAAGTTATTTGACACGACGTAATATTCTCTCAAGTTTACTATACAAATGACTGTAATCTTATTCATTTTTCATTTAGTTTATCTTTTTTTTTCTATTCAATTTTCGATGTATATCTAAATTATATTAGTTGGAGATGTTTATCTAGGATCCAAATTACTTCTTTGGTGGCGAGTATGCTAACCAGTCCAATCAGGGGACGTACGATTTGAGCCAATATACCACTAACCCGGGGACGTTTGGTTCAGATCAATGTGCTAGTCAATACATTTGATTTAAATTAAAGTTATGATTATAATCAATATAGAAGTTAGGGGTATGGTACATATGATATAACTCAAGGTGGCAATGAAGTGTATCGTATATACAATTTAAATCAACATGGTTATCCGAGTTATGGTACACTATATCAAATTGCATTACTAGGGGTCTTGCGAACGGTGAATATCCACACGACTATGGGTTTACTGAGCCCAAGAAAGAGTCGTTGTCTGCCAGTGAAAAGGCAGGAGTTCCCCGACAACGTGTTTACAAGAAAACAATTAATAATGCACGCACAAAATTGGGTATATTGGAGTGTAAAGGCAACCCAGCTAAAAGAAAACCAATATATTTATCATCACCAAGAAGAAGAGTCGGCCAGGGTGCAGGATGTTTCCACATATGGCTTGGCACCACCAACACCACCAAACATTGTAATTATCAATAATCATTTGAATGTTTACTCGTCTCACCGTCGTTCAATGTGTATTGTAATAAATTAAACTTATATATTTCATCATATAGTAACAAACTCAGATATTCATTATATGTTACATAATTTATTGTTAATAGCGTCAAAATGAAATTCGTTCATCCATTGTATGTTAGAAATGTCAAACGTACGAATTGTACCCAAAGCTTTGACTTATGCTCTATGGTAGATTCATATATAACACAATCCACTAGACAACATATGTTCAAGCATAAAGCATTTTATCCATAATAACATTATTATAAAACTCGTATTTATTTAATAATTGATTATTTCACCATTTATTACGTTGTTCCTAAACCATTTCCAAAAGTTTTAACACTACATTGAGGTGATAGATATATGGTTAGAGAAACATCATCGGGCCGGTAAATTTCTCATTTCAAATTTCATATTAAGATATTCATTCATGAGTAATTTAATTTTTTTTTTAAGTCAATCATTTCGTAATTTTCATTGACAAAAAAGGGTAAATTACATAAGTATGGTAGGTAGGCGGGCAACAAGCTGCGCCGCCACCCCTTTTTGAATAGAAAATCTCAATCTGCTAAAAACAAAACCCCGCCCTTGGGGGGTGGAAAACTTGTTGTGCACTACTCGTTGAACCCGAGCCAAAAACCGCACCGCCTCCGGTGCCAAGGAACCAGGGCCGTCTCCGAAAATGTCAAAAAAAAAATTGGGCCTTGGGCGAAAAAGAATTTGGGCCCAAAATTTTGTAAAGATGAATGAATTATAAAAAAAAATTTGAGTATAGTGCTAGAGCCAAGGATTGAACTTGAGACCTTTACATTAAATTAACATGGTTTTTCCAACTCCACTAACAAGACTTTAATGTATAAAATACAAATATATATCCTAAATATAGAATTTAATATATATACGCATATTTTAAAAAAACATTCGGGCCCATTTAAGGGTCGGGCCCGGAGCCGGTGACCACCCGGCTCACCCTCATAGCCGGCTCTGCAAGGAACCGAACGTGTCGAAGGCCAGGGGAATGAAAACATGCTGATTATCCTCACACGCTTTAGCATGTCTTTCCACTTTCTTGGATTCAGCTCTCATGACCGTTTGCCCGGCCACAAACCCACTATCTCGAAGCCAGGGAAACTATGTTTGATGTTTTAAAAACTACTTCCCATAAAAATCATACTAATATAATAACACACGAAGAGATAATCAAATAAGTTAACACCTCATGGAGATTAAGTACACTAATATATTTCTTTGACTTTATTCAACACCCTACACCCTACTCTAAACTCTAGTCAAAGCAATACTTATAAAACACCCCCTAAACATTTCACACTATTCTCCTACACCCCCTTGGACTTTTCCATCTTGTCACTTTCCCCCTGTCTTATTATACCACCTTCCTCATCTTACATATACCCTCACTCCATGTCTCCATCCCTCACAATATCACACAACTTCATCAACCACCAATGCAGCACACTCACCACAATAATAATAATAATAATAATATTCTAGAGAGAGAATCCAAGAGAGAGAAACACACATTTCCCATTAATGATCACAACGACATATTAATAGAAGTCTTGCAACGGTTAGACGGTCGTTCATTAAGTACAGCTGCATGTGTGTGTCGTAAATGGTGTGCCATTGTCAGAAACGATTCTTTATGGGAACACTTATGTTTCCGGCAGTTGTCTGTGCCACCGTCGGTTGGAGTTCGGTCGGTGGTGGTGGCGCTTGGTGGGTACCGGAGATTGTACTTGGTTTGTGTTCGGCCGGTGGTTAGCCGGTTGAAGAGACGGAGGAGTAACGCTGGTGATACGGAGGTGGTGCGGCGGGTGTGGAACCGGCAGGAGGTGGAGCTGTCGTTGTCGTTGTTTTGTGTTGAGTATTATGAGAGGTTGTTGTTGGGTGATGGTGGTGGTGGTGGTGGTGGTGGTGAGTCGACGGCGAAGTCGCTTAAGTTTTTGTGTAAGACCGTGAATGTTTGATGGTTGAAAAGTAGGATATGAGTAATATTTGCCGTTAAATTTTTTTTTTTTTTTAAGTTGTTATTTATTTATTTATTTTTGTTTGAATTGCTAGTAATAAGTATGACATTTTTTTATTTTTTAATAAAATTATTTGTCCTTAAGTTATGATAAGTGTTGATTGGGTTTATTAGGGTGGGCGGGGCGTTATGCCAGACTCTTCTGAACTATTTTGATTTTTACCAATATTGCACTGCTACATCACTTCACTAATTACTTCACTAAAACATAAATTTAAAGGCAACACTACCTTTATCGAGTATGTCATCAGTGAGTTGAAGACTATTAGCTTTCTTTGGTTCAGTAGTAGATCGAAATTTAATTCATTGCCTTGGGATAATTGGTGTAGTTTTGTGATCATGTAGTTGTTGTGCTCGACGGCTTCGTCTTGGAGCTATCTGTTTTGGTGGTTTAATGAATTTTACTTTTTTTTTAAAAAAAAAAAAAACAACGCTACCTGAACTAGCTAACCCAAATTTAAAGACAACGATGGTTTAATTGTCGGTTTCGGTCATCCCCTCTGACAAGAACATCAACCTGAAACTCATTAAACCATGCTCGTTTCTGCAATTGAATATACCAATATCATCGTCTCGATATCCTCTTTCAGATCCAGTGAACAATAGCCTAGAATTGTGAGTTTCAGCTAACGACGTTAGTGTGAGTTAACGGCGGGTGCAATGAGAAAAAAACATTAAAAGGTGGGACTGTTGGGAAGAATAAACTTGGGTGGGATTATTATTGGCCAACAACACACAGGTGGGATTATTACAATCCAATTTTCCTTTAACTAAAAATCATATTTTTTAAAATGTATCTCTCATTTTAAAAAACTTCTCATAATTATCTTTATTTACTTACATACACTTATTTTAATATATTTCTCATTTTTATACACTCATAATAATTTGATGTAATGTAAAACGCAATTCGTCGAGTTCAATCCAAGGTGCACCTTGCCTTTTTTTCAGGTAGCTTTCTTACGCCTATT
Organism: Ambrosia x helenae; assembly: GCA_030844895.1. Lineage (NCBI taxonomy): Eukaryota > Viridiplantae > Streptophyta > Magnoliopsida > Asterales > Asteraceae > Ambrosia > Ambrosia x helenae. The sequence goes on along the minus strand of CM061226.1, from coordinate 116,217,557 downwards.
CAGCTAGGGGGCCATTGGAGTTATCTGTGTCGATTGAAAGAAAGAAGAGAGACAACTTAAATGTCAGCGCGGAAATAGAAAGAGTCGTGCCGAAAAAGTGGAATGCTTCTAAGATCCATTGCTCGGTTTTTCTGCATGCACTGCTTCCAAAATGCAGAGAGACCTGCGAGGGCATATCCGAAATAGTAGCTTTTCATATAAGCTACAATAACAATTTTTTAAATTAGACCATATGTAGTGGTCATGTAATTTAAAGCCCTTTACTCCACATGGATGTATTTAATTGGTTGTACAAAGGTAGAGGAAAAAAGGAGAATTCATGGCGTGAAAAAAATCACGCCCCTTTGATTTTTAAGAGCATTCGCGCCCAGGGGCGGTATTTGGACGCTAATGGGGCATTTCACACCCAATTAACCTTCATTACGGGTGGTCTTACAAAGATGTGGTAGAAAATGATGGATATAATGTAATGTGTTGGGGTTTTCTCATAATTATGAGTTTCCTCCTGAATTGGTGACTTGGTGGTGGAATATGATCGCGTGGCAATATTGGTGGCACGATGATACTCTAGTGTTTCGTGAGTGATTCCAATTTGTTGGCCGTTCAAAAAAAAAAAACAATGTAATGTGTTTTTAGTAAGATTTTTTTATATTTCAAAGATAAAAGGGGTGTTTGATGATCACGTATGTGAATGCTCTAAGCGAATGTTTTTTTAAACAATTTATTATTTACTTGTCTGAATTGGCATAATATAGTAGTGATCTAGCTTCACCTAAAAAGTGATGAGTATTTTTTTATTATTAATTTTTTTACCTTTACATTTTGTAATTTCATATATTGACTTATGTATAACGACATGTTTTACACTAGTGTCCTTGGCTGATTCACTTTAGAGGGAACAATCATAAAAATGGAAACCTGACCAAGTAAATTATTAAACTGTACATTAACCCTATTTAATTTTGGAAAAATGACAAACATGAATTTTTTATACTTCAAATATTAAAAAATATAGCAAATCAAAATGCTAATGATATATGTGGGCAAGATGTTAATGCCTCCATAAATGCTAGACTAAGCAATAAAGACATAATTTATATTTTTTTTTCTCCCGGCCTATGGCTATCTTGTGATATCTTCTATAGCTTGATCCGCAACACTACCTTGACCAACGTCGTCACCAAGTAGATGATCAAAAAGACAAAAACAAGCGTTCTCCCATTTTTCCATAGACAATTCAACCAATGTCAATACCACATATGACAAGTTTGAGCTTAAGTACCAAGTTACATCTCATGTGTGGAGGAACACGAAAGCGATACGTGGCACGAGTAGACAAAACATGTGTGGCTCATACCAATCGTGTCAGCAGGACGTGATATGAGGTTGAGTGGATATAAGATGTGCGAATTCATTTACACACAATGTGACTCATCGAGCACGCCTACGCAGGTTAGTACCATTTTTGTGTAAAATCGAATTTGAATTGCCAATAAGAGAGTAACACATTTGTACAACCAAAATTCGAAGTTGCTAAACAAATGACATTTGCTCCTCTTCATTTTCCAAATTTTAAACCATTCTAAGGCTGAGGGTGTGAAATTAAAGGCTCAAAGGTTTTACAGCACCACCTATGCGCTACATAATAGAGACTCTAAAACCCCATCTTTAACTAAACTATTGTGAACTAAAGTCCCTTAAAGCCCATCTAATAAAAAAATGAAAATAGAGAAGAAAAATTCTGATGGGTTGAAACCATGATCTGCCCCTCATTTTCTTCCTATCACGCCCGCTAAAGGCTTGGCAGTGGATGTGATAGCTCCCATCATGGTGGAGGGGCGATGTTAGGGGCCCCACCCAGGTGAAATGGTTAGGGACGTCAACCCATACCTCAGACCTAATGAAAATTTACCCTAATATTTAACATTATCATTTTTACTTTTAACAATATTGCAATAAAAAATCCAAAAGAAGATGGGGATCTTGGTGCTTATAAACCATCACCTCATTAGGCTATCCGGAGTGGGGGCGGGAAGGGGGAACACTGCCGCCATAAGTGGCGTGGAAGGGGCAGGAGGGGCTGGCGTGGGGGGAGCCACCGGTGTGGAGCTTGGGTGGGGATGATGTGTCATATCTTGATTGGGCGTTGTATATTTATTAGTTTATATATAAAAAAAAATTATATACTTTTATTTTTCTTTTGGCCGGTTAGTAAAAAAAATTAAATAAAAAAATTAAATAAAAAAACATTACATAATTAAATTACTAAATAACCATTACATAATTACTTAAACAACCATTACATAATCTTAATTCCTAAATTACTTATTTAAACATAAATAAATCCTAAATTACTTATTAAACACTAGATAATTCCTAAATTACTTATTTAATCCTAATTTTCTCCACTATGGAGAGTAGTTGTCCTAGTCCTCGAGTGTGTAGTACTCGGGGGACACGGAATGTGAGCTATCCCGTCCATCGGATCTCGCATCCGAAGGGAAGTAGTAGTACTCACGAGGAGGGGTAGAAAGGCTCCAGAGGTGTTCCTCCTCCTCAATTTCCCTGAGGGCTTCCATGTCCTCCTCAGTTGGGGTAGTCTCGTGGTAGGGGTGGGGTGGGAGTGGGGATAGCAGCAGTCTGGTAGTAGGGGTGGGGGTGGGGGTGGGGATAGTAGCAGTCTGGTGGTGGGGGGTGGGGATAGCAGCAGCAGTCCCATATTATTCATTGCTTTGAGGAGGGGAAATATGTGTGACTGAGAATTGGGTTAGGTGTTGTATTTATAGGGTTAGAAATATGACCGTTTGGGGGGGAAACTTTGAAATTCAAAGTTTGAAATTTAAACGTTTGGGTGGGAAAAATTGATGTTTGTACTGTTTGGAGCAGTAACCGTTTGAATTTCAAATTTTGAATATAATTTTTTTATATTATTTTTTAATATTAATTATTTTTTTTATTACTTTAATATATTTTCGGTTTCTATTATTATTATTATTATTATTATTATTATTATTATTATTATTATATGAAAGTTTTTTATAAAAAAAATGTCACATGTCACCCTCAGTTGGGGTAGTCTCGTGGTAGGGGGTGGGGTAGGAGTGGGGATAGTAGCAGTCTGGTGGTGGGGGTGGATAGCAGCAGCAGTCCCATATTATTCATTGCTTTGAGGAGGGGGAATATGTGTGACTGAGAATTGGGTTAGGTGTTGTATTTATAGGGTTAGAAATATGACCGTTTGGGGGGGAAACTTTGAAATTCAAAGTTTGAAATTTAAACGTTTGGGTGAGAAAAATTGATGTTTGTACTGTTTGGAGCAGTAACCGTTTGAATTTCAAATTTTGAATATAATTTTTTTATATTATTTTTTAATATTAATTATTTTTTATTACTTTAATATATTTTCGGTTTCTATTATTATTATTATTATTATATGAAAGTTTTTTATAAAAAAAAAAATGTCACATGTCACTCCCCCCCCCCCCCCCCCCCACAAGGATCCCACAAGTGCCACATGACGCTTCATCCCCCTCTTCCCCCCACACTCCGGATACTCTTATAACAAACTAAAGGTATGTTCTTTTTATTTTAACGATTGTTCTTTTTATTCATAAGGAATTATAAGATACATATTGTGACCAAACTTTGTGATAAGTTAAAAGTGAATACAAATGTGTAATTGTTGATTTTTGGCACATATTTTGCACACTGGTGAATGTATATTTCACAGTACCAACTTTTACACAACCAAGGAAACTCCTTAAACCTAATGATTGTGCCTTGTTACTAGGTTTCTATTCAGTAATAATTAATAAAGTAATAACATAAAAAACTCACAATAACTATTTAGAAACAATGATCTCTGGCACAGCTGGTTTGAGGTGGGAAGCTTTACCTCTTTAGAGGGTTTCCGGCCCAGCTGGATATGGCATGGAAAGAAACCTAACGTATCATATCTTAAGGTCTGGGGATGTAATGCTTATGTCACTCTAGAATCTTCGGATAAACTAGATCCCATAGGCGAAAAAGTGGTTTTCGTCGGATACGCTAAGAAGATCGGTTACCTATTATACCACCCCACTAAAAATAGGATTTTCACTAAACGCAGAGGCACTTTCTTGGAAGAAGAGCTTCTGGTGCGAGGGATTGGAGATAACCATGTGGATCTTGAAGAAATTCGAGAATCACAAGTGACTGAACCAGTTGTTCAGACAGAACCAGAAGTAACCGATCAGGTTGTTGAAGTTGAGCCTGAGAGGACTCAAGAAACAACAAAAACACCAAGTGTTCGAAGAAGTATTAGGGATCGTCGTGCACCTAAAAGGTATGAAGATATCTTCATGATTGATGAAGCTGAGCCTGCTACTTACAAAGCTGCAATCTTGGATTCGGAATCCAAGAAATGGCAAGAAGTCATGAATGCAGAGATGTAATCCATGTATGATAACCAAGTCTGGGATTTGGTTGATCTTCATACCGAATGTTGGACTGTAGGAAACAAATGGATCTTGAAGAAGAAAACTAACATGGATGGGAATGTGCAAACCTACAAAGCAAGGCTTATAGCGAAAGGTTTTACCCAAACTCAAGGAATTGATTATGAGGAAACTTTCTCGCCGGTAGCCATGCTTAAGTCTATTAGAATTCTACTTGCCATTGTTATTTATTATGACTACGAGATATGGCAAATGGATGTCAAGACCGTGTTCCTTAATGGACACTTACTTGAAGATATCTATATGGTTTAACCTGGAGGTTTTGTCAATCCAAAGAATCCTAATAAGGTGTGCAAGCTGAACAAATCCATTTATGGATTAAAGCAAGCGTCTCGTAGCTGGAATCTCCCATTTGATCAAAAAATCAAAGAGTTTGGTTTCATCAAGAACGAAGATGAACCATGTGTTTACAAGAAATCTTGTGGGAGCTATATCACTTTTCTCATACTGTATGTAGATGACATACTAATCATTGGAAACAATATCCCTATGCTTAAAGATGTTAAGACCTGGTTGGGTAAATGTTTCGCAATGAAAGATCTTGGTGAAGCCGCTTATATTCTGGGAATAAAGATTTATAGAGATAGATCAAAGCGGTTATTGGGTTTGAGTCAAAGTACATATATTGATAAGGTCATACGGCACTTCTCAATGCAAGACTCAAAAGGGGGGCTCTTGCCCATGGCACATGGAACCATTCTTAATAGCAAGCAGTGTGCAAATACTGAAGAGGGAAAGAAGAAAATGGAAAGAGTTCCATATGCTTCTGCTATTGGTTCTATCATGTATGTTATGTTATGTACAAGACCTGATGTTTCGTATGCTCTTTGCATGACGAGTAGATATCAACCGAATCCAGGAGAGAGTCACTAGGCTGCAGTGAAGAACATCCTTAAATACTTGAGAAGGACTAAGGACATGTTCTTAATATATGGAGGACTGGATGAGGAGTTGTGAGTTAAGTTAAGTGTTATACTGATGCAAGCTTCCAGACTGATCGTGATGATTCAAGGTCACAAACGGGATATGTTTTCGTTCTGAATGGTGGGGCTGTTACTTTGAAGAGCTCTAAGCAAAGTGTGGTTGCTCAATCCACCTATGAATCAGAATACAATGCTGCATCGGATGCTGCAAAGGAGGTTGCCTCGATGAAGAAGTTCATTACTGATCTCAATGTTGTGCCTAGTATAAAGAAACCAATCGAGATACTGTGTGACAACACTGGTGCCATTGCTCTTGCAAAGGAACCAAGGTCACATCAGACAACAAGACATATACTCAAAAAATTCCACTATATTAGAGAGATGATAGAGCGTGGAGACATCATAATAAACAAATTTCATACAGATCTAAATCTGGCTTACCCCTTTACTAAGCCTTTACTTAAAACTAAACATGAGGAGCATGTTGAAAAGATAGGGCTTAGAGTTGCTAGACAGTGGGCATGATCTGTAATTAGTATTGGTGTTTTATTTTGAACTATAACAGTTACATTGAATATTTATTTGATTTAATGGGTTAAATGCAAATTTAAATATTTTGTGACTATGTTCATTATTTGTATGTTTAAATCTTTTCATAAGAGTATTCTAAAATTTCTGTAGTCGATCAAATTACATGAGAATGAATTTGAATGTAAGACTATTGTGAATTGAGATGGTTGTATTCATGAGATGAATAACTCAAGGGTTTGAAAATCATAATTCACAGATATCATTAGGGAATGATATTGGATGTAACTCGCTTCAAAACGATCTCCATGGATCTGTGTCATGAGATGTTTTGATATTGATATGTTCAATCTGTCATTTTTCCTAAGGCACATATTAAACTACATTGATCAAGGACTATTTTTGATGTTATCTAACACTATCCTAAAACATGGGTAGCAATCCGGGTAGCGTTGGGAGAAATCCAAGATTAAGTGGGAGTTGTATGACGCTGATGGAATTCTGTACTTCTATAGGATTAGAAATTTAGACATTCTGGCGCCCTCGTTAACTCAAACTGATATAAACGCGTTGCCACGCTCGAACTAAGGTAGTTCGTTAGACCATTTTGAATTAAAGAGGAGAAAAGAGAATGGTTGATCCCTATATAAGAATGAATGATCCATGTCTTATAATCAATGAATGTCTATACAGAAGGGACTTATAGATAGAATTATCAGGACTATAGTATTTGGTTAAGTAAAGCGTTACTTGAACTCAAAGAACTAGTTGACGACTGTAAAGTGACATACTGTGTTGGGTGCAGTGTGATGCAGCTAGGTGTCGAACTCTGCGCACGTTGACTCGTTTAATTAAAATCATCCAAGTGGGAGATTGTTGGACATATAGTATGTCCGATAGTAATTAAAGTCGAGATCAACGTAACCCGACCTGGTAGGATCCGAAAAGTTATCCGATGGTACACGAATAAGATAAGTTCATGTGTTATTTGTGAAGTAATAATATTTTAAACTAGAGGGATTTAATATTAATTAGATTAATATTATGGAATGAGTTAATTGCAGTTTTCGTCCCTGTGGTTTGCCCCAACTAACAGGTTCAGCACGAGTATAACACTTTGAGTCCTTGTGGTTTGTCGGGCTAACACTTTACGTCCCTCTTATTAACGTCTGTTAGTTATTCTGTTAGTTTGTAGGTGAAATTACTATTATACCTCTCAATCTTCTGTGAAATGACTATTATACCCCCATCTTCTTCTCCAACAAACCCACCCACCCACAACCACCACCTAAAACACCACCACCACCATCTCCAGACCTGCCCCGAATCCATGAGGCAAAATCTCACGAATCTGATTAATATCCAGTACAGTTGGAAAAGCAGGAAACCATGAAAAAACCCAAAAATAGCATTACACAACAAAGTCATCAAATCAAAAGCAAAATATTTAAAGTTTCAAACTTTATATAAATAAATAGGAAAAAACGTAAGGAGTTCAATTGGGCTTTGGTCTTTAGAGGAAAAAACGTACCCGTTTCTTGACCAGGGTCCAGCGGGTTATTCACAGTAGTGTCTCGGCTCCGGGAGGACATGGTTATGTTTTTAGTAGATTAGGATTTGCTATCCAGAAAGGGGTGGCGGCGCAGCTTGTTGCCCGCCTGCCCGCTATCTTAATGTAATTTTCTTTGTCCTGGAATGAATCCGTATAATAATCAAAAAAAAAAAAAATTATTTATTTATTTATTATTATTATTATTATTATTATTATTATTATTATTATTATTATTGGCAGGTGAAGAGCAGTTGGTGATAAAAAGGGTTTGATGGGTGATTGATGAAGATGATAATGAAGGGGATCTGGAGATGGGTCGAAGAGATGGGCGGTTGGAGAAAGGGAAAGAAGAAGTGAATTGGGGAAAGCAAGTGTAAGAGAAGGCGTTGGAAACCATGGATGATGACGGAGCTATGAAGGACGACTGTGTGGTGTTGACAGTGTGAGTGGAGATGGTGATGTAGTTGATGGTTAATTAATACCCATTGTTTAGTACTTTTTGTGGTTAATCTATTATCATTACGTCAAATAATAGATAGATTAATTAAGTGTAGTTTCATCAAGCAATTAATTGTTAAATTGATATTGCAGGGAAATGTAGAGGTAGTGTTGTTGCAGGTGATGGGTGGAGGAGAGAGGAGATGGTGGCGGTGGTGTTGTAGGTGGTGGTGGGTGGGTGGGTTGGTTGGTTGGAGAAGAAGATGGAGGGACATCATAGTAATTTCACCAACAAACTAACAGAACAACTAACGGACGTTAATAAGAGGGATGTAAAGTGTTAGCCCGACAAACCATAGGGACTCAGAGTGTTATACTCGTGCTGAACCTGTTAGTTGAGACAACCCACAGGGACAAAAACTGCAATTAACTCTTATGGAATATTCTGGAAATATTCTAAGGGATATAGAATATTATAAGAAATTTGAAGGGCCTTGTCTTATAAATTAAGGGATTAGGGTGTGATATCTTGTGAGAAGTTTTATAAAAAAAAAAAAACACACCTCATTACCTCCTTCTCTCTATTTTCGGCCGCCACTCACTATGTGCCGCCTCTTGGCTAACGTAATCGGCCACTACCATTGTCGCCTTCCTTATTGCAAATGTTGCTCTCGTGCTCGGTTGTGAACTTCCTACTAGCGAGGATTCGTTATAACCCGCGTGTTACAATTCCGGTGTAGTCGTCAAAGGTTGATTACTAAACCCCCTATGGTTGTTTATATTATTTATTTGTTTATACGCGTTTAGCTGAGATCCTGATTGGGAATATTTTAATAATCGAATTAATGAAATTAAACATATATTATATATATATAAATCGGCCTAATATATATTGTATATGTTATCCGATTTTGTAATATTAAAATATAAACCGCTTTCGCTTCGTATATGATACCATGATTCCAACACTAAGTACTTTACAATTTTGAATATTTAATTAATTAAGTTATTACTCATAATTAAATTAATACTCTTAACAGTCATAATACAACGGTTCCTTTTTGTATTAGCTAGGAAAGCATTTAATTGAAATAATTTGTGATAGTAACATACCGGCGTTATTTGAAACACACCACTCCAATTTGTTTTCCATTTAACGCCTCTGTATAGTGGATGTATGGCGTGATTAAGCATAAAACGATATATTTAATGCCCCACTACGGTGGGTCTTAGGCAACAAAACCGTTATGTTCGTGTAAATGACATTTAATGTTGATTATTAATTAAAATTCTATTTATATCTTAGTATTTTAATATTAGACATCAAAATTATAATATTAATTTAAATTTAGAAAAACCATAATATACAAGTTTAAATTAAATTTAATGTTGGTTATAAAGATTCTATTTGTGTCCCAGTGTCTTATTAAAAGTCAAAATTATCATACGAGTTTAAATTTAGTCAACAGCCGGTATCTTTGGTAAATATTGTTTTATGCCAATTATTAAGATTATATAAACGTCCCATTCTATATGCTTAACGCAAACAAAAAATAACAAAAAGTCGTTAAACAGATCGAATGAGGCGTTTATATAATGGTTGTCTACTAAATTTAAACTCGTATTATAATTTTGACTTTTAATATTAAGACACTGAGACATAAATAGAATCTTAATAATCAACATTAAATTTCATTTAAACGGATATTATGGTTTTACTTAATTTAAATTCATATTATAATTTTGATGTAGAATATTAAGAAGGCATAAATAGAATTTTAATAATCAACATTAAATGTCATTTAAACGGGCATAACGGTTTTGTCGCCTAAGACCCATCGTAGTGGGGCATTAAATATATGGTTTTATGTTCAATCACACCATACATCCACTACACAGAGGTGTTAAATGGAAAACAAATTGGAGTGGCGTGTTACAAATAACACTAGCATGTTGCTATCACAAATACTTTCTATTAAAATGCTTTCCTAGTTAAATACAAAAAGGAACAGTTGTATATGACTGTTAAGAGGCTTAAACTAATTATAAGTAATAACTTATAACTTAATTAATTAAATATCCAAAATTGTAAAGGACTTTTAACCAATTGGAAATGATTGAAAGGGGAAGAAACGCGCTTGAATCACTGCACCTTTTTATGACTAAAAAAAATCCCTTATTGACATGGCGTCCACATGGCAAAAAATACTATTAAGAAGCTTGAACCACTACACATAGTCTAAGGTACTAAATTTACATCACGTTATTTGATTTGATACCTTTTTGGAGATAATCAATTTAAACATAAACCAATTAAAACTACTGCTAGTATGTAGAGTTGTAAACAAACCAAGCGTTCGGTGAACAGTTCAGAAACCGCTCGGCAGAAAGTTCATTTGTGCCCGTTTGTTTAATAAATGAACGAACAAGAACAAAAAAATCCGTTCGATTAACTAAACAAACAAGAATAAACATCTTATTTGTTTGATTGCGTTCGTGAACGTTCGACAACGTGTTTGTTTACTTTCATTTTTTACATTCGTTCGTGTATGTTTGTTTATGTTCGATCACTAGTTTAGTGCATTTACTTTGTCTATCAGTTAATATTAACAATGCTTTTTTAGTTAGTCGCATATTAAATGTTTGTCCGTTAGTGTGTTAGTAAACGTTTCGTTTGTCCAAGAAACCTTATCAAACAAAAACACAAACATAGCCTTGTTCATGTTCATTTGATTCATTTACAACCCTACTAGTATGTAGGAAGGGCGAAGCTCGAACACAAGCTCGAAGTAAGAACGAAGAAACCAACCTAGTCTAAAACTAAGCTCGGTTACAAAATGTTTGAAATCAAGTTTTCTTATTTCGAGCAAAATAAAGAGCCACGAGCATTTTTAACATATTAAACCAATACAATAAAAATTAATTTTTATGTTTTCAATTTAAATACTAATTTATTTTAATTCGATTCGAAATTATCCATTAACCATCAACCTTAACCAAATTATTGAAATATTTATCTTACAATAGTGTGTAGTCACCAATAGACGCAAACTGCTAACAGATATAATAACAAACTGCCTGGAAAGTGACACAATAATCTTTCTATACGAGAAGACATCATTCAACCGGCCAATATTAAACGACCGATATCATAATACAACATCTTCTCAACCTGATATTATTATTATTATTTAAAAAAAAAAAGAAATAGAATATATGTATGAAGTTCGGTAAGCAGATAAATCGACTGAAATAAACGACAACCGGCCAGTAAAACTTCTAATATTTGTTTAGCTACAGCCAATTAGGCAATCAAAAGCAAGGTATTGATAGACCTTACTAATGGTACAATGCAGCAATAATAATAAATGAATGATAAAATAAGAAAAATAGAATTAATTTGATGATGGTTAGGAAGGCTGCTGTTATTGGTTTGAAATGAGAAACCCTAGTTGTGGGTTGGTTTTATAGAGAGTTGAAGAGGGTTTGTCTTTGTTGATTGATGAGATCTTGACCGTTGATGATTTGGGCTGATGGGCTTTTTGATTTGGAGATGTGTGGGTAATTAAATTTAGGTTGGACAGGGTTTTAGCCTTTTGGGCTTGTCTTGTATGTTTGCTTGACCTTTTAATTTAAACTAGAACTTATACTAAGTTTATATTTGATACTTGAACATATTTATGCTTGTATTTATTTAAACATATCTATATCTATATCTATATCTATATCTATATCTATATCTATACTATATTATAAAGCATTTGACAAGGACTTCTTAAAATTTAAGAGGTAAAAGTTAATTTGCTTATGATACAACATACAATGCACATAATAACTACATTTTAAGGGCAAATTAGTCTTTAAAGCATCATATTTAATAATCTAAATGAAATCAAGAGTCATGTTTATGATAAGTCATGACATTTATTTCTACAAAACATATTAAATACAAAACATGTAAAAAAGAATTTTCATAATGCTACATGTTTTATTATAATCTTTTATATATAATTAGTTACTTTATAAAAAGTTAGTGAATCTATTATTATTCATAACAATGTTACTAAACTTTTAAGTATTTGAGTCGTTTAGGAAATATCTACTGCATGAATAACTTGGCATATTGAGAGCAAAATCGAGCTTACCCTACTAAACAATGTAAAGTTTATCTTGTGTTAGAAGAAAGTGAAAGGAGAAGTTCCTTTATTGGTGCTATTTTTATATACGTTTCAATATAAGCTTTGTTTAAAACAAAATTGCGTGTGATAATGTACAAGTGATCTAAGCAGAGGCGGACAAGTCGTTAAACTGTTTTTTTAGTTTTTTATTTCTCTTTTTATGTGAATTTGATACGGTTTCGACTTAGTAGCTTTTTCTATGATGATTTTTAACTTTTTATTTTTTTAATATGGCAAGTTAACTCGCCGCCATGCATGTGCGTGATTTAACGTTTTTTTCATATATTTTTTGTTCAGTTTAATTGTCCCGCCGCAACGCGCGAGTTTCTCACTAGTGTGTGTAATATTATAGGATATGTGTGTAAATATTAGGATTGTATTGTAATAGTTAATATAGGATTAATTGTGATGATTAAAGGAAGGTTGCACATCAATGATCTCGTGTAAATATTAGGATTGTATTGTAATAGTTAATATAGGATTAATTGGGTGGGTTTTCTCTTAGGGGTTCTCATCCTAGGGGGAGGTCACAGGTTCAATCCATGCACACCACAAAAAAATTCCCCGTGACGGTTTGAGCTTAGGCAAGGAGGACACCGGTGCGTGGGTAGGGATTCGAACTTAAGACCAATAGGTTAGGGTTGTATAAGGATTTCCATTGATCTATACCTTTCAAAAAAAAAATCAATGATCTCGACAAACATAAGGCGTCTCAGGAGAGAATTCGCTGCAAAATGACCAATATAACCATGATTCATATTAGTTAGTTAGTTATCCCGCCAAATCTTAGAAGTTAAAACCGCCAACTTTTCAGTTATGATAGTATGTATATATAGGCTTATTCGGTGTCATTTGTAAAATGTTAAGTCACATTATACTCTGGCACCTACCCGCGCCCAGGGGGGATGCAAAAATGGGTTCTGGCTTGAGAAAATTCTTGAACCAACGCGACGCCCGCGCGCGACCTGCGGACACGAATGCAGCTCGAAAAACCCGGGTCCGCGTGACACTGGTTTTTTCTACCTGTTTTAGTTTTGTGATTATGACCGAAAGATTGTTACAAGTCTCTTCCAATTCAACTGCAGTTAATAGGACAATTAATCTCGATTAATTGTCTAATTTGATTAGGGTTATTAATGCAGTGGAGGTTTCATGTTATATGCCATTCAAGTCTCTATAAGAACTTGGAATTATTAGTGTTGTTGAGATATTAGAAAACTTCTAATCATTCAGAAATTAGGTTATGTACCCGTGTGATACACGGGTTGAACAATTTAAATTATATATATTATAAATATAATTAAGAAAACTTAGATTAATATTTTATTTAAAATAAAAAAAGTTGCCTTTACAACCGAAAAAATATTAAATATTCATCAGTCCCTAAATGATTTATTGTAAAAAACATTTTTATTCATATAAAATTTTTTTCAAACATTCCAAAATGTATCTTCCATACCGTGGCTATTACCTTATAAGACTGCAGGTACAACAAAACAAAAAAAAATAAAAAAAGTAATAAAGGTAAATCTATTTAGGCTAGGATATAAAAAAATGAAATTAATTTAAAAGTATCTCCTCATCCGTTAAACCATCCCAATCGAGTATTGTTCATTTGGAATTTTTAATAAAGATTACTTTTGTTAGTTCATAAACATTTTCAAATTATGTCTAATAATTTATTTCTAATTTTGTATTATATTAATTGATTTACAAAAAACATAGAATATATATATATATTAAACTGAATCCAGTAATTATACTAATAATTATAGTTGTAACAAATAAAAACTGAATAAGTAATAATTATTAAATAAAGAAACAAATTAAAATAAATGTATTGTTTAAAATAATAAAATGGGAGGCTTTGTGATGGAGTTCTATGTACTCCATGTGCTGTCTTTTATTACTATAGATAGAAATCAATTAATGTCGATTGATTTATTTTATTTATTTGTTTTGAACAACATGAAAGTCTCACAAAAAACTTGACTAATTGCAATGTGTTATTCTTAATTTGTTTTTTGACTTTTGAATTTTAAGTATTAAAATTAATATGTATCTGTTGAGCATAGTTTAACTTCTAAAACAATGACCAAAATAAAAAAAAACTTAATAATCATTTGTTAAATATTGTAACAAAATTAATTTTAAACTTAGAATAACAGATCAAATATTGTAAAAAGAATCATGTGTTTTCTTTTATTAATGATTTCAGTTACAACTATTATTATTAATGTAATTCATTAAATTCAATTTAATAAATTTATAATATGCTTTTGCAAATCAATTATTATATTTAAATTTGAATTTATTGTATTAAATAATAAAATGAGGGAATTCATGAGGGAGTGTCATGTGTCCCTCATTGTTTTCTTTTATTATATAGTGTAGAGTGTAGATAAGTTACAAATATGATTATTAATCAATTATTATAATTAAATTTGAATTTATTGTAAATGAGAGAATTCATGAGGGAGTGCCATATGTCCCTCATTTGTTTTCTTTTATTATATAGTGTAGAGTGTAGATGTAGATGTAGATGTAGATAAGTTACAACTATGATTATTAATCTATTATTATAATTAAATTTGAATTTACTGTATTATTAAATAATGAAATGAGAGAATTCATGAGGGAGTGCCATGTGTCCCTCATGTGTTTTCTTTTATTATATAGTGTAGATGTAGATGTAGATGTAGATGTAGATTTTCATATACACACACAACAGAAACTCACTCCCATACATGGATTGATTGCTGCAGCAAAACCTTTTCAGAAGCAGTCTTGTTCCGGTTTCTTTTCAGGCAAGTGGGATAGTCCGGTAGTGCACCATCGCCACTGTTTCAAACCGGTGTACCCTGGGAACAAACGAAAAATCTATTTAAGGTAATTGTGTCAAACACAAGCCCGGATCACTTCTATGATTTCATTTTCCGTCACAGTTTATTGCAGCAAGTACAGAGATTCGGAAACATGCGAGCTTCATGTACGAGAGGTGTAGCGGCAACTACTATGTAAGTTTTCTAACAACCTCTAACAACTTATAACCTCACGTTTTAACAAACACCCTTGATTTTCACTATAATCAAGCATGAACATAACATCAAATTTAGCCAAATTAAAGGTACCTTGTTGTGTATTAGACTTAGAGGATCCGAATTTTTGCTAATGTAGTTAAAACCCCCTTGATTTGGCCTTGAATTGAGCTTGTTCTTGATTTAGGGTTTTGAAGGTGATGGAGATCATTCTTCTGATGTTGATATCGATCAACACAAACACAAGTGTGTGTTTGTCTTTGTTAATTTTATTGATAAAAACCAATTTACCACAGCAACTATAGTCCCTCCAATAACCATCGAATGTCATTTTATTATAAAACTTAACTAGTTAAGCTAGTTTCAAACACCTTGTATTTATAGTTAAAAATAATATTATTAACTAGGTCATTTCCATATTAGAACATAACCCATATTCTTATCGTCTAGGTCTCGTTTTAATATTTTTATAATCACGCCTAATGGCGTAATTAGACGAACGAATGGTTTTGGGGCGTTACATAACTATGCTACAAATTGAGGGTTTCTAGATGAATTAATATCTTATAGCCGTTATTAAATATTAATCCATGTTTTTTTTACGGCTATGAAATATTAGACCATCGACGCATAGTCTTTTCAATTCCAAAAGTTGCCTCCGGAAGATGTAGCACAAAACTCTCCGGTTATGGCACCTACGGCCCTTTATATTGGCGGCGTGGTTATTTTAAACTGTGATGTTCTATAAAATTTTGAAGTTCTGACGTCATTTTTAAAGTGACTGATTATTTAGACATGTTTTAACCTGTCCTGCAAGACCCTTACCCAAAATAACCATTAAATATGATATAAACACGAGTTTGAAGTGGTTTAAATTTTCCCTTTTTAATATTTTGGAATACATTTAACAAAATCCATGACTGATAGCAAAACATTAAACACCTAAACGGAACATGTTCCTAGTTATGATAAGTTAGTTACATGGTTTGAGAACACAGCGGAAGGTTCAAAAGATTGCCTATAGTAGCCCAAAATTTCATAAAATATCCGAATCCAAAATGAAGTCCATGACTTGATTTGTTTTTATTGTTCGGTTGCTTGATCATTCCCTGGAAAGTCCCATTACGTACCTCAACCTATCATGGAGACAACACACAAAGGAGATTAGCCGAAAACATGATTAATTCAAAGTAAACGAATATAAAATGTTAGGGAACATGCCAACATGTTTTGGTTTCCTAGCCACGCCGTAAGCTAAGGCTTGCCAGCCGTAGCTTACGCTTGGTGCTTCCTGCCCGTTTTTAGCTCTTTGTCCATAGCTTACGGCCATGAACCATAGGCTACAGCTATTAGCTGCTAATTTGCAGCTCAAAACTATGACACCCGGCAAACTCAGGTTAGTAACTTTTGCTAAACTAGTAAGTCTACCTTAGCGAGTCATGCATACGTTATACTTAAATGGGTCAGTTGAGTCGTTTTGATGGTTCCGGGAATCATCGGGAGTCGTTACGATGGTCCAAGGGATCATCGGGGGTCGGTCCATAACCATGTATACAAGGATTGGTGATTTGTAGAATTGTCGGATTTAATACACACATGCAGGTCTCGAGTCCCGGGGATTGGTGAACGAATGTGAATGTGTTAGGTATCATGCATTTGTGTTTATAATCATTATATAACTTGTCGGTATGTGAATATGTGCTTATATATATGTGTTAAAATAGTGTTTAACGCGTCGAAAACCCACACAGACCTGCAACCGCTGCAGGGGCGAGTAGCAAGCTACTCGTCTGTTATTAGGGGCGAGTAGCATCCTACTCGTCTGTTGCAGCTGCTACTCGCCTGTAACAGCAGGGACGACTAGGAACGCCTATAAATACCACCCTTGTTTTACTGATGTGGATAACTTGTTAGGATGATTATCTAAGAGTTTGAAGGTTGTTTGATGTGTTTTGATGATAATATGCGTTTTGACCCGTTTGAGTGATTTAGGATGATTTAGGATGACATGGGTTGATGTGATGATTGCTTGATGATAGGGTTTATGCTAGAATGATGTAGTAATAGTAGGATGTTGGATTACAACATTGATATGTGATGAAATTCGGATATTTGCCATTTAGGGTAAGTTATGCATGCTTGATGTGATGTTTTCATAATATTATTCCATTTTGGGAAATGCTTGCAATTAGGGTGATAGACTGATAATAATTTGGGGTTTTCATTTAGAATATGTTGTTTGATGATTTTGGATTGATTTTGGGTGTTTTTACATGTTTCGGATCTGATTTAGAGGGTCAAACGCGCGAAAAGTAACTCATGGTCTGCAGGGGCGAGTAGGAAGCTACTCGTCTGTTATAGGGGCGTGTAGGAAGCTATTTGTCTATTAAGCTACTTGTCTGTTATAGGGGCGAGTAGGAAGCTACTCGTCTCTTATAGGGGCGAGTAGGGAACTATTCGTCTGTAACAGGGGGCGAGTAGGAATGCTAATTGCCTGTTGATTTCCTAATCGCATATTTTGATGCATAATCGTGTGTTTTGCTGCTGTAAGTGTATTTTAAGACCCCGAAACATAGTTTGACACCTAGGAACATATTGGGAACCCCGTGACATGTCTAGAAACCTGATAACGCGTGTTTGGACTTGTATATGCAGTATGTGGACTGTATGATAGCCTTGGTGAACTGCTGCGCGTATTAAGTGCATGTTTACGTGTGATTGCTTGGTTAATTGTATTTGACTAACCCGGGGGATGTCGGGTCACCAATGGGATGTCGGGTTGTCTTGTCTTGTCTTGTCTTGTCTTGTCTTGTGTGGTCAGATTAACATTCAAACATGTTTTCAAACGTACACGGTTATGGTCTGGACAATCGGGGACTAGTTAACCTATGGGTTATTAGTCACATCACTTATGTTAACTTTGTGATAGGTCATCAGTAGTTGGGACTATCAATTCATGTTGGGTATTCGGTTTTATAAGACACAATCTAAGGTGAGTTTCACGGCCCCTCTTTCAGTGTTTATGTTTATGTTTTTGGGGGAGAAACATGATATATACTTGTAATCATATAGATCATGTTATATTAGTGTTACCTTGTGTTTTGTTGTACGATATGTGTAAGCCCAGTTCAGTTAGTCGTGGATCGGCAGTTCAGTTAGCCGTGGATTGGTAGTTCGGTTGGCCGTGGTTCGGCCGTTTAGTTCGCCGTGGTTCGGTAGTTCAGTTAGCTGTGTATAAGCAGTTCGGTCAGTCATACGGGTGGTACATACATGGTATCGTATTAGCGGGTTCATAATCCTAGCTAGCGTCCTTATAACATAGTAGTAACATGATGGATCATTCAAAACTTTTGGAAACGTTTTACTTAAAACCTGTGAACTCTCCAGCATTTTGTGCTGACGTTTTTAGCATGTTTTCTCAGGTCGCTAAGGTAGCACCTGCTGATAGGCACACGGTGTCGCACGGCGTCTAGGACTCATCTGCATGGTTTCAAACGTTGTCAAACTTATAATACTTACATTTTGGGTTGTAAAGACGTTTTATGCTTCCGCTGACGTTGGTTATATTTGAAAACTTAATGAATGGTCTACGTATCTTTTTACATTTAGTTGTCGTTTATTGTGACCGTTGATTTGGATCATGGTGTGTCACGCGCCTCACGATAAAACCCCACAAGTGAAATTTTGAGGGTGTAACAAAAACCGTGCGTTAGCCAAAATTTTCCATTTCAAATTGTAGGCTTTGTTTCCTGAACTTGATGCAACGATTATATACGTTTTTCTCAACACCTAAGGTTCATAGAATGAACTTCCACTTCCAATCTCAAGCCCACTTTAATTTTTCCATCATTCATGATCCAATATTGGATAATCATCCAAATCGACCCGTTAGATTTATGATTTACTCGTTTCTTATATGTTTTTTTTTTTTTTTTTTTTTTTTTTTTTTTTTTTTTTTTTTTTTTATAAAAAGATAACACAAGCAAGGT
Source organism: Ambrosia x helenae (assembly GCA_030844895.1). Classification (NCBI taxonomy): domain Eukaryota; kingdom Viridiplantae; phylum Streptophyta; class Magnoliopsida; order Asterales; family Asteraceae; genus Ambrosia; species Ambrosia x helenae. The sequence goes on along the minus strand of CM061226.1, from coordinate 116,198,415 downwards.
GAAAGAGACAAATAAAATTGCTAAAAAGTTAAAGTGGTTAAATATTTGTTGTAGGATAAAGGTCTAAATCCATAAAAAAACGAATATCGATCCCGATAATTCTATAGTAAAAAAATGTTTTATTTTGAATATAACTTAGTTTTTCAAAATACTAATGTCGGAATGTTGAGAAAAACAAATAAATTACAACCACATATTTAGTTTCGTTTTTTAAGTTTTCGCAAGTTATCAGAAAAATAAAAACTAAAGTTGCTACAACTAAATGAGCTATTGCGTATATTAGATGTGTATTGTTTATAGTGTAAGAAGATTATTTATGCTCTTTTTCTCTTTTATAATTGGGAGTTAGAATGAAGGTTAAGAATGAAAATTGCCTTAGCGTTTTCATATTCCATTATAAAATGAGTGTAAAATTACCTTTATTTTTTTTTTCCAGCCACTATTTTTTTTTTGGTCAAAATTAATCATTCCAGAACAAAGAAAATTACATCAAGATAACGGGCAGGCGAGCAACAAGCTGTGCCGCCACCCCTTTTTGAATAGCAAATCCTAACCTACTAAAAATGTAACTCTGCCCACCCGGAGCCGAGACACTACTATGAATAACCCGTTGGACCCTGATCAGAAAACGGGTAGCCTCCGGTGCCAATAATAATAGATTTTATAACTATAGACTATAAATTATAACTTTTTACCTTTTTAACTCTATGTTTTTAAAATATTTCACCGTTCAATACAAACAATACATATTATGAATGTAGCTTAGGTGACACATGCCTATCCATATGTACATCTATACATATAATAAACCAAAGCCATTTTAATGACATGGCACTCAAGGAGGGTATTCTCTTCATTGAGTGTGTCATGTGTCATCCCATGTGGCAAGGGCTTTATTTTAGGAAAATAATAATTTAAAATTTAAAAACAAAATTAGATTTTTATCTCTAATGTTTTCTCACATAACTTTTAAACGTTAATATCTTTTATATACGAGATTTTTTAAAGAAAAAAATTACACCAAATTTATGAGCGTTTTATTGTCTTTCCAACGGGTATCATAATGCTATATAAAAAACGGAGAAAAAAACGACTATTTTTTTGTGTGGTTTTGTTCATACAGAAAAAAAAAACACAAACTGTTCAGGTTATTCATTAATCATGTATAGGCAAGTCATTAGTTATGTTCAAAACAATAAATATGATTTTTATTTACAACATGTGTTAGCATTGGAGTTGTACATTGTTTTAGGTTAGGTTTTAATATTAGAGTTATTTTTCTTTCACTGTGTATTTGATCCTAACCCACAGTGTTTAAGGTTATGCACTAACATTGAAGATACATTGTTAACTGTTTTAGGTTAAGTGCTACCCGAAGCTTTCCTGCATGTAACTGTAAAACGCATCAGTCTATTTCAGGTGTAAAATTGATATTTCAAATTAGATTTCTCAACCCGGGACGCTCCCGGGATATATTAGTTTAAAAAAAATTATGGGTTTGGGTCGGGCCTAGGATTAGCTGATACCCGACCCAATTACCTTTTTTTTATATTATAATATGATAACTTATGACAAAGATTTGTTTAAAATAATAATAATAATAATAATAATAATAATAATAATAATAATAATAATAATAATATTCATTAATCATATATTGGCAAGTCATTAATTATGTTGTCATATTAGATATTTCAACCCGGGACGCTCTCCAACAGGTAATTGCTATGTTTTCTTTTTTTACCATATTCTGAAATAGCTAAAATCTTATTGTATGCAGTTAAAGACCTTTGACTGAATGTATTGGTGCTAAACAATCTTTGTCCCCTTGAAGTGCTTGGGATCTTAATATTCTGTTTTAGGTGTTGATGTTATAAGGTGAAATGGATCTTTTGGTATTTTTTTTTTAAAAGTATCTAATGTAAGTTGATACATAGATGCCATTTTTATAGTTTAAATACTTCTAATTTTATTCACTTTACTTAGATTTCTCAACCCGGGACGCTCCCGGGGTATAAGCTAGTGCGTACATATACCATGTATGTCTTTGTGTTTTAAACATTATTTATACACATATACGTGGGGATGATTATTTTTACTGAATGTCGTTACTGTACTGAACTGATGATAACCGAACACAATCAGTTTACTATCAATATTCATTTTTAAGGATTTCATTATTTTTCGCTATCAGTCGTACTTATGAGATCCGACTTATATTTTTTACTCATTTTCAAAACCACTTTTTTCGGTATCCGTCTCATGTCTATGTATAATGCACAAAAGTTAAAAATCACTCCATAAATATATCATGAATTTGTAGCTTTCTTTAAACCTACAATTAAGAATTCCACGTGATACAATGTGAAAATTAGGTTTGAAAATATGAAAGTTCTGGTCTCCTTCTAAATTTAGCAAACAAATAGACCGGTCATTACTTTTTTATCATATCGATGTTATTGTATTCATCAAAAAAATATTTTGTACGTTATTGGATGTTACTTCTGGTCTCCTCCAACGTTTTATAAACTTCATTGTATTATAACTTAATAATTACACTCCGTATTAACAAATAATGAGAACAAATGAGCCGGTTTTTATAATATACTAATGATACATAGAAGGAAAAAAAAAAATACAAGATGTATTCATAAAAAAAAATTTAACAAGTTAAGATCAACATCACTAGTCGTATCATTTAATAAAATAAATAAGTAGCTTTTTTTAACAAGGTTAGAGAATCAAATATCAGCACTAGTACCGCCTAGGCGCCCAGTGCCAAAGCTAACAAATAAATATATATTTTTTTTACAAGGTGAAACAGAGTGAAGAGAATCAGATATCAGTAGTAGTACCATACTGGACCAGTATTACAACGCCTAGGCGCCTGATACAATAACTAAAATTTAGCTAAAAACAAAAATAAATACTTGTACAATTTATATTCGGTTGGTACTTGTATAGTATGGTACTAACACGATATTGGTTCAGTAACAATACCATACCAATATATGATCAGAAATTTCTTAATTCTGGTGAATCATTCTACAAGGCTTACTTTTTATTAATAATCTTATAATACATCATTATCTATTTGATTGATGTCAAAGAAATCATTAACATTGTTTCATGTAAAGAAGAACGAGCTTTATAAAAATATTAAAATTTATAAATAATAATCAAATTAAACTACTATCGACTAACAACTTCCTAAAAACTTAACGCCATCGTATTAATTCATCAAGCGGTTTATACGTCATCAAAATTAAATTTATATATTTATAGTTTTTCAATATTTATTTAAAGTTAATTGTATTGTAACTTTTTATTGTTAACTATAAATAGAACAAATTAAATGAGTTAGTTTTTATAATATATCATTGATAGATAGATAGATAGATAGATACAGAACCGGATAATATCAATACTAAAATTTATTTAAATATAAAATCAAAAACCGTAATAGACATGTTTGATCGGTACAAGTATATCACAATGATAGGTATTAATACGATATCGGTACAGTATCAATAAGTACCATTTGACACAAAATTTATTATACCAAGCTAGTGAATCATTTTATAAGTTTCACTTTTTTTTTTCTTTACAAGACAAAGAGTCCATACTAATTCAAACTCAATAAATAGTAATCTTATTATAGATCATTTCCTATTTGATTGAGATCAACAAAATCATCAACATTGTGTCATATATAACAAATAGCAAGCTTTATAAAAATCTCAAACTTTATAAAATCTTTACAACATAACACCATTAATTGAATTATTATCAACTAACAACTACCTAAAAAATTACCACAATCATATTAATTCACCAAGCGGTTTACACATCATCAACTTTTAATTTATACATTATTTAAAACACAATTTCAAAAGTATAAAAACACTATAAACCATGTATTATTCATTCATGTATTATTATTTTTATTATTACAATCTACCATACTTTTAATTTTTCATTTCCAATATTATTATTGTCGGAATATTCAATTCCTCCCGCCGACTGCCGGAATAATTTCTCATTACCTTTTTATATTTTTTTTTACCTGCTTTAAATTAAATTAAAATTACCAAATGTACCCAATACCCTAATATATTTATTTTAGTATAAATAATAATAATTAATTACAAGGTATATTTATTATTTATTTATTTAAAGGTTAAGTTTATTTTTTATTTTCACTTTTTCTAATTTTACAAAAGTTAAGCTCCTTCCGTTTGATCGTAGATCTGAAGCAAACTACTCATATCCGCTAACGGATTCAAGATCTAGTCTCTGTTCCATTGCTATTGGATGCTGATTCAAGTATGTTTCTTGTCAATTATGTTATTTTTTATACTGTATACTGTGTTAATAGTTTATTATTTATTTAGGGTTTTCTTTGTTCTAAAATCTTGCATTTTTAGCTGATCGGAGCTGAGATCTTGCTGTTTTGTTTATGATTTGAGTTGGGTTTTGTGTTTTGATTGTTAATTTGAGTTAAAGTTGAAAACTTGTTGACCAAGATTGTGTTTCTTGAAATTAGTTTTATTAATTTGGGGTTTTGTAATTAAGGTTTTAATTAGCTTGTTTTTGTTAAAGTTTTGTTGTGGGTTTATTGTTATTAGTTTGATTTGATGATATTTGCATGTTATGAAATGTATGAATTTTTTTTCTATTTTTTTTATTTATTTTTTATTTTTTTTAAATCTTATTCTGCATTTCAGCATTTGTAGTTTTATGGTATGCAAAGATGGGAAATTTATAAATTTTTTTAATGGAAATTTTATGAATTTATATGATTTTGGAATGCCATTTTTGTGCATTATGTAAATGTAAGTTTGTTGTAGGGTTGAAGATTAACGATGGATCCGAACATAGAAGAAGCGCTTAGGGCGAAAGAGAATGCGGAGAAGCTGTTTTTGGGGAAAGATTTTACGGCTGCGAAGCAGTTTGCTTTAAGGGCTCAAACTCTATGCCCTCAGTTGGAAGGTATATCTCAAATGGTGGCTACGTTTGAGATATACGCTGCTGCAACGACAAGTTTGAATCGAGAAATTGATTTCTATTCGGTTCTTGGGTTAGATCCGTCAGCGGACAAGTCAGTAGTGAAGAAACGCTATAAAAAGATGGCGGTTCTTCTTCATCCTGACAAAAACAAGACCGTTGGGGCGGATGAAGCTTTTAAACTTGTCTCTGAAGCGTGGGCGGTTTTATCTGATAACGTGAAAAGAAGCTCGTATGATGCCAAAAGAAATAAACACTTGGCAGCTGCTGGTTATAATACGTCTGGTGTTTCGGGGTCAGAGACTTCTCCAAGACTGGATACTTTTTGGACTGTTTGCACCTCGTGTCGTGTTCAGTACGAGTATCTTAGGAAATATGTGAATAAGAGACTTTCGTGTAAGAACTGTCGTGGGGTTTTTGTAGCTGTTGAAACGGGTGCAGCTCCGGTTACTTACGCCCCATGGTCGTATACATCTGAAAATGGTTACGCTAACCATGCATATAATACGGGTCCGTATGTACCAAGTACATCCGTATGTTTCACAGGCAACGGGTCAACGGTTCATCCCACACAAGGATATGAGTATGCAGGGACGGTATCGTTTCAGTGGAATACGTATCCTGGTTCATCTACTTTGGATCCTAATGGCTTACCTTCTAAACCTGCTAACATGAGTAGGCAAAAATCGAACGGGAGACACCAGGTGAGATCGAGCGCAAACCCTGGTGAGAGCCTGGCTCCTAAGATGGGCCGGCCTCCTAAGAAAAGAAAGATAGAAAACGGAGAAATGGGGTCAAGAGCTGAGCCGGATTTGAATAATTTAAATGGAAACGGTGGGGTTGATGTTTTAGCCAGGCAGTACGCGGTTGCGCCTGCGTTTGATGCAAGAAAGTTGTTAATTGAGAAAGCTAGATCGGTAATTCGTGGCAAGTTAAAAGAGATGAAAACGGCTTCTACTTTGAAGGCTGAAAAGAATGGGAAGATGCTCAAGAAAAGTAGTTCAATGGCGATAACCGTCCCTGATCCCGATTTCCATGATTTTGATACGGATCGGTCTGAGGAAGTATTTAAGCCCAAACAAATATGGGCTATCTATGATGAAGAAGACGGGATGCCCCGTCTCTATTGCCTAGTTCGCCAGGTCATCTCTGTGAAACCATTTCAGCTTCATATCACTTACTTGAACTCAAAACCCGACGCTGAATTTGGGATTAATAAATCGTGTGGAAGTTTCAAGGTTGCGCATTCTGTGTTTGTTGACCAAGTCAACATTTTTTCTCATCTTTTGGGAAGGGAGAATGCTGGCAAAGGAGGGTGTGTTAAAATCTACCCAAAACGAGGCGATATATGGGCCGTGTATCGAAACTGGTCAGAAGGTCGGAATAAAAAGTCGAAAAAAGCGAGGAAACAATATGAAATGGTGGAGATTCTTGATGATTATTCTGAAAAGGTTGGGGTGTGTGTGACACCTTTGGCCAAATTAGAAGGGTACAAGACTGTGTATCAAAGAAACCCCAACAAGCATGCGGTTCGAATAATTCCCAGAAAAGAAATGGTTCGGTTTTCGCACCAGGTTCCAGCTTGTTTGCTGAAAGGTCAAGGCTTGAACTTGCCAGATGGGTGTTGGGATCTTGACCCTGCTGCGACACCAGAACAACTCCTTCAGGCGGCAGATGCAGAAGAGGAAAAGAAGGTTGAAGCGGAAGGTCATTTTGGTCATTTAAGCGTGTAAGACTGATAGTGTATAGATCCAAACACATAGTGATGGGAGGCAATTGGTGAGAAAATTTAGGTAGCTGGAACCGAATGGGGATCACAATGTGACCCTTAGCGGCTGGACCTCGAATTTGGTTTTAAGATGACTCGAACGTTGGTTGAGAAATTTGTACTAATTACTTATTATGAATTAGTTACCTTTTAGATTTGCTAATTAAGTTTATTATTATACCCCTTACGCGTTGATGGGTTGTACTATCGAGTATTCATGTTGCAGCATGGAAATTATCTTTCGTTTTAGTCTCTTGTCGATGTTACCTGCTTTTCGTTAAAGAGTGATTGTAATGAGTGCTCATTAAACTGTCAATCAAACACAACCAAGTTAAGCCTGTTTCAGATTCATACAGTCACGCGCGCGCGCGCACACACCTTCAGTTAATTTTCTCATGTCATGCATATCTGTCTGTCATGTCACGATACCATAGCGCAACCATAGTCCAACGGTTTGAACCATAGGCGAAACACCCAAACGATAGTGATACTGCAAATGCGTTGTTATTTGTTGGTCAAAACGCACAATCCATTAACCTTAAAAACAGTTTCGTACTTGGTTCAAAATCTGGTAGTATACATGGCACGCAATTTGATGCATAAATCGACAGCAAAACACTTGAATAAGATATATATCTAGCTGATTGCATATTATCCAACATTCAAGATGAATTCCCTTTCTGGTAAGTAATACAGTAACACTCTACTATCGTGTCCGTTTCCCTTTCAGACTGCAAAAATAAAATAGAAACAGTAATAAAACTAGATTCCTCTAGGCATATTATTTCCGGGCACTGGTTTCAACTCGACTCCATCTGCAGGCATCATTTCTGAGAAGTGGTTTCAACTGGCTCGACCACCTCTGCTTCAAGGATTGGTTGTGGCTCAGCCACAATCTCAGCCTCTTGTGTCTGTGAGCTGTGCATGTTGAAAGCTGGTTGTTCGGTTGACCATTTGTTTGACAAAGCCATGTTCATCATTTCATAAATCTTTCCACCAAGCTGTGATGGACTCTCGGCTGCATCAAATCAAAATCCCATAAATTTTTATTAAAAATAATAATATGCCAGGTGTGATTAGCAAACACAGAGCACCAAACGAGAAAAAAAAAAAAAAAAAAAAAAAAAAAAAAAAAAAAACTATGTTCTTTACTAGATAAGCCCGGGTAATTGTTACTTTGAGAGAAACAGGTTAAGCGGCTCAAGCAGATCAAAAGTCACTCAAAGTCTATTCTAAATGCTGAAAGCCTTATAAATCATTTTATTCAAGATAACTGGATATGAAACTAAAAAACTGTTTTATGGGTCAGCCTGACCCGACCCACTTTTGACCAGTAGTAATGTCCCTCCACTTTTCCGGCTCTTTTAACTTTTAACACACACAGAAATGCAGTATAGGTATAAAGGATAGATGACTCACAGTGAAACCGCTAGAAATCAATGCAGTATCGTACAGAAGATCAATAGCTCTAAGGGCTTCTTCATCATCACCATTGCTCTTGCAGGCAGCCTGCATCATGCATGCACGGATAAAAGATTTTAGAACAAAAGTTGTAGCAAAATTCCAAACGAGTGGACTTGTATAAAAAAGAATCATACGTTTAATGTCTGGATAATTGGATGTTCAGGATTGATCTCAAACACTCTTCTGCTTCTCATGAAGTCCAAGCTAGATGAGTCCCCAACACTCTGTGCCTTCATCAGCCTACGGAATTACAAGAAAACTACATTAACAGAAAAAAAAAACACACCTTTTCACAAGACTTGATTATGAAGAAAATTCACCTCTCCATGTTTGCAGACCAACCAAATTTTCCAGATACAAGAACGCAAGGCGATGTTTTAAGGCGATTTGAAATTTGGACACTGGCAACTTTATCACCCAATCGTTTCTTCATCCAATCACAAATATGTCCAAATTCCTGCTTCATCTCTTTTTCCTTCTCCTCATTCTTGTCGCCTAGTATTTTCAACACAAGAAAAAACATCAGTTTTGAAAAATTGTGCTATTGTTCATTGCTGAATAACGAATAGGTTTTTATCAATGCTAAATTAATCAGCTGAAGTGGTCTAGAATTGTTGTAGGTTTCCAACTAGAACTTTAAGAAATTGGAAATATTGAAATTAAAAGACTAACCCATGTCCAAGTCTTCCTTGCTGATGTCAACAAAGTTCTTTTCCTTATATGATTTGAGATTTGTGACGGCAACTTCATCAATGGGATCAACAAGGAACAACACCTGTAAAGAAACCCATAAATATTAAGTAGCAGTCGTTACTAAACAACATAAATGCCCCCCAAATAAAAGAATCTGTACTTCAAGATCTTTCTCGTATAATCTCTCCAAAAATGGTGTGTTTTTTGCACTTGTGACACTGTCAGCAGCAATATAATAGATATCTTTTTGGTCAGGTTTCATGTTCTCAACATATTCATCCAAACTGATCATTTCTTCTTCACTCTGTGATGAAAAGAATCGAAGCAATGGAGCAAGGCGCTTGTGATTTTCACGGTCTTCAATGCATCCCAATTTCAAATGCTTCCCGAAGTTCTCCCAGAATTTCTCATAGTCCTAAAGCAAAGCATTAAAGTAAGCAGGTAATAAAATGAACAGAGGGTTATTCTATCTTAGTTATCATTATAAACTAGAAATAGAAATATCAATACATTGCACATCAATGGTTTTAAGTCATGTTCTCTCTACATTGGTCAAGCGTGTACAGTTGTGAAAGTCAATTTATTTAGAAAAAAAATATATAGATTTAATTATAGTAACGTAAGTTTTGTAATTACACCTGGCGCACTAATTATTTAGATAAAAAATTAAACAATAATGTTTAGGCTCTATCAAACCCATAACAAACCAAAAATAAATTAATCATTTTCACTAGAGTCTCTAACCCAACCTGCCAAACATTTTGCCACAATTATTTAAAAGGTTTAGCGGAGGATGCTCAATTTAAGTAATCTAAGATATACAAACACAACAATAAAAAAGATGTTTTACCTCTCTGTTCTCACTCACGGATATGCCAAGAATCATGTCAAATGCTTTCCGAACCAATCGTTTCCTCATTATCCGCACCTTTTGAGCAGATAAACCAAAATCAAATCAATATTACTCTATCCCCAAACAATTTGTGAGAAATAAGAAACATGCCAGATGTGCTTACGATGCGGCTTTCTTGAAGAATTTCTCGTGATACATTTAAGGGAAGGTCATTAGAGTCGACAACACCTTTGACAAAGCTCAAGTATCGTGGAAACTACTCCAAAACATCAAATAACTGGTTAAAAATTAACTCAAAACCAGAAAGGTTCTCCAACAGAACACATAGAGATCAATCTTACCAATTCTCCATCAAAGTCATCTGAAATGAAGACACGCTTGACATAGAGTCTTATATTCTTGGTTTTTGGATTCACGATGTCTTCCTTCCCCATTGGAGTAATAGCAGGAACATAGAGAATCGATCTGAACTCAACCTCACCCTGCAATTTGAGAACATTGTCAAAATGCTATCTCACTCACATTGGACCCACAGCTACAATAGTTGCGCTAATAATTATCAGTGTTGTAAAAGGCGGGCTACGCGGTCGCCTAGTCGCTAGTCGTACAAGGATATCGGAATAAGCCCCTAGTCAGAGATCTAGGCGTTTTGGACATTTGGCAGGTCCTAGGCGGTGGTTTTTTTAATTTTTATTTTTTTTTAAATTTCTAAGCATTTCTTAGTATTATGTGTATATATCGTAACATATTTTCAAAAAACACCTAAATTTGTGTGTGTGTGTGTGTAATACGTATTAAAATACCAAACGCCTAATTCCGCCTAGTCCCAACTAGTCCCTAGGCTAGACCTCACCACCTGCCTAGCGCCTTCTACAACCTTGATAAGTATAGCTTATATGTAGAACCCCAAAAACTGAAAATGTTATATGATACTTGTGTTCAGTATAACAACCAAAACAACGGAAACCAAATACTGCATTTCACCTCTGTTGTAAAGTGTGAAGATGCCAAAGGTTCTAAGTACTCGTTAAATGTCTTCTTATAGAACTCATTATATTCCTCTGTTGTAACTTCCTTAGGGTTTCGAAGCTGCAAAAAAAAGGACCTTGAGATGCACATCTTTACAAAAACTTACGTAATACTTATAAAAACATCACATAAAGAAAACTCACCCATATAGGCTGTGTCTCATTAGTGAGTTCCCAATCCCAGTATTTCTCAACAACCTTTTTAGTTTTCTTCTTTTTCTGTTGCAATAAAAGAAACATACTACGCTGGTTAGATATGTATCGTGCGTAACATGCATACAAAACTTATAAACTAATCTCTCAAGTCTCACCTCAACATTGTCATCAGTCCCATCCTTCTTGGCCTCAGCTGGATCCTCGTCAACCTCAACCTGGGACAATATAAACACTAGTGAGTCAACAAGAAAAAATTGGCGGCTAAACATTACATTTATCAATATAAAAATATGTGAATACTACATTATACGAAAGTCTGGAAGGCCATAAGTACCTCTTTTGTGTAGCCCTTTTCTTGCCATGTGTAAATTGGGAACGACACAAACTGAGAATAATTCTTTACAAGTCTCTCGATTCTCTCAGGATGAGCAAAACCTTTATCATCGCGCTGTGTACATATAAAATATAGAATTAACATTTTTTATGAGACTGATAACAAGGAAATCAGAGAAATTGTACAAAATAAAATGATTTGCATAGTTGACCTTGAGATGCAACTGGATGGAGGTTCCTCTAGGAATAAATTTCTCAGGATCAGTTTCTTCTCGGACAATATAAGAGCTAGAATTGGCCTCTCCTTCCCAAACATATTGCTTATCAGATTTGGGACTCTTTGTTGTGACCACCACCTGTTAATACCATAACAAATGAGCCAAATGAAGGCTATAAATAATTAAAAATTCATTCAATTCAAAAACAGCATACCTTATCAGCAACCAAAAAGGCCGAATAGAACCCGACACCAAATTGACCAATCAAATTGCTGTCTGAACCAGCATCTTTGCTATCCTGCCAAATTCAATAGTTTGTATTAAGTATCTGATGCTTATTTGGTCATGACATAAAGTAATATTTCTTTTAAGTTAATAACAGTAGCATCCACCTTCAAAGCTTTTAGAAACTTTGCCGTTCCACTGTGTGCGATTGTTCCTAGAGAATCAACAAGTTCTTGGTGTGTCATACCGATACCAGAGTCCCTGAACATAGCATGCACATTAGAAAAAAATAACGTAGAATTTCAACTAACATTCTTAGAAGCTGCAAATCTTACGTTAGAGTAATTATTCCGTTTTCTTGATCGGTTTGAATACGTATGTCAAGTTCAGAACCACCCTCCAAAAGCTGCGGCTCGGTAACACTAAGGAACCGCAACTTGTCCAACGCATCGCTCGCATTGCTGAAATACATTGTATAGTTTCTTAATTATGTGCAAATTGTTAAATTATATTGCAAATTTGCTAAAAAGGTTAAAACTTGCCTAATAAGTTCACGAAGGAACACTTCTTTATTGCTATAAAGACTGTTAACAATAAGGTCCATAAGCCGACTCACCTGCAGCAGAACATATCATCATATTACCAGACAATCACAATAGTAATAACAATAATAATAATAATAACAATAATAATAATAATAATAATATAAAAGCTCAAATATATATTAAAAGAAACAGTAAAGGCAATTATCACTAAAAACTGACCTCTGCTTGATACTCATACTTCTCCACAGGTGCATCAGGTGTCCGAAAGTCCGAAGCAGTCGTTGACTCGAACCGCTTCCCAGAAGGAATGATATTTCCCAATTTTAATGGACTGTTAGTGGCTAAAACTGAATAACACCTACCACTGGCATCCCTCTCTGCACACTGCTATTAACATTAAGTAGTTCAATAACACAATTGACATATAATCTTAACTTAATTGATGCTGATGGTAGAAATGTAAACAGATTAATAATAATAATAATAATAATAATAATAATAATAATAATACCGAGTGGTTGAAATTGGGAGAAACCGCGGCAGCAGAGACGGCGTCACGGCGGAGATGGGCGCCGTAACGGAGGAGCGAGTTGACGGAACGGCGTGATAGCCTATGCATATTTAGCAGTGGAAGGTTCTGGTGATACTACTGGTTTAGGGTTTTGGTAGGGTTTGAAGAAGAAGAAGAAAAAATATAGGGGTTTATGGAAGGTTCTGGAGGTACTACTGGTTCAGAGTTCAGAAATGTAGATCATGTGAGAGACCCGGGTCAATGTGGCAAATGGATCTTTGGTGATCCGGCCCATCCTCTAACATAGGGCCTGGTAGCTAGGGCTGGCAATTCAGACACGAACACGATAACATCACACGAACCTACACGATTTTAACAGATTTCGTGTTTGGCCTTAGCAGGTTTTGTGACATCCGTCAACTTTCATTTTATCTTTTGTTCGACTTTAGTCCCTCTCATTTCATGTATTTACATCTATAATCCTTGTAATTCGAAGTTTCGATTCAATAATAAAAGTTGCGAACTTGTTTCCTTGCGATTATTAACCACCTATACTCGAATCGTTGTCGTAACTGAAAAATTCTTTTCTTTTATAATAACAATAATAATAATAATAATAAATAATAATAATAATAAATAATAATAATAATAATGTTAGTTTTAAACTTATAAGCAAATAATTAAGCTAAACAAACCAAAACTCTACCCATTTTCGGAGCCCAGATCAGGCCCACCAAAGCTGAGCCCAACAGACTAGCCCACAATCCCTCTCCCCTCAAATCTGTTTAAAAAAAAAGGATGTTTGTGACCAGACTCAAACCCGAGTCTGATCCGGGTGGGGAATCAACGAACACCAACACAAACCACTGGACCACATGCCATTTGTTTGGAAAAGCTAGGCACCAATAAATTTTATCAACTCCTGAAAGCTCGCTGCATCTTCTTCGCTGCATTTTCGTGATCGGGACGCGTCATTGATCCAAATTTGGTAACATGTTTTAGGGGCTGTTTGGTAGCCTCTTAATCAGCCTCTTAACCATTCAGGTCTGAATCATTCAGCATTCAGACTGTTTGTTTCAGCATCTGAATGGAATGATTAAGTGTGTTGAACCATTAAGCTAATAAGGGATGCTGAATGATTCAGCTCTTAACCATTCAGAGCCTCTTAACCATTCAGATCATCTTAATGATTCAGCACTTAATCATCCAAACAGACCCTTAATTGACAGAACCTTCTGCGTATTATACACGCAAAAACTCAATAAAAACATACCAAAACTAGATCAATTACGCGTAAATATTAAAGCCCGGTCAAAACTTTCCTTTTGACGTTTTCATATGTTATAGTATAAATTGGACTCACCCTTTGGAGCTAAATGTGCCGAAAACTTTAACCTTACCTTCAAATCTCTCTTTCATTCACTCTAGATTGTGAATTCATTGAAGTTTGACTTTTTGTTGACTCGACTTCTTGGATAATCACAGGCATTGTAAGTATCAATTAAATACATGGCTTTGTTTCTGCATACTAGTCGATCAATAACCCCAACATTTCTGGTGTTATTGTTTCCTAATTTGTTAGATTAAAAAATCTAGGGTTTGTTCATAATGATTTGGGGAAGATGACTCACGCAGTTATCACACTTATTTAAAACAATCTGAAATAAATCACCAACTACCCTATAGATAGCTAACCGAGCTCATAGGCTTCACACTAATAATAGGTTCCAATACTCCCCCGCGGTCAGAGCGGTAGAGTATCGGACACTCAAACTGGAATACAATAAGACAAATAAACATAAAAGGAATAATGATAAAAATAAAAAGACTTGTGTAGATCTCGATTCTTGACTTCTTGGTCCAAAATTTTGCAATCTTCTTGACTTTGTCAAAACAATTATCCGTACTCTTCAATACCTGACTTTAGTTCGGTCCACGACTTCCCCCAATATGGTTTTGTTTCTTTAGTTCCCATAATGATAAACATGATTCGCTAGATCCCAATAAAGTCACAATGCCATCTTTGTTGGCCATGATAATACAAAAGATAAAAGAAAGGATAAAAGAGAGGTTATAGGAAAGAAAAAAGATAAGAGGGGCGGTGAGTCAACACTAGGAGGTTGCGAAAGGGCGGTGACCGTAGACAACGATCGTCGAAAGAGAATTAAGATCCGTAGATCAAAGAGAGAGATGGATCAAACTATGGTTTGATCAATGACAATGGACGTGGTCCGGCAAGAATGGAATAGAAAAATAAATTGAAGAAAGGTTGCTAGAAAAAGAAGAAACTCGACAACCGACAACCATGGTCGCGAGGTGGTGTGTCAAGGCTGGCAGGCGATCAAGACATGAGATCCGCAGGTTAAGAAAGAGAGATGGCGAAGGCTAGTGACCTGTGACCGTGGCCAAGTGGCAGTCTTAGAAAGAGATGTAAGGCCTTTGGATCTTTCATGGTCTCTGCAATCTGCTCATTCAACAATGGCATCAGAGAGGAAACAAGCGAATAAAATCAAATCATATGTATGGACGTGTTTGGACGATGATTGCTAAAAAAAAAAAGAGTATGGATGATGATGATGGATAAAAGAAACTAGGTAAAAGAAATCAGGTGGCAACTTTTTCAAAGAACTAAATCCTTTCATGCCGTCAAGTTTAAAACGATGGAACCGGCGAAGATGGTTGACAGTTTGGGACAAGAATACAATGAATGAACCGAGACCAAGTTTTTATTAAAACATGAAATAAGAAAACTAGAAGAGGAAACAAACAAAGAAAAACTAACGATGGCCGGACAGGGTGGCGGCAGCAGTGGAGGCACGCCGCCCTGTCTAGTTTTTTTTTTTTTTTTCAAGTGGTGACGGCTAGGGTTTGGTTATTTTGTGTGTAGCACAACGGATACAGTGTAGAGCCTAGGTTGACTCTGATACCATGCAAGATAATAGAACACTGAATTCCTTGATTATTTCAATAGATGATTACAATATATAGAGATTGTATGAAACCCTAGATAGCTAACCGAGCCCATAGGCTTCACACTAATAATAGGTTCCAATACGGGGTATGAAATGCTGATGTTTGTTAAGATATGGTTTGAAATGATTAAATGTTTGAAGCTACTTAAAATGATTTATTCAAAGGTCATGTTGGAGGTTAGTAGCCTCCATAAACCTTATTTTGTTGCTTTCAAATGTTCCATTGGCTATTACTTTTCCTAGATTGTTTGCTTTAGAGGTTTCTAAAGATTGTTTGGTTCTTCAACAGGTTGATGGTGGCTCTTGAGAATGGAGAAGACTTTAGATGTTCCTACTTTGCATTGTGGTATTTGTGGTGGAGATGTGGAAACTGGATACCACTTGTTTGGCAATTGTGTGTTGATTTTGAGACTGGGATTTGATTGTGGGGTGGATGCAACCTTCTTTCCTGAATGATCGAACCACAAGGTGACATTGCTTGAGGAGATACAACGTTTCTCATTCCTTTGATATAGTAGTAGATATCGAAAGCGTAACAAGAAGTGGACCAAGTGGTTACAAAACCCTATCACGTAATTATTTGTTTTTTCGCGGGCTAGCCTAGCTCCTAGACTATTTTTTCCGCCTTTTTAATAACATGTGACAGATGAAAAGAGAGGTAGGTTATCAATCCTTATTGTTGTGTACTTGTGTGTCACTATGTCGGTATCCAATTCGAAGTTAATTAAAAAAGCATGTCTGGATAAATTTGGCGAGCATGCGCTCCACTGCAAGGAATTGCCGGGTTCAAGTACCGCCATGATTTGGTCAGAGATGTTCTATGTGATGTGCTTCGAAGTGCGGGGGTCTCAGCCAAGAAAGAAGCACCAGTCAATTTTCTGACTGATCCGCGGGAGGGGAGATCTACCTTGCGTCCGGCGGATGTTCTTGTGTTTGGATGGGTTGGGGGCAAACATGCTTGTGTTGACCTGACAGGGGTTTCCCCCTTGATAGGTTTGCGAGATAGCGGCTTTGTACCGGTGCAGACAGTTTTGAGGGCAGAAGCTAAAAAGGTCGCTAAGCACGGAGCAGCCTGTTTAGAGAATCAACATGTGTTCTTGCCGTTTGCTTTTGACACATTTGGCTCTCTGGCCCATGAGGCAATACGGTTCTTGAAACGAGGCAGAAGGTGGTCCACTGTGACTCGCAGAGCCCTAAGAACCAAAGGTTTGTGTTTAGCAGGATAGGCTTTACGATTCAAAAGGGGATAGCGGCGCAACTTGTTGCCTGCTTACCCACCATCTAAAATGTAACTTGTTTTATGAGTTAGTTGAAATTCTCTTATCAAATGAAAATTAAAAAATGATGGGCTTTTCATATTACACACCGTCATGTCCATGATAATTTTGTTATCGCTTACTTGATTAGCACTTTAACCGAGTAAAACACTAGTTTACTTATACTTTCTGTTTCAGTTTAGGTTAAAAATTGTCAAGCATAAACTATAAACGATTATCAGTTAACCATCTGCGACTAAGTTTATATAAAATGCAATTTATTACGTTCATTTCTAGTTTAAAATGCCATACATCTCAAACTAATTTTTACCGAAAAATCTTTTAAATGGGTCACTTTTATAACGATAGCCAAAAACTTGTATATTGCTCATAAAAAAATATTGTTTTCAAAAGATATACATTTACAAGCGGTTTTTTCAAGCAAGTTTTGAGCCACGAGCAAGTTAATCATGCATAGCATTCGAAAAATAAATAATGTTGTCAATAAAATAAAATTAAAGTAAAGTAAAATCATATGAAGTGGTCATATTTTAGTAAATATAATTATGTAGTGGTCATGTTTCTCTACCACCAATAAATAAATTTGGATAATGTGTAACAACGAGTATTATATTGACCATGTATTCATTATTGTGGATATGATGTTTCCACATCGTCGTTAAAAACACCTTATCTGCCTCATGGTTCAACTATTCTAATTCCTCATGTAGCACACATAACACTACTGGACGTTTGGTAAAATCTTTGTAATTAAGTGCTAAATATTTAAGAGGGTCTCAATGATTCAGCACTCTTTATTTGCTGAATGGTTAAAAGCTTAATGAAACCATTCAGATGTTTTTATTAGTTGAAACAAACACTTTTAATGCTAAATGATTAAGAGGTTTATTAAGAGGTTAACAAACGCCCCTACATTAAACAAGTCTCGCCTTATGGCAAGTTAAGAATGTACGCATGATGCTTTGACATTGATTAATTAGTAATCAGTATAAAAACATAATAAAACATTGAACCAAGGATAATGTTGCATTATATTGTTAACACAATATAGATGTTATTCTGATCTAGCAAAAAATTTCAATACATTCAAAGTAAGAAATATTTTGAGGGGTAACACCAATACAATTCAGGGGTAGCGTATACGAAAAACGTGAAAAAAAAACGAAAAATGTCCACTACTCCGGAAAAGTTAAGGTAGTAGCGGGTGCTACCCCTGCTCCAATGGTAAGTCCGTCCCAGGTCATAAGACAAGAATGTGCGTTCACCCAAAAGGTGTCTTAACGCAATGTTGACATGGTGCATAACGTAAGAATAGTATGTCGATTGGGAGAGATACAGATGTGTATGGGTTACTATAGGAAGTAGACCCCCAAGTGCCATGAAAACCTAGAGCTGCTACCATCTCCCAATCGTGCTCTCATCGTATGGTAAACACAACCCTTCAAATAAGACTCAACAATATTTAAGGCATTTCTTTCTTTGACCATAATCATGATTGTACATCCGAAATGTATTGCTCATCCAACCCGTCGAGCTTAAATGAGGATGTTTTAGTTGTTAAAATTTCAAGCCCTTAAATAGAGCATGTCGGTCTTAGTGATACACGACGAAAAAAAAAAAAAAAAAAAACCTCACGACTTAAACTCACATATATATTGAATTTTGTCATCTAACTACCATGGAAGGGACGTTTGATGACGATACGTAGTGAAAAATTACCACGTCATATTTTTCTATTCAGTATTCGCTAAACTTTTGAGGTCAAATGTACTAATTATAAACTCAGTGGTGATACAAATTATTAATATATTTGGTACACAAGAAACATGAACTTCTAACAAGTACAAATAATTTTGGCGCAAATTTGCAGCCAGCAGCATCTGCTCAAAAAAATAATATGTTTGACCTTTAAAGTCAAAAAAACTTCAGAACATCTGCTGAAGCAGCAGAAGATAAAAAAAAACTGTGTGTAAAGTGTAACCGATTACTCAATCTCTTAGGACATGCTTGAGCCTTAGGGTCTTTTTTTTAATCTATCTAAGAAGACCATTCAGGATAATCAAATAACAATGAAAAATCTAATGTAATACTATCAAGAAAAAAAAAATCCTCATTCTACTATGGCTTCTAAGTTCTAAACGGTTTGCAGGATGTATTTACTAAAGCAGAAAACCAATATACTTGCCTCACGTTTGTAGACGCCGCAAAAATGGTACCCAAATGCAAGTTTATCAGTAGAAATTAATTCAATACCAAGTTTTCTCCATTCTACAAGTAAATCTTTTGACGAATCTCTGAATTCTGCAATTGAAGAAAAAACGGCCGATAAAATAATTAGAGAAGAGTTGACCAAAGTTTGATATTTTTCAATGGCAATAACGTTACGAAATATTTTTCAGCAGTCTTCATGGTCAAACATATATTTAGTTCCATAAAAGTTAGTGCATAGAGGCTGTAACCATTGGTAATTCTACGCTCATGACCATTATATATTTTGGGATAAATATTCAAAGGATAACAACTTACTTTCTCTATTGTCCCAATATGATAAACACAATTTTTTTCATTCACATATGGTCATTAAACGATTAACTTGCATGCTCTTACGGTACTTAAAAGTTAATGGTGTGGTAGAGGTTAAACGCAAATGTGCCATACCATGTCATACTAGTTCAGGTTGGCAATTGATTGACATGGCTTGACAGTTAACACATCATCATTTAACATCCATGTCACCATTAAGCAGGTCTCTGATCGAAGTATAACAAGAGCACGTAAGTTGAAACATTAATGACCATATGTGAACGAGAAAAAATATGAGTACTATAATACAACAAATGTGAAAGCAAGCTTATAGCTATCATAGTTATTATCAAAGGCGCTAGGCGCACTCAAGGCACATAGGCCTCGCCTGGGGCCTAGGTGCGAGGCGCAAAAAAAGTGTAGGCTTGAAATAAAATAAGCGAACAAAAAAAAAATAAAGTAAAAATATATTAAAATATATTAAAATAATACTATTTTTCATCTGGTTAGTATCAAAAGTTTTAAAATATTGACGTATTAGTGTATAGAAGTAGTTTTCCTTAGATCAAAGTAGAAATCTGGCTGGAATCTAGCCACAATTTAACAAATTTGGTTGGAAACTCTCCAGAATTCGGGAATCTAGCGAAATTTGCGCCTAAACCATCACCTGAAGAATTAAAGCGCAATTTCCCCGACTCAAAGCGCAAATGCATCGCCTCGCCTAAAAATAGGCCTAGGCGCAAGAGGCGATGGCTTTTAACAACTATGATATCTATGAGATCTGCCCTTATACAAGTGCTTTTAAGCATTAGATTTCTATTGTAAATTTCAATTTTCGCATCCAACAGAATAACAGATTATGCCAGAACAGAAAATAAAAGGAATTTGATATACACTATTTGTTCAGAATTGAAAAAGAACAGGAATATAATTCCAAATTCATACCTTTATAAATCATGTATCTTCTATCCACCGGCCAAGAGTTTGCATAGCCGGAAACAGGTGCCAGCTCAGATTTATATACAAAAAGTCAACAACTTTAACGTGTTGACTTGCTTCTGAAAACCTTCAATCTATCAGCAACCTCATGAATATCACAACTCTCATCGGCTGCTGATAATTCTTTTGCCAACATTACATATGTCTGAAAACTAGGATTTCTGTGCTTCGATTCCATTATTTGAATAAACTGCATGCACGTATCCACATCAGCCTCCTTAAGAACCCCATCAATCAAGACTGTCCAAACAATCTCATCCGCATCCCATTGTCGATCCAGCATTTTCTCAAATAACTCACGAGCTTTACTCGTTTGCCCTTTTTTGCATAAAGCACAAATAATTATTTTATACGATTGGATAGCAGGCTCAAACCCTTCTACCATCATCAAATTAAAATATTCCAAAGCCGTTTCCGCTTTTAAGTTGTTACAGTGAACCGCTATAAGTGAAGCATATATATTAATATCAGGACCTATCGATTTTTCTTTCATGTCGTTGAACATTTCAACCGCCTCTGTATTCTTGCCGTCGTTACACAAACCAGCAATTATTTCACTGTAAGTGTCAACCGTTGGTTCACAGCTGTATTCCAACATTTTAACAAAAAGATCAGCAAAAGACAACACTTTATCATCTGATCTGCAAAAGTCAACCGTTGCGTCGTGTGGGGCTGCGGCCTTTTCAAAACGTAACCGGCTTTCATTTTCTAAACCTTTCATCAAGACACGAAAAGTTCGATAGTTGGGTTTGCATCCCCTTTTGATCATGTTTTGAAAAAGCGAATATGCATGATCCACTTGATTTATTGAAATACATCCATCAATTAATGAAGTATATGTCACATGATCAGGAGCGATTCCTTTGTTTTCCATTTCTTTAAGTAATATCTCTGCTTCATCTACCCTACCCACCAAACATAAGCCGTAAATTAATGAACTATAAGTTAATAAATTTGGCATGCAATTCATTTTCTCCATTTCACTAAAAATCTTGAACGAGAAATCAACGTTGCCGTTTCGACAAAGCCCGTCAATTAAAGATGTGTAAGTAATCACGTTTGGTGACACGTTTTTCTCTACCATTTCCTCACATAACTTTTGTGCTTCACTAAGCTGATTCTTTTTGGATAAACAAGATATGATTGCATTGTAAGTTTCAGTCTCGGCCCTGCAATTATATGTTTCCATTTTTTCCAATAACAAAAGCGCAGCGTCTACCTCCCCTTTTTTGCAATGACCATCTATCAAACTAGTAAAATGAACCTTATTAGGTTTCAATCCTTGGTCAACCATTTCGCGGAAAAAAGTCAAAGCACCGTCAAGATCCCCTACTCGACAGAACCCTGAAATAAGTTCAGCGTAAGTCCACTCATCCGGTTTGCATCCATTTGCCTTCATCAAGCTCAATAACCTCACTGCGTTATTTAAATCCCTTTGTTTAACGAATCCAACAATTAAGATGTTATACGAAACAACCGTTGGCAAAGGGCCTACTTTTGTCATTTTACTCAAAAGAACCATACCCTTCTGAAAGTTTTTAACCAAGCACAAGATTCTAATGATTTCATTGTATGTTACGGTATTTGACAAATTACCACGTTGCCCCTCCATCCAATCAAAAATCCTAAAAGCAGCATCGAACCACCCTATCTCGCCTAACCCATATATCATAGCATTATAAGTAACCGTGTTTGGAATCATACCATCTTTTACCATCTTATGATAAAATCCAATTGCTAACTGCGCTTTTCCGGCACAGAACAGCCCACTTATAAGAGCCGTATAGATCTGCACATTTGGCAAACAACCGATCTTCCTCATGATAATCACAAGATCAATAGCCTTTTCCACGAGCCCGCTTGCACATAACGAAGAAATCGGGACCGTAAACGTATAAACAGTCGGCTCAATGTTTTTGTCCATCATTTCCTTGAGCATGTCCAACCCCTCATCGACCCGTCCCACGCTGCATAACCCGTTTATAAGATTAGTATACGTCGCTGCATTTGGATCACACTCTTCCTTCACCATCCGATCAAAAACTTTAAAAGCAGACTCTAAATCTCTAACCCTACAATACCCAAGAACCATCGAACTAAAAGTGAAAACATCCGGACACAACTCATACTCACCCATCTGATCAAGAAACGCTTCCGCCTCTCCAACCCTCCCCTTTTTACACAACATATTAATCATAACATTAAACGTTAACAAACTAGGTCTAACCCCATCACTCACCATCTGCCTAAACACATCCCGCGCAGCCTCAACCATCTCAAACTTCCCCATCCGTATCAACAACGCGTTACCACTATACAAACCGTAACCAAGCCCTTTACGTCTAAGCCCATTCAAATACTCAACAACCCCTAAAACCTCCTCCTCATTCCCACACTCTTTCACCATCAAAACCCGAACATGATCCGCATCCGCAAACCGCTTTTCGCTAACTAACCGACTTAACATCACCTTATAACAATTCAAATCATGCTTATAGCCATCGGTTTTCGATACCCAATAAAAGAACCTAATAACTACATCTATATTTGTATGTGTGCTTACAATTCTGGCAACATGGGTAGGCTGGATTTTGTGACTAACATGCTTAAGTTCTTTGTTTTTAAACCAATGAGGATCAGATAACATTTTACAAACATTATTGACTAAATTAGGGTAAGTGGGGTTGTTAGTTTGGGGATAAAGATTGGGTTGTGATGAAAAGGTGAGAGCTTTATGAGAACCCAATAAAGATTTAGGGTTTAAGGGTTTTTTTATATAAAAAAAAGATTTGGGGTTAAAGGGTTTTACCATTTCGTGATGAAGACCATATCACTTGATATTAATCTTTGATTCTTGTGATTGTTGAGCTTATGGCTGGTGAAAGGGAAGGAGGTAGGGTTTGTATGGATATTAGGGCAGATGGGTGTGAGGTTATCAGTTGGGGTTCTTGTTTCTTATGTTTTTAATGCAGCAACTGGACCACCCAATGAAGGAGATGCTCACACTTAACTCAAAAGATGAACCAACCACCTTACATGGTGGAGTGGTATGGATAGAAGACGCATAGCTGAAAGCAGTGGCGGAGCCTTGACCCGAAGGTCGGGGGTCGGAAGTCACTAGTTTCGGGGGGTCGAAAACCAGTTTCGGGGGTCGAAACCCTATATTTTCAAAATTTTCTATACGAATACTATATAATGGGAACTTCTACCCGAAAATCCGGGGGGATCGGCCGCCCCTCCCCGCCCCTACTATGCTGCGCCACTGGCTGAAAGGTTATAGGTTTGATTCTTGAGAGCGTCAGGTTTTACCGATTATTCTATTGTCGTGCTTTCGTACGGGTGGATAGTCGGGTTTTCCCCGGAACTGGTGAACTTGGTGAAACCAGAAGCTCATTTACATGTCTGGCTATGTCGGGTGGAAGGGGTCCTGATTTGTCTGAGTATGGACTCTGAAGGGAGTTCTTGGTGATTTTCGTTGGTCGTTCAAAAAATAAAAAAATAAACTCAAAAGATGGGATCCCCGTTTCAATTCTTTTGTACAAGCTTATTTCTTTAATTCTTTTTATATTTTTTTACGATTTAAATTACCCTAATTTCGTCAAAGACCTGCTTAAACCCATTTATATCAAAGGGAGCAATGTTGCATAAGCACCTAACTACAATAGCTTTGCCAATTAGACTTAACCTCTCACTCATAGAATATATCATAACTGTTTTTATGATTGATATGCATCGGTTTTGTGTAGAGTCAACCTATTTAAAGAGTGGGTTGATTGATGTATGAGTTATATGTTTTTGAAGGGTGGAACATAAGGGTGAAAGGGGTGTTCTCGGGATCATCGAACATTGCCTCAATTGGCACAAGATGGGAATCGGGTTGAGAAAATCAGATAGCAAACCCTAGGTTGAAGCCGATGAGGCGATGAGACAAGGTTTACTTTTTCGAGTGTTTTATTATATGAATGTTGAGTGTAAAAAGAGTAAATGACATTTTCGTCC
Organism: Ambrosia x helenae; assembly: GCA_030844895.1. Lineage (NCBI taxonomy): Eukaryota > Viridiplantae > Streptophyta > Magnoliopsida > Asterales > Asteraceae > Ambrosia > Ambrosia x helenae. The sequence goes on along the minus strand of CM061226.1, from coordinate 116,173,844 downwards.
CTGATGTTTGGTCGTTTTTGTGAGTTTCATCCAAAAGTTTTTTTTTTTCCTGCAAATGAGTCTTCTTTATCGATAGATTCTTTATGGGTGTATTACTCTAAAATCTACTCTTAGAATCAAAAGGCCAAGAGCACCCAGAGTTTAAAAAAAAAAAAAAGAAGAAGAAGAAGAAGAAGAAGCAAACAAACTACCACCTCAGCGTCACGTCAAATTCACAAACTTCATTTAAAAAACACCCACTTTTCCTACAACGTACAAAGCTCACAAACCCTAATAAAATTTATTATTATTATTATTATTATTATTATTATTATATTGTGTATATCTATACTATATTTAATGTATTTCACAAGTTATTTTAAAATAACCAAAAGTTAGAACATTTTTTTTTCTTTTAATGTACAATCTTAAGATGGTGGTAACTTAGGCCCTATTTGGTAGGGTCTTAATGGCTCTGAATGGGAAGCAGGTCTGACTCGGTCAAACCGAGTGCCGTTTGGCTGGCACGTCTAAACGAGGGGTTGCGTCTGACCGAGGCTCTTAACGGGCCAGACTCTGAGTGAAGTCTGACTGAAACACGAGGGCTGTGAGGGACGTCTGGGAGCTGCTGTTGTGCTGGAAACGCACGCGAGGCCAAAAAAACGACGGGGCAGGAGCAGAGGTTGAAAGTTAAAAAGAAAGAAAAGGAATCAAGAGAGAGCAGAGGTTTGTGGTGAGTGTGTGTGTTTGGTATGAGATATGTATAATGAAAAGAAGATAATAAAATGTAATGAAAAGAAGATAAGGTTTGGTGATGTCTTGTGTCGTTTTTTTAAGGATATAAATATTTTATTCAGATGTTCAACCAAACACCACTTAATTATTCAGCACTTAACCATTCAGAACCTCTTAACCATTCAGACTTCTTACTGGGTCAGCACTTACCCATTCAGACATTGCCAAACAGCCCCTTAGCCATTCAAACACTTTTACACTTTAATACCCAATCTTAATTCCCTCAACTTTACTCAACGTTTATTTATTTAAATAATAGTTAAACTTTCTCCCCTTACTTTAAGCAAACTAAATCTACGATTTTTAGACAACCATAATTTTTCATACCTTTATACATTATCTAGGGCGAGCAATAACTGAACCGTTAACCAAAACTGAACAAAAAAACAGACGAACTGACTCGAAATCAATAAAAAACTGAGTTAACCAACAACCAAATTAATTTAATATCGTTATCGTTTTTTGTACCCTTAGTTAACCGAAACCGAACCACTGATATGGTTTTAGCTTTTATACCTTCATTTAATGTAATTATACTTCCATTTCATGTACTTATAAGCAAAACTTTGAGCCAAAGTTTGGTTTTAGTTAGTTACCAAAATTAAATGAACCGAATTGATAAACGACAATCTAACCAAACAAACCGATTGGTTAATAAGATTGATTAACTCGATGATTTCAGTTTTGGTGTCGGTTGAGGCTAATAACTGAACTGAACGGAATCATGTATACCCTTAAAAATAGTCTATGTTCTCTGCCGCATCACACGAACACCTGCAAGTATATGTGTATGTAAGAGGAGCAGCCCACTTAAGTAGTCCGTTTGAGCTCATTCACTACTTCTTCTTCATAACCAGTATAATAATATACTCAGTATAATTATGTTATAATTCTTTGAGGTTATATCTGTTTAAGTTAAACGTAGCTGGACTGGAATTAGTCGGGTAGATAAGGGTTCATAGAAATCAAAGCACAAAAACTAATTTGTATGTATCCCACATCGGCTGAGTGAAGAATACAAAGGTGAAGAGACTTTGTATATAAACAGCGGCCCAAGAAGGTAGAAAGCATACCTTTCTCGGCCTTTTGGCTAAGATCAAGTGTAGTATCTGTTCTTATCAGTTTAATATCTGATACGTGAGCCATCGGCTCACTCGATATTAATCTTATTTTTTATGGGAAAGACCCATCACAATAGCTTGCTATTGGGGTCTTTGAGCGTCGCCTTGGTTTTGCACTACTGCCTTGGCTTGGCGCACCCCTCCAAACCATAGTTAAAGTTTACTGCTAATCACTGCCTATGATGTTTTATTTATTCCTTAAATTGTCTGGTTTTATGTTCCATTTCTTTTACAATGTGTTGTTGTTTCATCCTTTAAGTGCTAGCTTAATATTAAGTCTGAAACAGAGTTATGGAAGAAACCTGAATAAAGTGTCATCATAACTTTAGAAACGGATTTTGTCGGCAGTCGTTTCTATCATCAGTCTCACGCTGGCTTGGTGCTATGGAGGACAGACGAAACAGAATCTGTGCGTCAGGTGTGTTCGATCACATTCAATAGTTATTCGTAATCTGTATGAATATCTTAGTGCTGATGTTTGATTTATTGATTTTCTGTTGACACCTATGGCCTATGGGTGAATATCTATTAAGGCAAACATGGTTTTGCAACTTTAATTTCAGTAAAGAGTAAAGACAGTAACTTTACCTACTGGTGCATACTTATTTTGCAGTAATAGCCAATAGGATATGGCTTCTCATGCCCGTACTAGACCTTGAATAATGAATAGTCGCCTTAATGTTGTATCCTACATTTTGTATATTAGATCAAAATTTAATAATTGGTTAACTATGTTATGATTTTTGAGTTTATATCTTTACAAGTTAAACATAGCTGGACTGGAATCAGAACCCCAAGTGATCAAGTTTAACACTTTATGATCTTTCAAGGCTAGTTTTACTAAAATATTAATACTTATGCTAAAGTCTGAGAGATGAAAACTCGCAAAAGTCACTTGACAGTCCCACATCGGCTGACTGAAGGATACAGAGATGAAGAGACAGTGTATAAAAACAGCAGCCTAAGAGGATGGAAAGCATACCTTTCTCGGCCTTTTGGCTAAGATCAAGTGTAGTATCTGTTCTTATCAGTTTAATATCTGATATGTGAGCCATCGGCTCACTTGATATTAATCTTATTTTTTATGGGGAAAGACCCATCACAATAGCTTGCTATTGGGGTCTTTAAGCGTCGCCTTGGTTTTGCACTACTGCCTTGGCCTGGCGCACCTCTCCAAACTATAGTTAAAGTTTCCTGCTAATCACCAGCTATTATTCAAGTTAACAACTCTTTCTGGTTTATTGTTATTTTTGTATGCAACAAATGTAAATACAAGTAGAGACAAAGGGAGACAACTGATGAACGCAAAGTTAAGTTTGAAACAGCAAGCTATGGATGAAGCCTGAAGGTTATGCCATAATCGTCTATGGTTTTGGAGTCGGTTTACAGACAAAGGAATACAAAGTGATACGGACTTTCCAAGGGGATATACCACCAAATCCTTCTTCAACATCTCACCCGAGTTTATTAGAAGCCGAGGTATACACACTTGGCACAGGTCAATGGAGAAATCTTGGTCATGTCCCTAACTTGCTTCAAGGCTTCCACGGTCCATTTCTGAACGACCATGTTCATTGGATTGTTTGTTATGAGGGTTCCCCTGAAAAGCTACGTGCCTTTGATTTCGACAATGAGACGTTTGAGTTATTTCCATCTCCTCCTATTAAAACTACAAATGAAAGTCAGACGCGTTCTCAAAGTTTGGGAGTCCTAAAAGGTCGTTTATGTGAATGTGATATTTGCGACTCTCAGTTGACCTTTTGGGTGATGAAGGAATATGGGGTCAAGAAATCATGGCATAGAAAGGTGGTGATCAAGCAAATTATTAGCCATATTCCGCAGTGGGAGATATGGGACTGATGAACTTAACCAACAGGAACCATATGCAAATCATTTTTAGATCGAACAGTCAATTGAGGTGACACTGAAGTGTAAAGTGCGCGATCAACTTCTATATAACCGTTCATGGTTTTATCTTGCAGCGCCTTTCTGCATATGAACAAGATATGTGAACTAGAAATTTCTGAAAATCTTCAGGAGCATGCTAACTGAATATCGTTGATAAAGTATTGATTATCTTCAGGCACAGAGAAGCTTTTAAGCTTTTGTTTCGATACCATTGCTTCACGCGTCTCAATGTATATGATGAGCAAGTTAGTTACCTTTTCTGTTACTGTTATCATCCCCCGTATGCTGCAACTTAGATATATTATAATTTAGTATTAGATAAATTATTCCCAATTGATCTAGTTTAAGATGTAAATACAAAGGGCAAAGTCACTCATAATCCCACATCGGTTGAGTGATGATATCAGAGGTGAGGACTCAGTGTATAGAAACAACAGCCCAATAATAAGAAAGGCATACCTTTCTCGGCCTTTTGGCTAAGATCAAGTGTAGTATCTGTTCTTATCAGTTTAATATCTGATATGTGAGCCATCGGCTCACTCGATATTAATCTTATTTTTTATGGGGAAAGACCCATCACAGTAGCTTGCTATTGGGGTTTTTGAGCGTCGCCTTGGTTTTGCACTATTGCCTTGGCCTGGCGCACCCCTCCAAAACGTAGTTAAGCATTTTCTACATGACAGTCTAGTTTGGGTACTTGTCAAATCTGTGTTATTGGTTATGTATGTTTTAATGGGATGCAAGTATGGGTGACTAAATATAAACTAGTTAAAAGTTGAAAGGGGTGTAAACGACTACACATGTTATATTGAAAGGACTGTTTTGGCTTATTTCGTCAAATGTCAGGGACTGTTCAAGTAATTTTTTAAGTTTTGGGCTAGACTGTCATATTGGCCCAAACCATAGAGACGATTTTGGTAATTAACTCTTCCTTAAAATATGTTATTTTTGTGATATTCTTTTCATTTTCAAACTCTAAAGTGCTTTCACTGTTTAAAACACCCATTGTTAATTGTTTGAACGACTCTTGAACTGTTTGATCTGTGCAGTTAATTAGAATTTATCAACACTAAGGTGTGTTATGAGGACTTTATTGGGGTTTTACGTGAAATGTGGTATTGAATTGAGGTGGCTCTAGATGATTACTTTGTATATTATTTTATATTAAAATTGGTGCCCTACGCCTGTTACTCTAGCCAAGCCCTCACTCCACGCCTGCAATGGCGCCTTGTCGTAAAGTTGTTCACGCCCCTTAAAGTTGTTACATCATATGACAACTTCGTTACATATAGTTGCTATTAATTAAAAAAATAGCATTTTCATACAAATTCTCGTATTTTGTACTACGTTTTTAATTCATTTAATTAAATTATCTATGATAAATGTTGTACGCTACATCGCCACGACTAGGTATCCCGCACTGACTAGTCCCATGTTCAAGATAGATTCTCACCTCTTTATCACCAAAGCCCTACCGTGTTACAAATTGTCTATGATGACTGATGAGTAATAGTCATGAATGGAATATTGGAATGTTATATTATTGTGAAAACAATTTAAAAAAAGCAACTAAAATACCCAAAAACTTGTAACATTACTGCATAGCCATTATAAAATTACAATCATTCAACTTATTTTCCAGGAACAAAGTTGGTAGCATAGGCCCATGCATTGTTAGCTACTGGGTCACTAAGATGGTCAAACAAGTTTTCAATTGGGCCCTTTCCTGTTACAATGGCCTGAACAAAGAACCCAAACATCGAAAACATAGCCAACCGACCGTTCTTAAGCTCCTTAACCTTCAACTCAGCAAATGCGTCTGGGTCATCAGCCAACCCAAGTGGGTCAAAAGACCCACCTGGGTAGATTTTGTCAAGCCCTTCACCGAGTGGGCCGCCACCAACACGGTATCCTTCAATGAGGCCCATTAGCACAACTTGAGAAGCCCAGATGGCTAAGATGCTTTGGGCATGGATCAAGTTTGGGTTCCCTAGGTAGTCGAGCCCGCCTTCGGAGAAAATTTGGGAACCGGCCTTGAACCAGACGGCTTCACCGAATTTGACACCGTTCTTTGAAAGAACCTCGGGGAACACGCACCCGAGTGCACCGAGCATGGCCCACCTAGAGTGGATCACCTCGAGCTCACGGTTCTTGGCGAATGTCTCGGGGTCAGCGGATAATCCAGCGGTGTCCCACCCGTAGTCACCAGGGAATTCACCAGTTAGGTATGATGGGGTTTGCTCAGAGAATGGGCCTAAGTACTTGGGACGGTCAGGCCCGTACCTATCAAAACAATTAAAATTTCAGTTAGTTTATGGGGTTGACTAAGCATATATATCGCCTAGGGATATAAACGAGCCATGTTGCTTGAGGTCGGCTCGCTAAAAGCTCAAGCCAAGTTTAAATGAGCTCGAGCCAGAACTTCACTAGTCAAGCTCCGCTGGCTCACGAGTTTAAAGGAACCTTTACTGTTATAACGTTTATTAACAAATTAAATTTGTATTTTTATAAAACAAGTATTTTTATGTATAAAGTTACGATAAAATTAACAAAATAATATATTATGTTTTATAATAGTTACGACTTTAACTATACATAAAAAGATATACGAGCCCGAACCCAAGCTTTAGAAATAAAGCTCAAAGCAAGCTAAGCTCAAATTTTAGAAATAAAGCTAAAAAAAACGTAGTTCAAGCTTGAGCTCTCGTAAGTTAAATCTCTTATACAACCACCTTCAGTTTTCATCGTAACCCTCCTTTCCTTAAAAACATCAAATCAATCTAGTGGTGAAAATTAGGGGTGTAAATGATACGCAACGGCTCGAGAGCTACTCGGGATCGGATTGGTAAAAAACTCGAACGAGCCGAGCCTTATCGAGCCCGAGCTCGAACTTGAAACATGACTCGTTTAGTTATTGAGCCCGAGATCGAGCTTTTCATACAGAGACCGTTTAGGATCGCGAGCCTAAATGAGCCCAAACAAATTTTATATTATTATTATTATTATTATTTTATATATAGTATACCCACTATTTAACATTGGTGAGTCGAGCTCGAGCCGAGCTTATAGGTCCTTTTAAATTGTTCCATAATTATTTCGAGCCGAGCTCAAGCCCTTGGGTTTTACTTTCGAGCCGAGTTCGAGCTCAAAGTATAAGGGTCGAACCGAGCCGAGCTCAAGCCCAGTTAGGCTTAGGCCCGACTCGACTCGTTACACCCCTAGTGAAAATAAAAGAATATTAATGATTTGACAACTACAAAACAAGGTATAAGATTTGTTTTACCAAATGCTTTGTGGTGCGCTTTTGACGGTTCGGCGCATGGTGTAGCGGCCACCATTGAAGCTGCCGGTCTTCCTGGCAAGCTCATTTTGTGGCTTCAACGCAGCCTGGCCGGCGAATGCTGACTGTTGGATTGCAGAGGTGGCCATTGGGGCTGTGAATAGATGGTTGAAGGTGTGTGTTGATGGTGGTGAAGTGGAGACTGGAGGGTTATTTATTTATGGAACTTAAACAAGATTGAAGGATGAGGATGTGTATAAGTCAGCATTGTCTGATTGGTTAATTCAGATATGGTTTCTGATTTTGAGGGGTGAGATGATGGCTCTTCTTCTGCCACGTGGATATTAGATTTTTTGTGGCTTTGTTGATTCTGAGCCACCAGAAAAAAAGAATCTATCTATATATATATATATATAAAAGAAAACGTATATGCTGACGTGGCGTGCAATGGAGGCCTCAACCTTTCTTTGAGAGTGCCACGTGGCATCATAATGGAGAGTTTTTGGTGTTTTTGAATTGTTTCCTTTTTTAATTAAATTGAATTATTTTAGGAAAAAAGAATTTAAAAATAAATTTAAAATTTTCACTCTCATATTTCCTCCCATAATTTTTAAACGTTTATATCTTTTATATACGTGATTTTTTAAAGAAAAAAATTACACCAAATTAACGAGCGTTTTATTATCTTTCCAACGAGTACCATAGTCCTATATAAAAAACGGAGAAAAAAATCGACTATTTTTTGTGGGGTTTCATTCATACAGGAAAAAAAACACACAAAGTGTTCATGTTATCACGTAAAATTAGATTTGGTGGGGAATATGAGTTATTACTGATTAGAATACTATGAACATGCAATGATTGAGAGATTTTGTGGTTAGTTAACTTGAGCCATTTGCAATAGGTTATCACGTAAAATTAGATTTTTCAACCCGGGACCCTCCCGGGGTAATCAGCTAGTGTACTATATAATAAAAATAAAAATAAAAATTATGTTTGTGATTTGTAAATTGCGCATTAAAGGTTGTACCCTTTAAAGATAATAAGATAATAGTGTTTTTAAACTTTTCTTTCTACACACTAAAGAATATTGTTTTTGCGGATGATCATGGGTTCGAGTCTCGACTAATTTGTTTCTTGTTCATATTTCTTTCATGAGATATGCTTATTAAGGCCTCACTATAAATTATAAAACCTTACAATTCAATAGCAAAACGATGAATGTCAAGAAGATTCTAACGCATAACTGGTAAAGACCGATAGAAGTTATAATATAAATTGAATCAAAATCCAAGTGGTAGTTTGCAATTATTAAATTCTTATTGTTAGAAAAATCAAGTCATGGGAAACTAATACAATAGGTGTTTATAAAATCGACTAAGGGCATTTTTGGGTGTCCATCTCCTTATTTCCTTCTACCTCATTTTCTCCTTAATCCGAAAGTCACAATTTTTAATTTATGACTTTTCTCCTTTTTAAGGCACAAAACCTCTTAAAAAGTCTTTTTCAAACCACTACCCAAACACTTTTTTTTTTTACTTTTGACTTTGTTAATAAGTTACAAGTAAAACGAGGTGAAAATGGAGAGCCAAACATGCTCTTAACTATGCAACTCAATGAACTCATAACAAATCGGCCAGTTTGGCTGGTTTAAGATGCAACAAATTCATACTTTGAGGTCTGACAGTTTAACATTTTGACTCAATCTGAAACCGGTCATGTAAATCAAAGTAGACCTAATTTTATTAAGTCAGTATGCGTTATAAAATGGATCATTTTTTATCAATTTGATTTTTTTTTATTTCTATACAATTTTTTTTAAATGTATAGAAATAAAAAAGTTCATTATCAACAGTCAAAATAAATCACTAAGCTGAGAGGCCAGACTGCTAAGTTGTTTGGCTTGTAGTACTTTAAAACCATATATAACAATTCGGCTTATAATTTTTCATCAAAAATTCAAAACCAAACCATGAACGCCCCAACAGGTTCTTTAAAACCGAGTTCATAACCAGTTCTTCATGTTCTAACTATAAACCACACCAGAACCAGCGTAAAACTAGTTCAACCGGATCTAAATGCGTTTGATTTTCGAAAGAGACTTAAGACTATTAATCAATAAATCCTACTTCAGTGGTTGTGGATATCAAGCCTTTCTGTGCAATGATAACTTGTTCTTAATGCAATACAACTTGCAAATCAACAAAACCCATCAAAACATTAGGGACCAAAAGCTGATTGATCAATCATATGTTGCAAGTCATCATCATCCTCATCACAAAAATAACCTAACAGTCATCCCTTCACTCCATAGGTGAAGGACCATCATCCAACGTGGCATCAGTTGCAACACTCCCCAACATGATCGCAGTCACCATCAACTTATCAGCATCGGGAAAACTTCTATGCTGCATCAAGATACCCTCCACCGACGAACCACCCATTGAAATGTCCAGGCTTTCCTGCCTTAACGGAAGCACCTGTTCAAACCCACCTTCATAAGTTTCAGCTTCAGGTCCATAACACCTGCGTGAAGCTTCAAAAAGAGCTGTTTCTTTAAGAACCTCCAGGATTTCCTCATCGGTCAAGCCCTTAGCCGCGGTTGTCTGGTTTATGGTCTCCCAGTCGTCTTGATTGGCGGCATTCTTCCAGCACTCCTCTAGAAGACTTGTGTTGCACCTCAGGAAGGAGAGACTGGTCCACGCAAACACGTCGAACGCATACAGAGCCAGTTGTTTGTTTTGAATATTGAGGCATAGTTGAATCAGCTCGGCTGGTGGGAGAAGCTTCTGTGCAAGCTCTTGTGTTTCTTCATTTTCAGGAACCAGTTTCAAAATTTCTTGCTGCACAGTCATAAGTTTATAAAAATGTAAAGTAACTGATGATATAGTTGGTGTACTCCAGACAATCGTTATAAAAAGGTTAAACTAGAGGTGGCAAGATGGGAGTCGGGCAGCTTGGGTAAACCGTTAATAGGTCAAATCGAGTTCAATGTTACAAGTCGAAATGCATTGATTCACAAACCTTTTTCTTATCCATTTCTTTGACAAGTTTCTACAACTTACTAGCGCATTAATTATGATTCAGAAACAAATGGATGCAAAAATTGTCTAAATCTTCACAAACAACTTAGGAGGCCCCTATGTTCAAAAAATCCATTTGACTCCCTGTTGGCTATTTTTTTTTTACTTTGACCCATTTTACCGGTATGACTGTATGAGATAAAACAACCACCCATTTTACCAGTATGAGTCTATGAGATAAAACAAACACCCAAACCAACCAATGTCACCGCAAGTAGCAAGTACTGAGACATGTTACAGACTGAAGGCAACGTACCTGCAACTTTAGAATTCTTAGATCAGCTTCAATGCGCTTCAACTTGGTATCAGAATCAGCATTTTTCCCTGCATATACAAATAATAATAATAATAATAATAATAATAATAATAATAATAATAATAATAACAATAATAATAATAAATCATATATAATCAGCTAAGGAAATCAGGTGATCTGAAATTATCTAAAGAGACATATAAGTGAAACGTGTGCAATGGGTGAAACAGATTTTAGGTTATTTGAAATGTACTCAAATTCATAAAAGCTCCTAAATCATTTTATTTAATAAAGTTTTTTGTAATTATATTTAGCACACTAATTGTTAATGAAGTTTAAAAAAAAAGATAAAAATGGTTTGTAGGACGGTCCAACCGGACTAGTTTTGACCGAGTTATCCATCCTGGTCATTTTGCCACCACTAGAGAATATAATCCATCAATTTACTAGTATGAGTTTCAAACAAGAAATCGATTTTCTTATTTCCTATTTCATTGCTACAAACATAGAAAGCACTAGACCTAACCAAGTCAATGTTATGTCAGGATCTTAGCATGTCACCAAACTGTGTTAAATAATTACTGTTACTGTACTACTGGGGGCAATTCAATTAAGCTTCTGAATCAATGACAATTTCTATTGTATAAAGAGGCCAAATGCAGAATATCAACATAAAAGTTTTAAGTGCGGATAACAGACCTGCCACAGCAGCAATCTTCGAGAGGTTTAAAAGCCGCCTTCTTTCAGCCAATGTCAGTTCAGTTTTAGCCTCATAAGATGTGGGGTCCGCAACTTCAGAGATTGAACTATCACCATCAGAAAGTGCCAAAGCGTGAAGAGTATCAGAAGCCAATGAAGACTGTTGTAGGAATATCTCATGAAGCCAGCGGAGATCTGGGTGCTCCTTCAAAAATATTGCCAGCTCTTCTTGAAACTCTTCCCCGAGTCTCATTAGTTTAGAAAATTGCTTGTTGTTGTACATTTGTTTGAACACGAAGTTACTAAATCCTCCTTTTGGGCCCATGCTGTCATGCTGCATGAATAAATATTCAGTTATTAGGACACCAAACAATAAACAACAAATGGTACTTTCTTGATTCTGGAAACTACAAAAAATGACTCCATTTCTACGTGCTCCTATTCAAGTGCACCAAGCCATTCTTAATCAAAATACAAGAGGTGGTAGATTAAGCAGTTTAGATGGGTTGGGTAACAGATCAGAATAGATTCGATCAGGCATGCAATTTTTTGTAAGCGCCAAAACAGTTGGTTACAGTTCTGGGTATGGTCAGGTTGTGTTACTCAAAACATCTTTTGTCCAAGCATTTTAACTTCTGTACAAATAATAGTTGTGTCAAAATACGATTACAAAAGTTATATTATTTCAACACCAATAATATAACTTTTAGTTTAAAAAAAGAGAGATTTTAGGCTTTAAAATGCACGTTGGGCAAAAACTTGTTACCGTTCAAGCAACTTCCAAATTTTACTAGTACCCATTAATAGAACGCTGAATCAACCCATTTAAATGTAAAAGGATCAAAATTTGCACCGTAAGTAAATATGATGACACTTTCTAAAATATACACTTTAAAATATACAAGAAGAGTGTAGTTGTGCTTGGGTTGGGGGGATAGGGCAAGGAGCAAGGCATAGAAAAAGAATGAAAAAAAATTCTTAACTCTTGCAACCACACACAAGGATAAGCTAAGTGAACCAATTAATAACTTTTCTGTGTCCATACCATTAGACTTCTGAGCAGTTCCATATCATTGTGATCAAAGCACATATTCCAAAGAGTTTGGTATCCTTCATGCCGTTTTGCAATAGCCAGCAAATTAGATGTAAGTTTTAGAGTGATATCTTTGTTTTGCTCTTCCGACACTTCACTTGAACCCTGAAAATACCAATGATTTCAGTAAAGGTGTCAATCAAGTTCAATTATTTAAGCTTTACGTTGTCATAGAACATAAATCTTGAATACTCTTACCTGACTGAAACTCTTCACTTGTTGATAAAGTGAATTAAGAAGTGTGTCTCTCCTATTCCAATATTCTTCTAACAAACCACTGTGTTCTTCTTCACGTTCAACTTTAGCTCTAATGGCACCGGAGTATGCTTCAAGTAATACCTTAACCAAAATCTCTAACCGAGAATGGAACTCAAGTTTTGAAGACGTATCAAGGTGGTCCATTTCAGTTAACAGAAGAAGCATGAAAGATGCAAGAGTCCACATCCCACTCCTTACCACAGTCTGACAATACCACGGCGTTAATCCTTCGGGTGAGGGATACCACATGTGATTCTCATCCTTGTAGTTCATTGATGTATTTAGTAAGGCTACACACATGCTGGACAATTCACATGCTCTTTGGAGCTGAAATTTCAGCAGCATCTCTTCACTAATTATGATACTTAACTTTCTCTCCAAGCAATGAAATACTTCTTCAAGTTCGGATACTTTACTGTAGAACACTTCTGCATTATCTCTATCCATTAAAAGAACCGTGTTTTGACGGGCTTTTTCACCAACTAACTGAATCAGGTCCCAAATAGAACCAGAAAAGTCGTTCTGTGAGTTGGAGTTGGCAAAGGTAACTCCAGATGAGGTCTGCTGCCTAATCAGGTTCTGGAGCTCCCTGAGTTGAATCATGGCAGCAAGTTTTTCACCATGCTCCATTATGATCTGCAATGATTTTCCTGATAAAAACGAGAAAATTGAGAATTATTGATAATAAGAATATACACAAATATATAAATTGGTGAATGCTCATTGCAAGTGGTTAAAAGTGCCAGAGAAAAAAGCTAGAGGTGTAATCTATATATGATATATCAACAAGAATCTGTTTATCCCAAACTAACTAGCAAAGGCTAAAAGTGCAACTAAAAACAAACTAGAAGTGGTGGAAGAACAGGCAGTCGGGTTTCATAATGGGTCAAAAAAGCCAATTTCAAACACGCATCAAATGGGACACACTGGATTAGGTGGACTCTCTTAGTTTTCCTTCTTTCAAATTTCAAAAAGAACCAATATGTTAGAAATCACAAAAACAACTATTATTAGTTGGCAAAACTAAAAGAAAATTAAAATAAAAATTTATGAACAACTTTGTGTTATATGTATCTGTGAACAAAATACATACTTAAGATTTTTCATACTTCCAAAAATTGATACATGGTTTATAACTTTATATCAATTACAATGTTTATCACATAGGAGACACCCCATATCCTTAACTGCCAATTCACCATTTGAACCCACTGAATTTCAAGCACTTTTTTATGTGGTGTCCATTTTGACCTGTAAAGCATTTTCTTTTTATCCAAATTGACTCGAGTAAATACACAAAATTGTTTATTTGAGCTATTTTTAATATATATGGTAGGTATTACCAGGTCTAAACAAGCTATAAAATAGGGTAACAATGTAACATGAAACAGAATATCTAGAGGTAAACTCTCTGAGCTATAATTTCTCTACCAGAAAATAGTCATTTTAGTTTCAATGACATTTTATGGCGTAATCACAAACCAAACCAAACCAAAACAAAACAAAAGTATAGTGATAATTATAATTATAGTTCTTAACCCACTCACTTGCAAAAATCACAGTTAAAAATAAAGACTAATTTAGTTTTTGTATGGAGTCATAAAAAATTCCTAATAAACTGTGATGGGTTGCACATATATCATATGCTTGAGCAACAGAAAGTTGTGGAAGACGCATATTTTATCCCATATAACAGGTATAAATGTTTTTTAACCCAGTTGTTGACCTAAAACCCATGCCCCGCCTATTCTATTATCCAGGTACACTTTGATGTCAAACACTTCCCTGTCTATGATCTATATACACACACAACTCATTACATTAGGGGTGATGCGGCACAGGTATTTGTGACATATGCCTATCAACAATTTCTCTGTATATCACTCTATTTTCTTCATCATGAGTTAGTGCATTTGTCAATAATGGTTAAGTAAAAGTTCCTAGCAGGGTATTCAACAGCAAGAAAATTAAGAGTAGAGTGCAAATAAATTGATAAGTAATCATACTTTGTCGAGCAGACAATTCTTCATGGCATTTAGATAGAGCAAGAAACTGTAAAAACTTTTTATGCTTCTGCTGCTTATCTAAAAGCTGTGTAGATACAACAGATAGAGCCAAAATCTCTGCACCCCTAGTAGTTGTCCAATGTTTAGCCAAGGTGTCAACAATCGATTTGCTAACTCTAGCAAACACACTTGTCTCTCCATCCCTGTCAAATGCCCCTGAATTCTGAAGTTTATTTAGTGTACCATCAACATCACCAGATTGGAGAAACTCGTGAAAAAACTGAGCCAGTAAAGCTTCAGATTCTTCATCTTGTGCAGTCCTGTGTGCAATTCCAGTAAAAACAGCCCTTTGTCTATCTCCCGAATCCCATGCTTCTGAGCTAACCCTTCTTGGAGCAATGTTTCCTGCAAAAGAAACAGTTGCGGATTCTTCTTTAGAGCTTCCTTTACGTGACAAACTTCTTTCAGGTGGTTCAACTCCGCCAAGCAAAACTGCCTTCTCAGGGATAGCCCACACTCCAGCTTTCTCAGTGAGAACTGCCCAAGCACCATCTTCTCCCTCGTCAGAAGGGAAAACAGAAGCATCTAGAACTTTCCCAGCATCATAAGGTAAGTCAAATTTATAAAGCCGACTAGTGTTTCTCCAGTAACGTGTAACTGTTGCAGTTCCATCACCAGAGAGTACAATTGAAGATCCAGAAGGTTTTCCACCAACTTTTAACCTCATGGAGAATAAAAAGTCTTCATCTTCTACTCTAGCTTTTGGAATTATTACTTCAACTGGAGATCTTTTCTCCAAGATTTTATCCTGTAAACAGTAACTAGATTCTGATGCCACATCGATCCCAGCTTTGTATTGCATGGTTAAAAGAGAGTATTCTATGTAGCTTGAACTAGTGGCCCTATCCTTGCAAAAAGTGGCAACAAGAACAGTTATTACTTTTCTGTTATTATCCATTTGCATATCAAGTGGCCAAATTTTCTTTTGTCCAGCTAGACCCTTTTGTATGCCAACATCACCATCATTCCCTACTATTTCATGAGACCAAATTTTTGACAGACTAGATTCGGGAGAAAGATCGATAGAAAAACACTGTATTTCATGATCAGTCAACAATAGAAACCTCCTTTTAGATTCTTTCACAGAATTATAGGGTGCATGCCAAACCATTGACCTTAAGTACCCCTTAGGACTAGAGAGTTGGCTTCCTTGAGAGGATACAGTTATGGTCTCTTGACACTGAATGCCAGTAGGTGAGCAAATGTATTTACAAAGTTGTCCATTAGAACTGCATGCAAGAGCAATGGAAAAATACTTCTTATCAGGAATAGCAGAAGAAATCAAAGAGTTATAAGATACATGTTGCTGCTTGTTTGAAGTGGTCATAAAATCTGATTGATCAATGTAAGTGGATGAAGGCAGGGAAGAATATATATCGGGCCAATATACAAGAGCTCGAGTTTTCTTATTGCATAAGAGAACACCAACAGAAGTTCTTTGTTGAAGAATCTTGTTTGTACCCAACGTATTGTGGTCCCAATCAAGAATACAAAGCAACCATGCATTAGCAGAAGTCTTGTTAATATCTCCATCTTCAAGTATGCTGGAAGGAAGTTTAAGAACAGTACATTTTCTAGAAGCTGCTGGTGATAGGTAACTCCAGACAAAAAGTTTGCTTCCACATATAATCCATGCCAGTGAGGTTCCCTTGTCCATCCCACCAGATATGCTTGTATCACCTGTCAAAACGATGTCAGCATGACATCACAAGAAACAACATGATAGCCTTCAACTGAAATCATGTCTACTAACCAGAAAGATGCTTCTGCAACATGTTAGCTTGCTCATCACGAACTACTTGTGGAACTTCTCCAACATATACAGGTTGTATGGGGTCTACATCATCCACTTTGTCACTTTTCTTCACAGTTGGAATTCTAAGAGATATAAATAAAAGGTTAACTAAATAACGAGCACTAGCTTCAATTACATCCATCAAAATAACATGGGTGCCATATTTACTAAATTTGAAAGCTACGATATGTAAAAACCACTCCACATTAAAGTCAATAAAACACATATTGCTTCATCAGATATGTTTAGAACAACACGATCACCATGCATGATGAATAAACGGTTTCTAGAAGTCTAGAACATTCAACTCATTTCTCGTTTCATATAGCTAGATAGTAGATACTGCACTCCTATGCATCCACCCTAACATAAACCATTGCTAATTCTGAGCTGAGATGAAGGGTTTCTGGATTTAGTACAAGCCTTTCTACACAAGACATGGCAATTCCTCCAATAAGCTTATTATTGAACTTACTCTAACCATTGCAAAGAGAATTTATTTATTTTTAATGTAGAACTATGCAATCTCCGAAGAGCATAAATATGCTATGTTATCATAAAATACTTTGAATAACAAAAAGAACATATAGATAAGTCCTGAACAAGGACTAGTGATTCCATGTAGAGCAGAAAGTCCAAAACTAACAGGAATTGAACACACCAAAAAAAGAACGTAAACATAAACACATTATGCAAATTAACTACATTCTCAGAAGTTCAGAACATTTATGTTAAAATACGTGTAGAGAAAAACTCTAACAAATACTTAGCACTTTAAACCCCAGACTCAGAAAACCTGATTAACTCCTATATTCCCCAGTGCCAGATGACTTGATAAAATCTCGCTCAAAACTTAACAACTCAAATAATTCAAAAGCTTTCCTAATGTAAACTCACTGCAGAAAATCACAATTACATCATATATTTCAAACTCTAACCGAAATAAACACACATCATTCAAATAAAACTATTCCTCCATCCCACAATAAGCATCTTAGACGCTAAACCTACAACTCCCCATTTCTAACATTAGCATCGTCTACTCTACCTTATTCACACAAAAAATGCATACCATAGGGTTTAATATAGGTCAAAACTAACGTAAACCTAACAATCTAATTGCATATTTGCATCCACAAAACTAAGGTAAATGTGTCATCACGATGCTCATTTCGTGCATTACATTTCGATGTGGTCTAACTGTCAAATCACATTTACACAGTGTATTCTAACACCAACCGAAATAAACACGCACCGTTCAGTTAAAACTTAAAACAATCCTTCCTTCTCACAACAAGCATCTCAACTTAGAATTCCCCAATTTTAACATCAACATCGTCAACTATACCTTATTCACTTAAAAACTGCATTCTATGTACATACCATAGGGTTCAATACTCAATACAGTTCGAAACTAACTAACGTAAACCTAACAATCTAACTGTATCTACAAAACTAACGTAAATGTGTCATCACAACATTCATTCCGTACAATTACACACCGATCCAGTCTATTTATCAAACCTAACACATGTAACAACTTACAAAACTTACAAATAATGCATCAAATAGTATATATAATATTATAATTATAATAAACTGAGTTAAATGATATACCTAGCACGGACAGATAACCGAGATGAAGCCCAAGGGGCAGGGGTACCGGTATTAGGTCGTTCCGGAATAATATTATTATTATTATCCGTCACCGGTTTTCTGTTTTCGGTGAGAGGAGTGACCGGAGAACGGTGCCCGGAGGCGGATGTGTGGGAGGAGCTGCCGTTCGATCCTTTTTATAGTTGGATTTCTTGGTGCCTGGAGAGAACATTGTGTAACAATGGTGAAGAGGAGTGATTGAGTTTGTAGTTATTTGAAGGAAGAGGTTTAGGCCTAGGGCTTTAGTGTGTGTGTGTGTGTGTGTGTGTGTGTGTGTGCAGATGTGGATTTTGATTTGAAAATTTGGTTTTGTAAGGTTTTTTGGGTCCGGTTATTTGCACAACTAGGGTTTTTATTTGCACAACCCTTTCACGGGTTGTCGAGGCCTGGACAGCCCGTGGAGGGCCAAAAAGGCAAACGGACGGGCTGTCGAGGCCCAGACGGCCCGTCTAAAGGCAAAAGGACGGGCTGTCCAGGCCCAGACGGCCCGTCTAATGGTTTAAATCCAATCCAATCATTGGTAATCATTGGCAATGATTAGGTGATGATTATTTTGTTTTTTTATAAGTGTAAGTGTAGTGTGGATGTTTAAAATGGGTTTGAATGTTTGGTTTTTATAGATGTTTGGTTTTTATAAATGTTTGGTTTTTTATAAATGTTTTTTTTTATTTGTATAATATGATCTTTTTAATATAATTGTGTATATGAATATGAACGAATGTCGTTTATGTTGCCGAACTAAACGAAACCAAAATTACGAACAATAAACCATAAATAAGCATAAATATTCCAAAAATTTACATAAACTATGAGTTCAATAAACATTCAAAACGAACAATAAAGCATAAATAAACATAAATATTCCAAAAATTTACATAAACTATGAGTTCAAAATGTACGATTCCCAAGAAATATAACCCACCCGTCTAACCCGACCCACCCGGCTGATCCGACCCACCCGGCTGATCCGACCCACCCGGCTGACTGGTGGACGCCCCACCATGCTGACTGCTAGACGCCCAATCTGGAAGTGGACGCGGCTCCAAACCAGCTGCTCGTCGTCTCTCATTCTCGCTCTCTAACAGCCACCGCATGTCACCCCGCATCGACGCCATGTCACCCCGCATCGACCCCAACTGATCCAGGATCTGCTGAAGTACCTGGGTCGTGCTATCATGCAACCTGACAGCATGATAAACGCGGGCAGGACGCTGTAGCTCATCAACGGGGGGGTCTGGCATCTCTACATCCACCGGTGGGTCGCCGTCGGCAACGTGTGGCATCTGGACCTCAGGGCAATCGGCCCATCGAGATGTCTGAGCGGCTCTGGCACAAAATGCTCGCCACGGTCGCCAGGAGGTCCGAAGGCACGCTGGTAATAAGCGGCTGGGTTGCTGCGAGGGACCCGTGCTGCCACCTTCATCTGCGTCATAGTCTTAATATTTAACGGCCTGAAATACAAAACAACAATAATAATATTAAATAATAATAATAATAATAATAATAAATAATAATAATAATAATATTAAATTATAATATATAATAATTTAATATTATTATTATTAATATTATTAATATTATTATTATTATTATTATTATTATTTATTATTATTATTATTATTATTTATTATTATTAAATTATAATATTAAATTATAATAAATAATAAATAATAATAATAATAATAAATAATAATAATAATAATAATAATAATATTAAATTATAATATATAATAATTTAATATTATTATTATTATTATTATTTATTATTATTATTATTATTATTATTTATTATTATTAAATTATAATATTAAATTATAATAAATAATAAATAATAATAATAATAATAAATAATAATAATAATAATAATATTAAATTATAATATATAATAATTTAATATTATTATTATTATTATTATTATTATTTATTATTATTAAAATATAATATTAAGTTATAATAAATAATAAATAATAATAATAATAATAATAATAAATAATAATAATAATAATAATAACAAATAATAATAATAATAATAAATAATAATAATAATAATAAATAATAATAATAATAATAATATTACCTGGCCATCATCGGACGAGGTAACGTGTTCTCCTCAGCATGCGTCCACAATTCGCCCGGGCAAAGACGCAACGCGATGGCGGTGACTATCCCACCAATCGGAATCTCCCCCGCCGGGTGCCTATGAGGGTAGGTCGCGATGTACTCGGCAAAGCACCTGTGTAGCGCAACCGGCCTACCCCTCAAGATGCAGTAGAGGTAGAAAAGGTCAATCTGCTGGACCCTCTCGTTACAGTTACACCGTCCGGCAATCGACCAGCTAACCAAACGGTGTATGTAACGGATCAGAGGGTCCCGGATGTTGCTGGACCTATCCATCCTGCACAGAATAATAATAACATTAAAAAAATTTCGGCAGAGTTTCCTCTGTTTTTGTACGAACCAGACAACACAAGTCGTCTACAAAAATCCAAAAACAAACAACCTAAACTAACTAAATAACAATATTAATTAACTAAGCGAACTAAATAACAATAATAATAACGAACTGAACTAAATTAAAAGAATAACAATAATAATACCTCTCGCCGCCGTCCTCCCCATACTTTCGACCACCAATAGTGGGCCACCAGGCCATCAGCATGTCGTCTGGCAAGGTCGTCAAGGCCGTGGTGTACATATCCTGGACAAGCTCCTCCTCTCTGTACCAGCAGCAAGTAGTAGCCCACTGGTCCATCGTATATGCGTAGAGCTGTCCGAATAATCGGAACTGTACCTCCGGCTCAGGCTCGCCGTCAGGACCTACTGGAGGCTCAACACCTGCTGGATGCGGCGTGTAGCGGAATGTCGAGATGAAGTCGATCGTCAGTGGCCGATACGACTCATGGTCGAGGTCAGCTAACATCCGCCCCCAAGGGCTGTCGTCTGGGATCCACTCCTCAAACCTCTCCGATCCACCGATCGCAAGTAATGCGGACCAGTCAACACTGCGCGATCCGTGTATCGGACGCAGCTCCATCTGACCCCAGCGCGCGATCTCGTAGTCGTCGTTATCGTGCCTGTAGGGCCACTCTCTCAAGTCGCCACCTGCAAGAGGATTCCCGTCCGCAGGCTGGTTACGGCGTCTTCGGTTGTTTCTGTTTGCCATATCTGCAAAACAAAAACAAAACATTAAAACGCCTAAATAATAAATCGCTTAAACAGTAAAACGCCTAAATAGATAAACGCGCGCCTAAACATAAAGGCGCGCCTTTAGGTTTAGGCGCCTAAACACAAACGCGCGCCTAAACATAAAGGCGCGCGTTATGTTTAGGCGCCTAACGCGCACAAATGCAAACTGCCCCACCACCAACCACTGCCCCACCACCACTGCCCTATCCCCTACCAACCACCAACCACCCCTGCCCCACCACCACTGCCCTATCCCCTACCAACCACCAACCACCACTGCCCAACCACCACCCAACCACTGCCCCACCACCACTGCCCTATCCCCTACCAACCACCAACCACCCCTGCCCCACCACCACTGCCCTATCCCCTACCAACCACCAACCACCACTGCCCAACCACCACCCAACCACTGCCCCACCACCACTGCCCTATCCCCTACCAACCACCAACCACCACTGCCCCACCACCACTGCCCTATCCCCTACCAACCACCAACCACCACTGCCCCACCACCAACCACCACTGCCCCACCACCACTGCCCTATCCCCTACCAACCACCAACCACCACTGCCCCACCACCACTGCCCTATCCCCTACCAACCACCAACCACCACTGCCCCACCACCAACCACCACTGCCCCACCACCCAACCACCAACCACCACTGCCCCACCACCCAACCACCAACCACCACTGCCCCACCACCCAACCTCCACCAACCACCACTGCCCCAACCACCCAACCACAACCTTAAAAAAAAAAAAAAAAAAAAAAAAAACCCTAAAACTAATAATAACAATAATAATAACAATAATAATAACAATAATAAAAATATACCTTGTAGGAGAGAGATAGAGGGTTAGAGAGAGAGGGAGACGGTGGTGGTGGTGGTAGGTCACTGTGGCAGAGGGTTCGAGAGCAGAGGGTTCGAGAGAAAGGGGGCAGAGGGTTGGATGGTGGTTGTGGTGTACTCGAACGGTGGTGGATGGTGGTTGTGGTGGAGGAGACGGTGGATGGTGGTGGTTGGGAGGAGGAGAAGGTTTAGAGAGAGAGGGAGAAGAGAGACGAGAGGGAAAGTAATGGGGACGAGGGGGAGATCTGATCTGATATTAATCTGATTTAAATTTTTTGCAACGGGCCGTCGAGGCCTTGACGGACCGTCTAAGGCCAATTTTTGTCTTGGGACGGGTCGTTGAGGCCTGGACGGTCCTAATTTTTTTATTTTTTTTTAATTTAAAAAACAGAAGCTTCTCATGGAAGCTTTGTGTTGGGACGGTCAGTCTAGGCCTAGACGGGCCGTCTAAAAACCAGAGGACGGGCAGTCTAGGCCTAGACGGGCCGTCTAAAAACCAATTTTTTGCCATAGACGGCCCATCTAGGCCTAGACGACCCTAATGTTTTTTTTTTTTTTTAAATTTTTAGTGTATTTTGTATATTTTAAGCTTGGTATTTGTATTTTTTATAAAAAAAAAGGGAGTATATTTTTATAATAAGTATAAATGAACACATACAACAAATTTTTTCCGTTCGTCCGGTCCGGTTACATACGATAAGCTAAGTTAAGTCGAAGTATTGAGGTGATCGAACATCAACCCTTTGTATACGGTCGTCATATACCGTCTCCCACTCACTTGCCTCTTCATATCGCCACTTACGCCATGCTGGATTCAGTTTTGGCATTGGGGCGCCTTCTGCCAACTCAATCTTGATGAAATGATTTTTGTTAACAAAAGCAAACGATACGAACGCATGTTCTTCAACGGTGTGTGGACCATCGAACATAGGGAAGTACGTCTCACTTTGATCATACGGAGAGAGAAATTGAACAACCACCTTAAATTTCTGAGCAATCAGTAATCCTGAGGCGGGCATCTCCATCCATTGGTCGTGCGCGGCTGGTCCCACTCCAGTGTGATCGAATGAGTTGGAGACTCTGTCGTAAGTATCGTAATCCACTTCGTTTAAAATTAGCCTCCACCGGTCTTCATTCTCGACGATCTCCTCCTTAAGCTGTTTGCGGATGAAGTACCACATATCCTGTTGCCACCCTAAGCACACAGCTACGGATCGAAAGCCACAGTGACCGTCTCCATGGACATCCCGAATGTCTGTAATGTATCTATGATATGCAGGTGGAAGCCATTTCTTAAACCTTTCGATCTCCAGTTTGTACCTGTACCCATCAAAAAGTGAGATTTAATATGTGTATAAATATGTATGCATGTGTGAATTTATATATTAGTAGTTTGTACCTCTCCCTTTCCAACAGTGGAAAATCTTCATCGTAAACAATCGGTTTGTCCCTTGATTGTTTACCTCTTCTAGAAGGCTTTTTGCCCTACGTGCAAAAAATTATATAACAACAACAACAACAACAACAACAACAACAACAATAATAATAATAATAATAATAATAATACGAACCGCAGCCTTATCTTCCTTTTTTTCCTTTTCACTTGTTGTTGGCCGACCCCGAGTATCGGTTTGTACCTCAGGAGGTTTATGTTTAGTCATAATCGGATTCAACACCTCCTTCATCTTCTGCAACATGCTTTTTTTCACTTGCACCGGTTGCGACCTTAGCTGCTCAGCGAATGCATTCATTTGGTGCTGAAAGTCAAACTCGGGATTCTCAGCTACTTCTGGCATAAAGTCAAGTCGTGTCCAGAAGACGTCGATATCAGCCAGTGACACTCGTGTATCTGATATATATATTCAATCACAACAACAACAAATCAATAATTTTATAAAAATTTGGCAGAGTTTCCTCTGTTTTTGTACGAACCAGACAACACAAGTCGTCTACAAAACGCTTCAAACATTTATAATAAGTCTAAAAAATGTTGTTACCTTTCGTATCAAACAATTGCAATTGACAGGAACAAGGCAATCCATAAGTCTTATTGAGTCGGTGTTCACAAGACCTCTTTTGTTCCATATAATAATTTATCTTGTTGACCCCTCCGAGCATCAAATTAAGCGCTAGATGGGAAACCCTACCGATTACGTCTTGAAACAACGGTAGATCATGTTTCCACATTCTTGTTGATCGGCTTTGTTCGAAGGAGTGCTTTATCGCTACGCGCCGTGATTCCATAACTTTGTCTATTTGCATCACAAGCGCGTGGAGCGAGCTGTTCGGGCCTTTTATGTACCTTTTAATAAGAGCATGCTGACTCTCGACCCTGTTGGTCGTAGTCTGACCGAACGTAAGGTTTTCATTTGCCCATGCTTCGACAAACATTTCTTTATAATCTCGGAGCCAAACTGACTCCATGTAGTCATAAACCTCTGTAAAAAACAGAATAGTGATGTCAATACAGAAAATATGTACGCTTGTAAAGCAAAATAAAAAATAAAATATATACCCGTTCGATCCTGCCCCCAAAGTCGTCTGTAGAGCGCTTCAAGATTGAATTCGTAAGCCTCTTTGTCAGGAGATTTACACAGTCGACCAAAATACTGCAAAAATATTTCCCATTCTTCTTTTGGAAATCCTGCTTTATGATATTTTGCAATATTTCGTTGAATATGATACCTGCAAAACAACAACAATAATATTAATAATAATAATAATAATAATAATAATAATAATAATAATAATAATAATATTTCGTTGAATATGACACCTGCAAAGCAATTTCGTAGCATCCGGGAAAACTGAAGCACATGCACTCATCAGAGCCAGATCTCTATCTGTAACAATTACACGTGGCTCCATACTCCCCTCCAGCAAATCTCTGAGCCTCTCAAGCACCCATGTGTAGTTACTCGTTTTCTCTTTAACGATAAATGCATGGGCGATACAAAACGACTGGTTTGTCGACGTCATACCCACAATTTGAACAAACGGGATTCTGTACTCGTTCGTTTTGTAGGTGGCGTCGATCAGCATCACATGTGGAAAGGCACGCCAGAGATTGTACGAGACCCGGTGTGAAAAGAAAATATTCTCAACAGCATCTGTCTCTGGATTCTGCTTGGTGAAATAAGTAAATTTCTTTTCAACCAGGATACTCTCGAGTATCTGCATAACAATAATAATAACAATATTTAATATTTAACAACAACAAAATTAATAATAGTCTATGACAATAATAGTAATTAATAATAATACCTGCATTGGGGTTTTATCGCCGTAAATTCTATGTTTAATCTTGCTCACTGTATTGTGTATGTCTCTTAGAATACATTTATTATTCGGGTTTTGTGCTCTGATGGCCAAATGTATGTTTGCCGGTTCCAGGCCTTGAAAATAAAGTGTTTCCACCATTTCTTCTTCCTGTGGTGTCAGCCGCCTAGCAAAAGCGTGACCCTCAACATGTACAAAAGGGTCGTGGTTATGATTCGCGTGTTTAACCTCCAACTTCCAACCCTCTTTGCGTAGCCTCCCTATTAACATAAATGGACAGTTAATCTTTTTGCTACCCGTAGACCTTACTGTGGCTGTAGTATGGTATTCGCCAGCACGGTCGCATCTCAGGTCTATCCTAATTTTTCTTGCATTATTTCCACTGCCTTTTGAAACAGAACGTCCTGTCACTAGGACGTAACCGCTAGCAAGGGCTCTATCGTAAGCCCATTGTTTCATCTCTTCAACAGACCCGAATACCTGAAAATTTACACAACAGTCTAGTCTAAATTCATACTACTCTAAATACCTGAAAATATATACTACTGTAAAGATATACTAGTCTAAATTCATACTAGTCTAAATACCTGAAAATATATACTACTGTAAAGATATACTAGTGTAAATAAATAAACGCACCTGCTCGGTTTCATACGAAACATCCGGGTTAGGTTCAACTTTTATGTTAGCATCTTCCTGGTTGTCATCATTAGCACGATTCCCGCGCGAATGGTAACTCCCGTACGTGTACTGCGGGTAGCTTGGTGGCACGAAAAAAGACTCCTGTTCCTCTACATATTCCTCGTTGAGATCGGGCAGCATGTTCCCGTCATTACCACGAACCCCGGATTTAACCTCATCTTCACCAACTTGAACCTCGGGTTCATACCCTACGCTTTCAGAGACGTAAGACTCGTTCTCAGACAGGTCAACGGTTGAAAAGCTGTGTAAATATGTCATCGTGAGACCGGGAAGTCGAAATGGGTCGAGGGTTTTGGTGGTGGTGATGTTTTAAAGTTTGGTTCAAATGGGGAAGAAGCTGATCGTGTAATGGTTATATCAGGAAATGTCGACGGGCCGTCGAGGCCTCGATGGGCCGTCTAGGGATTAAATGCCCTAACCTAACACGTTTCAACGGGCCGTCGAGGCCTGGACGGCCCGTCCTTAAGTACCTTTTTCAAACTTTTCAGTCTGAACTGCCTGCTTTTGCAGGAGTTCAGACTGATCACCTCGTACCTCGTACTTTTACGGGCCGTCTGGGCCTCGACGGCCCGTCAGTTTTGTCTTTTCTGTAAACAAACGGCCCGTCAAGGCCTGGACGCCCCGTCCTTAAACCCTAATTTTTCTTAACGGCCCATCTAGGCCTCGACGACCCGTCCTAAGGTTGTTTAGGGTTTTTTGTTGGTTGTGTAGATAGTATCACCCGGTTTTTTTTTCAAGGGAGCTACCAGCAAAATGGGCGAAGTGTCAAGCGATGGGTGCTGTTATGTTTCATGGGTTGATTACTACGGATCAAGTGAGAGTGTAGGTTAGGGGTTGGGTGGCTAAAGGGTAGTGTTGTGTTTAAAATTGTGTTTCAGTATAGTGAATTGGTGAAATGACGTGGTAGTGCAAGATTAGTAGAAATCATAGTAGTTCAGGGAATTTCGGGGTTGCACCCCGCCTCCCTAATATCAGCACAACAGTGAAGTTTTTTTATAAGTTACAATACCCACTACCAACACATGAATGATTTTTTTTTACCCTTAAAGGTTATCTATTATAAATTTATATATATAATAAAAAAAAATCTTTTTGCTGACATGACTTTCACTTAGATAATCCCCCTCTATAAATTTTAAACGTTAATAACTTTTATATACTAGATTTTTTTTAAAAAAATACACTAAATTAACGAGCATTTTATTATCTTTCCAACGAATACAATAGTGCTATACAAAAGACGGGAAAAAACTGTTTTAGTGAGTTTTTGTTCATACAGGAAAAAAACACAATGTGTTTAGGTAATTCATTAAACATGTCTAGGTAAGTTACTAATCATGCTAAAAACAGTAAATAAGAATTATATTTTCATCCAGAGCAGAATAGGTTAAAAACACTCATTTCCAATAAAAGCCACACCTTCAAGACCACCATCTCAATCACGCCTTGCAATTGTTGCTTCTGCCTCAGCTCATCATCCAAATGTACATCTTTTTTTATATACATTTTCATTTTTATTCACATAATTAAAATTGTTATTTTCCCATAATTGTAGTACATTAATTTATATGTTATGTTAAAAAAAAACATTAATTTATATGTTACATCATAACACACATTTTATCACTTCATATTAGATTTGTCCATCCCAGAAAGCTTCTGGAGTATAATGTAGTGAAATAATATTATTAAATCATAATTTCACGTCTATCTCTTATTTATTATATATTTATTTTCTTAACTAATTCTTTTTATATTTCGGTTTATTTAAAACCATTTAATATTTTAACGATCCAACCTCATGTAATATTAAATTTTCTAACCTAAGGCCGTCCGTTGTGGAGGCGCGAGCGACCAGACGCGAGCCATCAACTTGACTCTCAAGTAACACGATCACTTGACCCCGTTGTGGGCTATAGGTGAGCATTGGCGCGACTAAATGACACTTTCTCCCGTTAACCCACACGACCACCATCGCTTGTGCTCGCTCGCGCCGGGTTTACGTCAGATTGTTGTGGCTAGGGGTGACCACCGGTGCTAAAACTCCACAACGGACGGCCTAATAGTAAATAAAAAAAATGTTTATAATCCGTGTGATACACAAGTTTATAATAAATTATTTACACTAAATGAAACTGTAAATAGGAGTTCTGTTTTCATCTAGAGCAAAATAGGTTAAACCTGTAACTTCTAAGAAAAACACGAATTACTTCCTCATCATGAAACATATGGTTAATATGTGATAAATACCATTAATTGAACTTCATACTACACACGTTCTACTTAAATTTGGTCTTGCCCCTTTTGTTGTTGCATGGTGAGTATATAACTTTTTTATTGTGTTTAATTATGCCACATAATTGATCTGAATTTGATAAATTATCTCTTGGAAAAAGAGTTACTTGACCTAAGATCAAGAAAGAAGACATATTCAACATAAAACAATAACCAATGAGATGGAGATATTGAGAGGTTAAGAAAGGGTCTTCTTCAACATGACTAAAATGTGCTTTCATGCATTTTATAAAAAGGTATTCTTCAACGTGACTAATGCTCTCATGCATTTTTTTAACAAATAAGTGGTGTGTAAACTTATGTTCAAACATGAAATTTGACAACTCCAACAATATAAAGAATGACACATGTCGGGGATGACTATAAATTTCACACAAATTTCCCAAGTTCTTTTTTAAAAAGCAATCATAGTTTATCTTTTACAGAAAACATAAGAAATATTGGATCACAACATAAAATTCGATGGAATAATAAGAAATCCATGGAATGCTTTTACAATTTCAAAGCTCTCAAGAACTTCAAGAAAGTTACATATATACCCGATTTCAAGTAACTTTTAACTTGATTTATTATCGTCTTTTACATTTTCATACCGTTTGTTCTTTTTTTTTTTAATATATTCGGTTTATAAACTTACAATTGTTTAAACCGAGACCAAAAAGTAAAATAGGACTAACACATTTAAGTGTAAGTATATAATTTTCTTGATCATTTTAAATACCAAGGTTTGAATTTGTCAACTTTTTTCTTTCTTTCAAGTGTTTGTATGCTTTTATATCTTCTTCATTGTTGTTTTCTTTTGGTTCCTTCCTATGAATGAAATCCTCTTGTCCCATATATTAGTTATTATGTTCCTGACCATCAAACTAGGCTCAAAAGTCAAAATCACAGGAATATTTATTAAAATGTACATTTTATGACGTAGTATGATTAATCAAAATTTATAAACTTTTAAACGTACCATATCAAATCCCTAAAATTGACATCCAATTAGAGTTTCTAGTCACTAGATTGATGAGTGTTACGAAATATTTGAAGGAAATTGGGTTATAAATGAACATTCTCCAAATAAGTATGACCCAAATCTGATACAGTGGTTATGTGTAGGGACATGGGTAAATCCACCTAAGAGCGATTGGGGTCACATGACCGTATTGATTAGGGATGAACAAATGGTACCTGATGACGTAGGTGGCCTCAACAAGAAATACTAACTTCTGAAAGGCTCATAAGCTTCTTGGTTAAATGGCTTAAAACATCTATTTGATGGACGTCTACAATGACATCCATCAACCTCCATTCGTTAAATACAACTACCTGGATAATCAGACGCACATAGTTGAGTGAGGGAGTCTTATTGATCAGCATGCAATAGCCTCATTCGCCTAAAAGAGTAAAGTCTTTCCTGCACTTGAGAAAAGAGAATCCAATCTTACCCTTTTAAGCCTGTGAGCTAGCATTCCACCTCTAGCTGACCATATACTCTCCCCTATGTAATTGGTGCCTTGGGCACCCAAGGTAACCCATTTAGTTAATTCCACTCATTCTTCACTTTCACACATATTTCTCAACTCCCTTAAACTACTAATTTATTCTCACGCCAGATTTCAAACGCAGGAGATCCCATCCTGCGTTAAGACTAATGGTTTTGTTTGCTATGCAGAACCTTTCAAGCCTCAAAGCACCAGAGACGTTTGAACTTGTGACATCCGTCACCTTTCACTATCATGAGCGTACAACTTTAGTCCCTTTTATTTCTTGTATTTACATTTATAATCCTAGTTTCGATTCAATAATAAAAGTTGCGAACTTATTTCTTGCGATGATTAACTATCTACTCGAATCGTTGTCGTAATTGAAAAATTCTTTTCTTTTATAATAATAATAATAATAATAATAATAATAATGTTAGTTTTAAACATTATAAGAAAATAATTAAACTAAACAAACCATCTATCATAACCCATTAAACATAACCCAAACCATACCATTTATACCATTTTCGGAGCCCAGATCAGGCCCACCAAAGCTGAGCCCAACAGACTAGCCCACAATCCCTCTCCCCTCAAATCTGTTTAAAAAAAAAAAGTTGTTTGTGACCAGACTCGAACCCGAGTCTGATCCGGGTGGAATCAACAAGCAACAACACTACCACTAGACCACATGGGGTCTGTTGTTTAAAACTAGAATCAAATTAATTTTAACACTTCTTAATAAAGAGGCAACTCCTCTCCTTCCTTACCCGCATATGGTGCAGAACCCGATCCGACCCGAAGCTTCATTCCCACCCGTAATGACCTATTTTTGGCATCAGTTTCATCCCCATTGACCGACAAAGCATCTTTCCATAAACTACTTCCGTGAATTACGCCTAAATCCTCTCCAAATCATATCACATGCCGTGTTTGACCAAGCCTTGGTCAAGATTTAAAATCTTTCCTTTTCAATCACAACACTATAAATTGAGCATAGTATTTCGTTCAGTAACAACCGATAAACATAACCCCACAACCACATTTCACTCTCACTCGCTCTCTCGTGCTATTTTACGTTCATTGACCTTTTGTTTGACTCGGCGTGGTTTAAGAGCTGCAGTCTGTAAGTCTAAATTAAACTCTTCTACGTTCATTCTTTTGCATCCCAAACAATAGCCCCTTATCATTCTTTTGCCTTGATCCGTAATTAAACGGATTGGAAAACTAGGGTTCTTTGGGTATTAGTTGGGGAAGATGACACATGTTATCGTTTATTTAAAACTTTTTCATAACCAAAGAAAACACCAACCGACTCCTAGTCCAGACGGTTGTGTCCCCTGTTATGTAATGAAAAGGGCTTGGGTTCGATCCCAGTCCCAAACGTTTTTGTTTCTTTTTCTTTACAATACATGATTCAAACACAGACATCCCTTATAAGATTATGAAACCAAACATACTCGTTCTCAGAGTCCATACCAGATGGTATGGACTTGTGATATAAAATGTGAACCGGCCAAGGGCCCAGGTTCGATTCCTAGACACCACAATCATTTTTTTTAAACTCTTATTTATATATTTAACCTAAAAACCTTTCAAAATAGTTTTTTTTTTTTAAATACCAAACATGATTTATAAATCCTATAAAAATTATTTTATGTTATTCTAATGGTAAAGTTTATCATACAATTTTTAGTTTTTCAAAAATAATTTATTTAAGTTATATAAAACATATTACAAGTTTATTCATTTATAAGTTAATAATTCTATAAAGATATCTAAACGATTTTATAAAATTCCACAAAAATTATTTTAAACTTATAAATCAATATATATTCCAGAAATAATTTTTGATTTCAGAAAAACGTTTATTTAATATTTTTAATCAATTTTTACTATTTTAATCATAAATAATTCATAATAAATTCATTTTTCATTATTTTTATACCAAAATTTTACATAAATTATTTTTGTTCATTTAGAACAGAAATACAAATTTTAATTTGAAATTTCTTTAATTATAATATTTTTAGATATTAAAACTATGTCTTTAACAAATAGAAATAAATATACTAAATATTCCATTTTTGAAGTAATAATTTTATAAAAATTATTATACATGAAATCTTATAATATGATCATCTTTAATCAAAAATCTACAAATAGTCTTTTATTTATTTATTTTCCAAATTTCTTTTATTTATTAAACAATTTACCAAATTAATAATTAATCAATTACTTATCCCCAAATTAGGAACCCTAGAAATACTTGTAGACTAGAAAGACTTAAACTTATTTATTACCTTGAACATAGGGTGATACTTGGCAACATTGGATCTTAACACTTTTCTAAGGTGAGTATTATTTATCCCCTTTTTCGTTTTTACACTTTTGGGGTGATTCATGCACAAGTATACAAAACTTGCACATTCACTTACACATACATTTTTCTTCATTTACAATTCATATACGTGTCTTGTTTATCATTGTGCTTTATGTTTGAACATGAATGTAGCTTACGTACAAAATCATACATCTAGACATAACTTATGTTATGGTGCTCTTTACATATAAACGTAACTTATGTTACGGTGTTCATTTAGACATAACTTATGTTATGGTGCTCTTTTAGACTTAACACGTGTTAGGGTGCTCATTATCAATTTTACCTTACCAACTTTACATTTGATATTGTTTTGTTTGGTTACTCATGTGTTTACATAATGCCTTGGTAACGCTAGACACATGAATTGTATCGCTTTTCAAACTTATACTATATGTATAAAGCTAGGTAATACTCACCAACATCATATGTTGACAAAAATTATTTTCGTGCATGTTTCAGGATAAGCTGCTTGACGCTTCACATAGAACTTTGGACTTAGATTAAATCAATCAACTATCTCTATTTTTGTTGTCGTGTATTTATTTTCACATGTTGTAAAACAATATTCAATAATCAAATATTTACATTTCAGTACCATGAGCTTTTGAACAATCGTCACTACGTGACACCTCGATGATTCCGCCATCGGTTGGGGTGTAGAACTGTCCCCCACCATTATTTGTTGTAGCAACAATACCGGGTACCGAAACTCAATCGACACCATACTGATACCGATTGTAACGTATCAAACCATTTTTTATACCAATTTGGTACCACTTTTTGCATTTTCCAGGATCGTTACTTTTGGTTTGTTATCAGTATTTTTAGTCGATTTGCATTCGAATACCGTACCTGCGTACCAAATTAATACCTTACTAAGTATTTTCGATACCTGTACCCATATTTAGCGACTTTCATAGTACTTTCGGCACCGATACAATATTAAGCTCATCCCTATTTTAGGACACCGTATATAACTGAAAATCTTAGTGACCCTATAAAAGGACCTGATTCCAACAATTAGACTAAGGGGTATGGGTTGGCAAAATGGATCGGTGATGTGACGTGGAGGGATGCCCTGTCGGGGAACACCGCCCCCACCGAAGGAAGATCGGCACAGACGGGGAAGTTCCACCGAGCTCCCCGTCCCATTTTTCGAGGCTTTTTTGAACGTTGGGCCATAAGAACGTTGGGAGAGAGAGAGATATAAGGGTTTTAGAGAGAGAGAGAGAGGTAAGAGAGAGAGAGAGAGAGAGAGGCCGGAGAAGATGGGTGGTGGTGGAGCTCCGGCGGATCTGTTGAAGGTTTTGTGAAGCTCCGGCAGGTGGTGGTGGAGCTCCGGCAGGTGGCGGTGGACCTTGAGGTGCTGTTGATTGTGTTCTTCTGTATAACACACACACACATATATACATATTTTTTTTTTTTATCGGTTAAAGTTTACTAATTCATTCCAGGACAAAGAAAATTACATTAAGATAGCGGGCAGGCGGGCAACAAGCTGCACCGCCACCTCTTTCTGGATAGCAAATCCTAATCTACTAAAAACATAACCATGTCCACCCGGAGCCGAGACACTACTGTGAATAACCCGCTGGACCCTGGTCAGGAAACGGGTAGCCTCCGGTGCCAATGAGCCAAAGGTATCAAAAGCCAAAGGTACAAAAACGTGTTGGTTCTCCTCGCAGGCTTTAGCATGTTTTTCTACCTTCTTTGCCTCTGCTTTCCGGATTTGCTATAAATATGTAATTAAATAGATTAAATAAAATAATAAAAAAAGGAACGGAAAGGGGAACCGTTTTCCTTGAAAGAGGTAAATGATGTGGCGCTGATGTGGACAAGAGGGAGGAAAAGGGGAAGAACACCACACCCCGTAGCCTTACAAGGTGTAGCGCGAGTTCGAGGTTTTCAACCACCGGTTTTACCCCCTTGTAGTTGTAGTAGCCTAGGGGACGTCTGAATAATATCCAACAACAACCCTACAAAACACGTCCTCTCTCTCTCTCTCTACTTTCCAATTTCAATTTCCTCATCGATCGATCACATATATTCAATTATTAATATTAATGAATTAATAATAACACCATACATATCTGTATCTATAGATTGATACAACAATGACAACAACAACAGCAAATTGAGGAAGGGAACACCAACATAACATAACATAACAATATCATGTATCAATGGAGGAAATTCGAGTTCTTCGAGGAAAAATACGCCGGAAAAGGTCTGGTACCGGACGAAGTCGCCGGTCGAATCGAGTGTTGTTCCAGCGGACGAGGGAAAATCGCTATCGGATGCGAAGACGGGACCGTTAGTTTACTCGATCGTGGCTTTAAGTTCAGTTATGGCTTCCAAGCTCACACCTCCTCTGTTCTGTTCCTTCAACAGCTTAAGGTTTAATTATTATTTGCAGTTTTTTTTTTCTTTCTTTTTTTTTTTTTTTTTTTTTTTAATTTCTGGTTCTTGATTATTGTGCCAATGTTATCTCATGTTGTAGTTGAATAGTTAATTTAGTATTATTGAACAGTTATTTGTGTAGAATAATGGTTTTAGGTTTGGTTCAGTGTTAGTAGAACTCGCTAGGCGCTACTAGGTACAGACTAAACAGGTTGAGATTTTTATATGCAAATTTCATTTTTACATATATACAAACACGTTTAATTTTTTGAAGTACACAGGTTTTGGTCGGAATCAGGTTGGAATCGCCGTTTTCCCACTATTTTTCCTGATTTTTTCAGATTTTTGGCCGACTAGGGCTGATTACAGCTGACTAGCGACTAATCGCCAACTAGTCCAGATTTTTCCAACACTGGTTAGGTTATCTGTATTTAGTTTAGGACTTTAGGGTAATTGAATTCAAGATCAAGAAATAAGGTGTGAACTTTTCTAGAAAAGCCTCATGACGACAGTAGTTCTAGTCTTCTAAAGGAATTAGGATTTAGGAAAAACCTAAACTTGAATTCAGAAATGAGAAATGTATCAGAACTGGAAATTCTTTGAAAACTTGTTTGCAGTTTTCGTATTTCTGGTTCTTGATTTTGATATTCTTCTGGCAATGTTGTGTGTACTTGTAGTTGGCAGTTTTAAAGCGCCTGTTTGTGTAGAAGAATGGTTTTAGGTTTTACTGTACAGTGTGAGATTAGATTTGGTTATCGGGGAATTGAATTCGAGATCAAGAAATAAGGTGTGACTTTTCCAGAAAAGCCTCACGTTGACAGTAGTTCTTGTTGGGAATCCCGAACAATGAAACCAAATTGGTGTGCGAGGCTCAAGGAGGGTTTTAAGGAGTGGATAATTGTGGATTATTACATGTGTTTATGATTTAATAATTAGTTGTAATTATCATGTCCTAGAATAATATTTAGTTAGGAATCCTAGTTTAACCAAGGTTGTAAAAATCGCTCTAGGCGGCCGCCTAGGCGGCGCCTAGGCGCTAGTCGGAACCTAATATCGGAAAACAGCCCTAGGCGGAGGATTAGGCGTTTTGGTGATTAGGCGGTGAGTAGGCGGCGGTAGGCGGTGCTTGGCGGCGGTAGGCGGACCTAGGCGACGAGTTCCGGCGATGAGTTCCAGCGACGATTTCCGGTGACTTTGGAGCAGATCTGCTGGAGAAGGGGAAGTTGGAAGAGGAAAGAGAGGAAGAAAGGTGGCTGCTAGGGTTTTATATAAAGTTTATACCTTTTACATTTTAACCCCTTTATCTTTCAAAGTTTAACTAAAAAGTCTAAATTTAGTTTATGTTTTTTAACCTTTAACCCCTCTATCTTTAGAAGTTTACATTTGATCCTGAAACTTTTACATTTATACATAAAAGTAAAAAAAAATAAACATTATAATATATATAAAAATTATATATAGCTATATTTTATATTTCTAAAAGTTACTGCTAAACATGAAACACCTAAATTTGTGTATATATATAAAATACGTATAAAAGTACCAAAACGCCTAATTCCGCCTAGTCCCGACTAGTCCCTAGGCTGGAACTCACCGCCTGCCTAGCGCCTAGCGCCTTCTGCAACACTGAGTTTAACTCTAACATAATAGGTTGGTTAGATTTTAATTACCATGTATTGGGTAGTTTTCTTGATCTAATAATATTGTGGGAGTTGGACATAATTTTATGTTTGCAGTTTGTTTAACTATCGATTGAGACTTGAGCTCTAGTCTTCTAGAAGAATTAGGAAAAACATAAGCTTGAATTTAGAAATGTATCAAAACTGGAAACTTTTTGAAAACTTGAATTCTGTATAATTTATGATTAATTTTTAAGGGTGTTTTGAGTGTTCTTTCCTTTGTGATAGAAACTTGAGTTGAATATAATTCTCTTTGTGTTTTGAATAAACCAGCAAAGAAACTTCCTACTAACTGTTGGAGAAGATGAGCAAATATCCCCACAGTTATCATCTGTGTGCCTCAAGGTTTTCGACCTTGATAAAACTCGACCAGAAGGTCCTAGTACATCCATTCCAGATTGTATCCAGATATTACGAATATTCACCAACCAGTTCCCAGAAGCGAAGGTTTCCATTCCAACTTACACATTTTTTTTCCTTGTAAATGTTACTGTATGTGTTTTAATACTCATAAGTTATAACTCAGCAGATAACATCATTTCTGGTTCTAGAAGAAGCTCCACCAATATTACTAATAGCTATTGGACTAGACAATGGTTGCATTTATTGCATACAAGGGGATATTGAACGTGAACGCATTAAACGGTTCATGCTTCAAGTTGAAAACCGTCAAGATAAATCCCAGTGTTCTATAACAGGAATGGGTTTTCGTGTTGATGGGAAAACTTTTCAGTTATTT
Organism: Ambrosia x helenae; assembly: GCA_030844895.1. NCBI lineage: Eukaryota > Viridiplantae > Streptophyta > Magnoliopsida > Asterales > Asteraceae > Ambrosia > Ambrosia x helenae. The sequence continues at coordinate 116,136,861 of CM061226.1, read as the reverse complement.
GCAGTTACTCCAAATTCTGTAAGCTTGTTTAACCTGCAAACTCAGCCAGCTAGCCGGCAAACACTGGATCACATAGGTTCTAATGCTAACAGTGTTGCAATGAATGATCGCCTGGTATTACTATCCTGCCCTGATTCTTTTTTTCTATTATATTTTATGGAGTTAAGTTCCGTTTTAGCCTGAGGTTTGTCCATTTTGACTACTTGAGTACGAAACCCAAATTCTTAACATATCGTTGCCTGTCGTTTCAGAAGTTAAATCATTTTTGTCCTTTTTGCGAACTATTTTAGATTTTTTTGATTGACCCGGCCCTTTTGAAACAACAATAAACATATTAAACCCAAATCTCTCTCTCTCCTCTTCTCAGTGACTTAAACCAGCTCTCTCCCTCTCCCACAGTCCCACTTCCTTGGCCGTCATTGCTACCCCCACTTGTCGAGTTGTCGGAGACCCAAAACAGCGGCAGGTTGTGAGCTCATTTATGTATTCGATTGCATGTCCTACCAGCTAGATCAGCCCTTTTGTTGCTTTACCATCTCTCTGTTTCTGGTCGTTCGCAACCCGTTCTGCTTTGACTTTCAGCTCCTAACCCTTTTTCTTAAACTGATGCATCTGTATTGTACATCAACACTGCTACTACAACATTTGCATCTACCTTCTGTTTGCAGTAATTTCCATTGATTTCATCCTCACCATAGTTGTCAATAGTGATTAGCGAATAGCGGATGATAGTGACAAGCTACCTATATGCTATTTTGCGATATTGATGAAATAGCGGGTGCTATTTCATGTTTAGCGATATGCTCGAAGAAAATTTAAGAAATATTTTATTCAAAAAAAAAAAAAATCACTATTTGTCACGAATCATATATAGCGCCATCAATTTGCTTCACTACGTAGCGCGCTATAGCGGTCGTTATGGTCGCTATAAAATGGGCAAAACTCAGGGATGAAAAATTTGGGACTCGTACTCATGTAGTTAAAATGGGCAAAACTCAGGGATGAAAACTGAACTTACCTTTTTATATTTGTTATTTATTGTTTTCTGTAATCAGGAGCTTATCATTGGTCGACCCGAGGCTGTTTATTTCTATGAAGTTGATGGTAGAGGTCCATGTTGGGCTTTTGAAGGAGAAAAGAAGTTTGTTGGTTGGTTTCGTGGATATTTATTATGTGTTATTGCAGACCAAAGAAATGGCAGCTACACCTTCAATATCTATGATTTGAAATACCGCTTAATTGCACATTCAATAGTAGTTAAAGAAGTTTCTCACATGTTATGTGAATGGGGAAGCATACTGCTTATCATGAAGGATAAATCAGCTATATGTATCGGAGAGAAAGATATGGAAAGCAAATTGGATATGCTTTATAAGAAGAATCTTTATACTGTAGCCATTAATCTTGTTCAAAGTCAACAAGCTGACGCAGCTGCAACTGCTGAAGTTTTAAGAAAGTATGGTGACCATTTATATAGCAAACAAGATTTTGATGAGGCCATGGCTCAATACATTCACACAATTGGTCATCTTGAACCTTCATATGTTATCCAGAAGTTTCTAGATGCACAGAGGATCTACAATCTTACGAATTACTTGGAGAATTTACATGAGAAAGGCCTTGGTTCAAAAGACCATACAACGCTTCTCTTAAACTGTTATACCAAGCTGAAAGATGAGTCAAAACTTATTGAAGAGGATCGCCGGATGATTGATAAGTACCAGGTTAGCTTTTTAGTTCTCTAAAGATTTTAATATGTTACCTTTAAATTTTATATTTATTGAGGTGTGGCAGTAGAAGCTAAAGCCCATCAATAGGTAGCATTGCTTATTGATTGACAGGAGTCTTGAATACTGTATCCTCAAGCTCTTGATAAATGAATACCCTCATGTCCAGGAAAAAAAATTAGCCCCTTTCCAAGTCGGGAGCGATTTTTTGTTTCATTTAGCGAGGTTATTCACTTGTCAAGGTTATACTATATCTTTGTTTTATTGTTTGCTTATATTTGTTTATGTGAAATGAGTTCCTAAAAAGATTTATCATCTTATTTGTTGGTTTGAAAATAAGTTATTTCAAGTTTAGGATGCTATCCTACCTGCAAAAGTAAGTATAAGTTTGATCTAGTTGATTCTAGAAGTGGTTTGGTTAACGGGTCAAAATACTTTTAGTTGAAATGGGTCTTTTTTATTATAGGCTGAATCGGGTTAACCTGCAAATACATTCAACCATTTGACCTGTTGTTATTTAACTGTATTCTTGATTTTACCCATTTGAGATGAAATAAACCCAACTCGTGAATGAGCTGCAATTGCTTCCTCTAATAGTCACCATCAATAAAGAAGATGGCTATCTCCGCTCAAGTCATGAAGTAATGATTCTGGTGGAACTATGCAAGGTCATTTAATATAAGTTTGTTTTAATGGATTATTTGTTGAACTTACTCACTTGTAGAAATAGGATTGTAGGTCCTTAATATTTAACTTTTCATTTGTCGGTTGTAAGCAGCCTCTCTATTCTTAGGGGTAGAGGTAAGGCTGTCTACATCTTACCCTCCTCAGACCCTACCTTAGCTTTGCTATAGGTGGGATTAACTGAGTATGATGGTGATGGTGATGGTGGTGATTTGTCGGTTGTAAGTTGTTAGAATGTCTCACAAGTCGCAATAGCCAATAGGTTAACGACTACTAATATTTTTGATAATTTGGCAATTGGTGGAATCAAGTTATCAGGTCAAAATGCTGACATGGCAGGATGATGTGTCAGTACATTTGACCAAAGTTCATTTATCGGATATAGAAATTTGACCAAAGTTTAGTACCTTTTTATACAATTAACCCAAATGTTAGCAGTCTTAGACATCATATCTTCTTTTAATGGATAAAAACACGAGTTTGCTTATGATATGGAACGTTACATATAAATAAATAAAAAATCCTAGTTTATATCTAATCAATAATACAGGAAGAAACATCAACAATGAGAAAAGAAATCCAGGATTTGAGGACAAATGCAAGAATCTTTCAACTAAGCAAATGTACTGCTTGCACTTTCACGCTTGACTTGCCAGTTGTCCACTTTATGTGTATGCATTCGTTCCATCAACGTTGTCTTGGTGACAATGAAAAGGAATGTCCCGAATGTGCCCTCGAATACAGATCTGTTCTTTAATCAAGTCAAGAGTTCAAAAGATGGATTTTCAGTAATTGCTGAATATTTTGGCAAGGGGATTATTAGCAAAACTAGTATAGGACCAGATGGGTCACCAGATTCAACCACTACAGGTTTCTGAGCTTTCATTTGTTTGTTTGATATCTTGTTTATAAGCCAGAAGAGTGGCCAAAAAAGGAGTAATTCCATGTTGTGATACGCTGCTTTAAATTTTATAAAGTGTTCTTTTTTACTTCTACAGATTCTGAAGAATTGTGTTTGTGATATTTGAAAAGTTTTTTAAGCTGGTTTTTCTATGAAGAGTAAGTCCTGTGTTTTGGTGGTTTTAACTATTTGAATTCAAATTCAAAATGTTTAACTATCTAAGCACCTGGTTTTTCAGTTTGTATCCATATGATTCCAATTTATAATGTCATCCACTAAGTCTGTTAACTATAAGGGTATTTTAGTCATTTAAACATATGGTACAAGTTGGTGATGCACAAAGTATAACTTAATTTATACCATTTTACTATTATATTATTATATAAGAAATTTCATTATATATAAAAAAAAAACCAGTGAAAGGTTTGCCTACATCTCACCATCTCACAGACCCTACCAAAAGTTTTACTACTATTAGTGGGAATTACTGGGTACGGATGCTGATGATGATGATAAAAAAAAAAAAAAAACCAGTTAACACAGACAAAACACACTCCCCCCCCCCCCCTCTCTACCCCTCTCTCTCACCACCACCATTGCATCACCCTGTCGCCACCATCATCCTTAACCCCTACCCACACTGCACTACCACCATATTCAACCTCCACTCCTACCATTCTGCACCACCGTCACACCACATCACCATCACCAATGCCTCGTCCCCCACAACCAACTAACCCCTAATCACACCACCACTGTAAACACCTTCAGCCATCTTCAAACCAGCGTTCACCACACCCCTACCACAAGTCAACAATCGAGCCTGAAGAGGCCTACCATCGCCGCCACCGTCATCATCAACACGTTTAGATTCGTAAAACCCATCACCACCAACCCCCCCTCTATTTAATATGAAAAGGACGATGACCTCCGATTTGGGACTTAGGATTGATTTGGGTGTTGTTTATTTGGTTTTAGGGTTGATTTGGGCGGTAAGCTACGATTTGGGGGTTAGGGAAGATGATGCAGACGAGGACGGTTATGGTTTCATTTCCGTTTGTTGAGGAAGGTGGTGGTAGGTATTGGTGGTGGCAGGTGGTGGTTGGTGTTGGTAGCGGCTTGTGGTGGATGTTGGTGGTGTTCGGGTCTTCATCTGTTATTTCTAAAATTATGCAAAATTATCGAATTTCATTCAACCATCTTTTGGGGTTTTATAATTAAAAGGTTTTGTTATAACTTTACAACATGAATGGTGGGTAAAATTATCTAATTAGAAGGTTCTTGGCATGAATCGTGGGGTGGTTCAGTGGTGGTGGTGTTGGTAATGAGTTGGGAGAAGTACACAAAGAGAGGGAGGGAGGGAGAGAGAGAGAGAGGGGGGTTTTTTAGAAGTATAGTTATTCTATTTTTATTTTGGGGTGAATTGCAGAAATCGTCCTCCAGGTTTGTTGAAGGTTGCCACAATCGTACATACTTGTGATTTTTTGTCATAACCGTACATAGGTTTCACTTACTTGTGACAATCGTCCCTGGCACTAACGACGTCAACTTAGTCCAGTTAGGTCATGGGTATAATGGTCAATTCACGTTTTAAAGTTTTTTTTTTTGCCAAATTCGTCCCTCCCTAATTTGACGTTATAAACCCCAAATCTTCGCTCACAATCACAATGACTTTGACCTAAAATCTGAATCGATCTTTATGCTCTCAATTAACGATGGTATGGTGTGCATGTGGCTCTACAACTAGGATTCGTACTTCGTGGACGAGTCAAAACCCAGGTAGACATTTTATTGCTGCAACAGGGGATGTGGTTTCGTTGGATGGTTATGTGAAAAAGACAAACGCCAACTACACCTAGAAGACATGATCATGAATTTGAAGGCTGAGAACAGAAGGCTTAGAGGGCTGTTGTTGTAGTCTTCATTTTGTGTGTTTTGATGTATCTGTTTATGTAATTGACCAGTTAAAGGTCGTATCTTTATGTAATAAATTGTTCAATGTTAATTGTTTTGGTCAAAAATTACTTGCTAGAAATAATCTTGTTTTCCAAATTAGTAAAAGTGAGGTAGAGTGCTGGTTTGATAAAAACTTAGTGTTATTTTCAGGATGGTGACTTGTAAATGTAAATAGACGATAAATTGACAACTATGCTCAGGATGGTTAAGATAAAGCTGAGGATGGACAGTTGTATCCTGATGATGCAACTGTATAATGAATTGAATAAATAGATAATCTAAGCTCAAATACACAATGGACAACACACGATGTACGAGGAAAGCCCTTGATCAGTTGTAGATCGCCGGCATAAAACCTCGGGAGGAGTCTAGGCCTCTGCCTTGTTTGTTAATATTAAAAATGGGTAAAAATGGTTACAATTTTGGATGAATGATACTATGATAAACGAGTGTACTAAGATTACAACGAGTTGTGCTAAGTGTGTGTGAGTTTCTCAATGATCAGCAGAGTGTTTGTGTGTTTCAGGTGATTATAATGTGTCCTATACTCGTCGATCATTCCCATATTTATAGTACATGAACGTAAACAACAAATCTCGTGTAATCCGCTAGTTAGTTAAGTTCCTTGAAGGCTTCATGTGACCGTTGTAGCTGTTTCAGCTCAGGTATTCGTTGTATCAACTGTTTCCTGGTTCTTCGCTTGTTTTTAATGTTAGTCGGTTACAACTTTGACTCCTTCTTCGAGCTTGGACCTTAGCTTGCAAGTGTAATTCTTCCTCCTTTAATTCTTTTGACTGAGTAATTATAATATAGACGTTGGAAAGCAGTTACGTGTCCATATTATAACTTAATTGTACCTGCAATTACATCATATAAAGATAGTTCATTAGTCCATCCTCAGGATGTGCACATGCTGAAATATAGTTACATCCTGAAGTCTGTCATCCCCTTCAGTATCCTGAGGATTTTCACCACCAATATTAATGAAAATCAATGTTTTGATGTATCTTTGTATACCATCTTTCTGATTTTATTAGATGATTTGTTATGCCAATTTAGCGAATGAAGTACAACAAAATACATTACATTCATAAACATAGATGCAAAATACACATGCTAGATATAAACATAATAGATAGATCAAGTTAAAACATACTAAAAGACATACTTAAAACAGAGACATAAATTCAAAGTTATGTCACTTCCAGTGACAGTCGTCATCCGAACAACAGTCTGAATTTGAGGCATGCTCTCCTTCATAGGGATCATGGTACCACTCATCCGAATCTGTGCTGTCATAATCATAAGCCTTTTTTAAAACCTCTAGATCACAGTCTCTAGTTGGATCATCCTCCTCTTCGGATGTGTCACCTTGACCATGAAACAACCCAACTTGTTGCTGATCCTGTTTCTGATCCTCAACATCTTTGGATTTGTCACCAGCAGCTGGATCAACCTCTTGTTTCTGAACCTGCACAACCTGTAAATGATCAACCTTTTTTCGTTTCTGATCCTGCACAACATGTGAATCATCAACCTGCACTTCCTGTTTGTCATCCTGCATGTTCTAATTACCATCCATGTTAACCATTCATAGTGATTTCATGCTCAACAATATGAATGACCTATTTAATAGACAACTAAGTCATTAAATTGTTGTATCTACCCACTGACCCATTAACATCAACACATCCTCATGAATTAAATGCAAGCATTGAATTCATGCTCACCAATAACATTAGACTTCAGTCAAACATAGTCAAAGATAATAAGCCATACATAATTAAACTTCAGTCAAACACAATAAGTCAAACATACCATACCATAACTTAAGTCAAACATAAAAAACAAAAGTCAAATATGCTTAAAACTTCATTACATCAACAAAAAACTAAATATTATTGGGTGGAATGAAAAGTTGTTTGCTGATCAAAAAAAAATTGTTTGACACATGTCTTTTATCCATGATTCACACATCGTTCTATTGGTATTCTAGTTCGTAGATCACTTTGTACGAATATAATTCATTAATTCCATATTTCTACATGATGTAATTTCCACAGTCTCTTTAATAAGATCTTCGTGAAGTCCAAAAAGAAGGACCTTTGTAATTATGAGCTTCTCTAGTTCTCTTACAAGTTACAACTAAAAGGAAAACACATTCACAGTTGAATTATCAGGGACAATGGCTAGTCTAATCATCTTTATGTCGCCTTGGTCACCAACATGAGATAACTGGTAATCTTGAAGGCTTTTATTGGTTTCACTATACAAGTTTTGTAGATTAGGAGGAGTACTTCAAGTTCTAACCTTTATATATGTTGTTTAAATGTTGGTTAAACATCATAGAATGAAAAATGTGAGAGAAAAAGATTACGATAAGAAAAAAAACACGAATTACTTTCTCATCATGAAACATATGATTAATATGTGACAAATACCATTAATTGAACTTTATCTACGCATGTTCTACCTAAATTTGGTCTTGCCCCTTTTGGTGTTGCATGGTGACTATACATCTTTTATTGCGTGTGTTTAATTCTGTCACATAATTGCTCTGGATTTGATAAATTATCTCTTGGGAAAAGAGTTACGTGAGCTCGGATCAAGAAAGAAGACATATTCAATATAAAACAATAACCAAAGAGATGGAGGTAGCAAGAGATTAAGAAAAGGGTCTTCTTCAACATGACTAATGTGTGTTTTCATGCTTTTATATCTTCTTCATTGTTGTTTTCTTTTGGTTCCTTCCTGTGAATGAAATCTCTTGTCCCATATATTAGTTATTATGTGCCTGACCATCACAGTAGGCTCAAAATCATAGAAATATTTATCAAAATGTACATTTTATGACGTAATATAATTAATCAAAATCAAATCCCTAAAATTGACATCCAATTAGAGTTTCTAGTCACTAGATTGATGACTGTTACGAAATATTTGAAGGAAATTGGGTTTTTGAGAAAGTTGCAGTTTTCATCCCTATGGTTTGCCTAAACTAACAGGTTCAGCCCAGGCTTAACACCCTGAGTACCTGTGGTTTCATTTTCTAACACTTTACGTCCCTGAGACTAACGTCGTTAGTTGTTCTGTTAGTTTTTGGGTAAATTGACTAATATACCCTTAATTTTTTTGGGTGAAATGACTCTTATACCCTCCCATCTTTTTCTCCAACCCACCCACCCACCCACCACCACCTGCAACACCACCACCACCACCATATCCACCACCACCACCGCCATCTCCACCCTCCCTCTCCTCTCTTCTCCACCATCTCCACTCCACCTGCAACTAGAGATGAACAAAACGATTTTTTCCCCAAACCGGTCCGGGTTAAAAACTGGTCCGGTTCTCCAACCGGTTTGATGAACCCAAGTGTACCATTGATCCACATCGATTCGGACTGGGTCTTGGACCGGTTTAAAAAACGATATTGAAAACCGGTAAAAAAAACCAGTAAAAAAGCGGAAAAAACCTATATTATGCACTGTTGCTGCTGTTGTTTTCTGTGAAGTGCAGCTGCTCTTTCTTTCGTTCTTTCTCCTTGTTGATCACAACACAACCTCCAAGTCCACGATTGTTTCATCCCTTTATTTATTTATTTGAAGTGAAGAAAACATGGAGTAGTGGGGTTTGTCAGTTTTGTTTGTTTTATTTGAAGTGTATGAAATGTGGGATGGTGGTGTTTTGTAAGCTTTTGTTTTTCTTTCAAATATATGTATTCAAAAATTGGAAGCAAATAGACATTTTTTTGAGTGAGGCGTCAAATTAAAGAGGAAAACTTCAGGTAATTATACTTTGTATACTTTATAACCCAAGATGAATGTTTCCAAATTGGTTTTTAAATTGATGTGTTAGTCAAACCGGGTTACAAACCGGTTCTCAAACCTGTTCGAAGCTCGAATCCACTAACCGATCAAGGCCCGACGGTTCGGTCCGAGTTCAAACCGGGTTGACTAAAAACCGGGTTTTCCCAAACCGGTTTATCGGTTTTTTTTCGGTCCGGGTTGAAAAACCGTTTTTTTTTGTCCATCTCTACCTGCAACACCCAATTTCTAATTCTTATGGCTCTGGCTTAAACTAAAAAGCTTTTGCAGTCAACTAAAAAGCTTTTGTAGTCAACTAATTCCACAAACCACAGAAATTAAAATATAAGTCAATCCGTCATAATAATAATATTAACAGTCGTGAATCATGACCGATCGCACCTGGCCTCACCGATCCTAAACCCCTCACTTCCCAACCCTACCCTTCCCCATCTCCAAAACCCCATGACCCGACCCGTACCCAACAGCAACATATGCCTTTGCTCCATACCAGCTCATTTCATCGAATTTATCTTATTTTCAAGTAAATCGACGATGATTTGTTCTTGGTGTTTATGAATCTACATCTTTGCAGACCTTTGAGTTATTTTCTTTTTGATTGATCAGGACAGATTTTTAGCCTTTTCTCCAGACCAACATCCTATTGTACTTCAAATTGGTGGAAATAACTTGGAAAATCTGGCAAAAGCAACTAAACTAGCGAACAATTATGATTACGATGAGATTAATTTGAAGTGATTGAATCAGATTGGATAGTTCATGTTGGATATTGAGTGGTTATGAAAGATTGATGGATTTGATGGATTGGGCGTTGCAGTGGTGGTGGAGATGGTGGTGGTGTTGCAGGTGGTGGTGGATATGGTGGTGGTGGTGATGGTGGTGGTGGCTGGGTGGGTTGGAGAAGAAGATGGGAGGGTATAAGAGTCATTTCACCCAAAAAATTAAGGGTATATTAGTCAATTTAGCCAAAAACTAACAGAACAACTAACGACGTTAGTCTCAGGGACGTAAAGTGTTAGAAAATGAAACCACAGGTATTCAGGGTGTTAAGCCTGGACTGAACCTGTTAGTTTAGGCAAACCACAGGGACGGAAACTGCAATTTTCTCTAGGTTTTCAGATAAATGAACATTCTCCAAATAAGTATGACCCAAATATGATACAGTGTATATGTGTAGGGACGGGCAAACCCACCTAAAAACGGTTGGGGTCACATGACCCTTGTATAAAGAAGGTGCAGGTAAAGAAGAAATGGTCGGTGTGGAAGAAACGGCCAAGGTTGTTAACGGGCATGGTCTGGATCGTAGCGGCCCGTGTCGTTAACGGGCCTCTCAGGTCAAAACGGCCTGGTCATTAACGGGCCTATTCAGTATGAAACAATTCGGTTCGGGCCTAAACGGTCCGGCTATTTTAAGGGCGTCGTTAAAAGGGTCCGGGTTGTTAACGGGTTCAATTCGGTCGAAACGGTCCGGTGGGATCCAAACGATCCGGGTGGTTTAACGATTCTGTGAGAAGAAAATAGTATAGTTCGTTAACAGACTCAGTCTAGTCCGAACCCATTCTGCCCTGAACTCATCCTAACCCATACCCATGCTTACCCTTTTTTTTTTTTTTTTCTAATTTACTCATCCTAACCTAAACTCATCTTAACCCAAACTTATTTTATTATTTTATTTATAATTTATCATGTCTTAGTACTACCTAAATACTCGCAACTCCTAGTCGACCAATGTGAGAACACCTAACGACTTTTGCAGCAATTATTAAGTATTAAAATCTAATACTGAAATATTACATGAAAAGAAATTTTTATTATAAACGCTAAAATTTTAATTTTAATTTTAAATAAATACGTAATCCTTGTGTAGGTATACTACGCATGTTCTACCTAAATTTGGTCTTGCCCCTTTTGTTGTTGCATGGTGACTATACAACTTTTATTGCGTGTGTTTAATTATGTCACATAATTGCTCTGGATTTGATAAATTATCTCTTGGGAAAAGAGTTACGTGAGCTCGGATCAAGAAAGAAGACATATTCAACATAAAACAATAACCAAAGAGATGGAGGTAGCAAGAGATTAAGAAAAGGGTCTTCTTCAACATGACTAAAGTGTGATTTCATGCATTTTATAAAAAGGTGTTCTGCAACATGACTAATGCTCTCATGCATTTTTTAACAAAGAACTGGTGTGTAAACTTATGTTCAAACATGAAATTGGACAACTTCAACAATATAAAGGACACATGTCAGGGATGACTATAAATTTCACACAAATTAAGCAATCGTAGTTTATCTCTTACGGAAAACATAAGAAATACTGGATCATAACATAAAATTCGATAGAAGAATAAGAAATCCATGGAATGCTTTTACAATTTCAAAGCTCTCAAGAACTTCAAGAAAGTTACATATATACCCAATTTCAAGTAACTTTTAACTTGATTTATTATCGTCTTTTACATTTCCATACCGTTTGTTCTATTTTTTTTTTAATATATTCGGTTTATAAACTTACAATTGTTTAAACCAAGACCAAAAAGCAAAATAGGATTAACACATTTAAATGTAAGTATATAATTTTCTTGATCATTTTAAATACCAAGGTTTGAAGTTGTCAACTTTTTTCTTTCTTTCAAGTGTTTGTATGCTTTTATATCTTCTTCATTGTTGTTTTCTTTTGGTTCCTTCCTGTGAATGAAATCTCTTGTCCCATATATTAGTTATTATGTGCCTGACCATCACACTAGGCTCAAAATCATAAGAATATTTATCAAAATGTACATTTTATGACGTAATATGATTAATCAAAATTTATAAACTTTTAAACATACCATATCAAATCCCTAAAATTGACATCCAATTAGAGTTTCTAGTCACTAGATTGATGAGTGTTACGAAATATTTGAAGAAAATTGGGTTATAAATGAACATTCTTCAAATAAGTATGACCCAAATCTGATAAAGTGGTTATGTGTAGGGACATGAGCAAATCCACCTAAGAGCGATTGGGGTCACATGACCGTATTGATTAGGGATGAACAAATGGTATCTGATGACGTAGGTAGCCTCAACAAGAAATACTAACTTCTGAAAGGCTCATAAGCTTTTTGATTAAATGGCTTGAAAACATCTATTTGATGGGACGTCTACAATGACATCCGTTAGCCTCCATTCGTTAAATACAACTACCTGGATGGTCAAACGCACACAGTTGAGTGAGGGAGTCCTATTGATCAACATGCAATAGCCTCACTTGCCTAAAAGATTTAAATCTTTCCTGCACTCGAGAAAAGAGAATCCAACCTTACCTCTTTAAGCCTATGAGCTAGCCTTCCACCTCTAGCTGACCATATACTTTTCTGATCATATACCAGCGTCCAAACGCAGGAGACCCCTCCCGCGTTAAGACTAATAGTTTTGTTTACTTTGCGGAACCTTTCAAGCCTCAAAGCACTGTAGACGTCTAAACTGTCCCCCTACCCTACCATTATTTGTTGTAGCAACAATACCGGGTACCGAAACTCAATCGACGCCATACTGATACCGAGTGTAACGTATCAAACCATTTTTTATACCAATTTGGTACCACTTTTTGCATTTTTTAGGATCGTTACTTTCGGTTTGTTATCAATATTTTGAGTTGATTTACCTTCGAATACCGTGCCAAACTGATACCTTATCGAGCATTTTCGGTACTCGTACCGAAAATACAGGATCGTTACTTTCAGTTTGTTATCGGTATTTTGCGACTTTCATAGTACTTCCGGTACCGATACAATATTGAGCTCATCCCTATTTTAGGACACCGTATATATCTTAGGAGAAAGTGTAGGGTACAAAGTCCCTTATCCTACAAAGTGTAGGAAGCCACAGAATGATGCCACGTGTAAATTGTCTGTTATAACTCTATAACAGATTAGAAGGGTAGTATAGTCAATTTGACAAATCAATTAATCGCGTTTTATTATCAATCCCTGTTTTATCGTTCATCAGTATTTTCAAATTTTCATAACTGATTCCATAATATACGATTATCAATTCTTACCATATTCAAAAATATACAAAACGTAATCGATCACTGGTTCAACTTTTTCCCCAAAATCATATTCAATTTTCCGAGTTCTTCACCATGTTCGGTATGTACTCTGTTTTATTGTTTTCAAGTATTCGTGAACTTACTCTTAATTTGTGGTTTTAGATCTAAACAATGAACCTGAACTCTTATTTGATGAAGATCATGAAGTTGTTGATCCTCATAATCTCAATTTTGAAGGTTAGTTTCTACTGTTTTTTGTAGTTTTTTAGATCTGTGATGAAACAGAGGTTGAGTACTTCATTAATTTTTTTTTTATAGATATTATACATGAAGATGTAATCAACACTGATGAACATAATGGTGAGAAATTTGACTTCATGGCTGAACACAGAAGGATTCAAGGTATTTTTTTATGTTTTTGTGATTTTTATGTTTACTGTAACTTGTTGTATGATCGTATTGATAACATCTTCTGAATGCGTTTTAGTATAATCAGTGCATGCGTTTTATGTGTCTGGTGATATTATGTTAGATTAATATTCCAATGCGTTTTAATATATTTTCAACATGCGTTTTGCTGTATCTTGTGATATTATGTTACACACAACATTCAAATGCGTTTTATTAGGTGTTAGCATGCGTTTTAAAATCTTTTTTGTTGTTGTATGATTACATTAAATAAAAAGTTGTCAATGGTGTTTTTTATCATGTTTTTTGTGCCAGAGCTGTCTAACAAAGATATTCCAATTGATGATCAAACTCAAATATACATACCTGCTGTTGCATCTTCATTGAAACCAGAAGTTGGTATGGTTTTCCCAAGTATAGATCATGCATTTGAGTTTTACCACAAGTATGCCAAGGCTTCTGGATTTACAGCTAGGAAGAGCACATCATATGTTCATATGAATGTTCTTCGTATCAAATATGTTGTTTGCTACAAAGAGGGTGGGAAACCACAAAAATTAGGGTCGGTGAACGACAATAAAAAAGTTAAACAAAGGAAAAGACCTTCAATCCGTACAGGATGTAAGGCTTTTATTAGATTTGGATCAGAAAATGGAAAAGAGTTTAAGGTGTGTGAATTTGTTGAAGGACATAATCATCCGTTGGTTTCGTCCGAGGATATTCATTTGTTAGCAGGCAATAGAAAGCTTTCCCACATTCAGGAGGAAATGATATGTGAGTTGTCTTCATTAAACATGGGACCTGTTAAAGCTTTTAATGTGATGAGGACAAAATATGGCGGTTTTGAGAACGTTGGCGCAACTGCAGTTGATTGTAAGAACTTTAAGGGCGGGTTGAACTCCTTTATTGGTGTGCACGACGCCGACATGATAGTTTCGAGGTTGAAGGATAAGAAAAAGTATCTTCCTGATTATTCATTTGAGTACTCGGTTGATGAAAAGAATGCCCTCACTGGTCTGTTTTGGGCTGATGCTTTGTGTAAAAGGAACTACATGGAGTTTGGCGACGTCATATCTTTTGATGCAACTTTTAACACAAACAAGTATGTCCACTTTTTAATCTTTCTTTTAATAAATTCATCATCATTTTTAGCACGCTAAACTGTCATATGTTTCTGTTTATAGGTACAAAATGGTTTTTGTTCCTTTTACAGGAATTGACAATCATTGTAGAAATGTAACTCTCGGGGCTGGTTTGTTGTCTTCGGAGACAACAGAATCTTACACTTGGTTATTGGGAGCTTTTGTAAAATCATTTGGTAAGAAACCAAAAGTTGTAGTCACTGATCAAGATCCAGCAATGAAGAATGCAATTCAGAAGGTATTTGATACCAGCAGGCATAGGTTGTGCATGTGGCACATTATGAAAAAGGTGTCTGATAAGGCAAGTATTCTAAAAATTCTTAATGCGTTTTACTACATACATGCATGCGTTTTACTACATACATGCATGCGTTTTACTGTCATGTGTTATTGTTTATTTACCTTTTTAAATTTTTTCTGTATAAAGTCTCATATTCTTCATGAATGTTTTTTATTTCTAGGTTGGTGGCACATTATGCAGTGATGATGAGTTCAAGCGCCGAATTTGTAACATCGTTTGGACCGACTCAATTGGTCCCGATAAATTTGATTTTGAATGGGATCTTGTGATGACTGATTTCAAGCTTACTGATAATACTTGGTTGACGGATATGTTTAACTTGAGAACAATGTGGATCCCCGCTTATTACCGTGATGAACCGATGTCTGGTCTAATGCGGACAACATCTAGATCAGAGAGTGAGAATCATTTTTTTTGTCAAGCGGCGAATTCCCAACTGACGCTTGTCGAGTTTTTGAACCATTTCGAGACTTCAATGGAAGCTCAGAGGTTTAATCATAGGAAAAACGACCATGATTCAAGGCACACTATTCCAGATTTTTGGACTACTTTTCCCATCGAGAAGGAAGCATCTCAAATTTTCACGAGGTCTATATTCCTTGATATACAAGAAGAGATTTATGCTGCATTTGATAGTTCGGTACTTGTTCACACACAAAGGTGTGGTGAATTTTTGAAACTCTTTGTGGATGACCCGAAAGCATATGGGCAAGGTTTTCTAGAAGTAAGTGCGTTTTACCAATTCTTATACGTTAATAAGTACTGCTGAGATAAAACTGCTGATGAAGTTAATAAGTACTGCTGATGAAGTGCTAAGTTAATAAGTACTGCTGATCAAACCACTGATGGGCTTATAACTACTGATGAATGATAACCACTGACGAGTAACTAACTATCAGTGGTTTCTATCATCAGTGGTTGTGCAGTACTTTCATTATCAGTAGTTAACTCCTCTGTTTTTTATACATGCGTTTTAGTAGATTTCTAGATGCGTTTTAATACCTTAGTATACATTTCTTTTTTACAGGTGCTTTTCAAGAAGGATGATGATGATGTCACTACATTATGCACGTGTAAAAGGTTTGAACAATATGGTTTACTATGCAGGCATATATTTCTCGTTCTTCGGTCATTTAGAATTCAAAGATTCCCGAACAAGTACATTTTGAAGAGGTGGACAAAAGATGTTGTCCCGAACGAGATAAACCATTCATTTGAGTTACACGAGTTTGGTGATGACAAAAGCAAAGAAGCTAGAAAGATTGCCAGGGAAGTTGTTTTTGCTGGTGAATACCTTGCAAATAGTTTAATAACAGACTTGGAAGAATTAAAGATTGTCAATGATAAAATGAAAGAAATGATCAACAAGGTGGACGAACGTCGGTTTAGTAGACCAACTCAAAACAAGTACGATCGGTACTCTAGTTTGCTCGGGTATGACAAGCCGGCGGAGACCATTGTCCGTTTGCCAAATGGTATAAAAAATAAAGGCCGTGGTTCACACAAGCGAATTAAGTCAAGCAAAGAGAAAGCTATAAGTCGTATGGGTAAAAGGAAGAGGACATGTAACATTTGCGGGGAGGTTGGACATGATCGTCGGAAACACAAGATAAAAACCACAATGTTACAAGATGAGAATGATGAAGATGAAAATGTAGAAGATCAACGAGTTGATGATCAAGGAGTTGAAGATCTAGTGGATGAGCAATGAATGTTATTATTTTTTAATGCATGCGTTTTAGCACTAATGAATGCGTTTTAGTATACTGTAAACATTTTGAGATTTATTCTGTTTTTAACGAAGGCGTTTTGTGATTTTTGTGAATGCGTTTTAGTGAATTTTAGATATTATTCATATTTTATATCAGAATTATTGAAGGCGTTTTATTGTTTATTAGATGCGTTTTACTAACAAACACTTATATATATATATATATAATCATTCAGTACACACAGTCAAATACTTTGTACTTCCTTACATATGGCATACATCACCATCCATGCCCCATTTTTAAACATCAAAAGAAAACATACTAACTTAAAACCCAAAAAACTACCAAACACCACATTCACAAACCACCCAAAAACTACCATATGATCAAAACCACCAACCCCATTCAGTCTTTTTTTTTTAAAATCTCATCCCTCCCCATCCTTTTACCTGCCATGTTAGACCATATGGTTTCTTCTGTGTTCTTCAAGCTGTGATAGATTAAATCATCAAAAGCTTCTTGTTGTTTGATCAGCTCTAAAGCTTCATCCCTGAAGTTTGATTTTGGTTCACCAAGTAGCATTTCATGGACATCAAGGTTTTTTTTCGCCTGCCTCAGCACATCCTGTTGAACACACATAACAGAAGAAGATGCTTTGATATCACTCCTTACCTCAGTTGAAGAATCAACCATGATTACTGTCTTTACTTGGATGTTGTTTATTGCTTCCTCAATGTTGTTCGCCATTTTTTTTTTGTTACTCTGTTTTTCTCATCGTTAATTTATATAGACAATCAGACAATCTCTTGTTATGACATATGGTAGTTGAACATATTAACCATTCATTTAATTTTAGTTAGATATCAATCAAATCATTTACAACTTGCGTTTTATTTTTTTAAACAAAAGAATGATTAATTGTGTTTTTATTAGATGAGAGATACTCTGTTTTTTATGTCTGTAGTTAACATAGAGTCCAATTATAACTAGATTTGGTAGTTGAGTACTTAATTTATAGTAAATGACCATCACATCAGATCAACTTGCAAAGTATAATAATGTTCTTTTATTTATTACAATAACAGAGTTTTATAATAATTACCCCTATTAAATTATTTTTATTAAAAAAAAAATTCTAATACATCCAAACAACTTGTTATTACTATGCAAAAAAAAAAAAAATGAAATATTCAAAGAATTTCCCAAAACAGTTAAAACATGTGAGTCTGAATTGTCTTTTTCAGAACTTTTTTTTCATGCATGCGTTTTACCAACTTATGAAGGCGTTTTAGGTTTATTTCTTTTAATCATAACCTGTTGCACACAGTATTACATGTGACTATATTTTGTCATTTTATATATTTTTTTTTCTATATTATCCTCTACATGTTCACTTTCATTTCACACCACAAAAGATTACATACAATAACCATGTCATCTTCATCATCATCCAATACAAGATCCCTCTTTATTAAAAGGATTGAAGAACAAATCATCAATGATCATTCTTCTGAGAGTGTTTTGATGGATGATTTGAATAATATCCATGAACGCATGTCCAGAAAAGAAGAAGTTTGCAACATTCTCAAGGCGATGCCAGATTCTAGTCTTCATGAATTGGCATTGATGTTCATGATTGATGCAAAACAAAGAGACACAAATCTTGTCGAAGAGCTTACTAAATCCATTGCACTTTTGAGGTGTTCAATGGAAATGAAGATCAAATTTCTCAAATCACTTTAAACTTTGCTTATATGCTTTTTGTATGTTTGAATAACAATGTAGGCGTTTTACTGTAATAATGAAGGCGTTTTACTGTAACTGGTAGTATGATCGTATTGAATAACATTTTATGAATGCGTTTTATATAATATTGAAGGCGTTTTAACAAAAACTGTTAAAAATAAACCAAAGATTAAACTGAAAACAAAGATGATCAGATCCATGCATTTGACAAAAAGAAACAAAAAAGAAACAAACATATGTTGATGTCTATCATAACAAACTTTTAACTAACACTATTTACTCGTCTCAGCATTTTGTCGAAAGCATTTCGAATCATATTATCCTTGTAAGGTCGTTTGCTAAATTTATGAGCTTCTTCGATAGCGTCATCCCTTGCCCTGTTGTGCTCGCTAAGTATCAACTTTGCAACATACTTGATTCTTAACGAATTTAGCTGCTTGTTTTGTAGTTCCGACTCGTCAACAAATCCGGCTTTCCACACTTTATTCCCCTTATACGTTTCCATGTGCCGTATTGCGAATATGCCGCAGTCATTTATGTTTTTCTCAGTTCTCCATGGCATTTCTCTCCTATGTATTGTCCCCCCTTCAATCCGCTCGATCCCTATGCTCCGTTCACACAGTGTTCTCAAAGTTAAATAAAAAGTGTGTCTCTGTAGGCAATAAAGCAAAAGACAAAGTCAAGTGATTCCCAATAACATATTATTTCTTATTTTTAAACTAGTAATTTTACATACCAGGACTTCGGGCACTCCTTCATATCTTGCCTGAAAATCTGGTTCATTCTTTGAGTTGTCAATTAACTCAATGTAACCATCCTTTATATCGAAGCACATTAGATAAAAATGACCCTTTATTAGCAATGGAACTATAATGATGTTAAAATCATCCAGACTTTTGATATCGAACGTCTTCATAATATGTTCCAAATTGCTTTTGAAAACCTTCACCCTATCATGCTCAGAAATTCCTGCTTCGTAGTAATCTGCTGGCTGTGTTTTAAAAAACAAGAAAAAAAAATATATAAAAAAACCAAATGCGTTTTACTGTTTCCTTCATGCGTTTTACTATTTCTCTTACCATCATTGTAGTGCTGCAATAAAGCTTGTACACTCCATCTTCATGCGTTTTTTTCTCCTCATAATTGAGCAGCTCTATATATGCATCCACTGCGTTAGTGTGCAACCAAATACCGGGGTAGAAACTTTCAAGAACAGCCTTATATATTGATGTACCCGCATCCGATTTGTAGACCACTTTCCTGAAAGATAAAAATGAAATTTTAGTTGTTTACAAACTATAATCTAAGCTAATACATATCACTTACATTTTTTTCTTTGTTGGCGCCATCATGTACTCTGCCATCATCTGTTCATCTTCTGTTAGAGGCTCAAACAGTGAAACCTTTCTCCCGATGTAAGGCGATCGTAAAGCCCAAGACGGATTCTTCTTTCTGACTGGCCTACCACCATCAACATCACCAACCTTTGTTTTCCCCTTTTTTTCACGAATCATTTGATCCTTTGGTGTTTCTGGATCCTTTTCCTGCTCTACCTGTACAAAAGGCACATTGGGTATAACTTCAGCCAAATTCACTTGTTCTTCGACTTGTTTTTGTTGTTCATCCCCAATGCTTGCATCCTTTATACCATATACGCCTGGCTCTATTGTTTGTAGCATAGCAAGTTCTGTATCACTTATACCATCGTCGTCAAATACTTCTTCAATGACAATACCCTTATCAACGTTATCTTCCACCACCTTCGTTGACCCCTCCACAACATTTTCATCATGCCCCACTACTGTGTTGTCTTCAATATTCACAATCTGTGAGATAAAAAAATAATAAAAAATTCAGTTTTAACAATCCATGCGTTTTTGTTAGATGACATATGAGTTTTACCTGTTCAGCCACTGTTTCATCAGGCCCCACTAATGTGTTGTCTTCAATATTTACAATCTGTAAGAAAAAAAAAATTAATAAAAATAAAACACATGCGTTTTAGACCTAATCAAAGGCGTTTTACCTGTTCAGTCAATTTTTCTTTGTCTCCACCTTGATCTCCAGCCGTCTTCTTCCTACCATGCCCAAATCGTTTGTATCCCACCAATGTTTTTTTGGTTACGGATGGGACCGTCCCCGCCGCCTGTGCTTCTTCAACAACCCTATCATAATCACCACCCAATTGCGCACCCGAGTTTTCAAAACCTTGATCCTCCCCTAGGCCGACCACATGTTCATCGGCTTCTTTTTGTTTAACAACGTCGTCTTCTTTTGACGACTTACCTCTAATGCCGTCCCATCTCTGGCATCTATCGATCAATTCCCTAGACCAGAAATACTTCTCTCTTGCTTGTGAAACCATATCATCCATTTCCTCTTGGATGTCTAGATACTTCTTCATGTTTCTGTCCATTTTTTTCATCCAAACCTGCCATGAAAAACATAAGAGGCGTTTTAGTATTTTACAAGTGCGTTTTACAAATAACTATACACCTTTACTACAAAAATCAACTGTCATGACATATTTACCTTTTTAGCTTTCATAGCTGCGTCGAATTCTTCTTTATCACACTCAACCCCACTCAACTGAATAGGCGTTGCACAATACTCAAACATTTGCTGGGTTTGTGTTCCCATGTCAAAATCTCTCCAGTCTAGGTTGTCATAATCTAGCTCCTCCTCATCAACAGCGGGTTCTTTTTCATGCATACCCACCAAAACATCCACAGCGTCCTTCACTGTTTCGCTTACACCTTTTTCAGAACTTATTTTTTCACTCTCTTCATTCCCTACAACATTATCATCACCATCTTCTTCGATATCTGTCAAAGGCCCGTTATCGTATATATAACTTTCCATATCGTGCAACGACGAAGATGTAATGTAACTAATTGCAGGATTCTTCACAAGTGTTGGATTATGCCTTTTGTTGTATTCATGGGTGTAAATAACCTGCATATAGTAACAACTTAAGTGTTTAATTATTAAAAAATTGTATAAACAATGCATGCGTCTTATTAAATTACACATGCGTTTTAATATAGGTATGAACAGAGACTTAACATAGGTATAAACAATGCATGCGTTTTGTTAATTAACACATGCGTTTTAATATTTGTGTGAACATAGACTACATACAGGTATAAACAACTGCAAGCGTTTTGTTAAATAACACATGCGTTTTAATATATGTATGGACAGAAAACTTACAGTTAACATTGCTATCGGCCCATTGTACTGATCTTGCTTCCAGCCTGCTTTTGTGCTGTTTAGAAGTGCTAGTAGGTATGAACACCACTTCATGTTCGGTATATCATCTTCTTTATCAACACTAATCAAAAATTTCTGGTTAACTTTTGTTGACTTCGTTATCTCGCCAAAGACTGTGTTCCACAGTACCAAGAAATTTATCTTAAACATTCTCCCACCATTTAACAGTGTTTTAACCACATTTAAAACTTGCCCAACAGTTGGGGTAGATGTGTTGAATTGAGATTTGAATTCATCTATCGTTGAACCCGATCCTTTTTTGGCCTCCCGTGCTCCAACACAGGAATTGTCCCTACCGGAATCCCGAAACACTCGTGCACCAAGGAACTTGTTATCTTTATCTTCCAGTTCCCAACATTAACTGTTCTGGTTGTTTCGTCATAATTCGAAAGCAACCAGAAACCCAGACCAGTCTGAATTGAGTCTATATCTATTTCTAACACCGATCCAAATCCCATACTCCTTACTGCCTCCTTTTGTTCATTTGTGAAATCTTTCATCCCTCTTACAAATTCCCCGGGAGAACACCTTAGTTTCAACTTTGTATCCCGGTATTCAACAAAAGTTCTTGCTGCTTTTTCTTTCCCTACTTTTAATTTTAGTTTTTTTGCTGGTTTAACGAAATCACCATCTGATTCACTCTCTGAAACTTCCTTATTTTGTTTCTTTCTCTTTTTGTCTTTCTCTTTATGGGCAGTTTTCTCTTGAACACCCTTATTTGTGTTATCTACACCTTTCTTTGACTTTCCCAAATCCTTTAAAGGAGTTTGGAAATCATCATCAGCCCCTGGATCCCTTGGTTGTTCTGCTTAATACAAACACAACAATGAACAACAGTAAAACGCCTTTACTATTACTACTAGATGCGTTTTGAACTAGTAGATGCGTTTTGAGTAACTAACTATCAGTGGTTTCTCTCATCAGTGGTTGTGCTTATAACTACTGATGAATGATAACCACTGTTTTATACATGCGTTTGAGTAGTTTTCATTTTTTACCCATTTTAATGATCCAATATATACACATACATGCTTTTCACAATGAAACTGCTGATGAAGTTAATAAGTACTGCTGATGAAGTGATAAGTTAATAAGTACTGCTGATCAAACCACTGATGGGCTTATAACTACTGATGAATGATAACCACTGACGAGTAACTAACTATCAGTGGTTTCTCTCATCGGTGGTTGTGCAGTACTTTCATTATCAGTAAAACGCCTTTATTGCTACTAGTACATGCGTTTTGTTGTTATAACTGTTTTATTTGTACATCACTGAAAGGGCTTTACTATTTCACATAATTTGTCATTAGTAAAACGCATCCACATATTTCACAAAACGCCTTTTGGTTTTTTCAAAGTTTTACTTGTCAATACTTTTACTTCTCAACAAGTAATTAGTAATGTTATACTATCAAAATGCCTTTACTGATAAAACGCCTTCATAAACACTACTAAAACGCCTTTTGTTATTTGAAACTTTTATGGATCATATACTGATTACTTCTAGATCAACAAAACATCATCCTAATAAGTAAAATTAATAAAACGCATACATTAACACTTAAAACGCCTTTACAATCACATTCACCCAAATTTTCATACAATCAAACACCTAAAACATCATATCCATCTGTATTATACCTAAAACGCCTTCATAAACTTATAAAACGCCTTATAACACCTAAAACATCATATCATCATCTAATCATTTCATGTATCAACATTCAGTTAAAACGCCCTTATCATAAGACCTAAAACGCCTCTACTAGATTCAAATCAACCATCTAAAAACGACTAAAAACGCCTTTACTAATTCAATCAACCATCTAAAACGACTAAAACGCCTTTACTAGATACCTGTAATCCTTGGTTTTGAAGGCCTATCATGATAGTTCTTGCTTCTTCTTTCTCGGCCGTCACCTGTTTTTAGGGTTTTAAAATCAATGATTAACATCAATTAACAAAAGACGATCAAAAATTAAGTGAAATCATCAACAATTGCTTACCTGATTTG
Source organism: Ambrosia x helenae (assembly GCA_030844895.1). NCBI lineage: Eukaryota > Viridiplantae > Streptophyta > Magnoliopsida > Asterales > Asteraceae > Ambrosia > Ambrosia x helenae. Next base: position 116,113,129 of record CM061226.1, on the reverse strand, counting down.
CGTTTTGGAGGCATATTTCTTTGTTCTTCGTCGATGCTCTGTTTTTTTCTTGTTTGATTTTTCGTCTGCTTTCAGCGGTTTTCAATTTTTGATGGAGAATGATTTGGGGGCTATGTAACCGTCAATTAATGGGGTATTTTTTTGGGCGCTGAATTAAAAAATTTCAAAATGTTTTAGTTTGTAATTTGCCTGTTTTGCCCTCGACTTAATAACTGCAATTAATGAGGAACGTGTTTAATAAATGTACGAGGTCAAACGCAGATGAGGAAGATGGACGGCCAGGATGGCTTCTCACACTTTGTACGTTAAAACGCCTTTGTACGTTAGCCGGCCTCTATATCTTAGTGACCCTATAAAAAAGGACCTGACTCCAACAGTTACAAAGTTGATTTATCAAGTAGCGCGAGTTCGAGGTTTTCAACCACCGGTTTTACCTCCTTGTAGTTGTAGTAGCCTAGGGGACGTCTGAATAATATCCAACAACAACCCTACAAAACACGTCTCCCCTCTCTCTCTCTCTCTCTCTCCAATTTCAATTTCCTCATCGATCGATCACATATATTCAATTATTATTAATATTATTATTATTATTTAATTAATTAATAATAATAACTTACATATCTGTATCTATTGATTGATACAACAATGACAACAACAACAACAGCAAATTGAGGAAGGGAACACCAACATAACATAACATAACAATATCATGTATCAATGGAGGAAATTCGAGTTCTTCGAGGAGAAATACGCCGGAAAAGGTCTGGTACCGGACGAAGTCGCCGGTCGAATCGAGTGTTGTTCCAGCGGACGAGGGAAAATCGCTATCGGATGCGAAGACGGGACCGTTAGTTTACTCGATCGTGGCTTTAAGTTCAGTTATGGCTTCCAAGCTCACACCTCCTCTGTTCTGTTTCTTCAACAGCTTAAGGTTTAATTATTATTTGCAGTTTTTTTCTTTTTTTATTTCTGGTTCTTGATTATTGTGTCAATGTTATCTCATTTTGTAGTTGAATAGTTAATTTAGTATTATTGAACACTTATTTGTGTAGAATTATGGTTTTAGGTTAGGTTCGGTGTTAGTAGAACTCGCTAGGCGCTACTGGTACCGACGAACGATTAATCATATGATTGATCGGGTTGAGATTTTTATATGTAAATTCCAGTTTTATATATATACACACACGTTTAATTTTTTGAAGTACACAGGTTTTGGTCGGAATCAGGTTGGAATCGCCGGTTATTTTTCCTGATTTTTTTTTCAGATTTTTCCTGATTTTTGGCCGACTAGGGTTGATTACAGCTGACTAGAGACCAATGGACTGATTAGCAAAAAATTAATCAGATGCCGGCTGACTAGCGACTAAATGCCAACTAGTCCCGATTTTTCCAACACTGGTTAGGTTATCAGTAATTAGTTTTAAGGTAATTGAATTAAAGATCAAGAAATAAAGTGTGAACTTTTCTAGAAAACCCTCATGACGACAGTAGTTCTAGTCTAATAAAGGAATTAGGATTTAGGAAAAAACTAAACTTGAATTCAGAAATGTATCAGAACTGGAAACTCTTTGACAACTTGTTTGCAGTTTTCATATTTCTGGTTCTTGATTTTGATATTATTGTGGCAATGTTGTGTGTACTTGTAGTTGACAGTTTTAAAGCGCTTGTTTGTGTAGAAGAATGGTTTTAGGTTTTACTGTACAGTGTGAGATTAGATTAGGTTATCTATATTTAGTTTTAGGGGAATTGAATTCAAGATCAAGAAATAAGGTGTGAGTTTTCCAGAAAAGCCTCACGATGACAGTAGTTCTTGTTGGGAATCCCGAACAATGAAACCAAATTGGTGTGCGAGGCTCAAGGAGGGTTTTAAGGAGTGGATAATTGTGGATTATTACACGTGTTTATGATTTAATGATTAGTTGTAATTATCATGTCCTAGAATAATATTTAATTAGGAATCCTAACATGATAGGATTGGTTAGATTTTAAATACCATGTATTGGGTATCCTGGATTGTAAGAATCAAGTATTTGAGTAGTTTTCTTGATCTAATAATATTGTGGGAGTTGGACATAATTTTATGTTTGTTTAAGTATCGATTGAGACTTGAGCTCTAGTCTTCTAGAAGAATTAGGAATTACATAAGCTTGAATTTTTAAATGTATCAAAACTGGAAACTTTTTGAAAACTTGAATTCTGTGTAATTTATGATTAATTTTTAAGGGTGTTTTGAGTGTTCTTTCCTTTGTGATAGAAACTTGAGTTGAATATAATTCTCTTTGTGTTTTGAATAAACCAGCAAAGAAACTTCCTACTAACTGTTGGAGAAGATGAGCAAATATCCCCACAGTTATCATCTGTGTGCCTCAAGGTTTTCGACCTTGATAAAACTCGACCAGAAGGTCCTAGTACATCCATTCCAGATTGTATCCAGATATTACGAATATTCACCAACCAGTTCCCAGAAGCGAAGGTTTCCATTTCAACTTACACATTTTTTTTTCCTTGTAAATGTTATTGTATGTGTTTTAATACTCATAAGTTATAACTCAGCAGATAACATCATTTCTGGTTCTAGAAGAAGCTCCACCAATATTACTAATAGCTATTGGACTAGACAATGGTTGCATTTATTGCGTTCAAGGGGATATTGAACGTGAACGCATTAAACGGTTCATGCTTCAAGTTGAAAACCGTCAAGATAAATCCCAGTGTTCTATAACAGGAATGGGTTTTCGTGTTGATGGGAAAACTTTTCAGTTATTTGCAGTTACTCCAAATTCTGTAAGCTTGTTTAACCTGCAAACTCAGCCAGCTAGCCGGCAAACCCTGGATCACATAGGTTCTAATGCTAACAGTGTTGCAATGAATGATCGCCTGGTATTACTATCCTGCCCTGATTCTTTTTTTCTATTATATTTTATGGAGTTAAGTTCCGTTTTAGCCTGAGGTTTGTCCATTTTAACTACTTGAGTACGAAACGCAAATTCTTAACATATCGTTGCCTGTCGTTTCAGAAGTTAAATCATTTTTGTCCTTTTTGCGAACTATTTTAGATTTTTTTGATTGACCCGGCCCCTTTGAAACAACAATAAACATATTAAACCCAAATCTCTCTCTCTCCTCTTCTCAGTGACTTAAACCAGCTCTCTCCCTCTTCCACAGTCCCACTTCCTTGGCCGTCATTGTTACCCCCACTTGTCGAGTTGTCGGACACCCAAAACAGCGGCAGGTTGTGAGCTCGTTTATGTATTCGTTTGCATGTCCTACCAGCTAGATCAGCCCTTTTGTTGCTTTACCATCTCTCTGTTTCTGGTCGTTCGCAACCCGTTCTGCTTTGACTTTCAGCTCCTAACCCTTTTTCTTAAACTGATGCATCTGTATTGTACATCAACACTGCTACTACAACATTTGCATCTACCTTCTGTTTGCAGTAATTTCCATTGATTTCATCCTCACCATAGTTGTCAATAGGGATTAGCGAATAGCGGATGATAGTGACAAGCTACCTATATGCTATTTTGCGATATTGATGAAATAGCGGGTGCTATTTCATGTTTAGCGATATGCTCGAAGAAAATTTAAGAAATATTTTATTCAAAAAAAAAAAAATTACTATTTGTCACGAATCATATATAGCGCCATCAATTTGCTTCACTACGTAGCGCGCTATAGCGCTCGTTATGGTCGCTATTGACATCTATGATCCTCATGTAGCATCATCTGATCACTTGATTCATCAGTACAGAGTTGTGTCATTTTATTGATCTTCTGAACCTTCGTGCTCCAGTGGGCTTAATCAGCTGCTACAGAGTTTCCTTTAACCCAGATGATGACTGTAAACGGAACTCCATGCTCACATCAGGTGGCAACCTCTTTTAGTTTTCTGATGTACTGCTGCAAACTACTAGATACACCTTCAAATGTCATTGAAATGGTTAGAGAGTCCAGCTGGGCTAGGGGTCATGATTTCTGCATCTGCAATTATGTAAATGCGACCCGTAGATGGACATTTAAATCTCTCACAGGAATTTCATGGAATGACTTCTGTGCATTCTTGATTTCCTCTCCAACAATCATCAATTAACATGCTTCTAACCAAAGAATCACATTTTTGTTATAAATCACAATATCAACATGTGCATTCTGAAACTTGAGCATGATCATTTCAGAATGCAGTAGCTCATATGTTCATATTAAAAATGAGATTAGTAGTGTAACCATGGGAAGTACGGGAATTGAACTCTCTGAATGGAGTTAGGAACTGAAAACAGAAAACTAGAATATCTTGGCTATTTGGTGTTGGTGAGTAGTGATTAAAGAGCTGAAAGAGCCACAACTTTTGAACTCTGATTCGCGACGGTGGGTGACCATGAACAGGGTGGGGATGTTTAGTTATTTTTACATGAAATAGAGATGGTTGGGTGTAAATTTTAGCTTTAGATTAATTGGTTGATTTACCTAAATAGTCCTTAGGTGTAAAAGAACCGAAATTGCCCCCCATTTAACAGAAAAATCTAACAGAGTTAGTGTCAGTGACGAAAATGGTTAAACTTTTTAAACAAATAACCCCTATATGCTAAAAATTTGGGACTCGTATTCATGTAGTTAAAATGGGCAAAACTCAGGGATGAAAACTGAACTTACCTTTTTATATTTGTTATTTATTGTTTTCTGTAATCAGGAGCTTATCATTGGTCGACCCGAGGCTGTTTATTTCTATGAAGTTGATGGTAGAGGTCCATGTTGGGCTTTTGAAGGAGAAAAGAAGTTTGTTGGTTGGTTTCGTGGATATTTATTATGTGTTATTGCAGACCAAAGAAATGGCAGCTACACCTTCAATATCTATGATTTGAAATACCACTTAATTGCACATTCAATAGTGGTTAAAGAAGTTTCTCACATGTTATGTGAATGGGGAAGCATACTGCTTATCATGAAGGATAAATCAGCTATATGTATCGGAGAGAAAGATATGGAAAGCAAATTGGATATGCTTTTTAAGAAGAATCTTTATACTGTAGCCATTAATCTTGTTCAAAATCAACAAGCTGATGCAGCTGCAACTGCTGAAGTTTTAAGAAAGTATGGTGATCATTTATATAGCAAACAAGATTTTGATGAGGCCATGGCTCAATACATTCACACAATTGGTCATCTAGAACCTTCATATGTTATCCAGAAGTTTCTAGATGCACAGAGGATCTACAATCTTACGAATTACTTGGAGAATTTACACGAGAAAGGCCTTGGTTCAAAAGACCATACAACGCTTCTCTTAAACTGTTATACCAAGCTGAAAGATGAGTCAAAACTTATTGAAGAGGATCGCCGGATGATTGATAAGTACCAGGTTAGCTTTTTAGTTCTCTAAATATTTTAATATGTTACCTTTAAATTTTATATTTATTGAGGTGTGGCAGTAGAAGCTAAAGCCCATCAATAGGTAGCATTGCTTATTGATTGACAGGAGTCTTGAATACTGTATCCTCAAGCTCTTGATAAATGAATACCCTCATGTCCAGGAAAAAAAATTAGCCCCTTTCCAAGTCGGGAGCGATTTTTTTTTTTTCATTTAGCGAGGTTATTCACTTGTCAAGGTTATACTATATCTTTGTTTTATTGTTTGCTTATATTTGTTTATGTGAAATGAGTTCCTAAAAAGATTTATCATCTTATTTGTTGGTTTGAAAATAAGTTATTTCAAGTTTAGGATGCTATCCTACCTGCAAAAGTAAGTATAAGTTTGATCTAGTTGATTCTAGAAGTGGTTTGGTTAACGGGTCAAAATACTTTTAGTTGAAATGGGTCTTTTTTATTATAGGCTGAATCGGGTTAACCTGCAAATACATTCAACCATTTGACCTGTTGTTATTTAACTGTATTCTTGATTTTACCCATTTGAGATGAAATAAACCCAACTCGTGAATGAGCTGCAATTGCTTCCTCTAATAGTCACCATCAATAAAGAAGATGGCTATCTCCGCTCAAGTCATGAAGTAATGATTCTGGTGGAACTATGCAAGGTCATTTAATATAAGTTTGTTTTAATGGATTATTTGTTGAACTTACTCACTTGTAGAAATAGGATTGCAGGTCCTTAATATTTAACTTTTCATTTGTCGGTTGTAAGTTGTTAGAATGTCTCACAAGTCGCAATAGCCAATAGGTTAACGACTACTAATATTTTTGATAATTTGGCAATTGGTGGAATCAAGTTATCAGGTCAAAATGCTGACATGGCAGGATGATGTGTCAGTACATTTGACCAAGTTTAGTACCTTTTTATACAATTAACCCAAATGTTAGCAGTCTTAGACATCTTATCTTCTTTGAATGGATAAAAACACGAGTTTGCTTATGATATGGAACGTTACATATAAATTAAATAAAAAATCCTAGTTTATATCTAATCAATAATACAGGAAGAAACATCAACAATGAGAAAAGAAATCCAGGATTTGAGGACAAATGCAAGAATCTTTCAACTAGGCAAATGTACTGCTTGCACTTTCACGCTTGACTTGCCAGTTGTCCACTTTATGTGTATGCATTCGTTCCATCAACGTTGTCTTGGTGACAATGAAAAGGAATGTCCCGAATGTGCCCTCGAATACAGATCTGTTCTTTAATCAAGTCAAGAGTTCAAAAGATGGATTTTCAGTAATTGCTGAATATTTTGGGAAGGGGATTATTAGCAAAACTAGTATAGGACCAGATGGGTCACCAGATTCAACCACTACAGGTTTCTGAGCTTTCATTTGTTTGTTTGATATCTTGTTTATAAGCCAGAAGAGTGGCCAAAAAAGGAGTAATTCCATGTTGTGATACGCTGCTTTAAATTTTATAAAGTGTTCTTTTTTACTTCTACAGATTCTGAAGAATTGTGTTTGTGATATTTGAAAAGTTTTTAAGCTGGTTTTTCTATGAAGAGTAAGTCCCTGTGTTTTGGTGGTTTTAACTATTTGAATCCAAATTCAAAATGTTTAACTATCTAAGCACCTGGTTTTTCAATTTGTATCCATATGATTCCAATTTATAATGTCATCCACCAAGTCTGTTAACTATAAGGGTATTTTAGTCATTTAAACATATGGTACAAGTTGGTGATGCACAAAGTATAACTTAATTTATACCATTTTACTATTATATTATTATATAAGAAATTTCATTATATATAAAAAAAAAACTAGTGAAAGGTTTGCCTACATCCCACCATCTCACAGACCCTACCGAAAGTTTTACTACTATTAGTGGGAATTACTGGGTACGGATGCTGATGATGATAGGGATGGCAATGGGTCGGGTTTGGGAGGGGTTTACGTAATCCCAACCCCATACCCGATTAGGTATGCTTGTCCCAAACCCGGCCCAAAACCCGTCGGGTTTGTGTCGGGTAATTACCCATCGGGTATCGGGTATACCCTCGGGTTTCGGGTAAACCCATTAATTTTTAAAACTTACCCATTGAGAATATTCGACTAAAGACCCGACATGTATCTATTAGGTAACTATTAACCAATTACATTTAGCATTATTAAATATCTATGTAAATGATTACAATGTATAAATATAAAATACTTAAATCATATAAATACACTCAAAGACATATATAACAAATAGTATACACTAATTTGTGATAAATTTTAGCACAAGATGACAATCTAGATGGACAATTTGATATATTATGCATACATATTTAAAAAGATATATTAGAAATTATATTGGGTATCTAATCGGGTAAACGGGTATACATTATCGGGTAATTGGGTCGGGTAAACGGGTATATCATCAAATCCCAAACCCATCCCAAACCCGCGAAAAAAAATAAAAACTAATCCCATACCCGGACCCATACCCGATTACCCGACCCAAACCCGTCCCAAATATATCGGGTTTCGGGTTTACCATCGGGTTCGGGTTTGATTGCCATCCCTAGATGATGATGATAAAAAAAAAAAACCCAGTTAACACAGACAAAACACCCCCCCCCTCTCTCCCCCTCTCTCTCACCACCACCATTGCATCACCCTGTCGCCACCACCATCCTTAACCCCTACCCACGCTGCACTACCACCATATTCAACCTCCACTCCTACTGTAACATCGCGAATTTCCCCTAATTTTTTTGTTTTTTTTTTTTTGATAAAAAGAATGTATTGTTTTAAACAATATATGTTTTAAATACCTTAAACTAATAATTATTTGTATCTCGACACTTTTGTACGTTTTAAAAATATTTCGAGTCACTTTCGGGCTTATATAATCATATTATGAATTTAGAATAATATAGTTTTAGGGAAATAATTGCCAAAAAAAGATTTGTGTGGACCGGGACTCGAACCCGCGTCCACGGCCAACCAACACACAGTGACAACCAACTGAGCCAACTATCATCTTGTGTAGTATTTCAGAAGAAAATAAACTTAACACATTCCTTAAATTGATTAGTCAAAGTCTTAGTCAAACAGTCAAAGTCTTAGTCAAACAGTCAAAGTCTTAGTCAAATAGTCAATTCATCATAAAACCTTACTTTATGGTGTTGACCAATTTTAATGGCTAATTGACTCCAAAACTAGTATAAAAACCCACCTATGACCCATTATACTTTGCACCTCTAAATCGATTGTTTCAATCCGATTAAACTTTCCCTCATACCTTTCTTCTATAGTCTATTACTTCTACAATTGAAGCTTTGATTATAAGCTCTTGTAATTGGCGAATTGGAAGCTTGATATTCTTTCTTTTTCGTTTTCTTCAATCTGGACTAGCTACGTTGTTGAGTCTTTGGGATTCGCCTCGCATACATTCACAACACTTAGAGGATAATTCACCTTAGCCAATGTGAGTTTACATAGCCCCTTTTTCTCTTTTACATTTTTGGGGTGAAACATGTTTAAACATTTTATACTATTATTTACTCATTATTACTCGTGATTCAATTACACTATCATTTATTCATTCTATCATTTGACTGTAACAAAAAGACACAGTACAATCATTAACATTGATCAAGCCGCCTGTTTAGATTATAGCGCTATAGGTCTGACAAACCCACCCCCCGCATAAATTCAGGGATGATCGATAACAGTAACAACATTTAACTAACTTGCGAGTTAGTCCTCATTCGACACAAGGTTTGATTGTACAAAGACGCATTGTTACATGTCGGACTCATACTCTATCATCATACAACTGTGATTGTTGTACAAACTATTATTATCTATCATATTCCAAAAACCTATGTAATTCTCACTAACTTTTGTTGACCCAAAATATTTTCAAACTTAACATGTTTCAGGTTATACTTGCATGAAGATTTGAGTTAATGCTTGAAGATGTGTAGCTAGTATTTTCAACTTGTGATGTACAAATTCTTAGAACAATTGTATGTAATTTATTTAAATCATTTAATGAAATTTATTATTCACCATGAGCTACTGAACAATCATCAATACGTGACATCCTGATGTTTCCGCCATCGGTTGGGGTGTTACACCTACCATTCTGCACCACCGTCACACCACATCACCATCACCATCACCAATGCCTCGTCCCCCACAACCAACTAACCCCTAATCACACCACCACTGTAAACACCTTCAGCCATCTTCAAACCAGCGTTCACCACACCCCTACCACAACTCAACAATCGAGCCTGAAGAGGCCTACCATCGCCGCCACCGTCATCATCAACGCGTTCAGATTCGTAAAACCCATCACCACCAACCCCCCTCTCTATTTAATATGAAAAGGACAATGACCTCCGATTTGGGACTTAGGATTGATTTGGGTGTTGTTGTTTATTTGGTTTTAGGGTTGATTTGGGCGGTAAGCTACGATTTGGGGGTTAGGGAAGATGATGCAGACGAGGACGGTTATGGTTTCATTTCCGTTTGTTGAGGAAGGTGGGTGGTAGGTATTGGTGGTGGCAGGTGGTGGTTGGTGTTGGTAGCGGCTTGTGGTGGATGTTGGTGGTGTTCGGGTCTTCATCTGTAATTTCTAAAATTCTGCAAAATTATCGAATTTCATTCAACCATCTCTTGGGGTTTTATAATTAAAAGGTTTTGTTATAACTTTACAACATGAATGGTGGGTAAAATTATCTAATTAGAAGGTTCTTGGCATGAATCGTGGGGTGGTTGCAGTGGTGGTGGTGTTGGTAATGAGTTGGGAGAAGTACACAAAGAGAGGGAGGGAGGGAGGGAGGGAGAGAGAGAGAGGGGTTTTTTTAGAAGTATAGTTATTCTATTTTTATTTTGGGGTGAATTGCAGAAATCGTCCTCCAGGTTTGTTGAAGGTTGCCACAATCGTACATACTTGTGATTTTTTGTCATAACCGTACATAGGTTTCAATTACTTGTGACAATCGTCCCTGGCACTAACGACGTCAACTTAGTCCAGTTAGGTCATGGGTATAATGGTCAATTCACGTTTTAAAGTTTTTTTTTTTTGCCAAATTCGTCCCTCCCTAATTTGACGTTATAAACCCCAAATCTTCGCTCACAATCACAATGACTTTGACCTAAAATCTGAATCGATCTTTATGCTCTCAATTAACGATGGTATGGTGTGCATGTGGCTCTACAACTAGGATTCGTACTTCGTGGACGGGTCAAAACCCAGGTAGACGTTTTTATTGCTGCAACAGGGGATGTGGTTTCGTTGGATGGTTATGTGAAAAAGACAAACGCCAACTACACCTAGAAGACATGATCATGAATTTGAAGGCTGAGAACAGAAGGCTTAGGGCTGTTGTTGTAGTCTTCATTTTGTGTGTTTTGATGTATCTGTTTATGTAATTGATCGGTTAAAGGTCGTATCTTTATGTAATAAATTGTTCAATGTTAATTGTTTTGGTCAAAAATTACTTGCTAGAAATAATCTTGTTTTCCAAATTAGTAAAAGTGAGGTAGAGTGTTGGTTTGATAAAAACTTAGTGTTATTTTCAGGATGGTGACTTGTAAATGTAAATAGACGATAAATTGACAACTATGCTCAGGATGGTTAAGATAAAGCTGAGGATGGACAGTTGTATCCTGATGATGCAACTGTATAATGAATTGAATAAATAGATAATCTAAGCTCAAATACACAATGGACAACACACGATGTACGAGGAAAGCCCTTGATCAGTTGTAGATCGCCGGCATAAAACCTCGGGAGGAGTCTAGGCCTCTGCCTTGTTTGTTAATATTACAAATGGGTAAAATTGGTTACAATTTTGGATGAATAATACTATGATAGACGAGTGTACTAAGATTACAACGAGTTGTGCTAAGTGTGTGTGAGTTTCTCTATGATCAGCAGAGTGTTTGTGTGTTTCAGGTGATTATAATGTGTCCTATACTCATCGATCATTCCCATATTTATAGTACATGAACGTAAACAACAAATGTCGTGTAATCCGCTAGTTAGTTAAGTTCCTTGAAGGCTTCATGTGACCGTTGTAGCTGTTTCGGCTCCGGTATTCGTTGTAGTAACTGTTTCCTGGTTCTTCGCTTGTTTTTAATGTTAGTCGGTTACAACTTTGACTCCTTCTTCGAGCTTGGACCTTAGCTTGCAAGTGTAATTCTTCCTCCTTTAATTCTTTTGACTGAGTAATTATAATATAGACGTTGGAAAGCAGTTACGTGTCCATATTATAACTTAATTGTACCTGCAATTACATCATATAAAGATAGTTCATTAGTCCATCCTCAGGATGTGCACATGCTGAAATATAGTTACATCCTGAAGTCTGTCATGCCCTTCAGTATCCTGAGGATTTTCACCACCAATATTAATGAAAATCAATGTTTTGATGTATCTGTGTATACCATCTTTCTGATTTTATTAGATGATTTGTTATGCCAATTTAGCGAATGAAGTACAGCAAAATACATTACATTCATAAACATAGATGCAAAATACACATGCTAGACATAAACATAATAGATAGATCAAGTTAAAACATACTAAAAGACATACTTAAAACAGAGACATAGATTCAAAGTTATGTCACTTCCAGTGACAGTCGTCATCCGAACAACAGTCTGAATTTGAGGCATGCTCTCCTTCATAGGGATCATGGTACCACTCATCCGAATCTGTGCTGTCATAATCATAAGCCTTTTTTAAAACCTCTAGATCACAGTCTCTAGTTGGATCATCTTCCTCTTCGGATGTGTCACCTTGACCATGAAGCAACCCAACTTGTTGCTGATCCTGTTTATGATCCTCAACATCTTTGGATTTGTCACCAGCAACTGGATCAACCTCTTGTTTCTGAACCTGCACAACCTGTAAATGATCAACCTTTTTCCGTTTCTGATCCTGCACAACATGTGAATCATCAACCTGCACTTCCCGTTTGTCATCCTGCATGTTCTAATTACCATCCATGTTAACCATTCACAGTGATTTCATGCTCAACAATATGAATGACCTATTTAATAGACAACTGAGCCATTAAATTGTTGTATCTACCCACTGACCCATTAACATCAACACATCCTCATGAAATAAATGCAAGCATTGAATTCATGCTCACCAATAACATTAGACTTCAGTCAAACATAGTCAAAGATAATAAGCCATACATAATTAAACTTCAGTCAAACACAATAAGTCAAACATACCATACCATAACTTAAGTCAAACATAAAAAAACAAAAGTCAAATATGCTTAAAACTTCATTACATCAACAAAAAAACTAAATATTATTGGGTGGAATGAAAAGTTGTTTGCTGATAAAAAAAAATTGTTTGACACATGTCTTTTATCCATGATTCACACATCGTTCTATTGGTATTCCAGTTCGTAGATCACTTTGTACGAATATAATTCATTAATTCCATATTTCTACATGATGTAATTTCCACAGTCTCTTTAATAAGATCTTCGTGAAGTCCAAAAAGAAGGACCTTTGTAATGATGAGGCTTCTCTAGTTCTCTTACAAGTTACAACTAAAAGGAAAACACATTCACAGTTGAATTATCAGGGATAATGGCTAGTCTAATCATCTTTATGTCGCCTTGGTCACCAACATGAGATAACGGGTAATCTTGAAGGCTTTTATTGGTTTCACTATACAAGTTTTGTAGATTAGGAGGAGTACTTCAAGTTCTAACCTTTATATATGTTGTTTAAATGTTGGTTAAACATCATAGAATGAAAAATGTGAGAGAAAAAGATTACGATAAGAAAAAAAAATACGAATTACTTTCTCATCATGAAACATATGATTAATATGTGACAAATACCATTAATTGAACTTTATACTACGCATGTTCTACCTAAATTTGGTCTTGCCCCTTTTGGTGTTGCATGGTGACTATACATCTTTTATTGCGTGTGTTTAATTTTGTCACATAATTGCTCTGGATTTGATAAATTATCTCTTGGGAAAAGAGTTACGTGAGCTCGGATCAACAAAGAAGACATATTCAATATAAAACAATAACCAAAGAGATGGAGGTAGCAAGAGATTAAGAAAAGGGTCGTCTTCAACATGACTAATGTGTGTTTTCATGCTTTTATATCTTCTTCATTGTTGTTTTCTTTTGGTTCCTTCCAGTGAATGAAATCTCTTGTCCCATATATTAGTTATTATGTGCTTGACCATCACACCATCACAGTAGGCTCAAAATCATAGAAATATTTATCAAAATGTACATTTTATGACGTAATATAATTAATCAAAATCAAATCCCTAAAATTGACATTCAATTAGAGTTTCTAGTCACTAGATTGATGACTGTTACGAAATATTTGAAGGAAATTAGGTTTTTGAGAAAGTTGCAGTTTTCATCCCTATGGTTTGCCTAAACTAACAGGTTCAGCCCAGGCTTAACACCTTGAGTATCTGTGGTTTCATTTTCTAACACTTTACGTCCCTGAGACTAACGTCGTTAGTTGTTCCGTTAGTTTTTGGGTAAATTGACTAATATACCCTTAATTTTTGGGTGAAATGACTCTTATACCCTCCCATCTTTTTCTCCAACCCACCCACCCACCCACCACCACCACCACCACCTGCAACACCACCACCGCCATCTCCACCCTCCCTCTCCTCTCTCCTCCACCATCTCCACTCCACCTGCAACTAGAGATGAACAAAACGGTTTTTTCCCCAAACCGGTCCGGGTTAAAAACCGGTCCGGTTCTCCAACCGGTTTGATGAACCCAAGTGTACCATTGATCCACATCGATTCGGACTGGGTCTTGGACCGGTTTAAAAAACGATATTGAAAACCGATAAAAAAACCAGTAAAAAACCGGAAAAAAACCTATATTATGCACTGTTGCTGCTGTTGTTTTCTGTGAAGTGCAGCTGCTCTTTCTTTCGTTCTTTCTCCTTGTTGATCACAACACAACCTCCAAGTCCACGATTGTTTCATCCCTTTATTTATTTATTTGAAGTGAAGAAAACATGGAGTAGTGGGGTTTGTCAGTTTTGTTTGTTTTATTTGAAGTGTATGAAATGTGGGATAGTGGTGTTTTGTAAGCTTTTGTTTTTCTTTCAAATATATGTATTCAAAAATTGGAAGCAAATAGACATTTTTTGAGTGAGGCGTCAAATTAAAGAGGAAAACTTCAGGTAATTATACTTTGTATACTTTATAACCCAAGATGAATGTTTCCAAATTGGTTTTTAAATCGATGTGTTAGTCAAACCGGGTTACAAACCGGTTCTCAAACCTGTTCGAAGCTTGAATCCACTAACCGATCAAGGCCCGACGGTTCGGTCCGAGTTCAAACCGGGTTGACTAAAAACCGGGTTTTCCCAAACCGGTTTATCGGTTTTTTTTCGGTCCGGGTTGAAAAACCGGTTTTTTTTGTCCATCTCTACCTGCTACACCCAATTTCTAATTCTTATGGCTCTGGCTTAAACTAAAAAGCTTTTGCAGTCAACTAGAAAGCTTTTGTAGTCAACTAATTCCACAAACCACAGAAATTAAAATATAAGTCAACCCGTCATAATAATAATATTAACAGTCGTGAATCATGACCGATCGCACCTGGCCTCACCGATCCTAAACCCCTCACTTCCCAACCCTACCCTTCCCCATCTCCAAAACCCCATAACCCGACCCGTACCCAGCAGCAACATATGCCTTTGCTCCATACCAGCCCATTTCATCGAATTTATCTTATTTTCAAGTATATCGAAGATGATTTGTTCTTGGTGTTTATGAATCTACATCTTTGGAGACCTTTGAGTTATTTTCTTTTTGATTGATCAGGACAAATTTTTAGCCTTTTCTCCAGACCAACATCCTATTGTACTTCAAATTGGTGGAAATAACTTGGAAAATCTGGCAAAAGCAACTAAACTAGCGAACAATTATGATTACGGTGAGATTAATTTGAAGTGATTGAATCAGATTGGATAGTTCATGTTGGATATTGAGTGGCTATGAAAGATTGATGGATTTGATGGATTGGGCATTGCAGTGGTGGTGGAGATGGTGGTGGTGTTGCAGGTGGTGGTGGTGGATATGGTGGTGGTGGCTGGGTGGGTTGGAGAAGAAGATGGGAGGGTATAAGAGTCATTTCACCCAAAAAAATTAAGGGTATATTAGTCAATTTACCCAAAAACTAACAGAACAACTAACGACGTTAGTCTCAGGGACGTAAAGTGTTGGAAAATGAAACCACATGTATTCAGGGTGTTAAGCCTGGGCTGAACCTGTTAGTTTAGGCAAACCACAGGGACAGAAACTGCAATTTTCTTTAGGTTTTCAGATAAATGAACATTCTCCAAATAAGTATGACCCAAATATGATACAGTGTATATGTGTAGGGACGGGCAAACCCACCTAAAAACGGTTGGGGTCACATGACCCTTGTATAAAGAAGGTGCAGGTAAAGAAGAAATGGTCGGTGTGGAAGAAACGGTCAAGGTTGTTAACGGGCATGGTCTGGATCGTAGCGGCCCGTGTCGTTAACGGGCCTCTCAGGTCAAAACGGCCGGTCACTATCAGGTCGGCCAGGTCATTAACGGGCCTATTCAGTATGAAACAATTCGGTTCGGGCCTAAATGGTCCGGCTATTTTAAGGGCGTCGTTAAAAGGGTCCGGGTTGTTAACGGGTTCAATTCGGTCGAAACGGTCCGGTGGGATCCAAACGATCCGGGTGGTTTAACGATTCTGTGAGAAGAAAATAGTCTAGTTCGTTAACAGACTCAGTCTAGTCCGAACCCATTCTGCCCTGAACTCATCCTAACCCATACCCATGCTTACCCTTTTTTTTTTCTAATTTACTCATCCTAACCCAAACTCATCTTAACCCAAACTTATTTTATTATTTTATTTATAATTTATCATGTCTTAGTACTACCTAAATACTCGCAACTCCTAGTCGACCAATGTGAGAACACCTAACGACTTTTGCAGCAATTATTAAGTATTAAAATCTAATACTGAAATATTACATGAAAAGAAATTTTTATTATAAACGCTAAAATTTTAATTTTAATTTTAAATAAATACGTAATCCTTGTGTAGGTATACTACGCATGTTCTACCTAAATTTGGTCTTGCCCCTTTTGTTGTTGCATGGTGACTATACAACTTTTATTGCGTGTGTTTAATTATGTCACATAATTGCTCTGGATTTGATAAATTATCTCTTGGGAAAAGAGTTACGTGAGCTCGGATCAAGAAAGAAGACATATTCAACATAAAACAATAACCAAAGAGATGGAGGTAGCAAGAGATTAAGAAAAGAGTCTTCTTCAGCATGACTAAAGTGTGATTTCATGCATTTTATAAAAAGGTGTTCTGCAACATGACTAATGCTCTCATGCATTTTTTAACAAAGAACTGGTGTGTAAACTTATGTTCAAACATGAAATTTGACAACTTCAACAATATAAAGAAGGACACATGTCAGGGATGACTATAAATTTCACACAAATTAAGCAATCGTAGTTTATCTCTTACGAAAAACATAAGAAATACTGGATCATAACATAAAATTCGATAGAAGAATAAGAAATCCATGGAATGCTTTTACAATTTCAAAGCTCTCAAGAACTTCAAGAAAGTTACATATATACCCAATTTCAAGTAACTTTTAACTTGATTTATTATCGTCTTTTACATTTCCATACCGTTTGTTCTATTTTTTTTTTAATATATTCGGTTTATAAACTTACAATTGTTTAAACCAAGACCAAAAAGTAAAATAGGATTAACACATTTAAATGTAAGTATATAATTTTCTTGATCATTTTAAATACCAAGGTTTGAAGTTGTCAACTTTTTTCTTTCTTTCAAGTGTTTGTATGCTTTTATATCTTCTTCATTGTTGTTTTCTTTTGGTTCCTTCCTGTGAATGAAATCTCTTGTCCCATATATTAGTTATTATGTGTCTGACCATCACACTAGGCTCAAAATCATAAGAATATTTATCAAAATGTACATTTTATGACGTAATATGATTAATCAAAATTTATAAACTTTTAAACATACCATATCAAATCCCTAAAATTGACATCCAATTAGAGTTTCTAGTCACTAGATTGATGAGTGTTACGAAATATTTGAAGAAAATTGGGTTATAAATGAACATTCTTCAAATAAGTATGACCCAAATCTGATAAAGTGGTTACGTGTAGGGACATGAGCAAATCCATCTAAGAGCGATTGGGGTCACATGACCGTATTGATTAGGGATGAACAAATGGTATCTGATGGCGTAGGTAGCCTCAACAAGAAATACTAACTTCTGAAAGGCTCATAAGCTTTTTGATTAAATGGCTTGAAAACATCTATTTGATGGGACGTCTACAATGACATCCGTTAGCCTCCATTCGTTAAATACAACTACCTGGATGGTCAAACGCACGCAGTTGAGTGAGGGAGTCCTATTGATCAACATTCAATAGCCTCACTTGCCTAAAAGGTTTAAATCTTTCCTGCA
This sequence comes from Ambrosia x helenae, assembly GCA_030844895.1. NCBI lineage: Eukaryota > Viridiplantae > Streptophyta > Magnoliopsida > Asterales > Asteraceae > Ambrosia > Ambrosia x helenae. The sequence continues at coordinate 116,095,217 of CM061226.1, read as the reverse complement.
CTCGAGAAAAGAGAATCCAACCTTACCTCTTTAAGCCTGTGAGCTAGCCTTCCACCTCTAGCTGACCATATACTTTTCTGATCATATACCAGCGTCCAAACGCAGGAGACCCCCTCCCGCGTTAAGACTAATAGTTTTGTTTACTTTGCGGAACCTTTCAAGCCTCAAAGCACTGTAGACGTCTAAACTGTCACCCTACCCTACCATTATTTGTTGTAGCAACAATACCGGGTACCGAAACTCAATCGACGCCATACTGATACCGAGTGTAACGTATCAAACCATTTTTTATACCAATTTGGTACCACGTTTTGCATTTTTTAGGATCGTTACTTTCGGTTTGTTATCAATATTTTGAGTTGATTTACCTTCGAATACCGTGCCAAACTGATACCTTATCGAGCATTTTCGGTACTTGTACCGAAAATATAGGATCGTTACTTTCAGTTTGTTATCGGTATTTTGCGACTTTCATAGTACTTCCGGTACCGATACAATATCAAACCCATCCCTATTTTAGGACACCGTATATAACCGAAAATCTTAGTGACCCTATAAAAAAGGACCTGACTCCAACAGTTACAAAGTTGATTTATCAAGTAGCGCGAGTTCGAGGTTTTCAACCACCGGTCCTACCTCCTTGTAGTTGTAGTAGCCTAGCTGAAGAAGAGTTTAATATTTTACAATGTTTATTAAAAAAGTAATAATTCTTTAAAAATAATTCTCTCGTTTAGGGTAGCCACTCTCAACACACACGCACATGGGGAACCGAAGAGACACCTACGTCCGGCAACGGAACAACCGTGGAGTAACTGATCCTAGGCCAGTCACAACGTTTTTCATCTCTAACCTACCGAAGGGGGTGACGGATACTCTGCTATGGAAGGCGTTTCAACCTCACGGCATTGTGAAGGATGCTTACGTCGCGAGGAAGACGGACGCAAGGGGCAATTGGTTTGGGTTTGTGAGATATCTGGGGGTTAATAATATCAACGAGGTGTTAAAAAATATGAACAACGTGAAGATTTTCGAGGCTAAAGTTGGGGTGTCTGTTGCAAAATTTGGGAAGGATCACCGAAGAATAACCTATCCTTTTCAGCCGGGGATACAGAAACAGGTACAACCGGGGGTGAACTCCATTCCAACTAGGAGGTATGTGCGATTAATAAGGAGACGGGTGCATCGTTTAAGGAAGCCATGACGGGGGTGAAGGATATACCGTCGTCATCATCAAAAGTTGTGGTGATAAATGACCGGGGAGCGCTGTATCCAAACCACTGTACTATGAGGTCAGCCATAGGGGAGGCGATTGATGTTAATGCTTTAATGGAGGTTAAAAAAATGATGATATCTGGAGGGTATGAGGAGAGTCCGGTTAGCTTAGTAGGAGGTTTGAAGGTGATGTTGGTCTTTAGGGATAAACGTACTGCAGTAGAGTTCCTTGGGAGGAAGGATGAGCTCTGGGGAAAAGTTTTTTCATCTGTAAAGTTGTGGGATGGGAGCCCGATGGAGTTTGAAAGGATAGTATGTCTAAAGATAATGGGAATGCCGTTGCAGCTTAGAGATGATGGATTCTTCAATCAGGTGGGACAGTCTTTTGGAAGTGTAGTTAAGGAGGCAAACTTCTCATGGTTATCACCAAATAACACGGCAGGATTGGTATGGGTGAATGTCAAACTAGAGAAACGGATTGATGAGGAAGTGTCAATTATTTGGAACGGAAGTACTATTCCGGTGTGGGTTGTAGAGGTTGAAGATAATCTTTTACTTAAGGTGGTGGATTCTTTGAACTCGGTGGCATTTGAATCGTCTCCGGGTTCGAATAGATCAGTAGCGATGGATGACGAGAGGGAGGATGGTGAGTTCAGATCTGGTGATGTTCCGGTTGGAGCTCCGGCGGGTTCTGGCAGGCCGGCGGCAAATGAACAGCAGGGTAACGAAAGGTCGAATCCATGTCTGTGTGTGCATGGGAGGAAGGAAGTGCATGGGGATGTCCAAGGGTCTCCTGGGGAGAAGGGTAATGCAATTAATGATAAAGGAGAAAATAAGGTGGGACCAGGGGACAAGATGGGACAAAATAATATTTTTGATCTTAATTTTTCTGTGGAAGACTTTGTGGTGGGCCAGGGAGCAACTGTGGGCCAAATTCATAAATCACGTAAACGTCCAAGATATACCAGGAGCCAGTTCAAGATTCTTGCTCTTTGGATCTTAATAAGTGTGGGCCGGCCCATAACTCGGGTTCTCTATTGAATAAGCTGGATGAGGTCCAAGACACAGTTATGGAGAATGTGGATTCTGCTATGGAGTCCACCAAGGATGATGGGACGATTGTGGGGGACTCGCAAGTGGGTAATGCGGTGGGAGGGGTTGGGATTGCTACTGATTCAGGGGAATTCCTTAATGATAATAATATACCTAAAAACCCTCATAATGATAATAATAATAACCACCCAAATGATGTTCTTCCTGTTGATGTCAACAATAATAATATTGCTCATAATGATAATAACATAGTCCATGTGGAAGGGGAAGTGCGTCCTGATGGTAGGGAGCAACCGGGAGTTCCTATTCCGGGTCCGGTTCCGACTAGTGTAGACAGGAACTATATACAGTCTGAGGTTCGGCTGACCACTCAGGTGGGTTCGGTAGTTGGTATTCAGCTGGAGAATTTTGGAGACCAGGTACAGGAGTTAATTGTTGGTGAAGGTGCGGAAATTGTTTTACCATGAATTTTCTAAGCATAAATCTACGGGGGGTAAGGGATGATCGGAAAACATCCTGGATCAGGGGTCTTAAAACATCTCACGGTTCACATTTCATTGGTGTTCAGGAGTCGAAATTGGTGGAAGGTACGTTTTTTCCATTTTAACAGTTTGTGGGGTAGATCATGTTTTAGTGCGGACCAGGTTCCGGCCGAAGGTCGTTCGGGTGGTATCATAAGTATCTGGGATCCTTCAGTGTATCGAGTGACATCGGTTGTTAAGAACAGAAACTTTCTGCTCACTTCTGGACAGTTGGTTTCTTCGGGTGATGTACTAAATGTAGTAAACGTCTATGCACCGAATGACCCGGTATTAAGACGTGGGCTTTGGGAGGAACTACTAAGAGTAAAAGAGGCACACTTGGGGCTTTGGGTATTTTTAGGAGACTTTAACGATGTAAGAGGTCAGTTGGAACGTAAGAATACGGAGTTTGTACCATTAAATGCGGAGTATTTTAACGATTTTATCAGGCGGGCTGATCTGTTGGAATATAATATGGGGGGACTCAAGTTTACGTATATGTCGGATAATGGGGTAAAGTTGAGCAAACTTGATAGGTACTTGGTATGTAGCGAGTTTATGACCAAGTGGGGTGATGCGTCGGTCACGGCGCTATCTAGATTCATCTCTGATCATAGTCCTATTATTCTTTCGGTGGTACCGTCGGATTATGGTCATATTCCTTTCCGATTTTTTAACTCATGGTTGGAGATTCCTGGTTTTGTGGACTTCGTTAATCAGTTATGTATTGGTTTTTCTTTTGTTGGTCCGCCGGATTTGGCTATCATAACTAAACTGAAGTTCCTAAAAAAAAGAATTAAATGGTGGATTGGTGTTGAAAAGGAAAGGAATGAAGGAATGTATAGATTGAAAAAGAAGGAGTCTGAGCGACTTGACTTATTGGCAGAATCTCGAGATTTGTCGGCCTATGAGCTTGATTTGCGGTCTGAGGCTAGGGCTTTTATTATGGAATGTGATAGGCGAAAGCATATGGACTTGAAGCAAAAGGCTAGGGTGAGATGGGCGGTTGAAGGGGATGAGAACTCCAAGTTTTTTCATGGAGTTATTGGTGCGAACGTTTCCAACAAGAGGATCCATGGTTTGTTGATGGACGGGGATTGGATCACGAATCCTATCGTAGTTAAGGATAGCGCCTTTGTGTTCTTTGAAGATAAATTCAGGGAGCCGATGGCGGTGCGTCCTGGTATAGTGTGTCCGCACTTGCCTAAGATTACAGAGATTGATGCGCTACTCTAGTTTGTCCGTTTTCACTACAGGAGATTAAGGAGGCGGTATGGGATTGTGATGGTGAGAAGGCGCCGGGGCCGGATGGTTTCAATTTCAAGTTCCTCAAAAGGTTCTGGCCGAATTTCCAGAACGATTTTGTCCGCCTTTTTGAGGAATTCCATAACACGGGTGGGGTGGGGCCGGGGTGCGCCTCGTCGTTTGTTACATTGATTCCGAAGAAAAGCGACCCTTTGGGGTTCCAGGATTATCGCCCAATCAGTCTTGTTGGGTGTGTCAACAAGGTTTTATCGAAGGTATTGGTGGCTAGGCTGAAACCGTTGATGGGGAAGTTAATATCATCGGAACAGTCTGCCTTTATATCAGGGAGGAACATCACGGACGGACCGCTTATGTTGAATGAATTATTCGGGTGGTTGAAGAAAAATAAGAGACAAGGTATGATGTTTAAGGTGGACATTGATAAAGCTTACGACTCTCTAAATTGGGGTTTTCTTGAATCCATTATGGTTCAGATGAATTTTCCACCTATGTGGTGTAAGTGGGTGATGGCGATTGTTACCTCCGCTAGAGCGTCTGTCTTGGTGAATGGTTCGCCTACAAATGAGTTTTCGTGTAGTAGAGGTCTAAGGCAAGGCGACCCCCTTTCGCCGTTTCTGTTCCTTATCGCAATGGAGGCATTATCGGGTGTTATGAGACGGGCAAATGAGGTGGGTATGTTTCGTGGTCTTGTTTGTGGATCTGGTGGGTTTGTCTTGTCCCACTTGTTGTACGCAGATGACGTGATATTTCTTGGCGAATGGTCCCGGTCAAATGCCATGAATTTGAAGAGGTTACTTAGGTGCTTCTACCTTGTCTCGGGGTTAAGGGCTAATTTGCAAAAATGTAGCGTTTTTGGCGTGGGGGTGGAGGAAGATGAGGTTTTAGAAATGGCGAATGTTTTACTGTGCAAGCCTGGTTCGTTCCCATTTACCTACTTAGGCCTTCAAGTCGGTGCGAATATGAACCTTACCAAGCATTGGAAACCGGTGGTGGACGCATTTAGGAATAAGTTGTCTATTTGGAAGGCGAAGACGCTTTCATATGGAGGCCGTGTGACACTTATTAAGTCGGTACTTAATGCTTTACCCTCATATTATTTCTCGTTATTTAAGGCGCCCGGTAGAATTATTGATGAGCTTGATAAGTTGAGAAGGGTATTCTTTTGGGGTGGGTCGGAAGAAAAGGCTAGGATGAATTGGGTTGCGTGGCAAAGGGTCATTGCTCCGGTTGATTGTGGGGGTCTCGGGTTCGGTTCCCTTCATGATGCAAACCTAGCTATGATGGCTAAGTGGTGGTGGAGATTTAAAATCGACACTACCGCTCTTTGGAGGAAAGTAATTTGGGCTTTACATGGTTCGTCTAGAGATTGGAATCCAATTCCGACGAAACTTTCAATCTCTGGTCCGTGGAAGCAAGTTTATACGTCTATACAATTGATTAAAAGGGTGGGGGTGGATGTGGGTTGGGCCATTCATGGGGTAGTGGGTGACGGGTTGGGTGTTTTTTTCTGGCTGGATTGTTGGGCTACAGATTCGCCTCTGGCATCTGTTTTCCCAGCCTTATTCGCGCTGGAAAAAAACAAATTTGCTGTTGTTGCAGATCGGGTCGTTCAGCAGGGCTCGGGTTGGGGCTGGGAATGGAAAAGGAACTCGCTAACTGACGCGGAGAGGGCTGAACTGCAGCAACTCTGCAGCGGACTGCAGGTGCCGAGGCTGATCTCTGCGCAAGATAGCTGGAAGTGGACGCTCGATGGTTCTGGCCTGTTCTCTGTGCGTGGCTGCAAACAGCGGCTGCAGGACAGTAGGTTCCAGCCGGCTTCTTTTGTTTTGAAGAGAAATTCTTGGGTACCTCATAAGGCCGAAATACTTGCTTGGCGGGCGGAGTTAGATAGGCTACCAACCAAATGTTCGCTCATACGAAGGAATATTTCTGTGGGTTTGGATACGTGCCAGTTATGTGGTGATTTTGCGGAAACGACGGATCATTTGTTCGTGTCATGTGGTTTTTCTCAAGTTATTTGGCAACTAGTGGCGCAATGGTGTAAAGTAAGTCCGATTTACGCTTTTCATCTCAAGGATTTATTGGAATTACATATGCATATTGGTGGAACGAAAAAGAGAAGGAAGGTTTTCTACGCTATTTGTTTGACGACTATGTGGTGCATTTGGAAACATCGGAATGAAGTGGTCTTTAATCATAAACAACCGTCTATTCAGATGCTTCTTGGTGATATAAAATCGCTTAGCTTCTTATGGGTTAAGGCGAGGGCGAAACAACCCTCTTTGGTTTGGGATATATGGCGTTCTTTTAGTCTCTCTAATATTGGTTGGTGATTGTTATGTATTGACTTATGTATTTTGTATGGTGTATTGCTAGTACCCCGCTAGCGCCGGTGGAATAAAATTTTTGTTGATCGTTCAAAAAAAAAAAAAAAACAACCCTACAAAACACGTCCTCTCTCTCTCTCTCTCTCTCTCTCCAATTTCAATTTCCTCATCGATCGATCACAGATATTCAATTATTAATATTATTATTATTATTTAATTAATTAATAATAATAACTTACATATCTGTATCTATAGATTGATACAACAATGACAGCAACAGCAGCAAATTGAGGAAGGGAACACCAACATAACATAACATAACAATATCATGTATCAATGGAGGAAATTCGAGTTCTTCGAGGAGAAATACGCCGGAAAAGGTCTGGTACCGGACGAAGTCGCCGGTCGAATCGAGTGTTGTTCCAGCGGACGAGGGAAAATCGCTATCGGATGCGAAGACGGGACCGTTAGTTTACTCGATCGTGGCTTTAAGTTCAGTTATGGCTTCCAAGCTCACACCTCCTCTGTTCTGTTCCTTCAACAGCTTAAGGTTTAATTATTATTTGCAGTTTTTTTCTTTTTTATTTATGGTTCTTGATTATTGTGTCAATGTTATCTCATTTTGTAGTTGAATAGTTGATTTAGTATTATTGAACAGTTACTTGTGTAGAATTATGGTTTTAGGTTAGGTTCGGTGTTAGTAGAACTCGCGAGGCGCTACTGGTACCGACTAACGATTAATCATATGATTGATCGGGTTGAGATTTTTATATGTAAATTCCAGTTTTATATATATACACACACGTTTAATTTTTTGAAGTACACAGGTTTTGGTCGGAATCAGGTTGGAATCGCCGGTTATTTTTCCTGATTTTTTTTTTCAGATTTTTCCTGATTTTTGGCCGACTAGGGCTGATTACAGCCGACTAGAGACTAATGGACTGATTAGCAAAAAAATAATCAGATGCCGGCTGACTAGGGACTAATCGCCAACTAGTCCCGATTTTTCCAACACTGCTTAGGTTATCTGTATTTAGTTTTAGGGTAATTGAATTCAAGATCAAGAAATAAGGTGTGAACTTTTCTAGAAAAGCCTCATGACGACAGTAGTTCTAGTCTTTCCTGCACTCGAGAAAAGAGAATCCAACGTTACCCCTTTGAGCCTGTGAGCTAGCCTTCCACCTCTAGCTGACCATATACTGTTTCCCTATGTAATTGGTGCCTTGTTTGTGTAGAAGAATGGTTTTAGGTTTTACTGTACAGTGTGAGATTAGATTAGGTTATCTATATTTAGTTTTAGGGGAATTGAATTCAAGATCAAGAAATAAGGTGTGAGTTTTCCAGAAAAGCCTCGCGATGACAGTAGTTCTTGTTGGGAATCCCGAACAATGAAACCAAATTGGTGTGCGAGGCTCAAGGAGGGTTTTAAGGAGTGGATAATTGTGGATTATTACATGTGTTTATGATTTAATAATTAGTTGAAATTATCATGTCCTAGAATAATATTTAATTAGGAATCCTAACATGATAGGATTGGTTAGATTTTAAATACCATGTATTGGGTATCCTGGATTGTAAGAATCAAGTATTTGAGTAGTTTTCTTGATCTAATAATATTGTGAGAGTTAGACGTAATTTTATGTTTGTTTAAGTATCAATTGAGACTTGAGCTCTAGTCTTCTAGAAGAATTAGGAAAAACATAAGCTTGAATTTAGAAATGTATCAAAACTGGAAACTTTTTGAAAACTTGAATTCTGTGTAATTTATGATTAATTTTTAAGGGTGTTTTGAGTGTTCTTTCCTTTGTGATAGAAACTTGAGTTGAATATAATTCTCTTTGTGTTTTGAATAAACCAGCAAAGAAACTTCCTACTAACTGTTGGAGAAGATGAGCAAATATCCCCACAGTTATCATCTGTGTGCCTCAAGGTTTTCGACCTTGATAAAACTCAACCAGAGGGTCCTAGTACATCTATTCCAGACTGTATCCAGATATTACGAATATTCACCAACCAGTTCCCAGAAGCGAAGGTTTCCATTCTAAACTTGCACATTTTTTTCCTTGTAAATGTTATTGTATGTATTTTAATACTCATAAGTTATAACTCTGCAGATAACATCATTTCTGGTTCTAGAAGAAGCTCCACCAATATTACTAATAGCTATTGGACTAGACAATGGTTGCATTTATTGCATACAAGGGGATATTGAACGTGAACGCATTAAACGGTTCATGCTTCAAGTGGAAAACCGGCAAGATAAATCCCAGTGTTCTATAACAGGAATGGGTTTTCGTGTTGATGGGAAAACTTTTCAGTTATTTGCAGTTACTCCAACTTCTGTAAGCTTGTTTAACTTGCAAACTCAGCCAGCTAGCCGGCAAACCCTGGATCACATAGGTTCTAATGCTAACAGTGTTGCAATGAATGATCGCCTGGTATTACCATCCTGCCCTGATTCTTTTTTTCTGTTATATTTTATAGAGTTAAGTTCCGTTTTCGCCTAAGGTTTGTCCATTTTAACTACTTGAGTACGAAACCCAAATTCTTAACATATCATTGCCTGTCGTTTCAGAAGTTAAATCATTTTTGTCCTTTTTGCAAACTATGTTAGAGTTTTTTATTGACTGGACCCTTTTGAAACAATAATAAAAATATTAAACCCAAATCTCTCTCTCTCGTCTTCTCAGTGACTTAAACAGCCCTCTCACTCTCCAGCAGTCCCACTTCCTTGGTCGTCATTGTTACCCCCACTTGTCGAGTTGTTTGAGACCCAAAACAGCGGCAGGTTGTGAGCTCGTTTATGTATTCGATTGCATGTCCTACCAGCTAGATTAGCCCTTTTGTTGCTTTACCATCTCTCTGTTTCTGGTCGTTCGCAACCCGTTCTGCTTTGACTTTCAGCTCCTAACCCTTTTTCTTAAACTGATGCATCTGTATTGTACATCAACACTGCTACTACAACATTTGCATCTACCTTCTGTTTGCAGTAATTCCCATTGATTTCATCCTCACCATAGTTGTCAATAGTGATTAGCGAATAGCGGAAGACAGTGACAAGCTACCTATATGCTATGTAGCGATATCAATGAAATAGCGGGCGATATTTCATGTTTAGCGATATGCTAGAAGAAAATTTAAGAAATATTTTATTAAAAAAATTTCACTATTTGTCACGAATCGTATATAGTGCCATCAATTTGCTTCACTATGTAGCGCGCTATAGTGCTCGTTATGGGCGCTATTGACATCTATGATCCTCACGTAGCATCATCTGATCACTTGATTCATCAGTACAGAGTTGTGTCATTTTATTGATCTTCTGAACCTTCGTGCTCCAGTGGGCTTAATCAGCTGCTACAGAGTTTCCTTTAACCCAGATGATGACTGTAAACGGAACTCCATGCTCACATCAGGTGGCAACCTCTTTTAATTTTCTGATGTACTGCTGCAAACTACTAGATACACCTTCAAATGTCATTGAAATGGTTTTAGAGTCCAGCTGGGCTAGGGGTCATGATTTCTGCACCTGCAATTATGTAAATGCGACCCGTAGATGGACATTTAAATCTCTCACAGGAATTTCATGGAATGACTTATGTGCATTCTTGATATCCTCTCCAACAATCATCAATTAACATGCTTCGACCCAAAGAATCACATTTTTGTTATAAATCACAATATCAACATGTGCATTCTGAAACTTGAGCATGATCATTGCAGAACGCAGTAGCTCATATGCTCATATTAAAAATGAGATTAGTAGTGTAACCATGATAAGTACGGGAATTGAACTCTCTGATTGGAGTTAGGAACTGAAAACAGAAAACTAGAATATGTTGGCTATTTGGTGTTGGTGAGTAGTGATTAAAGAGCTGAAAGAGCCACAACTTTTGAACTCTGATTCGCGACGGTTGGTAACCATGAACAGGGTGGGGATGTTTAGTTATTTTTACATGAAATAGAGGTGGTTGGGTGTAAATTTTTTAGCTTTAGATTAATTTGGGTGATTTACCAAAATAGTCCTTAGGTGTAAAAGGACTGAAATGCCCCCCATTTAACAGAAAAATCTAACAGAGTTAAGTGTCAGTGACGAAAATGGTTAAACTTTTTTAAACAAATAACCCCTATATGCTAAAAATTTGGGATTCGTACTCATGTAGTTAAAAGCAAACCTCAGGGAGGAAAACTGAACTTACCTGTTTTTATACATGTTATATATCGTTTTCTGTAATCAGGAGCTTATCATTGGTCGACCCGAGGCTGTTTTTTTTCTATGAAGTTGATGGTAGAGGTCCATGTTGGGCTTTTGAAGGAGAAAAGATGTTTGTTGGTTGGTTTCGTGGATATTTATTATGTGTTATTGCAGACCAAAGAAATGGTAGCAACACCTTCAATATCTATGATTTGAAAAACCGCTTAATTGCACATTCAATAGTGGTTAAAGAAGTTTCTCACATGTTATGTGAATGGGGAAGCATACTGCTTATCATGAAGGATAAATCAGCTATATGTATCGGAGAGAAAGATATGGAAAGCAAATTGGATATGCTTTTTAAGAAGAATCTTTATACTGTAGCCATTAATCTTGTTCAAAGTCAACAAGCTGATGCAGCTGCAACTGCTGAAGTTTTAAGAAAGTATGGTGATCATTTATATAGCAAACAAGATTTTGATGAGGCCATGGCTCAATACATTCACACAATTGGTCATCTAGAACCTTCATATGTTATCCAGAAGTTTCTAGATGCACAGAGGATCTACAATCTTACGAATTACTTGGAGAATTTACACGAGAAAGGCCTTGGTTCAAAAGACCATACAACACTTCTCTTAAACTGTTATACCAAGCTGAAAGATGTAGACAAGTTGAATGTTTTTATCAAAAGCGAGGATGGTGTTGGGGAGAATAAATTTGATGTGGAAACGGCAATTAGGGTTTGTCGAGCTGCTAATTATCATGAGCATGCAATGTATGTTGCTAAAAAATCTGGGAGACATGAGTGGTATTTAAAGATTTTGCTTGAAGATTTGGGAAATTATGATGAGGCGTTGCAGTATATTTCTAGCCTTGACCAAGGTCAAGCTGGTGTGACGGTCAAAGAGTATGGTAAATTATTAATTGAGCATAAGCCCACTGAAACGATTGAAATTTTAATGAAACTTTGCACTGAGGAGGGTATACATGCATATATGTTACCGTCTCCTGTTGATTTTCTCAATATTTTCATTCATCATCCAAGATCACTTATGATTTTTCTTGAAAAGTACATAAATAAAGTCAAAGACTCACCCGCTCAAGTGGAAATTCATAACACACTATTGGAGCTATATTTGTCCACTGACTTGACTTTCCCATTAATATCACAAGCTAATATCAGTGAGAATGGTACTTCTAATGGGAAATCACCTCAAGAACATAAAGACATAAAGACTGAGAATGATCATAAAGAAAGACTTGAAAAAGGGCTTGTGTTGCTGAAACATGCATGGCCGTCGGATCAAGAACAACCATTATATGACGTTGATCTGGCTATAATCTTATGTGAGATGAATGCTTTTAAAGAAGGGCTTTTATATCTCTATGAAAAATTGAAACTTTATAAAGAAGTGATTACTTGTTACATGCGTGCACATGATCATGTTGGGCTGATTGCTTGTTGTAAGAGATTAGGGGACTCAGGGACTGGAGGTGACCCCACTCTTTGGGCAGATTTGTTGAAGTATTTTGGTGAACTTGGGGAAGATTGCTCTAAAGAAGTGAGGGAAGTTTTGACTTATATTGAGAGAGATGATATTTTACCTCCTATTATGGTGTTACAGACACTTTCCTCGAATCCATTTTTAAGCCTCTCTGTCATTAAAGATTATATATCTAGAAAATTGGAGCATGAGTCAAAACTTATTGAAGAAGATCGCCGGATGATTGATAAGTACCAGGTTAGCTTTTGAGTTCTCTACAAATTTTAATATGCCACCTTTAAATTTTATATTTATTGAGGTGTGGCAGTAGAAGCTAAAGCCCATCAATAGGTAGCATTGCTTATTGATTGATAGGATTCTTGAATACAGTATCCTCAAGCTCTTGATAAATGAGTACCTTCATGTCCAGGAAAAAAAATTAGCCCCTTTCCAAGTCAGAAGCTATTTTTTTTTTTCATTTGGCGAGGTTATTCACTTGCCAAGATATATTTGTTTTATTGTGTATTATATTTGTTTATGTGAAATGAGTTCCTAAAAAGATTTATCTTCTTATTTGCTGATTTGAAATAAGTTATTTCAAGTTTAGGATGCTACCCTACCTGCAAAAGTAAGTATAAGTTTGATCTAGTTGATTCTAGAAGTGGTTTGGTTAACGGGTCAAAATAGTTTTAGTTGAAATGAGTCTTTTTTATTATAGGCTGAATCGGGTTAACCTGCGAACACGTTCAACCATTTGACGTGTTTTTATTTAACTATATTCTTGATTTTACCCATTTGAGATGAAATAAACCCAACCTGTGAATACAAAACCACTATCGAGCCGAGGGTCTCACTGGAAGCAGCCTCTCTATTCCCACGGGATAGAGGTAAGGCTGTCTACATCTTACCCTCCTCAAACCCTACCTTAGCTTTGCTATTGGTGGGATTAACTGAGTATGATGATGATGAATAGTTACCATCAATAAAGAAGATAGCTATCTCCGCTCAAGTCATGAAGTAATGATTCTGGTGGAACTATGCAAGGTCATTTAATTCAAGTTTGTTTTAATGAGTTATTTGTTGAACTTAGTCACCTGTAGAAATAGGATTGTAGGTCCTTAATATTTAACTTTGCATTTGTTGGTTGTAAGTTGTTAGAACGTCTCCCAAGTCACAATAGGTTAGTGACTAGCCGACTACTAATATTTTTGATAATTTAGCAATTGGTGGAATCAAATTACCAAGTCAAAATTCTGACAAGGCAGGATGACGTGTCAGTACATTTGATTAAAGTTCATTATCGGATATCGAAATTTGACCAAAGTTTAGTACCCTTTTTTGCAACTAACCCTAATGTTGGCCGTCCTAGATATCATATCTTATTTTAATGGGGATAAAAACATTAGTTTGCTTATGATATGAAACGTTACATATAAATAAAAAACCATAGTTTATATCTAATCAATCTCGTCAATCATACAGGAAGAAACGTCGACAATGAGAAAAGAAATCCAGGATTTGAGGACAAATGCCAGAATCTTTCAACTAAGCAAGTGTACTGCTTGCACTTTCACACTTGACCTGCCAGCTGTCCATTTTATGTGTATGCATTCGTTCCATCAACGTTGTCTCGGTGACAATGAAAAAGAATGTCCAGAATGTGCCCCCGAATACAGATCTGTTCTAGAAATGAAAAGAAACTTGGAGCAAAACTCCAAGAATCAAGATCAGTTCTTTAATCAAGTCAGGAGTTCCAAAGATGGATTTTCCGTAATTGCTGAATATTTCGGAAAGGGGATTATTAGCAAAACTAGTAAAGGACCAGCTGGATCACCAGATTCAACCACTACAGGTTTCTGAGCTTTAATCTGTTTGTTTCATATTTTTTTTATAAACCAAAAGAGTGGCGAAAAAGGAGTAATTCCAGGTTGTGATACGCCGCTTTAATTTTTATAAATTGTTCTTTTTTACTTCTGCAGATTGTGAAGAGTTGTGTTTGTGATATTTGAAAAGTTTTTTGAGGTGTTTTTATATGAATTTTATGAGGCTATAATATTTGCTGTGTTTGGTGTAACTTTTTGTAGGATGCATTCTCCATTTTCGTATAAGATTTTACTTTTCGGGTTTGATATTCGATTTTTTTTTTTTCCGCAGAAATAGGCTATTTGCTTAGTGTTACAGTGTTTTTAGGTAGAGGGTGTGATAAAAAACAAAAATGGGTAAGTCACAAATTGAGTTGGCGACTTTGAAAGAAGATTTTTGAATGTTGCCATTTGAGTTGGCGACTTTCAATATAATTTTGAAAGTTGCCAATTGAGTTGGCGACTTTGATTCTTAATTGAATAATATAATGAGGGTCGCCAATTGAGTTAGAGACATTGAATAGTGAGTAATGAAAGTCGCTAACTTGGTTAGCTACATTGAATGAAAGTTGCTAACTTGGTTAGCTACATACAATGAATGTGCCAACCCATTCTCTTGGATTATTATTCAAGAGTCTTGTGTATTAATAGGCTATTTGAATGACATGAAAGCTTTGCAGGTGCAGGTGGAATAGTAAGGTAGAAAGGAGGAATAGTTTAAGCTTTAAAAATTGATAGGAGTACGAGCTATGGATTTAAAACCAGTGTTATATAATATGGATGATAGAACAAAACCTTTCATCCACAATCATTTGCACCACCAAACTTTACTTTCAAACTCTGAAGATTTTCCAAAGTTGCAAAATTTTCTTTACGTGAAAATGAGTAGTTACGAGTTACACCCGGGTCCTCTTGATCAACGTGTGTTGTTTCTACATAACGATCACCGTGCGTTGTCTGTTTTCACTAATCCAGAAAATTACAACACACCCTTAATGGTGAAACGTGGTGATAAAAAGTTATGGGACTTTCTTGAAGAAAACCGGCTAGGTGAACGGGTAAAAAGTATCATGTAACTTACGTAGGATTCTTACAACAAAAACACAACACCAAAATAAAAGCAAGAATCCAACTCAAAGTACTTACAGGAATCTTAATTTGAAGATTGCTAAATCATTTGGCAACATTGATTATGTATGGAAATCATTTGGCGACATTGATTATGTATGGAAATCATTTGGCGACATTGATTATGTATGAAATCAATTGGCGACATTGATTATGTATGGAAATCATTTGGCCACATTGATTATGTATGGAAATCATTTGACGACATTGATTATGTATAAATTGGAAGGATTCTTACAACAAAAAAACAACACCAACACCAAAGCAAGAATCCAACTCAAAGTACTTACAGGAATCTAAATTTGAAGATTGCTAAATCATTTGGCGACATTGATTATGTATGGAAATCATTTGACGACATTGATTATGTATAAATTGGTCATTTTCACCAGGGAGCCCTGCCCTTTTGGGCCCCCCGTATCCGTCTCCCGGGCCGGTCTCTACGGCCACCGAAGCCTTGGACGTGCCGTCCTCGGCTGATATAACTGCCCCGTCGGAAATTCGGCCGTCAACCAACCGCCCGTGACCCGGGACGGCAGGTCACAAAAAGGC
Source organism: Ambrosia x helenae (assembly GCA_030844895.1). Taxonomy (NCBI): domain Eukaryota; kingdom Viridiplantae; phylum Streptophyta; class Magnoliopsida; order Asterales; family Asteraceae; genus Ambrosia; species Ambrosia x helenae. Next base: position 116,079,614 of record CM061226.1, on the reverse strand, counting down.
CCGGAGGTCATTTTTAGTAGTTTCTTTTTCTGTTGAAAGTGGCCCAGGGAGCCCTTTTAGCCCCCCCCCCCCCCCCCCGTATCCGTCTCCCGGGCCGGTCTCTACGGCCACCGAAGCTTTGGACGTGCCGTCCCCGGCTGATATAAATGCCCCGTTGGAAATTTGGCCGTCAACCGACCGCCCGTGACCCGGTACGACAAGTCACAAAAAGGCCCCGAGGTCATTTTTAGTAGTTTCTTTTTTTGTTGAAAGTGGCCCAGGGAGCCCTTTTGGCCCCCCCGTATCCGTCTCCCAGGCCGGTATCTACGGCCACCGAAGCCTCGGACGTGTCGTCCTCGGCTGATATAACTGCCCCGTCGGAAATTCGGCCGTCAACCGACCGCCCGTGACCCGGTACGGCAGGTCACAAAAAGGCCCGAAGGTCATTTTATGTAGTTCCTTTGGATTATGTCATTTGTATATTAATGTCATTATGAATCCAAAAGACAATATTACCATAAAACAAAGACATCATAATAGTAAAACATAAAACGAACACATCGAATACCATTACATAGATAGTAAAAAAAATAAGAAAATACGATTACGATAAACTAAACTTGCGTATAAGGACGACATTGTTGATACGGCTGACAGAACCCTGTAGGATCATTCACTGAATCTGAGTCTGAGTCCCAACACCAACTATGTACGGTCTCTTCGTCAACCACAACATAAGCCACATGCATGATGTAGTTGTTGGCATTTTTTGTTACAACAATCAACAACTTACTTCGATACGGTCCTTTTAGATGCGTCCCGTCAACCGAGATGACAGGCATGCAACGATGAAACGCACGGATAGAGGGTCCGAAGGCCCAAAACACATATTTAAATGTGGGGTAATACTAATCTCCATGTGGATGGCTATAGAAAGAAACAACGGTGCCTGGGTTTCGATCCTGCAACTGAGTGGTATACATAGGTAGCGCCTCAAAATTGTTGTCCCAGTCACCATAGATAAGTTCTATTGCCTTTCTTCGTGCTCGCCACGCTTTAGAGTACGTAACATCAACGTTCAAATGTTGCTTGACATACGTTTGAATCTGTTTTACCTTAAACTTAATGTCCGCACGAATTTGTGGGACAATGTGTGAAGCGATAACCTTCAATCGTAAAGTTCTGTTGCTGTTACATACCACTGTTGAATAGCATGTGTGTTCGCCACCCCATACAATAATTCGCCAATAGTGCACGTCAGACTTTTTGGTTGCGGTGCAACGCCACTCACACTTTCGAGAACCACTGAAGGGATTTACAAATTTTGGTCTTCTGATGTAACATAAGACCTTGTATAATCTCTTCTTGCTTTCCCTAATGAACAGCTCTCAACCACGACGAACGTTCCACTGTCTAACTGCACTGTCAACCTCATCTTTCGATTTGAAATACATACCAACACAGATATCTTTCATACTTGGGTTCTATAAGACAAAGTCGTCATCTTCGTAATTCGGAACCAGGTAATCAGTTACATCCACATCATCTTTAGGATCGTTGTGTTGATGTGGACGTAACTGGAGAGTTAATCCGTCACTTGGTTCGCTCACTGGGGGCCCCTGACTGGCTGCGACCTCCTCTTCAGAGGAACTGTCATCTTATACAGGTGCTGCGCGATAACTGTCTTCCGTGTCTTCAGAGTCCCCGCTTCCAGAGTCATTGAAGTCGTCGTTCTGGTCGTTACCGGCAACATATTGAGGTACCGCAACTGTTTCTTCATCCGTCAGAGGGGAACCTACCTCGTCGTTTTGGTCGTTACCGGCAGCAACTTGGATTGATTCCGCATCATGCTGAGACCTAAAGGGTGCATCAACATTTACGTTGGCCACGTCACGCAACAGGTTAGTAAAACTAATATGCTGTAATGGAGGAGCTTCTTGCCATTCAACGTAGATCTCCGCAACAAAATGGCCACGTGCCTCTACGACCAGATAGTCCATCATTCGAACCCCATCGTCGTTGAAGATCTTGGATGTTTGAGAGGACCCTTGGAAAGTGAAAGCAAGCAGTAGTTGAACACTAACCGATTCTTTGTTAATGTTAATATGACTGCAAACGGCTTCAACTGGTTGTTCAAATGACATCTTCGCTCGCATGATAAAGCTAGTTATTACTAGAGAATCATCACGTTGAACAGCTCTGTTAACGTATGAAAAACGACCACCCCAGTATAATCTAACCAGGTATGGAGAATATGAAGCCATCGGTTAAGGTTGGAAGGTTTTGGGGGAAAGCATGTTTTCTAAGAAAAAAAGGTTGTTTTTAAGAGTGATGGTTAGCTGTGACCATTTTGGCTTGGGGGGTCTAACCCTTAAATAGCTGAAAATGAAAAATTGTGGAATTTTGAAATTTTTTTAAATACTTTTATAATATTTTTGAACACTCGGGTGGCGACCTTCATTTTATCATGTCTTCAAAAATGTGAATTCATTTTAACATATCTTATTCAAAATCGCTAACTAGGTTAGCAACCTTCAAAATTATAATCAAAGTCACCAATTTAGTTGGAACCAGAAAATAAGAGTGCAAGAAACCATGCTTATCTGTTTTGGATAATTGAATATAATATGCTTGAATATTAAGAAGAAAAGGTAATGCACTTGCGTGATAAAAAATGTCCGCGCGATGCAGCGGGTGTAACCGAAACTCTTGTCTAACCTAACGTACATATTATCAACCTAACCACTATTACATGAATATTTCTTAATACTTTTGTTTGAAATTCATTACAAACATAAGCTTTATTCTTTGGTTGTTGCATCCGGTGATCATATAGTTTAGATCAGATTAGTCATGTTTTTGTGTATTAATATAACGTAATAATTTCATAATTCAAATCGTTACCTCATGTTTAAAAACACAACTTTCACAATTGATTTCTCTATTTCTATATAGTATGATCAAGTTTATAAAATTTTAACTTTTATAAAGTACCTAACTCTATATAAAAGGTTATAACAAAACACATAGTATCATGAATTGTTTTTTATATGTTTTCTATTTAATATCTTTTAAAGTAATTATAAAATTGAATGTCATGAGGTTTCATAAACATCTCATGACTCTTGACTTTCTTTTAATTAAATATGGTGTATTAAAGACATATTTACCCTTAAAAAGTACTCTTAAAATTTTATGCATTATGTGTTGTATCATAAACATTTAGACTTATACCTCTTAAAATTTAAGAAGTCCTTGTCAAATGTTTTATAATATAGATATAGATATAGATATAGATATAGATGAATGTGTGTGATAAAATGTGTTTGTAGTTTTTGAACTTGCGTGGTAAAAATGTGATAAATTGAACTTGCGTGATTTTGTATATACACTTGTGTGACTTGTTCTAGTAACATGCTCTATTTTTTGTTTAAAAAAACATAGCATGTTCCAAGTGGTGGATTTTTTACGTTCTTGAGTTATGTGATTTTTTTTTTGCCGACCGTAAAACTAATTAACGTTAATAGGGCGGCGCCAAGTGGTGTTTTGTTAAAATCAGAGCTTTTGTTTCAACACGAGTTGTGGATTTTTTACGTCTTAAGTTATGTAATTTTTTTTTTTTGCCGATCGTAAAACTAATTAACGCTATTGAATTTTGTTTTTGCAATTGGACTAAATTACTGTTTCTATTTTAAACAGTGATTTAACAAGGCTTAATTCTAACAATCCTGCCACCCAGGGCCGGCCCTGAGGGGGTGTGGGGAGGACTCCCGGCCCGGGCCCAATTTCTAAAGGGGCACTTTCAGCGGCAATGAGTGTATTCTTTCTGTTTTCGACAAAAAAATATCTCATTTTGAACATCACTTGTTATAAACGCCGGAAGCTGAATAGTAGATAAGGAAGAAGATGAGTCATACAAGAAAAACCTAGATTGGATGGATACGACAAAATTAAAAAAAAGTTAAAGTGTGTTACTTGAGATTTATGTTGTGGTACAGTTGAAATTGTACAGCCTTTGGTGTAAATTTTAATATATAGTAATACTACAAAATTATAATTGTCTCACGCTTTTACACATAATGCAAGTTAAATTCATTTTATTAAAAACCTTTTGAAGTCTAAATGTAAAATAAAGGTCCTTCAAATTATTATTGAATTTTAAGAAATGGTGGTCTTTTTATGAGCCAATTAGTCTAACATATTAATTTTTATAATTATTACGACACTTTCAGTTCTATATCCGGTTTGACCGGTCCTACTAGAGAACCAGTAGGGACACTGGTTCAATGTCCGCTTCGGTTATGAAAACATTGCTTAAAAGACCTAAAACTAAGGGCACATATTTCGCGGCTCGGCCCGGGCACCTGAATTTTCAGAACCGGCCATGCTGCCATCGCCTACACTTAACTCTAATCCTACGAATGAGATTACTTTTTACGCTTATTACGTTAAGGGCATTTTTACGTTATCTTCACTCAATATTGATATATTTCTCAAATGTCTTTCTTATGTTGTAGAATGACTTATATACCTTTTTGTTGTCAAGTTACTTGGATAACTTATTATAGGGCAATGTTCTTTTACTTGAAACTTCAGGAATCATCTTAATTTCCTAAAACTGTAAGAAAATCAACTTATTGTTCTCAGGTTTTGAACTAATATTATAAGTCGTTCAAATCTAATTTTATAATTTATAAGTTTTTTTTTCCTAAACTTAACCATATATGAAAATAAAACACTTATATATCATCAATTTATTGTCATCTTCCAATTGAGATGTTGTAATAAGAAAAAGAAAACACTAATAATAGGTGTAGGCCCGAATACATACCTACACTTGTACCAATTCCAGACATCTTGTAGTGGTTGGCCATGTTTTCATGTGGCAAATTCTTTCAAATAAAATTCATTATTAGAATATGTAAAATATTATTTTGATAAAGATTCTTGCAGATATTCACTCTTTTACGTAATAAAGTATCTACTGTCTTATTTGTTATACATAAAATCTCAATCTTAACGTATCTTTTTGTTATTGACATTAATCTTAAGCTATAAGTTGCATCCAATAAATGAAAGTCTTTCAATAAAATCATACTTGAGGAAACATTATAATTATTTTGACACAAAAATAAAGATACGTATCTAAATTCGACCTAACTTTTTTTTTGAAAGGCTTAGTTCAGTGAAAACCTTTTGACAATCCTAACCTAGTGATCCCAATTTTGAATCTTTACCCACACACCGGTGTTCTCCTTGCCTAAGTTCAAACCATCATGAGGATTTTTTTTGTGGTGTGCATGGATTGAACTTGTGACCTACCCTCAGGATGGAAACCCCTAAGAGAAAACTCACCTTACCTCAAACCAGCTGGGCTGGAGATCGACCTAACTAAAAGCGATAACTTTTAATAAACCGTGGTGAAGACATTGGTAGGCAATGATAGAAGACTCGGGGAATCATGAGTTCGATTTTTAAGTCAGACGAGTTTTACTCCTATTTTCACCATTGTGCCTACGGACGAGTGGGTTACTGGGTTTTCCCTAGAAAAAGGTATTTGACAACTCAGGATACTCTCGGAATACTCGATTTGTCTGGTGGTTACCCCGAGAGTACTTGAGCTTGATTTGTTGGCCGTTCAAAAAACAAAGCAATAACTTTTACTTATTATGTGGTAGATTAAATTGTTATTGATTTAACTATTATTATTATTATTATTATTATTATTAGGGTAAATTACACAGATGATCCTATAAATTTTAGTTTCGTTAAATTATATACTTGGTATCAATGGTTACTCATCCGTTTACCGTTTGTTCTATAAAATTTATATTTTATCATTGTTATAAAAATTAAAACACAATCTGAATAAAAATATTAATTTATTATTTTTACCAAGTATAAATCTAAAGCATTTTATGTTAAACTAGAATATGTTCTACTTGTATTAATCACAACCATTTTAAATACTTTTCATTATTAAGTTTGGGCAACCATACCGTTGTACAAATTATATAAACATTGTGTTACAAGTTAATTTATATACGTTTTATTTAGTTTTAAAATTATGGCACAATTTTTGACTTCAAATTATTTTAAGTGGGCAACAAAAATATAATCACCTTTTCGAAGTTAAATATGAAAACATAGATTTTATGTGATAATCGCTTTTTCAAATGAGAATTTAGCTTTTCAAAAATAAATAAATAAATAAAAGTCTACAATATTTGCATAAAGATTCCATAAGAAAAAATAACCACGAATGAAGGAACGCCGATTTCAATAACATGATGAAACAAATACAATCGTTTATATCCTTTACTGTATTATTTTAAATAAATATAGAGTTTTTATGAAAAAAAGGGTGATGTGTAAAAAGTAATTTGCCGAAAAAAAAAAAACTTTATGAAAAAAGATTAATGACAAACTAAAATTAATACAATATCCCCTCTTATCTTAGGGGGTGTTTGGGATTGATTATTCAAAATAGATTATGCGTTTTGAAAAAGCAGGGGTGGAGCTGCTTATAGATTATTGCGTTTTGGTAGCTTAAAAAACAGATTATCTGCGTTTTCAAAACGCAATCCAAACACTAAAAACTGATTATCTGCGTTTTCAAAACGCAATAATCTAAAAATCAGATTCAAAACGCAATCCCAAACACCCTCTTAATCAATCACAAAACACCCCTACCCATTCGCATCATTCTCACACCACTTTACACATCTTATTTCTAATCTTAATGTCAATTATGTTCCATATTTGCTACTTAAAAAGGTGCTTAACACTTTTGTTTATTATTATTATTATTATTATTATTATTATTATTATTATTATTTCCCATTAGGGGTGTGGCAGTTTTTAGGGGCGGGTCAATTAGTTTGGAGGCGTAAAGAGAAATGTAAACATCAAATGCTTTTTGAATTTCATTGTAATTTACCCTCCTCCTTCATCTTAGTATGAACCCGATTCTTACTCTCGATTTCGTTTTGACATGAAAGTATTAGCAAAAAAAGAAAAAAAAAAAAGAAAAACGAAGAAAGGGGAACATGCAATGAACTATAAGTTGAGCAATTACATATGTTAGCAAGAAGAATTTTTTTAATGAGACATCAATTATCAAATTAGGTACCAATTATCAAACTAGGAATAACAGTTATAAGATTAGGTATCTATTATCAAGAGATGAGATCCAGTACAAACCATGTTGATTATAAAAATTGTGAGAACAGATCTGGTCCATCTATTTTTTTGATCAAGGGTTAGTACTAATTACACATCATTATATTAGATTTAGTTAAAAAAAAATTAGTAGTTTTGTGGGCATTTTAGGAATTGTGTTATTTTTTAGAAAGATTCTCTCTCCTAAAACCCCTATAATCACGTATAAGTCCACCCCAAAATCCTGTAGTCTCAATCTTTTGATACCCCAAATTCATCAACAAGGTTTAAAGATGATGAAGTTACGTACTATGGTGTTCTTCAAAATCCATCAAAATAAAAACCGAAGTTAGAAGCGATTTTTTTCAAAATCAATCAGTGATTCCTATCATCCCATATTATTCTAAATTTGTTTGTTTTGCTTTTCCATTGAACTATGGCGCAACATCAAAGCAATTGGTAATACCCTATCACTGAAAATAGTGACTATAATAAACAATTTCATCAATGATTGATTGCAAAAACATTCAGATCCATATCTTCTCCAAATCTTGTAGAGTCGTAATCTAGGGTTAATTCAAGCGATAGGGATTTAGGGTTTGTTCATCTTTTGTTCTGGGATGCCTCCAGTCTTATTCGATGTTCTAGTTGTATATGTATGAACAAATTTCTTGGCATTTTGATTTCTGGATTTTTTTTAGGTTTGTGGTTTCAATAACTAACCTCTGTTCTTATTATCAGCACACAATTGAACAACATTAACACTTTTGAATTATATTAGCACAAGTGAATTAAATGAAATTATTGACATTAGCACACATGAACTATATCAGGACTTTAATTTGCAGAGAAGTATATCAGCATATAGAAAACAAAAGGAGTATTATATCAGCACATTGAAAACTCAAATCATATCAGAATGACCAGGTTGATTTTGGTTCTAATGATTTCAATGACAACATAATTGATATTAGCACACATGTGAAATATATCAGTAATTTTGTTTGTGGAGAATTACATCAGCACATAATGAAATTTATCAGCACGTTGAATAACATTTCGTGCTTCTCAGAGAAGTAATTAGGGTGTATGGGATTTCAGATTTTTTTCAATGACAAGGACGAGATTGAAAACCAAAAAATATAAAAAAAACTAAAAAAAAAAACTGATTGTTAGTTGGCATATTTATAGGGATTTTCATATAACTACTAAGATTAAAGTTACACTTCTACCCTTTAGTTCAAATAAATTGGATGCCACATGACACTCTTTAAATGGTTCCTATAGTTTTTATAGAAAATTTGGTTTGTATTTGATCCTACCACTTATTATCAAATGACATCTTCAGAATATTATGATTTTTATCAAGAGAAAGTAGAAACAAAAGGGAACATATAAAACCACCCATTTCTTCTCAACAAAACTTAGAAAATAACGTGTAGTCGTTCAAAAGTATCTCTTCAACATGTAAACAACTTTACCGGTCTCAAGCTAAAATTACAAGTCTACAATATATTCTACATTTTCTTAATAAAAAAAATAACCTTTACAACCAATCAATGCTATATCAAACTCTTTAAAAGCTAATACAAATTTAATTAGATGTTTTCTTTACAAATTAAAGATTTTAATTCACCCTAGGTTTAAAGTTCTTGCTTTATTAGTTAGTGAGTCTTAGTCTATTACCAAAAAAACTTATAGCTTAGCGATATCACATGATGTAGATAAACTGTTTCTCCTTAGGGTGTTGAGAAATTTATAAGTCGGTTAAGAGAGTGTGTGAATTAAGTCATTGGGTTCTCAAGTCTCAACGTTTTTTAGTTTATAAGAGTTAATTACACGGATGCTCCCTGTGCTTTTCAGATATTGCAAGTTTGCTCCCCAAAACTTCGGAGTTACACAAATGCTCCCGCTGGTTTGAAATTTGTAACTGTGATGGTCCCTACGACTAACGTCCGTTAATTCTTTCAGTTAATGGCATGTAAAATTACTTGAATACCCTTATACTAAAAGACAAAAGAATTATAAAAACATATAATAATAATATTATTATATGTTTTTATAATAATATTATTATAAAATCCTCTCCACCATTCACATTAACATACACACATACAGATAAACTTCTAGAGAGAGAGAGAGAGACTAAGAGATGCATCCGGACACCACCCCTACGGTGGCCAACGGCGGCGGCGACCGGCGAACCAACACACACCCCCAACCCTCTACACCCACAACCACCCAACCTTCTGATCTGTTCGAAAGAGGTAGAGAGAGAGAGAGAGAAAGAACTGTAGAGAGAGAAGCAGGGGAGTTAGAGAGAGAGTGATCGAGAGGGTCGAGCAGAGAAGATAAAGAGAGCAAGGGAGAGGAGATATCGGTGACAAGTTCGGTAAGGACTGGTGGTGATGGTTCCGATTAGTTAGTAAGGTTGATTAAATCTTCTTATTTCAAATCATAGTTGTTGTGTACTGGATAATTGTAGAGGTGGTGGTTTTCCGGTCGCCTGGAAACATTGCAATATCTGAAAAAGGTTGGTGTTCGATAGCAGGGTTAAGGTGATAGTTTGATGATGATTAAACGACGAGGAAAGGAAGGGGCTTGTCGGAGAAGAGATGCGCCGGTCATCGAAACTGGCCACCAGATTTGCTCTGTTCCACTTCTGTTGATTTACTTTTCCTCTAGAAGCTTGAATGTTCTAGAGGTGGTGGTTTTCCATGTTAGTTATGTACCATCTGAACTCAAATCCTTACATTATGGTGGTGGTTTGGTGTAGGAGAAGAAGATTAGTATAAATATTTTAATTCTAATTATTTTATCTCTTACTCAAGGGTAAAACTGACATTTGACACCTACTTAACAGAGAAAACAAACGGTCGTTAGGGTTAAAGACCATACGAGTGCAAAAGTATTAACCACAGGGAGCATTCGTGTTACTCGGGGGCATTTATGTTATTCTTGTAAAGCACGGGGAGCATCCGTGTAATTAACTCAGTTTATAATGAGGGTGATCGTTATTAGGCCACTCAAACTCACATAATACCTAATGTTAATGTTAGTGGATTATTGAAAGAAATATTATAATTTAAAAAACAAAAAAACAAAAAGCATTGCCATGTTATAAATTCAGTGGCGAAATTTGACCCGAAGGTTCGGGAGGTCGGAAGTCACCGGGGGGTCGAAATTCATCATGAAATCTTACTTTATGGTGTTGACCAGTTTTAATGGCTAATTGAATCCAAAACTAGTATAAAACCCACCTATGACCCATTACACTGGGCACCTCAAAATCGATTGTTTCAATCTGATTAAACTTTCCCTCATACCTTTCTTCTATAGTCTATTACTTCTACAATTGAAGCTTTGATTATAAGCTCATGTAATTGGCGAATTGGAAGCTTGATATTCTTTCTTTTTCGGTTTTTATTTCTTCAAATTGGACTAGCTACGTTGTTGAGTCTTTGGGATTCGCCTCACAAACATTCACAACGCTAGGAGGATAATTCAGCTTAGCGAATGTGAGTATATCTTTCCCCTTTTTCATGTTTACACTTTTGGGGTGACTCATGTACGCTTATTACTTCACTCACTTAATCATGCTTTAGTCTATATTGACAATCGCAATTCTTGTATGTGTTTTACTTGTTGATCGATGATAGTGTGTACTTATGACCTTAATCATTAACCCAGCGTGGGCCTAGTATAGCAATAAATAGTACTTGACTATTGTTATGTGTAAACTACTTGCTTTGTTGCATACTATATATAATCATACTATTGGGCGACTACTATACATATATACTAGATATCCCATTATTCTTAGATATCATTTCTACTCTAAGGCTTAATTTTAGGTGACATTTGTACATAGCTTGAAAACTAAATTGTAGACAGTATAACACGTGAATTGCGAAACTCTTTTCCTACTATATTTATTCAAACATGGTATGCTCACCAATACATTTTGTATTGACAAAATTATTTTCGTACATGTTTCAGGTTGTTATGAGATCACTGTTAAGCTTTTGGAACTTAGACTTAGAATTGAGATTTACTAAATTTTATTTTAAATTGTTAGTTCTTAAACGTTGTATTCTTTTAATTTCATTTCAATGTAATAAATTATTTAGTCAATGTATCAATATTTACATTTCTAGTCCATGAGCTATTGAACAATCATTACCTCGTGACACCTCGATGTTTCCGCCATCGGTTGGGGTGTTACATCCCTCATGCTCACATGGTATGTCACATGCTCTTAGGGGGAAGGGGCACACGTCCCATGTAACCTCATCCTAACTAAACACACAGTATCATGTCATTTTTATCCTCAAATAGCCTAAAGTAGTCCCAACACTAAATGTTATAGACTAAACTAGCTAAAGATGTTTTAAAAAATGGAAGAGAGAGAGAGAGAGAGAGAGAGAGAGAGAGAGAGAGAGAGAGAGAGAGAGAGAGAGAGAGAGAGAGAGAGAGAGAGAGAGAGGTGTGGAAGATATATATATATATATATATATATATATATATATATATATATATAGAGGTGAAAGAGAGAGAACAACCCAAGCCCCTTCAACCCTCGTCGGCTTCCCCAAGCCTTATTTGTAGCCGCGAATCAAAGTCCCATAGGTGGAAAACGTGTAGCCGCGAGGCTTCACAAGCCTCGACACCAAGCCGAGGGGTGCCCGGACCTGCCTTAGAGCATACACAACGTTGGTTAAAGTCCAAACTTCCAAACCGTCAAATCACCACGTCATATCATTTCAAGTCACAACCAATCCAAGCCCACTTTTTCCTACAACCATAACTCATTCTAAACCTCCACATCACACCCCATTTTTACAAAAAAAAACAAATAAAAAATAATAAATGTGTGCGGTGGTCCCACTAAAACCAAACCGGACTGGTTTGGAATAATAAACCGGGCCAACAAAGCCCAACTTTTCTAATGCATCTTTGTCTGGTTTGCCACGTCCGAAATTCGAAACCTTGCATTGTTGTCGTTGGTGCTCTTAGTAATGTATGATGGTCCTTAGTGATGTTTTTTTTTGGTGTTTTTAGTGGTGGCAGATAAGATGAGTAGGCATATGAGAAGTTTTAATTAAAATAAGGGCGTTAGGGTGTTACTAGAATCCTACTTTTCTTTCACTGATTTTAACCAATTATGCACTGCCACATCACTTAACTGATTTACTTCACTGATTCACTTTTTTGTAGGCAACACTCCACTGATTTTTGTTTTTCTTTTTCTTCATTTAAATACAAATACAAATCTTTTTTTTTTAAATACACGCGGTTTATAAGTTGCACCATCAAACCGTCAGTCCGTGTTTATTAATCAACCGTCTCCACCCAACACGGTCAAAAAAAATTATTTCCATTTAAGTCGGTCTTATCTAACCGTTAGGAAAATTGAATTTTAACATGCAATACGGTTGAGAATTTTTGTATATAAACGACGGTGGTGAAAACACAATTCAACATCAACAAAACCCACAAAAATGACTCGCTGGACCGAAAATGAAGAAATTGCTCTAGTCGTGTGCGTTAGAGACGCACAAAACGACCCATCATTGCAACGACAACGCCGCCAAGGCTCCGGGAGCAAGAACACACGCTTCTGGGACTGTGTCTTGGGTGACTTCAAAGCCCAAGTCGACGAGAATGACCGCACAATTGAGAGCCTACAGAGGAAATGGACCGATCTGAAAAACAAATGTGATCAGTGGACCACCTGCTATGAGCAAACCATGACCCGGCACCCAGGCATTGTGCCTGAGTTGGTTGTGGAGTTGACCCAAGTGACGTATGCGGGTCGTTACAACGGCAACTTTGAGCATCTCCAGGCCTGGCAACTCATGCGTGAACTCTAATTATCTAATATGTTTTTATGTATTTTATTTATGTTTAATATTAATAAATATTGTTTTATGTTTTTTATTTATTTTGGTTGAATTTATTTTAACTCAAAACGGTTTACGTAAAAAAAATAAACAAAAATGTTGCTTCCAAACGGTTATAAATAATTAAAAAAGGAATTAAAGTAAATAAAAAATCAGAAAATACACGGTTACCAGCCCGTTAGATAGAACCAGAAAAACGGTCCACGGGACCCCTACCAGCACGGGTGGTAGCGGTGTTAGCTTGTTGGTAATGAGGTGCCCGTGCCCAATTCTGATAGCGCTCCGTCCCCCTAAAAGGGCTTTTTCATATCCTATCCATAAAAGAAGGAAACGTCATAAGATATTTTGGCACTAAAAACAAACTATGTATAACAAAATAACTAACTTTATTCAAATAAAAACATACTAGTTAATAATATCTTAACAATATAGGATAGGATTGGAACAATAGGAAGGAAATTGGGTCATTAGGTTCACTATGTCGTAGGGAGGGGACTTAGAGGGCTAGAGGGTTATAATGGGATTAATTAACCATTGTTTTTTTACTTCTCTATTTGTAACATTCGTAACTTTTTTTACGTCATTAACATTTTTTTTCAAATTACACCTCAAATTGAAACATCTTTTTATCCTTGTGACAGGTATGATATTGCTATATTGAAAAAATGACGTACGTATAAAAGGGGCATCGTGCATGGCTTTTTAGGTTAGTGGTTGCGTTTTTACACTTTTGGTGTCAAATTTCATTGTGGTAGTTTATTTGGGATGGTGTTTTACTACTATTTTACACCGGACCGTTATTTTGAACATGGTGTTTTAGCGTTTTAAACATAGGTTTTTGGTTTTGTACGTAGTGTTTTCCCCATTCTTTGCTACTCTTGCCCCCTTGAACATGTTGTTAGCGTGTATACATTCTTTGATAAATTGATAACGTTAAGAAGTTGTTTTTACTTTATTTTTTTAGTAAACAATGCTAACAATATAATGTAACAACATTAGTAATCATTTGTTTTTAATACATTTGATGCATAGAGACACTTAGGAAGAAGACCATAACTAATTATCCTATCTATTATTTACTTTAGTAGCAGGTTATAGGCCACTATAAAACACTTGCTAAAGTGCTTGCTTCGGTCTTTTATCACCAACACACCTTTCTTTTGGTAAAACATGTATGATGTATTACATTATATCCCACATATGCTACCAAGTTCATACTATTTTGTTAAAATTGGTTTCTAAATTAATTAGGTAAGAACAATTTCTGAATGATGTGTAACATCTCAAAATTCGAGAAATAAACGTTTGAGAGTTTGTGAAGAACCAACCTAAGAATTACGATAAGTGTTGATTAAGAAAAACGACATTAGAAAAACCAGAAGCGAAAGAAAAGACGATTCATGGGGAAGAGCCCAGACTTTAAATAAGTATATATCGGGCTTGGAAATGAGTTACGAGAGCCATAATATATGAAACTTGGATTCTCGATGACATGGGTGTGAAAATGGGGCTTGGCAGACCGCTACCCTAAGCTTAGCGGTCTGCTATGTGATGATCAAATTGAGCGGATGACACGTGCATGCTGACTAACTAGAGGTGGAGGACCACTACCAAATCCATAACGGTCCACTACCGCCACCTAATCAGCCTATAAATTTTGGGCTCGCATTTGATACCCATTTCCAACGAGATCGAACCTCATGTTTAAACCTATTCTCTAGTTTTTGATATATCAACGAGAATACCCCAAGTGAGGCGTACCACACAAAGTATTACAGGAATATCAAGTTCTTTTGGACTGTGTGTTGTAGGGATGAGCATTCAAGCCCGAATACCGATCCCGTCCCGTCCCGATCCCGATACCGTACCGAACCGATACCGAACCGAGGGGTTTCGGGATCGGTATCGGTATCCATATTTATGGATTTTCGGTTTCGGTATTATCGGTATCGGTACGGGATCGGTACGGTATCGGTATTTTAAGGCAAAATACCGATACCATACCGGTACCGTACCGATACCGAACCGATACCGTACCATACCGTATGTGTTCGGTATCGGGATCGGTATTGGGTTTTTGGACTTTTCGGTATCGGTATTGTCGGGATCGGTATCGGTTCGGTACCGATCCCGTCCCGAGCTCATCCCTAGTGTGTTGTGATTTCGGGTAGAGTCGAACATTCGGGATATAGAGTCAAACGTAGATAAAAGATGAATTATTCAGCATTGAATGGTTCAGAGCCTCATTAAAAGGCATACCAAAAGGGGATGTAAAAATGTGCGTAAAAAAATAATAGAGGAAATTAGTCGTTTAAAAAATTAAATAGTCAAAAAGAAAAAGAAAAAAAAAGCAACGAGGGATGGGTCCACATGTCAATGGTGACAAACAAAACACTATCTGCCTCTCTCACAGTCTCACTACAAACTCCAACTCTCTCTCTCACACACACACACACACTTACGTTATCTTTCGCTATCATATGCACTGAATCAATAATAATATTCTAAACTCTCTACACTTTTTCACGGTAAATCTCTTCATTTCTTTTCTTTTTTCCTTCAATTCCTCACCTTCTTCATCCAATTGCTCTTTTTTATTTTCAAATTTTCTTTTCTAGGGTTTGGAATTGGATTCTTTATTAATTCTGTGAGATGAGCAAAGAACGGCCGCCTGAGCCGCTTGATTTCTTTATCTGGACGGTTGAGGTATGCCACGTCACTCTTGTTATAGATCTAGCTTAATTCACTTGTGCTTATTGAGTTAGGGTTTTGATGGTTTGGATTTGGGCGTTTTGTTGTTGACCTTTTTTTTAAGGATTGATTGTTGGTTTTGGATATTATTAATGTAGGGTTGGTGAAATTTGGGAGCTTTAGGTTCATTTTTGTATGTTTATTATAGGAATTATGCTGTTAACGTCATGATTAATTGATTATTGTTCCATGTTTAGTAGATGTATCTGTATCAGTAGCTTTTGTGCTTTAAATTCGTTTGGTTTCTTATGCAATAAGGGTTTCAGGATTAGAGGATCGTTTATAGTAGAAAGAGCTAAAGGAAGGTGGATTCATTGGTTGAATTTAGAATCTTGTTCTAATGTATCTAAAGAATTTGTTTGTATATTGATCGGTCCTACACCAGGATGACATGAGCTTAATCTATGTTGTCAAGGTGCATTAGGCTTAGCCTGGAGCCTAGTCGCCAGGTGCTTAAAATGCGAGGGGTTTTTAAGCTAGGCGCGTAGTATAAAACACTATAAAGTGCCATTTTAGGGGTTTAGACACTTTTTAGGCTTGTCTAGAGCTAGTTAGGCTGTTTTAGGTATTCCAGCCATATTTAGGGGGTTTTCACCATTGTTTGCTGGAAAGTGCTCTGAACCTGCGCCTAAAAACCTGAAACTGCGGCTTTCAGGGTGCAACGCATATGGTGCCCTGGGCTGGGCACACGCTTTGACCACATAGAGCTTAATTATAGAATAACAGATCACTTGTGTTTGTAACTGCTAACTGATATTCATTTACACTTTATTTATCCCGGCACACAAAGTAATAAACGGATTATTTGTGTATAATGGTATGCTTGTAAGTTGTAACGCTAGTTAGCTACAATGATGAATGATCATGCCATATCATGGTCATAGAATTTGCATATCTAAAATAACAAAGAGTAAATGCTACCTCGCATGTATGTTTCTTTGTGAATTACCATTATTCCTTTTTGAATTGCACTGTCATTATTTCTATGGGAGAATATTGCAGAGTGATTGACACTGTGTGGTAAACTATTGTCTCCCAGGATGTTGGCCTTTGGTTGGAGGAAATAAATCTGGGCGGTTATCGCCAAACTTTTAAAGAAAATGGTATTAACGGGGAGTATCTAGAAGGCATGTCCATGTTTACAAACCGAACAAATCCTTCGGTTTATTCGGCGTTGCCACATGAAATGGGGAGATTTCATAACACTATGCAAGGAACTTAGAAGGATTAAAGGTTCCCTCTCTCATACTTCTTTGTTTGCCATGTCTTATTGCCCATTTATTGGTTAACTTTTTCTTTTACAAGCTCCCTTGTGGTCATGCAATATAATAAATCATAGCTATGTAGATTCTAAATTATATCTTCCTAGTAGAAGTATCATATAATATATAATTTTGGATATTTATTTATATTGGTAGGACAGATATTCTTTGTTTTCTATCAATTTGATTTAGTGACTAGGCTGATTTTTTTTTTCTTTTTTTGAAGACCTGTAAAATTACACCATAAGGGATGTAATCTCAAGAGAATGATTAGTTGCTTTATTATTTCACTTTAGAGCAAATCAGGTGCATGAGGCTCCCGCATGCGTGGGTCGGTGGTTGTCGGGCCAACTTTTAATTATATCACTCTACTGATTAGTAAAATAATTATTTCTGGAAGAAGCCAAGAACTACAAAACCACATCCAATGGGATAATGCCTTGGCTACCTCACAATTATGTAATTCGCTGAACAAGTGCAGAGCAAGTTTTATATAATGTAATCCGTTGTCACAATAATGTAGGATTACTTGATTAGAGTTGATTACACAGATGGTCCCTGTGGTAAACTGGTAATTTCAAATCACGGATTTTGTCACCACCTTTGGCCACACTGTAGCGCATTTGGTCCCTAACACCAATGGACAAACATTAAACATGTCTGTGAAGTCAATTTGAATATGTCAATCTGACCCTTGCATAAAAAAATATAATAAAAACTAAATTCCACCTTCCCCTTGCTCCTTTTCTCTTTGCCCCCGGTCCTATTCTTTCTGCTAAGTGGCCCTCCCAGTCGAAGCTCTAGTCTCGTCACCTGACTTCCTTCTCGGCGATCTGAGCTAATGATTGGACGATTGTGTCTAGGTCTCTTCGTTTGTATTCCCAGGCAGTGTATCAACGAAGTCGGAAGTGGTAACTGTTAATAAAAGTATAAATGGTGATTAGCAAGATGGTGCTTGTTGATGACACTGAAGCTCATGACATGTCGTTCATTGTCTAGAATCTTGAGCTATTTGGTGGAGCGAGTAGAGAGAGGCTGGAAATTAAGGGTTCTGATGTCACCACTTCTGATGACAACGTGGCAGTTTTTTACGAATTGTTTGTAGGCTTGTGGGTTTTCTAAGCGATGAAGCCACGGAAGGCGGAGCAGCACTGATCACTGATCTGGACCAACCGGATGGATGTAGTACTGAGTGAGGGAGTCAGGCCTGGTTGTAAAATAATATTGCCACATCCTTTGGAGCCACCTGTGGTAGTTTTGTTGATTCTGTCTAGCAAGAAAGACAGTGACTTTCATGGATTGAGAACACGTTTTTGATCTGTTGAATTGAATAGATTAACTTGTTTCTTGATTTTTTCCAGCATCTTGGTTCTTGCTTAATACCAAGATTACCTGCTGCAATGGCCAGAACTTCCAGCAATGGGATAGAAATAGGGTGCTAGAGTCAACCAAACGAAAAAGAAGAAAGGGATCCCGGGGGCAGTAGGACCAAATCCGTAATTTGAACCTACCACAGCCACAGGGATCATTCATGTATTTAACTCTTTAAACCATTACCAGTTGTATAAATCCTGTAACTTGCTGCAAGCTTTAGGACCATATCATGTTTTTGAACGATCAGTTTAGGTCATCCATTAGTAGTTTCTTTTCTTTCCTCTGATGCCCGTACTGTCGTCTGTCGTCGAAACACGAGCAGCATTTTAGAAATCTAAAATTCTTGATATTTACGATTGTTTTTTACGTATAGTATTTTAAATGTTGAGATAGAAAAAAAAAGTTAAATTTTATTATATATTTACATGCAATAAAATTTCAAGGGCTACTGGCATAGTTAAAGTGTTACAATGACTGGTGAAACACTTGTGATTAATATATTTGTGTACTTTTACAGTTGCTTGCTTGAAGGGGGAGCAAAAAGTGCGGCGGCCATGGTGGGCTCCATCGTGCCTATCAATAGTCTTTGTGAGGGTGGCAAAGCGTAACAGGCAATCACGGGTCGTTTCCATGAAACTGGAACCTTGACGGAACACGCAAGGTGTAGGATGCATCAAACATTATCTACAATGTTGGATACATCCCATGTAATCCCCACCCACTGTATCCTCACATGTTTTGTTTCATCTCTTTTTAGCAATCAAACTAGCAAAGTGTATCTTTTCTGATGTGTCTTGAAATGGGGTGTGTGATCGAGGATGCGCAACAGCTATATTGTATCTTATATATGTCGATTTTATTTAATCGCTTTTGTGTAAAGTTTGCATAACAAGAAGTTAAAAGTTTGTATTCTATTCTATTCTGTGTAAATATCTCTCTACAGTATCTTCGTCTCAAATCGCTCATTAGCCTAGCTTCCTTCGCGGACTAGTTTGTGCGTGCGTACGCGCACACATCTACACTTATCGCGCATCGCACTTATCGCTCCGATGCCCGCACACGCACCTATGCTGATAATGCTATTCGATAAATAAATAAATAAGAAGTTTTATATTAAAAAAATAAAAATAATCTCACCAATGATTTTTAATCTAATAAAAATATAATTGTTCACGTTATCATGTGAGATCTAGTTGTCATGCCACGCTGGCAGTACCTTGTTGACGAAGTTTTTAATGCTCAACACTCACGTCCCAATCAAATTAAAAAAAATAGATAATGGGGACGGGGCGCCTATCGAATTATTCACGGGTATCAACTATTAGCACGGTAACACTGTCGCCACCCACACTGGTAGTGGTCCCGTGGACCGTTTTGCTGGTTCTGTTTACCGTGCTGGTACCGGATGTTTTTTTTTTTTACTTTTATATATACCTTTTTTTTGTGTATTTAACGATTTGTTTTTTTATATTATTTTCACCGTTTGTTTTATAAATATTTGTACCTTTTTTAAACCGTTTGTTTCAAATTTACTTAAATAATAAGAACATTAAAGATAAATACACATAAAAAACTAAAATTCATAACTATTAAACATAAAAAACTAAAAATAAAATACATTAAAAGAAATAAAAAAACCTAGGGTTGGCGCAACAGTTGCCATGCCTCGACATGGTCAAAGCTGGTGTCATATCGAGTCGCATAGTCCACATGCGTGAGCTCGATAGCCAACTCCGGGTCAATGCCCGGCTCCTTCCTCAACGTGTTCTGGTACATGCTGGTCCACCGATCACACTTATTGGTGAGATCGGTCCACTTACGCTGGAGGCTGACGGTTGTCCGGTCATTGATGCCAACGTGTCGGCTGAAATCGGCGCGTACACGTTCCCAAAAAAAACCTGCGAACGACGTTGTTGAAGTGCCGGGTAGTTCAAGGCGTCTTGGTAGCATATCACCAATGCAATCTCTTCTTCGGGGTCCAACGAGTCATCTTCGTGTGTGTTTCTTTGTATCTACGGTAGTAAATGTGTGTTTTAACCCCACGGTGTGCTATGTAAAAACTTCAAACGGTTTGGTGGAACGGTATCAATGCCATTGAATTCGATTGAACAGTTTCCATACTGAATTCTGACCGTGAGATTGTGGGACGGTTGAAATAGTTTTGGTAATTAATTTTAGCCTTTAAACCGTGTGAAATAATAATAATAATAATAATAATAATAATAATAAAAGGTTTAATGAAATTATAAAAAATAAATAAAAAATTTAGTGAAGTGCTGCCTACAAAAAGTTATTTCAGTGAAGTAAATCGGTAAAGTAATGTGATAAAGCATAATCAGTTAAAATCAGGGAAAAAATTTTGTTTACTACAAGAATCCTTCAGGCCTAATAATAATATTTTGATTTAATTCAAATTTTAAAAGTAAAAGGTAAAAGTCAAATACTTAAATAAAATTAAATCATAATTAATATATGTTTGAAGTACGGAATCATTCACGTTCCCCTATTTATACGCCACAACTCCTGAAGAATAATAATCCTTCATCTCGCATATTATTATTCGCATCGACA
Source organism: Ambrosia x helenae (assembly GCA_030844895.1). NCBI lineage: Eukaryota > Viridiplantae > Streptophyta > Magnoliopsida > Asterales > Asteraceae > Ambrosia > Ambrosia x helenae. Next base: position 116,058,613 of record CM061226.1, on the reverse strand, counting down.
AGTAGCAGATAGAGAGAGAGAGAGAGAGAGAGATTCCAGAACGTTCGTGTGAAGAACTTCTTCAACCTTTTGAGGTAACGTCATCAGTTTATATTGATTCAATATTATTAATCTGTTTCTATTTGTATAATAACTGTTTAATTTGCTGATTCATAACCCTAATTTGAGTTTCTGTTATTATGCGTGCTTAATGTCGTAATAGATCGGATTATTGTTAATGCTGAGCATCTGAACGTTAGAATGTTATTATTCGTTTATGAATTGTGTCTGTGTTGCATGTTTATTGTTTATTAATAGGATTTGTTTGTAGTGTAAATAGATTGTGATGATTGATTATTATTATTAGGTTTAGTGAATCATCTGTAGCATAATAATACATTATATAGATTGTGAATTAACCCTAGTTTAGGTACATTGTATGCTGTTTAGTGGATAGTTAGTATAATAGTATTATCAGTTATGTTATATTGTTATGTTAATTTATGGTTTTTTATTCTTTCAGTAATCTGTTGGATGTTGGAAATTCGCCAGGTTACGAAAGAAATCCATAGGATGCAAATAAGTCCTGATCCATCTGATCAAGACAGAGAACCGTTCGTTGAGGTTGACCCGTCAGGGAGATTTGGTCGGTACAGTGACCTGTTGGGCGCTGGCGCGGTAAAGAAGGTGTATAGGGGTTTTGACCAAGCGGAAGGCAGAGACGTGGCTTGGAACCAAGTCAAACTAAGGAATTTCAGTGGTGACCCGTCTGTTGTAAAGAGGCTGTTCTCGGAAATTAAGCTACTGAAGACTTTAAAGAACGATAACCTTATAGTTCTTTTTGGTTTCTGGAGGGATAATGAACACAACACGTTGAACTTTATAACTGAAGCATGTGCATCAGGTAATTTGAGGGATTACAGGAAGAAACATAAGCGTGTCTCAACCAAAGCTATAAAAAAGTGGTCGAAACAGATTCTTAGAGGCTTGGAGTATCTTCACACCCATGAGCCGTGTGTCATTCATCGAGATCTTAACTGTAGCAACATCTTCATAAATGGCAATATTGGAAAGGTATATAACTAAATAAACAAATTATAAATATAAAATATCCCCTTTGGTTTCAATTGATTATATCAAACAGACGCGTACTAACTTACAATGTTCATTTGGCAGGTTAAGATTGGTGACTTGGGTTTAGCCGCAGTTGTAGGAAAGAGCCATGTGGCTCATTCATTGATAGGAACGCCGGAATACATGGCACCTGAGCTGTACGAGGAGGATTACAACGAGTTGGTGGATATATACTCGTTTGGAATGTGCTTGCTTGAAATGGCTACAATGGAGATACCATACACTGAATGTGATTGTATTGCTCAAATTTACAAGAAGGTTACAAGTGGAGTGATGCCTCAAGCCTTTGATAAAGTAACAGAACCAGAATTAAAGGCGTTTATTGAGAGATGTATCGGTCAGAAACGAGCAAGGCCTTCTGCTTCTGATCTTCTCAAGGATCCCTTTCTTATGGAGGTTGAAGATGAAGAAACTGACTGAGGTCCTATTTGGAGTTTTTTTTAGAACATTTTCTTTATGCCTCGCGTATATAGTCTAAACGATTAGTGAAGTTTAGTGCTCTCTTGAACACAAACGATTAGTGATTTTTAGTGTTCTTGTGAACACAATCGATTGGTGATTTTTAGCGTTCTCTTGAACACAATCGATTAGTGATTTTTAGTGAAGGTTTTATTGGTTATTGTTCTGTTGACGTTGAAATAGTTTTAAATAAATTTTTACGTTAGTGTAACGAATTGAAAGGTTATGAAATGGCATTTGATCCAAGTGTTGTAAGTTGTAAGGTTTTGAGTTGTAATCAGTGGCGGGCCTAGAAATCTATTTCACTTGGGTATTAGAATTCAGATGTCTATCAGCTCGATTTCAATCGGGTCAGACTCGAAGACAAATTATCATGAAAACTAGCACGGATTCTGATTGTTAATGTTATCTTTAAAGGATAAATGAAATTCCATAGTCAATACATAAAGTGAAGCAGATTAGAAATTGTATAATCTGAATTGCGAGTCCTATACCAATCCAAGAACCTATGGTCAGCAAAATATAACAGGATTACATTTATATATAAATCTCTAACCTAGCTATTCTGTTCATGTATATGTATAACAAAAAAGTTTTAACTATCAACTTGGGGCAATGCATCTCACGAGTATACTAGTGTTAACCCCATCAATTATTTATTTATTTATTTAGTTAACACATTAATTCATTGATCCAAAGGTAGACTCCACTTAGGTCAAGGACAACAAACCAACTTTTTTTTTTTCAAATGCATTGGGAATTAAATAATTGGATGGAATAAAGTTAAAGTTAGGATTAGGCAACTACTCTCACAATTACTTTAATAAACTGATATCTAATTCTGATAGTTTTTACCTAAAATAAACACTTAAATTGCTAAGACTTAGCAAATCCAAATATTGGGACTTCTCAACCTTCTTGGGGCTCAAGCGAATTATAAAATTGGGGCATTTTCATTAAAAAAATGTGTCACACCATGATTCTTATACGATTCATGTGTATATGCATAATTATATACCACAAATCTTAGTGCCAACAATCCGAGAGCCCACCCCACACACTAACACGAACACACACACATAGTTTATTTTTATTAAAATTTTGGGGCATCTGGAAAGTGGATGTTTAAAGCCCTAGCCTTATTTCACTCTCCCTTGAGTCAGTCGTGTACAAATACCTCTGAATCCCTTTATTAACAACATATGCAAGAATCTTTTTAGTTAGAACAAGTGAAGATTTAACAGAATTGGAAAAAAAATGATTTTGGTTCATTCGGGTCAACTTAAATTATGTTGTGGGTAAATTTGGGCCTTTTTTAAATAATGTGTCAAAACAAACCATGGTATTATGATATGGTAACTTAAAATGAGTCTATATGAGTTAATACCAGCCACAACCATTGTGTGTCACCACCTCCTACTTGCCACCATTAACATCATTGCCACCACTACTGGCACGGCCGTCACCACCTCATCCGTCAGCACCTCCACCATCGTCATCCACACTTTGCCACCCTCACCATTTCCGCTATCACCTCCATGTTTGTCACCAGTCACCACCACCTCCATCACACCTGCTACTATCTCCATGGGCGTCATTAACTAAATATGAATAAAAACAAATAAATGAACGATTTTATATTCATGCTCGTTCACTAAGAAAACGGTCATGCTCATGTTTATTTATATTCATTAGTTTAAAACCTAAACATCCTATAACATCTCAAGTTGTTATTTAAAGAAAACCACAATAGTAAAATAATTGTAAAAAACTAAAGGATGAAAGTGTCGTCATCATCATACTCAGTTAATCCCACCTATAGCAAAACTAAGGTAGGGTCTGAGGAGGGTAAGATGCAGACAGCCTTATCTCTACCCCTAAGAATAGAGAGGCAAATAATCAAACAAATTTTATATTCATGTTCATTCGTTAAGAAAATGGTCATGCTCATGTTTGTTCATATTCATTCGTTTAAAATCTAAACGTGCTATAACATCTCAAGTTAATATTTAAAGAAAACCAGAAAGTCTGAAAGTCTACGTAAAATAATTATAAAAAACTAAAAGGGTCAAAGTGTAAATATCATATTACTTCCAAGAAGTTCATCTCTCCATTGAAGTTTTAGTGATGAAAAACGAAATAACATCCGAAGTTAGAAAATATACATCAACATCCGAAGTTAGGAAAACATACATCTAGAAAATCTATCTATATATATAAAAGAAAACGTATATGCTGACGTGGCGTGCAATGGAGGCCTCAACCTCCTCTTGAGAGTGCCACGTGGCATCATAATTGAAAAAATTTTAGTGTTTTTGAACTATTTCCTTTTTTAATTAAAAAAAGATAAACATAAAACCCTAAATTAAATTGAGTTATTTTTGGAAAAAAAGAATTTAAAAATAAATTTAAAATTTTCTCTCTCATGTTTCCTCTCATAATTTTTTAAACGTTTATATATTTTATATACGAGATTTTTTAAAGAAAAAAATTACACCAAATTAACGAACGTTTTATTATCTTTCCAACGAGTACCATAGTCCTATATAAAAAACGGAGAAAAATCGACTATTTTTTGTGGGGTTTCGTTCATACAGAAAAAAAACACACAAAGTGTTCATGTTATTCATTAATCATGCCTTTTAAACCAGGTTCTTATCCACGATGTTGAAAATCAGCCCAATCGCCATGTTATTGGAATTTTACTAGGTATACTTCATCAAGAGAAGTTAGGAGAAAGAATCGCGCAACACTGCAACACATGGTGTCACCTTATAGCAAGGTTATTTTTTTATTTATTTAAGGGATATTGGATTATAATAACCCAAACTATTGGAAATTGGCCACTGGCACCCTGAACTAAAAAATTGGCCGTATACAACCTAAACTATTAACATGTTGGAATCTAGCACCCAACTAACTGACGCCGTTAGTTGGGTTGCTGACGTGGCACATCCGGATGACGTGGCGTGCTGATTTGTCCCTCATTTAATCCAGTCAGCTTCTGATGTGTAATACTCATTGAATAAAAAAAAATAAAAAAAAACAAAAAATCCACGTATATAAACAAACACTTAAACACTTCAAAACCAAATCATTTCTTAACAATCAGACAAACACGATCCAACTCTCAAACCCTAAATTCTCAATTTCATCCCTAAATTCCAACTCGTTCAACTATAAAACCCTAAATTCAAGCTGAACATTGAAGCCCTAATTTTCCCATGACAGAAATCGAAGTGAAGTTGTTTTACTCTGGAACATTTGAGGTTGTCCACCCTGATCTCAAGTATGTTGGAGGTAAGTCAAAGGTCTTTAAGATAGATGTTGATATGTTATCTTTTTTTGAGTTAGTCGATTATGTTATGGAAACTGGTATATATGAATCAAGAGATTTTGAAATGTTTGGCATGACTGATGACGGGAATTTGAAAAGATTAGTGAGTGATGCAGATGTTTTGGCCATTGTAAAGGACCTGCTTTCCAATGCAAAAGGTTTGAAAATTTATATACAAGATGGTCCATTAAGTACACCAGTTGGTCCTTCTAGTGCTAGCCCAGCCCAAATTAAACAACCTAAAGCCCACAATCTACAGGCCAGCCCACCACCTACAGCCCAACCCACTATTCATGAAAGCCCATTACCATCAACTCAAAGTACTCCTAAGAAGAAGGGTTATACCAGGAAGACTGCTAGTAGACTTGTACCTGATTCTCTAACTGATAAGATTGTAGATCTAGTATCTGACAAGGGAAAGTGTGTTGAAGACACTGCTGTGAATATTCAGTTAACTGAGTTACAAGTTGAAGACACTTATGTGAATCTTGATGAGGACAGTGTGCTACCTGAGTTTCAAGTTCAAGATGCTGATGTGAATGTTGGTGAGGGCAGTGACTCAGAAGATAGTGACTTTAATTGCAACTTAGATGGGTCAGAAGTTGAGTCTTCAGAAGAAGATGAAAGTTTAATAGATGAGGCAATATATGAAGAAGTAATTGGTTGTGAGTCTGATAGAGAGGATGATGAATGGAGGGAATCAATTGCAGCAGTTAAACAAGCAAGCCAGGATGATGAATGGAGGGATTTTTTGTTTTTTTTTTTTTTTTTTTTTTTATTCAATGAGTATTACACATCAGAAGCTGACTGGATTAAATGAGGGACAAATCAGCACGCCACGTCATCCGGATGTGCCACGTCAGCAACCCAACTAACGGCGTCAGTTAGTTGGGTGCTAGATTCCAACATGTTAATAGTTTAGGTTGTATACGGCCAATTTTTTAGTTCAGGGTGCCAGTGGCCAATTTCCAATAGTTTGGGTTATTATAATCCAATATCCCTTTATTTAATTACAAGAGTAATAATTATTACTATTAGTATTAGTATTATTAGAATGGTTATATTTTTCAACCCCGGGACGCTCCCGGAAAGAATTGATAGTTGCTGACATGACGTTCAACGGTGGCCTCAACCATCTCTTGATTATGCCACATGGCATAATGAGATGCAATGATTACAACTTCCAACTTAAGTGTTTGTTTAGTTGATTAGGTTAGAAATTATAAGAGCCATTAGAATGTGAGAAATTAGAGAGATGTGATGAGTTTTTTAATAGTTGCAGCTTACATAAGTGATTCTTTAGATGATTACTGATTAGGTTTTAGATTAGGGAATATGAGTTATTACTGATTAGAATACTATGAACATGCAATGTTTGAGAGATTTTGTGGTTAATTAACTTGAGCCATTTGCAATAGGTTATCACGTAAAATTAGATTTTTCAATCCCGGGACCCTCCCGAGATAATAAGCTAGTGTATAATATATTTCCACTCTTCTTTTCAGATTAAAACTTGCAATTCAACTAAAACCTAAAAAAAAAAATTCACCTTTTAAACTAGATATGTAAAGAGATAATTTTAAGCTCCACAAAACAACTGGTAAGACGATCAGTTAGTTATCTGGTCCAGGATTGTATACACTATCGTACACCCTATCTGTCTGGTTATTAAATTTAGTTGACGAGCTGATTCGTGTAGTAAATAATAATTCTCAGTCCAGCAATTTTTTTTTTTTTGAAAGTTTACAGTCCAGCAATTATGTTATTGAGTATAAGGCTACCTATTTATAAAAATTCTACAACCCATCTATCTATATATATATATATATATAGGGAAATTATAAACTGAAAACCCCCTTGAGTTAAGAAAACTAAGAAAACCCTTGTAAAAACCATCTAAAATTTTGTAATTTTTTTTGAAAAAAATACACAAGGTAACATACATGTTTTTAAGTGTTTTGGGCCAAAAAAATAAAAAAAGCGCCGAACGAATGTTTTTAAAAAAAAATAAACAACGCAAACTTTGTAACAGCGATGTTAACATATGTTAAAAGGAAGAAAACATATGTTAACAGCGCTGTAACATATGTTAAAAAGCAGAAAACATATGTTAACAGCGCTGTTACAAAGTTTGCGTTGTTTATTTTTTTTAAAAATATTCGTTCGGCGCTTTTTTTATTTTTTTGGCCCAAAACGCTTAAAAACATGTATGTTACCTTGTGTATTTTTTTCAAAAAAAATTACAAAATTTTAGATGGTTTTTTACAAGGGTTTTCTTAGTTTTCTTAACTCGAGTGGGTTTTCAATTTATCCTCCCCCCTATATATATATATATATATATATATATATATATTGCAAAAGGATTAATCATACATGTCATACTCTTATGTAATCTCTCTTTTGAGAGATGCCACATAGGATGTGATGTGACAACTCTAAACCAATTAAAAAAAAGAAATAAATATGATTTAACCTAATCTATTATAATCTTTAACCTAATCTATTAAATACCTAATCTACTAAATTTAATTATTAAACCTTTATTATTTTATCTCTCGTGTTTCCTCCCATAACTTTTAAACGTTAATATCTATCTATCTATCTATACATATAATAAACCAAAGCCATTTTAATGACATGGCACTCAAAGAGGGTATTCTCTTCATTGAGTGTGCCATGTGTCATCCCATGTGGCAAGGGTTTTATTTTTGGAAAATAATAATTTAAAATTTAAAAACAAAATTAGATTTTTATCTCTAATGTTTTCTCCCATAACTTTTAAACGTTAATATCTTTTATATACAAGATTTTTTAAAGAAAAAATTAACACCAAATTAACGAGCGTTTTATTATCTTTCCAACGGGTACCATAGTGCTATATAAAAAACGGAGAAAAAAACGACTATTTTTTTGTATGGTTTTGTTCATACAGGAAAAAACACAAAGTGTTCAGGTTATTCATTATTAATCATGTATAGGCAAGTTATTAGTTATGTTCAAGCCAGTAAATATGATTTTTATTTACAACATGTGTTAGCATTGGAGTTGTACATTGTTTTAGGTTAGGTTTTAATATTAGACTTATACAGTGTTTAAGGTTATGTACTAACATTGAAGATACATTGTTAATTGTTTTAGGTTAAGTACTACACGAAGCTTTCCTGCATGTAACTGTAAAACACATCAGTTTATTTCAGGTGTAAAATTGATATTTCAAATTAGATTTCTCAACCCGGGACGCTCCCGGATATATTAGTTTAAAAAAAATTTGTGGGTTCGGGTCGGGCCTGGGATTAGGTGATACCCGACCCAATTACCCTTTTTTATATTAGAATATGATAACTTATGGCAGAGATTTGTTTAAAATAATAATAATAATAATAATAATAATAATAATAATAATAATAATAATAATAATAATCATTAATCATATATTGGCAAGTCATTAATTATGTTGTCATATTAGATATTTTATTATGTCATATTAGATATTTCAACTCGGGACGCTCTCCAACAGATAATTGCTATATTTTTTTTTTCTACCATATTCTGAAATAGATCAAATCTTATTGTATGCAGTTAAAGACATTTGACTGAATGTATTGGTGCTAAACAATCTTTGTCCCCTTGAAGTGCATGGGATCTTAATATTCAGTTTTAGGTGTTGATGTTGTAAGGTGAAATGGATCTTTTAGTATATTTTTTTTTAAAAGTATCTAATGTAAGTTGATACATAGATGTCATTTTTATAGTTTAGATACTTCTAATTTTATTCACTTTACTTAGATTTTTCAACCCGGGACGCTCCCGGGTATAAGCTAGTATATATATATTTCAAATGAATTAATCCTACATGTCATACTCTTATGCAATCTCTCATTTAAGAGATGCCACATAGGATGTGATTTGACAACTTTAAACCAATTAAAAAAAAGAAATAAATATGATTTAACCTAATCTATTAAATACCTAATCTATTAAATCTAAATATTAAACCTTTATTATTTAATCTCTCGTGTTTCCTCCATAACTTTTAAACGTTAATATCTTTTATATACGAGATTTTTTAAAGAAATAAATTACACCAAATTAACGAGCGTTTTGTTATCTTTCCAACGAGTACCATAGTGCTATATAAAAATCGGAGAAAAAATGACTATTTTTTGTAACCCGACAGGTATTGTGTCAGATTTGGGATTAGTTTAAAAAAATTGTGGGTTTGGGTCGGGTCTGGGATTAGGTGATACTCGACCCGATTACCCGAAACAACATACCCAAATACCCGAACTACATACCCAATCATATACCCATGAATTTTTTAACGCATCACATAACCCTTAGACTAATGCGTTCGATATTTCAATAATTAACTTTTTTTTTTCTTATTTCATGTTAGTTCTTTTTAGAATGATGGATTACAAACTTCCGAATTCATTTGTAATGGCACTAGATTTATACCCCGGCGCAGAGATTTGTTTTTTTTATATTTGAGTATGATAACTTATGGCAGAGATTTGTTTATAATAATAATAATAATAATAATAATAATAATAATAATAATAATAATAATATATTTTATTATGTTATATTAGATATTTCAACCCGGGACGCTCCTGGGATAAAAACTAGTCTTTTATATACGAGATTTTTTAAAGAAAAAAATCACACCAAATTAACGAGCGTTTTATTATCTTTCCAACGAGTACCATAGTGTTATATAAAAATCGAAGAAAAAATGACTATTTTTTGTAACCCGACAGGTATTGTGTCGAGTTTGGGATTAGTTTAAAAAAAATTGTGGGTTTGGGTCGGGTCGGGTCTGGGATTAGGTGATACTCGACCCAATTACCCCATACAAAATACCCAAATACCCGAACTACATACCCGATCATATACCCATGAATTTTTTAACGCATCACATAACCCTTAGACTAATGCGTTCGATATTTCAATAATTAACTTTTTTTTTCTTATTTCATGTTAGTTCTTTTTAAAATGATCGATTACAAACTTCCGAATTCATTTGTAATGGCACTAAATTTATACCCCGGCGCAGAGATTCGTTTTTTTTATATTTAAATATGATAACTTATAGCAGAGATTTGTTTAAAATAATAATAATAATAATAATAATATATTTTATTATGTTATCTTAGATATTTCAACCTGGGACGTTCCCGGGATAAAAACTAGTTTAACATATTACGATTTTTATTATCTATCCAACCTGATAACTAATATAATATGAATTTGTGATATCAAAATATAAGGATTCTCTTTTATTCTCAAACTATAGCAAAATGTTTATAATAGATGAAAGATAACATAAATTTGTAAATATCCTAAAAGGTGTTGTAAAAAGGTAGGAGTATTGAATTTTTTATAACTATATAGTTTATAGAGTAAAGATCAAATACAAACTGTTTTTCGGTAAGAACTATGGGAATTAAAGGGGGTAAAAAAATTATTTTTTTTTAGAATTTTTTTCCCATATGCTTAAACATACTTTCTAGATGAATAATACAAAAAAAAAAAAAAATTTAGTGTAATTACGTCATTAAAGTAAATACACTACTTTACACTAGAGTAATTATGTAATTACTCTACACGTAATTACTCTACACCAATTTTTTTTTTTTTTTTAGTTTTCAATGCTATAATACATGTTTAACAATATGGGGAAAAAATTCGAAAAAAAATAAATAAAAAAAATACCCTCCTTTGATTCTCACAGTTCTTACCGAAAAAACATTTTGTACCAGATCTTTCCCCTAGTTTATAAATCCTAAACTTGTTATTTTAACCAATAATATTGTTTAGCTTATTTTTAAAACAATTTCCTAATGATTTATCTCTTAGACCACAAGGGGTGGTAAAGTTTTCATCACTACCATCACACTATCATACCTAATCAGATTTTGCCACCTCATTCTATCACATTCCATCACTAAACACATGAGGCGGTGTTCACATCCCATCACATTTCATCACTAAACTTTATTTTTTTTAAATATATAAAAACATTATATTAAATAAAAAAAACATTATATTAAATATAAAAACATTATATTAAATATAAAAACATTGTATTAAATAAAAAATTACATTAAATAAAAAAATTACATTAAATAAAAAAAAATTAAGTGAGCGGTGGGTAAGGGTCCTCGTACTCGATATCTAAACCACCCACGTGTTCCGTTAGATCAAATCGAAGCTGATAGTGGACTTGTTCATCCCGCAACTCTAAAAGAACATCATTTGGAACGTTTGCCGGTATATCCATATCCATAACGTAATCCGGAGATATTGCGCGCCCATCTTCCTTTATGATCATGTTGTGCAATATGACACACGCGTACACAACACTAGTTATTTTCGCTTGATCAACCAAACGCACCGGGCGGTCTAATATGCGCCATTTACCTTTCAATACACCAAACGCCCATTCAACGTCTTTTCTCGCAGATTCCTGTAGCTTCTTAAACAATATTTCTTTTTCGATTGTCAGAAACGAGTAAGCTTTCACAAAAACTGACCAAGCGGGGTAGATGCCGTCGACAAGATAGAAGCCACGTCTATATTGTCGTCCGTTCACCGTAAACGGACACGTCGGGGCGGTTCCTTGTAACTCTGTATCGAAAAGCGGTGATTGATTTAGAACATTGATGTCATTGTTTGAGCCGGGGGGACCAAAGAAAGCATGCCAAATCCATAAATCGTTCGACGCAACGACTTCGAGCATTATCGTCGGTTTTTTATGGTCACCTCTCATAAACTGACCTCGCAATTGCTTCGGGCAACTTCTCCACACGATGTGGGTACAGTCGATGCTACCGATCATACCGGGAAAATGCCATCTAGCTTCATGCGCGGCGAACAAACGTGTAATGTCGTGTCTAGTCGGTCTTCGGAGATACTCTTTACCATATAAATCAATAATAGCATTACAAAAATAGTGAAGAGACTCACTTGAAATTCTATTAGACATGTTGAAATACTCATCATAATCGTCAGGAACGTTACCGGTAGCAAGTTGACGAATCACGGATGTGCATTTTTGTATCGCCGTAAAGCTTCATTTCCCTTGAGCATCATACCCTACTTGAAACCATTCGAACTTAGCTTTGATGTCCCCGACAATCTTTAAAAATAATTCTTTTGATAAACGAAATCGATTTTTAAACACCTCGTCGTTGTACTTTGAGTTTTCTACAAAGTAATCGTTCATCAAAACGTCACTTGCCCCCTACCGATCACGCTGCACCATTCTTTTCTTTGGCCGTTCCGTATTTTGATGTTGCGCCGCCTCGCAAACCATTGCAAAAAATTCCATCGAAGAACCTGACGAGTCGGAAGAACTAGATGAGTCGAGTAGACACGAGGGGCCTTCCATTTGATATATATATATATATATATATATATATATATATATATATATTTGCTTCTTTGATTGTGGAATGTAAGTTTTGATTGTTGGTGGTATTGATTTTGATTGATAATGAAATCTCCTATAATATATAAATAAAACCTAATGTGGGACACTTGGCACTTTTATCAGAGTTTCTTATTTTGTTTTCCCGCCTTTTTTTCTTTTCCTTATTTTTCTCAAAAGCTTAACAAAAAAGTTGATCCCTTCATTCTTATCATCAAGACAAGTTTATACTTTTCTTTTTATATTATGTATTATTCTTTTAATTATCATTAAGGTTTGATTTTGATTAGGTTTTTTTATCTCCTTTATAATATGTGCTACAAATAATTTAAATTAAGTCTTTTGATAAAAAAAAACATATATATAATTTTATCTTCTAAACAAAATATGTCATTTTATTTTTTGTTCAACCCGTGTAATACATGGGACTTTAACCTAGTATATATATATATAGATTTAGGTTGAAAATTAATTTTTTATTTTTTTTAAATATCTAAACGGTCAAATGACCGTTGGCCAACGGTCAAATATTGAGCCAAAGTAGTGTGATGGCCATCACGAAAATTCATGTCACGGCCGTGATTAATTAGGGTGGGGCGGTGTTTCACGGCCATCACGCCATCACGGCGGGACTATCGTGGACCGCCCCGCCCACTCTTATTCGTTTAATTTGATTTTTTCTCTAACGTTTTCAAGCATGCATTCATTGGGGCACATGGCACGCTGTTTTGTTAATTTTATTTTAGTTTATGCAGTTTAACGCTACACAACACACATTTTTTCTTATATAAAATTCCGGTTGAGATGTATTGATTTCTAGTTACGCGTTTATTAAATTTTGTTAAATTAAGATCGGTATGTCACCCGTCGTGAAGCGCGGGTTATTCTACTGGTATAGTTAAAGTGAAAGTGTATGGTTTAGGACTTTCTTTCGTTTATATATAGACTAGCTTATACCCCGGGAGCGTCCCAGGTTGAGAAATCTAAGTAAAGTGAATAAAATTAGAAGTATCTAAACTATAAAAATGACATCTATGTATCAACTTGCCAATATATGATTAATGATTATTATTATTATTATTATTTTAAACAAATCTCTGCCATAAGTTATCATATTCTAATATAAAAAAAAGAGTAATTGGGTCGGGTATCACCTAATCCCAGGTCCGACCCAAACCCACAATTTTTTTAAACTAATTCCAAACATGACACAATACCTGTTGGGTTACAAAAAACAGTCGTTTTTTATATAGCACTATGGTACTCGTTGTAAAGATAATAAAACACTCGTTAACTTGGTGTAATTTTTTTCTATAAAAATTCTCGTATATAAAAGATATTAACGTTTAAAAGTTATATGGCATCTTTTAAAAGAGAGATTTCATAATATTATGACATATATAAAATTCCAGTTGAGATGTATTGATTTCTATCTATGCGTTTATTAAATTTTGTTAAATTAAGATCGGTATGTCACCCGTCGTGAAGCACGGGTTATTCTACTGGTATAGTTAAAGTGAAAGTGTATGTTTTAGGACTTTCTTTCGTTTATATATAGATTTATCGTCATTATCTCTATCGTTATTAATATTCATAGTTATTATATGTACCGTCATCATTGTACTCTTATTAGACAGGGTGTAGTGAAGCGCGATTGTGGCGTGATTGGGCAACATAGCGCCCCCCACACTGCTACAGGGGGCGCCATCTTTCAAAAAAAAAAAGGGGCAGGCGTTATATACATAACACTATGTAACAATTGAACCATCTAATAATTGATTGACACGTGGATGAGGGGCAACGTTTAAATTTTTAAACGGTAAAAAATGGGACCGTTGGTTTTTAATTTAATTCAAACGGTAATTTTTTTTTACTTTATATATATATACACACTACACAAATAAACACACAACACAAACAAACATATTCAAACTAAAAAATACAAGTCCAAAACACAAAAATGTTTCCCTACCGTGTACCTTTTGGGGGTCTCGTCTCGCCCGGGCAATTCGAAAAGGTGGCAAGGCGGAGGCGTCTTCGGGAGGTGGTGACTTAAAGGAGATTTTGATGAAATGAATCGAAGACTACAAGATATTCACGACCTTGGCTAAAGACGTTTGGAAACTATGCACCAAAGAGTGGTCGAGAATAAAAGGTTCGTGGACATCCAAGAGGCGAGGCAAAGGGAAAAGGACATTGAATTTTTGTCCAAATCGATCGACCACCTCGAGGGAGACGCCCTATGACTTGCACAACATAATAGGCAACAAATTCTTGTTAAATATAATATCTAGTGTGTTTCACTTTTTTTTTATGTTGCGCTTTTTTTTTTAATTTGCTATTGTATTTTTTTTTAGTTGTTTGTTTAGTTGTATGACTTTAATTAATATTAGTGTTGTGTTTTAATATTATTTTTAATTTTTTTATAACATTTGTCTTTTTTTTTTACTTTTAAGTTAAATAGTTTTAAAAAAATAATAAAATAAACAACCAATTATAAACATGAGCCTTATCTTTTTTCCACTATCACTACACCTCATTTTCACTTCAAGCCCCATGCTGACTCAGCTGCCATATAAATCAATCAAAATTTTTTTTTTTTTTTTCTTTGAAACTATTTTTCATTCCAAGACAAAGAAAATTACATTAAGATAGCGGGCAGGCGGGCAACAAGCTGCGCCGCCACCCCTTTCTGGATAGCAAATCCTAATCTACTAAAAACATAACCATGTCCACCCGGAGCCGAGGCACTACTGTGAATAACCCGCTGGACCCTGGTCAGGAAACGGGTAGCCTCCGGTGCCAATGAGCCAAAGGTATCAAAAGCCAAAGGTATAAAAACGTGTTGGTTCTCCTCGCAGGCTTTAGCATGTTTTTCTACCTTCTTTGCCTCTGCTTTCCGGACCGCTTGCCCTGCAACAAAGCCACTGTCCCTCAACCCAACTAGGGGAGATACACCCGTCAGGTCAACACAAGCATGCTTCCCCCCGGCCCACCCAAAGACAAGGAGATCTGCTGGTCGTAGGGTGGATCTCCCTTCTGCTGGATCCGAGAGGAAGTTTACAGGGGCCTCCTTCTTGGCTGAGATCCCAGCCCGTCTTAAAATGTCCCACAGAATGTCTCGAACCCAATCATGCCGATATTTAAAACCGGGCAACTCCTTACAATGAACCGCGTGTTCCCCGTATTCATCCAGGCAGGCCTTACGGCACATCGGACAGATGTCATCCTCCTGGTACATTGGGATCATCAGACGATATTTAAGAATGGCCCTGTATTCAATAGCGGACATGCTTTGGCCTAAACCTTCGATTGGGATAACAGTTAGGAAGTCTTGGGCGTGGGGGGTTTGCAGGCATTCAATAACTGCCCTCTGACGGGGGGACAGACCAAAAACTTCACCCAGGTTCTGAGCGATTTTGCCATAAAGGGCATTCGCCAAAGTTTTCTGAGGCTTTGGGGGGGCGGTGTCCTTGTTAGAAAAACCGCCAATATCAAAACCTGGGAGATAGTCATTTAGCTTTTCGAGGGCCTGCACGTAGTCCAAGTCTGCGCCGAAAACCCCACTATTTCGTAGGATGTGGTCTTGAAGGTTCCAGGACTGAGCTCGTGACGCCACAAACGCATACATGCCGACATCCTTCGCAGAGAGGAGCCCTAATCCTCCCACACGCATCGGCAAAGACGCCATCCGCCATTGTAGGTCACCAAAGAAAGGCCCCCCACATACCACTATGTCTTCAATGGCTTCCCGTAAACCCCTGTCAAAACATGATACTGCTTCATCCATCATGGAGGGTTGGCAGGTCCGTAACCCAAAAAGCAACTTAGCAACCCCCATACATGACCTGAGTAGGAGGAGTTCACTCTGGGGATCCCTAAGGCAGGGCAAGAGTTGCATGAGTTCAACAGCGCGCGATGCCCTCCGCCTTGCCAATCCGCGGATAAAATAAGGGTCACGGCTAACAGCCCCTCCGAGGAGCTTCACCCCTTTTTCTGGCCTACCAATCCCGCTGGGAAAAAGCCCCTCCTGAAGTTTCACCCCATTACAAGACGGCCAAAAAACCTCTGTTTTCTTAATATTAAGCTGAAGCCCCAAGGATGGCCCCTCTAGCCGGATAATGTCTAAGGCCTTAGCAACTTCGGTGGCCTCACCAATAATCGTCCCATCGTCCAGGTACCACGCATGAAATGGGAGTTTACAAATTTCTTGTACCCGGAGAACCATAGGGTGTAAAGCAAGGGCGAAAAGGAGGGGACCTAAAGGGTCCCCCTGCTGAACCCCCGTGGTGGCCCCTATACAGTCATTACCAACATACAACCTAGCTGGCTGGGCATATAGGAACTGGACCCATGAATAGATAGACGGGCAACGTTGATGGACCTCTCGAAGAAGGGCAGTGCGGTCGATCATATTAAAGGCGTTCGAAAAATCTACCGTGAGCATAGCCAAGGACCCGTCCGCATGGAAGGAGCTTAAGAACCTGTTCGCGCTGTGAAGCACCGCCTCCGCCCCATTGGGTGTTCCCACCCCAAATTGAAAGTCCCCAAGGTACTTAGCCATTTCCTTCCCAACCTTCCTCATAGCCACTTTAGAAACTAATCTGCGCCAAATGGCCCCTACAGCAATGGGCCGAATCCCGTTATCAGGCTTCAATAAAGGGGTGAGGGGGGCCGAAGAAATAAATTCAGCTAGAACCCTTGGGCACAAACCCCCTAGCCAAAGGTTGACGACGTCAGTAATAGCTGAGAGCAACCCCGTGGAAGTCACTGACCCTTCTCCAGTAAGAGCGTCTAGCAAATGTTGGGCCCTCAAACCGTCCCTCCCACAAGAAGTCCCTTTAGGGAAAGACCGGAGACATCCAAGCACACAATCCATATCCACAATAAGGGCGGGCATGACGTCAGAGTTGGCGGGCAGGGACGGAGGAGGCATCACCGGATGTTTGTCAATAAGGGCGTTCATGGTAGATTCCCCAAAAGGAGCAACCCCACTGGAACACAACACCTTGACAGCAGCTGTGAAGTGACCATCCCTAACTTTTCTTAGGCATTGTTTGACATTGGGGCTCTCTTCAGAAGACTTAGTCCCCCTTACACCCTGGGTAAAGAAAACACCCTCCCCCGCACTATCAAAAAGGGAAGAAACCAAATCTGAAAACCCAGAACCGTCTTTCCACAAGGAAAGCGCTTGCAGGATGCTACTACATTGCAATGATTTCCTATTCCCAGACCTCCGCTCCTGCCTATTGGACGGTTTGACCACCCGCAGAGTACACCTCGGCAATAAAAGCAATTTGACCCAACTTTCTACAGACCCTGGAGAGGCCACCACCTTTCGTAAGGCACCTGTCAAAACTTGGGCGAACGCCAATCGACAGCTTGGCGGAATGCTTTTGACAGTTTGAATGGGCAGAGAGAAAACCTTTTCAAGGAGGGATAAGTCCCCGACAACCCCTCCTGAAGGACCTGGTTCCATATCAGTAGCCGCACGCCGAGGTTTCTGAATCCCCACAATGAAATCTTCCACATCCCCTGTATTCACAGAAAAGGAGAAGACATCATCAACGCCGTGGTTACACCTTTTGCTAAGAGCATGCATCACCATGCACCTCCCACATAGCCATTTGGCCCCATCTTGAAGGGCGCCCCCAACATCCATAAACAGGTCCAGATCTTGAGACATGGCATCTCGCAATGACGCCTTCCGATTTTCTGTCTTGAAATGCAGACTCTGCATGTGCTCGAGAAGGCGGAAAAACCCCGAAAACCCCGGTTTACCATCTTTACACTCATGGAAATGCTTGAAGGGGCATGATCTAAGCCCACTACTTGAGCCAGGGCCCGAACCTCCTGGCTTACCAATCCGATCCCTTTTTTTAGGAGCCATAAACACATCCAAAGCAACCCAGATAAAAAGCAAGAAAAACCTAAATGACCCCTACTCGAGGCGAGGTGGGGCAATAAACCGATGAAAACAAGGACTTAAAAACTTCAGGTAGACAACGAGAGAGTAGAGGGGGAGCAACCAACAATTGCTCACCTCCTACCCGTTAACCGCAACACCCTTTTTAAACCATCATACTATATTATTATTATTATTATTATTATTATTATTATTATTATTATATCGTTATTAATAGAAATGGTAGCTAATAATTATTATTATCATTATTATTAAATTTTTTTTTTTTTTTTGGCTATTAGTTGATGGATAAGACAAAATAAAGTCAAACTAACTTAATAAATTGTCAAACTTACTGAATATTAATATTAGAATTATTATTATTACTAATTAATACAAATCAAAAGCTCTAAACGGTCTCCACAAGGTAAGGGTCTTTCGAATGAGGGAGTAATATTGGCTCGGTAGGTCGAATGGGAGACAAACGGTCGAACGGATGGTTTGGTAGGTCGAATGTGAGTCAAAGGATCGAATGGAAGAGGGGTAAATGGATGGAGAAAGGGGCGAATGAGGGTAAGCAGGAACAACTCCGGTCGAAAGAGGGCAGAAAGGGCGAATAGGTTGGGTTGAAAATATGACCGTTGTACAGGCAGCGGTGGCGTTGGATGATGGTAACCGGTGGCGTTGAAGGCTAGGGGAGGAGGAAGGTGAAAGTTCAGATCTGGTAGGGTCGGTGAAGGTGATGGTTAGGGAAGATAGGTAACCGACGAATGGTGAAACTCCGGTGTTTGGTTAAACTCCGGTGAAGGGGTAAAGAAGGTTCGATTTAAAAACTGGTTTGTTAAAAAATGGTGAAGGGGTAAAGAAGGTTCGATTTAAAAACTGGTTTGTTAAACTGGTTTGGTTAACTCATCTGGTAATGGTTTTAAGGTTCAATAGGACAGATCTGGTAGAGATAACGAGGGAGGCTGATGGTGGCTACTAGCGCTGTACAGAAGTAGCGTTGGTGGTTCTGATTAAGGGATTTAGAGTGACGCCGACGAGTGGCGACCGTCTCTGGCCGCCGATCTGTGGTGGTCGACAGCAGCTAAAGGCAACAGCCTGTAATTATTAACAAAACTAAATAAATAAATACTTTTTTAATTATTATATTCAATGTTTATACACAAAGGTAGTGATGGACTAGCCAAAGTTGAGGGACATATAATCAAAATCAGGAGCGTTATATTTTTTTCCTTCCCTGGTCTTAATACTTGATTCAATACATAAATCACAAAAAGGTTTTTATTATTCTAAGTTGTGAAAATTTAATGGCTAGACGATGCTATGTCAAACCATTATAGCAATGGTTTGAACCCATTACAAGAGTGCGTTTTATTTTACTTCCCAATCTTGATGAGTTTTATAATAACTTTAAAACATAGTTAATCAAAATAACGCATTCAACATATTAGGCACTTAAATTTGATTACAAAGCACTAATGC
This sequence comes from Ambrosia x helenae, assembly GCA_030844895.1. Taxonomy (NCBI): domain Eukaryota; kingdom Viridiplantae; phylum Streptophyta; class Magnoliopsida; order Asterales; family Asteraceae; genus Ambrosia; species Ambrosia x helenae. The sequence goes on along the minus strand of CM061226.1, from coordinate 116,038,882 downwards.
TTTTAGGGATGGTTATTCTATAAAGGCTATAACAAATAGAAAGGGTGAGAAGCTATTAGATTATGACATATGTTTTTAAAAGATTAAACAAGTGAGAATGGTAATTTTGTCAAAGGAATATGCACATGCAAGTGATATGTCACTCTCACCTTCATTTTTAAACGTCCGTAATTTTTTTATACGTCATCTTTTAAAAAAAAATTATACCATAAAATCGAGTATCTTTTTATCTTTAATATGAGTACCATATTGTTATACTTTGAAAAAAAAAAGTCGAAAACCCAGTTACGTTAGACACAATGGAGATAACGTAAAACACAATGAGTACCAATTAAATATACAATGAACAATAGGGTATAAAACATAATGAACAGTCTAATAAAACACAATGGACGACATACTAAAGACACAATGAACAGAAGACTAAAACACAATTAATACTTTTGAAAAAAAAATGTCGAAAACCCAGTTGCGTAAGACACAATGGAGATAACGTAAAACACAATGAGTACCAATTAAATATGCAATGAACAATATGGTATAAAACATAATGAACAGTCTAATAAGACACAATGGACGACATACTAAAGACACAATGAATAGAAGACTAAAACACAATGAATAGTAGACTTAAACAGAATGAGCAACATAATAAAACACAGTGTACACCATAAATACAAAATCCATTTGCGTAAAACACAATGGAAAACATACTAAAAACACAATGGACAAAGTTAAATCATGTGTAGACTAAAAAAAACATAAATAAGATATTTATAAAGCACGCGTACATACTATAACACAATGAACGAGCAGAAGACACAATGAAGAATCAAACCCATTTAACACGAATTTTCTTTTTTCAATTTTAATGTAGCAATGTATTACTCATATTAAAGATAAAAAACGCTCGTTAATATGGTGAAATCTAAAAAAAAGAGAATATCGTATGAAAAAATTATAGACGTTTTAAAATGATGAGGGAATTAACATATGCATTTCATGTGGAGAGAGAAAATTAACAAATGTGGTTTTCCTTTTGTGCCGTTCCTCTAATTTAATATTTATTTTTTCCAGCAAACTAATCTCAACCCTTCAAATATAAGATCAATGGATCACAATCCTTCTCACCCCTTCTAGAAAAAGTGTCTTGCATATTTGATCCTAACCCAATGCTTCTAACCCATTATAACAATGTGTTTAAGGGCTATTTGGTAGTCTCTTAGTGATTTCATTAGACTACCAGTTGTGGCGAGCGAGCGAGCTCACGAGCCACGTGGCTCAGGCACACCACAACCACCAAACGTGATCATCCCTGCGAGCAAGCACACGCTACGGTGCTCGCGTGAGATAGCGGACCAAATATGGCCGTTGGCAACGACCGTTGGCCAAAAATAGCCGTTGGGTGAGCCATCGCTCAATGTGAGCGACAACAGGATCACATGAGTGACCTGAAGCTTTATCACAATGCTAGGTCAGCGTCTAGTTGGCACAATATTAGAGGATATAGTGTGTGTTCAAAGTGAGCCACAACACATAGTCTTAAGACACACCTCTGATTCAGTCAACGTAAAGTGTATTTAATTCACTGACTTGACACCTATGAATCGGTCAGTAAGGCTCTTACTCATATAATTCCAAAATGATGCTTAATGGAAATTTTACCTCTTTTATGCATTTACCTGTGTTCATAACTCTCAATCACCACTCACTCACCACCTCCTCCACCACCAACTAGTTAGGCCTCTTACCGTTCAAAATCTCCTAGAGTCTTACTCAATCAACCCTCATAATGGCTCAACACTTACTAGCATAAATGTTGCCAAACATCCCCTAAGTTCCTGGTAGAGGTGTACAAAAACATGGAAAAAACCGAAACTGGTTTTAAAAACAATCCGGTTTTGAAAAAAACCTTTTTGTTTTTCAGTTACCCATCCTCTAGGAAAAAACAGGTTTTAGAAAATGATTTCTTAAAAAAACAATTTATAAGAAAAAAAAAAACGTTTTTTTTTTAAACCGGTTTTAAAACCGATCCCAACCTGTTACAATGGTTTAGGGGTTTTGTAAAAAAAACCGGTTTTTCCTCTTGAAAAAAAACCCGGTCTCTAAAACAACCGGTTTCAATTATAAAAATACCGATTTATACACTTCTAGTTCCCGGTCTTGATGTGTTTTGTAATAAGTTTAATAAACTGCTAATTAAAGTGGTGCATGTCCCCAAGTGACATGGTGTCGTGGAAGGTGCATCATCCCTATTCATGAGGCGAGGAGTTCAAATCAACGGAGGATTAGGGCTGTGAACGAGCTGAGCCGAATCAAGGTGGGCTTGAGCTCGGCTCCTTCATAAATCGAGCCGAGTCCATTTATTTTACGAGCCTAAATATTAGGCTTGGGCTCGGCTCTTTTAAAATCAGGTCGAACAGAGCCAGCTCACGAGCCAACCGATTTATTTATTTATTGTTTTTTATTTTTTTCATAATATTCATATTATATAAAAAAATATATTTTATTTTTGTATTCGGTTTTGTAAATCAGTTGATTAATAATGCGAAATAAATAGTTCATAAAGTATAACTATTTTCATATGTTTGTACTTATTTCTCCATTGAAAAAAAAAAGTCATATAAAATGAGTTATTTGGATATTTGACTCAGTATATTTTTAGTTAGATGATATGTTATGTTTTTTTGTTACAATTTACAAAAATTGTAATTAGGGTTTAATTTAAACGAGCCTAACGAGCGAGCCACGTGTCAAACTTACCTTAGCTCGGGCTCAACTCGTTTAAAAACCGAGCCGAGCTCGTTTATAGTCAACATTTCTTGAGCGTGCTTTTTCCAAAAAAAAAAAAAAAAAGTTCGAACAAACCTTAAGCAAGCCACAAGCCACAAGCTTTTTAAACAGCAGTACGAAGCATATAACTTTTTTTTGTGAGAATTGGCCAAATATGGCCGAGTCAGATAAAAAATGGGTCATGTTAAAAGAAGCAACAAATAATTTTAAAATTAACACTAGTCGATTTGAATCTCTGGATAAGTAACAAACAATTTTTTTTTTATTTATTATTATTATTTTTTTATAAACAGATAGTTAAATAAGTAAAACCAAAAGCAAATAATTATATTTTCTGTTGTTAATATGCTCATCTTCAGGAATATGGGTTTGTATTTGTTAGACTAGGATTTGCAATTCAGAAAATGATGGCGGCGCAGCTTGTTGCCCGTCTACCTTCTATTTTGATATAACTTGGCAAGTTTTAGATATGAAAAAATCGATTTGTTAAAAAAAATAATAATAAATAATATGTTCATGGGCTCATTTCTTGTAAAAGCTATTTTCAAGAACTTCCAAATGGCCTACTGCGGACCTTTGCCCACCCTACCTTGCAATTGTATTTGTCACTGGTTTAAATCCTGAAAGGCGTATGTAAAGAAACATTTAAGAGTATGTTATTAAAAAAATTGAGTGATACATCTAACAGATTACACGTTCAAAAAGTTATCACACAAGTACTCTTCCCCATTGTGATGATATATAGGACACGTTGCTATGGTGTGATAAACATGATGTATATAGTTGCAAAAACACGCATAGTTAACTTGACACATACACACATATCATATCCTGAAATCTTTTACGCCTTTATAAAAGAAAAAAGAAAACTCTATCCAAGATAAAACACACATAAATAATATAAGAATCATTACTAAACATTATTGTATTTCGAGTACTAAGTGTAGGCGCATTGGGACATATGGGTTCGGCCTAACCCGTACAAATATTTTTTCAGTCTTATATATACGTGTATTTTGACATGTACTTGTAGAAATTTTAACACCGAACCCATAGAACCTTTACACCGAATCCTTTAAAAAAATTGACAGTGAACCTTTACTAACTTGTTTAGACTATATTCTATTAAACAAAATAACCCATTAACTCATTTAGGCCACATTCAATTAAAAAAGATAACTAATTATTGCTTAAGCCCACCACACAAGCCTATAAATCATTTAAATCCAACTAAAAAAATAACTTATACTTAAAATAATATACGCTTTTGACTCATTTAGCTATAATTTTATTTGATTTTTCTTTAATAACTTAATTCTATTTAAAAAAAAAAAAGATGAAAATGCATGTGTGTTTAATTTTTTTTTTGAGTTAATTACCAAAACTGTCCCTGTGGTTTGGGCCAATATGTCACTCCAGTCCAAACTTTTAAAAATTGCTTGAACAGTCTCTAACTTTTGAAGAAATATGCCAAAACAGTCCAAATACGTAACCCAGTTAACTTTTTGACGTTAAGTCATGGGCAAAATTATCTTTTCCCCAATTGTCTTCTTCCCCATCTAACTTCTGTCCATTCTCTCTCTCTATCTCTATCTCTCTCTCTCTCTCTCTCTCTCTCTCTCTCATAGAGTCTCTCTCCATCATCTCTTTTCTTCCCCATTTCCCTTATATCATAACCCTAATAAAATCATCCATGAAGAAAATGCAACCTCATCTCTTCTTCAACCATTCCAATCATTCCATCACCATAATCCCACCAAACCCTTAAAAACCAAACATCTCTACCAACTCTTCCACTCAATCCTTCGATAATCAGCCTCCGTCCATGCGCCACCGTAATCCGCCCAATCTCCGCCACACTAAACGACGTCGTATTTATCCTATCGGAAGCTAACCCACCTACAAATTCCGATGAAATTGTCTCCGTCGTTAATGATAAAGGCGATGGAATGTTCATCATTATATCAGTTCTAACCTAAAAAAATTATAATAAAAAAAAATAAAAAAAATTATGTCCTGGATTGGATGAGCGTGCACCAGCATATATGAACAACAAGAATCATTAAAATATATTTTTTTTATTTTTAGTAAAATATGTGACACCCGGCAACTTCCGATCTACAATGACGTGATTTTTATAATTTAAAAATAAATATTTATTACAAATATTATTAATTATTGAGTTTCGGAAGTTTACTGATCGTTTTTACAATCGAAACGGCGACCGGTTAAAGTAACGCGATTTAAACGCGTGTTCTGAAAACACGTGTCGGACATCGAAAATATTTATATTTATGCTCGGTTTTGTATTTCGAACAAAACCGACTACTTTTTATAATTTATTAGCGGGCCTAGAATAGAAACCGAGGCATTTTACGTTAAAACGGGTTCGATACGCGGTGCACACCTACCTAAACCTAACCCTAGGTATAAAAGGGCTTAATCCTTCTTCTTCCTCATTTTTGTTGCAGCCGCAACACTTCCTCTCTCTCTCTACTCTCTCTCTAAAACTCTCTCCCTCACCTCTCTCTCTCTCCCTCTCGTTCAGTCTCTCTCTCTCTATCCCTCCCGCATCTCTCTCCCCCCCTCCGTTTTCTGTAGCAGCCGGCCACCATCAAGCCTGGTGGTGGCGGCGCGGTAGTTTCTGGCCCGAAGGGAGATGTGGTGGGTGTTTGGTCCGAGATGGAGGCGGCGGCGCGTGGTTATGAGGCATGAAATGAGCCGTGGTCTTCTGGTTTTGTCGTGCAAAGGAGGAGACAGGGGGAGTGGTGGTTCGGGGTGGAAGACAAAGGTCGTGGGGGTTGCAGAGGTGGAGTGGATGTGGTGCAGTAGGTGACGATGGGGTTCGTCAGGTGCAGGCCAATGATGGTTCGTTTGGGTTGGTCCGGCAGATTAGGGTGGTTCAGTGGCGTCCGGTTATGTGTTCGTGGTTATGGTGGCTCGGGTGTTTGATAGCGGATATTTCGGGTCAGGTTTGGAGGTGAGTCAGGTCTGGGTGGTTGATGGCCGGATGTTGGAGATGGGGTAACATTGTTTCACTGGTTTTGTTGCGGGTCATGATTCAAGTCGGGTCAGGTTTGTGGGTTTCGTTCAGTTGATGTTGGGTTTATTGGTACCGGTTTAGTGGGTTTTGGTGACAGTTTGGATTGTTAGGCGGTGGTTAGCGGCGGATTGTGGTGGTTTCGTGGGTGGTTCAACTCGGGTCAAGTCAGGTTCGTGTTCGGTTTAGATCTCGGGTCAGATCTGGTTGGTTCAGTCCGGGTTATTCGTCGTGTACCAGGTCAGCCCCAAGTGTTGGAGTTTTGGTTGCAGTCTGGCTCTTGGACTCGGGTCAGTTGTGGTTCGGGTCACTTGCTTTCATGTTGCGTTGTTCGGGTCCGGTCTATGACGGTCAACATGCAGATCTGGTCAAACGGCTCGGTACCGGCTACCACGTAGATCGAGACGCGCGCGTACGATTTGGTATACTTGAGTTCATATCCGTTATTATTGTAGATGTTATATATTTATAAATATTGTATATTTGTAAATATTATATATTTATGAATATTATATATTTATAAATATAATGATATGGATGATTAGTTTTAACTCGTGGATGAACCGAATAATAATAAACGGTAACTAAATTATATACAAACGATTTGGTAAATGGTTAATTTGACGTAACTTATATCGGACATCGAACTAAATAACATTGGACTGCTTTGTCGGACTATATTATATATAAATAAGTATAGATAGGTGACGAAACGTATAGTCTCGTGAATCGGAATTGTGGATAAAAGGGCTTGACGAATTGCGTTTGAAAGTTGATTTTGGGGAAAATTGTAGACAACGGGTGTTGTCTGGTTCGTGCAAAAACAGAGGAAACTCTGCCCAAATTTTTATAAAATCAAAGCGTAACGAACTACTATTTCTATAAATAAATTCCCCTAAGTGTTTTGGACAAACAAATCGATATGCTTTTAAGGACTATTTATTCGTAGCAATAAAGATGATTTCCAAACAATATTTGAGAAAAAGTAACAAATGTTATTAATCGGTTTTAATAACTACAATTGTATCTCCTCAAAAAGTATTTCTAAAATAGAATTACACAAAACAAATACATTTATATGATTTATGAGACAAGCTACGATTCAGGATAATTATACGTTTCGGGGTACTAGTCCAACATGGTTTATACACAAATAGTAACAAGTGTGCAACTTGGGTGCTATGTTGTAAATGGGAAATTAAGATAAGTCATTGTCGGTTCGTCGAGTTGAAACGTATTGAGACTCGTGTTGGTACACACGAGTCTAGACAGTCGGTTAGGCTATCTTGTAAGCGATTGATAAGCTAGGCTTATGAGTGATAGACTGTTATGGTGTCCTTTGTTGGTAATTTAGGGCACGAGGAAGTCGGTCGAGGTTTCAGGCTTGTTGCTAGCTTAGCATGGAAATTAAGGTGAGTTCATGACCCCACTTTTTATCTTTTTATAAATGCTTTCGGGGGGAAGACATGCTTCTTTTATGAAAATCTGATGAAATTAAAGTGATCAAGTTTTGGGAAAAGTTTAACATTTCAAACACTTTGAAAAATCATACATGGGAAATCAAATGGGTTGCGTGAGTTTCACGGCCCCACCTTACGCTTTACATTTTGGGGGAGACACACACGTATACTTATTACATAAATTATCATGTTATGCTAGTGTTGATTCGTTTACATACTATACGATACGTAAAGTCCCGGGGAAACCATGAATATGCTGGATAGCATAACGGGGGAAATGTGGATAGATCTATTGGGACTGACAGACCCCACCCGTCGGCTGGGAGCCGGGCGGGTGCATATTGTCTCGGTCATAAGCTTAATCGTTTCGGGCAAAATCATATATCGTTGTCTGTAATGGTTTCCGGTCGTAGTGGTATTATTCATGCGTCTAGCTAACGCTATCATTTCTAACATAGTGATAACATGATGGCTTTCAAAACTTATGGAAATGTTTTCGTAAAACTTTATTCCTGGTTTGGAATAACATAACTTTATTCCCTGGTTTGGGGTTACGTAACTAGTTCCTAGATTTGGACTACTTAGATTTCGGGTTGAAATGATTTTGGATTAAACTTAACTTTTGGTTTCGCAAACTTATGAACTCACCAGCTTTATGTTGACTTTTTAAGCATGTCTTTCAGGTTTAACTTTGGTAACGGCACGGTTGGAGTGGGCGACGTCTTGGGATCGGGGATCCTAGAGGGTTAGACATGGCGTTCAGGAAACATAAGAGTCTTAGATGCAACTTTCCGCTGCGCGGCGAAGCTACCAAACGTCACAACCGACGAGGGAAAAGTCGGGGTGTGACAGTTTGGTATCAGAGCCATAGGTTTTAGCGAACTAGGTGTCTGGGTAGATATCTAGGCTTTAACCTGAGTTGTTTTGAAGTAGGGACCAAAATTTCTAAGACATAATATTAGTACGAACGCCTAGGAACTGGAATTCCAACCGTTGCCAAATCTATTGCATGATTATTAGTGTATCACACTAGCTCAGCGTACATTCCTTCGGCGCAAGGAACATTTATTTTTCTTATGTGAATAGGAAGTCGGTATTTTCTGTAGTGGTATATAGAAAGGACATTGGTATGTAGTGGCTAGGCATACCTCACTGGTGACTGGCGAGTCATCGTTTTAGACTTCAGAGCGGTTATTCACATAGAGTTAGCTGAGTCATTGTTTCTTGGTATGAGGAACAATCTACTTGTTTGTATACAACGTGTATTTATGTAAAGTATATATAATATGTATCGCCAATGGTTGTCGACTCAAGCTTGGACGTATCTAGAACGCTCACACGTTTCACGTTAGTTGGACGAGTTGGCAAAGGGATTGTTGTAGCATCTGTGGTTTCGCATCCCGTGTTCGGAGTATGCTATGTCGTCAAGGTCGGTTTGGGCCGAAGGCGTCTTGATGAGGCACCTCGTTTTGCCGATGATGCTGTGAAGCTGGAATGCGGACGGGAAGAGCACTCGGAAAGGTGGCGCACACGACGAACATTATATCATGTTGCATATATATACGTGTTATTATATGAACATGACGAGTGCTCGTGATACAACTTATGATGGAGGTTAATAGGATGATCTGGTGAGGTAAATTTTCGATAACGCAGACGTCGCGTTATTGCGAATTTACAGGCACTTGATAATTCTAAGAACATCTATCGTGAGGGTATCTATGCTATTAGGTTGTTGTATACACATATATATATATATAAATAGTGGATAAGGGTTTTTCATTATTTTGTTGTTACGGACGTGATTGTCGATTTTCCCATGTTCGTGTCATTTGTGACCTTGCTTTTCTTAAACCAGTTTAAGTTCTTGATGATCTCGTTTCTTGAACTTCTAAGGTTCATGTTGTAGAACCTAGTTATATCTTTTTGAGTACGATCTACATTTCTCTTCTTTTGTGTTCGTGGCCTTCAACATTCAATCGTAAAGGAATTTATTTTTTTAGTTGATTCCTTATTCTTTTCACCAAATTAGACACACATTTTTGTACATGTGTCAACTATTGTATGTTTGGATTCTTTAAATCTGTGAAGGTCCATTGTAGGGCTTCGCATCAAACAATTGTTTCATTAATGATTTGCTTTATCATTACGTTGCTCGTAATGTTTGCCTTCTAGTCTTGCTATGTTTGGCCAGTGTAGGCAATGAATCCTTTGATACTTCGTCGATGAGTTTCTTTAAAGTCGACATTTCAGTCGAATCGAATTGTTGGAATTTGATACAGCACCTTGCGGTGAATATTCAATCGACTTGGAATAATGAATGATTTTTATTGACATGTCTCACTTTCATCAACTCGTTTGTTATTGCCTTAAATGCAGACACGCCTTGTGGTGTGTAACGAAAAGTTGGTGCACTAGTTGCTTCGTTTGAGGTGCGCCAATTGTATTTGTTGACAGAGTTGTTGTTTACACTTTGCATTCAGTTGATTCTGAAACTTTATTTCGTGCCATTTGTACCGGCAAGTTCGTTGACTGTTTTGTTGTATTACCGTTGGTTCTTGGATGGTATCCTACCTCAAATTTTGAGGGCAAAATTTCTGTAACATGGGGAGGATGTGACACCCGGCAACTTCCGATCTACAATGACGTGATTTTTATAATTTAAAAATAAATATTTATTACAAATATTATTAATTATTGAGTTTCGGAAGTTTACTGATCGTTTTTACAATCGAAACGGCGACCGGTTAAAGTAACGCGATTTAAACGCGTGTTCTGAAAACACGTGTCGGACATCGAAAATATTTATATTTATGCTCGGTTTTGTATTTCGAACAAAACCGACTACTTTTTATAATTTATTAGCGGGCCTAGAATAGAAACCGAGGCATTTTACGTTAAAACGGGTTCGATACGCGGTGCACACCTACCTAAACCTAACCCTAGGTATAAAAGGGCTTAATCCTTCTTCTTCCTCATTTTTGTTGCAGCCGCAACACTTCCTCTCTCTCTCTACTCTCTCTCTAAAACTCTCTCCCTCACCTCTCTCTCTCTCCCTCTCGTTCAGTCTCTCTCTCTCTATCCCTCCCGCATCTCTCTCCCCCCCTCCGTTTTCTGTAGCAGCCGGCCACCATCAAGCCTGGTGGTGGCGGCGCGGTAGTTTCTGGCCCGAAGGGAGATGTGGTGGGTGTTTGGTCCGAGATGGAGGCGGCGGCGCGTGGTTATGAGGCATGAAATGAGCCGTGGTCTTCTGGTTTTGTCGTGCAAAGGAGGAGACAGGGGGAGTGGTGGTTCGGGGTGGAAGACAAAGGTCGTGGGGGTTGCAGAGGTGGAGTGGATGTGGTGCAGTAGGTGACGATGGGGTTCGTCAGGTGCAGGCCAATGATGGTTCGTTTGGGTTGGTCCGGCAGATTAGGGTGGTTCAGTGGCGTCCGGTTATGTGTTCGTGGTTATGGTGGCTCGGGTGTTTGATAGCGGATATTTCGGGTCAGGTTTGGAGGTGAGTCAGGTCTGGGTGGTTGATGGCCGGATGTTGGAGATGGGGTAACATTGTTTCACTGGTTTTGTTGCGGGTCATGATTCAAGTCGGGTCAGGTTTGTGGGTTTCGTTCAGTTGATGTTGGGTTTATTGGTACCGGTTTAGTGGGTTTTGGTGACAGTTTGGATTGTTAGGCGGTGGTTAGCGGCGGATTGTGGTGGTTTCGTGGGTGGTTCAACTCGGGTCAAGTCAGGTTCGTGTTCGGTTTAGATCTCGGGTCAGATCTGGTTGGTTCAGTCCGGGTTATTCGTCGTGTACCAGGTCAGCCCCAAGTGTTGGAGTTTTGGTTGCAGTCTGGCTCTTGGACTCGGGTCAGTTGTGGTTCGGGTCACTTGCTTTCATGTTGCGTTGTTCGGGTCCGGTCTATGACGGTCAACATGCAGATCTGGTCAAACGGCTCGGTACCGGCTACCACGTAGATCGAGACGCGCGCGTACGATTTGGTATACTTGAGTTCATATCCGTTATTATTGTAGATGTTATATATTTATAAATATTGTATATTTGTAAATATTATATATTTATGAATATTATATATTTATAAATATAATGATATGGATGATTAGTTTTAACTCGTGGATGAACCGAATAATAATAAACGGTAACTAAATTATATACAAACGATTTGGTAAATGGTTAATTTGACGTAACTTATATCGGACATCGAACTAAATAACATTGGACTGCTTTGTCGGACTATATTATATATAAATAAGTATAGATAGGTGACGAAACGTATAGTCTCGTGAATCGGAATTGTGGATAAAAGGGCTTGACGAATTGCGTTTGAAAGTTGATTTTGGGGAAAATTGTAGACAACGGGTGTTGTCTGGTTCGTGCAAAAACAGAGGAAACTCTGCCCAAATTTTTATAAAATCAAAGCGTAACGAACTACTATTTCTATAAATAAATTCCCCTAAGTGTTTTGGACAAACAAATCGATATGCTTTTAAGGACTATTTATTCGTAGCAATAAAGATGATTTCCAAACAATATTTGAGAAAAAGTAACAAATGTTATTAATCGGTTTTAATAACTACAATTGTATCTCCTCAAAAAGTATTTCTAAAATAGAATTACACAAAACAAATACATTTATATGATTTATGAGACAAGCTACGATTCAGGATAATTATACGTTTCGGGGTACTAGTCCAACATGGTTTATACACAAATAGTAACAAGTGTGCAACTTGGGTGCTATGTTGTAAATGGGAAATTAAGATAAGTCATTGTCGGTTCGTCGAGTTGAAACGTATTGAGACTCGTGTTGGTACACACGAGTCTAGACAGTCGGTTAGGCTATCTTGTAAGCGATTGATAAGCTAGGCTTATGAGTGATAGACTGTTATGGTGTCCTTTGTTGGTAATTTAGGGCACGAGGAAGTCGGTCGAGGTTTCAGGCTTGTTGCTAGCTTAGCATGGAAATTAAGGTGAGTTCATGACCCCACTTTTTATCTTTTTATAAATGCTTTCGGGGGGAAGACATGCTTCTTTTATGAAAATCTGATGAAATTAAAGTGATCAAGTTTTGGGAAAAGTTTAACATTTCAAACACTTTGAAAAATCATACATGGGAAATCAAATGGGTTGCGTGAGTTTCACGGCCCCACCTTACGCTTTACATTTTGGGGGAGACACACACGTATACTTATTACATAAATTATCATGTTATGCTAGTGTTGATTCGTTTACATACTATACGATACGTAAAGTCCCGGGGAAACCATGAATATGCTGGATAGCATAACGGGGGAAATGTGGATAGATCTATTGGGACTGACAGACCCCACCCGTCGGCTGGGAGCCGGGCGGGTGCATATTGTCTCGGTCATAAGCTTAATCGTTTCGGGCAAAATCATATATCGTTGTCTGTAATGGTTTCCGGTCGTAGTGGTATTATTCATGCGTCTAGCTAACGCTATCATTTCTAACATAGTGATAACATGATGGCTTTCAAAACTTATGGAAATGTTTTCGTAAAACTTTATTCCTGGTTTGGAATAACATAACTTTATTCCCTGGTTTGGGGTTACGTAACTAGTTCCTAGATTTGGACTACTTAGATTTCGGGTTGAAATGATTTTGGATTAAACTTAACTTTTGGTTTCGCAAACTTATGAACTCACCAGCTTTATGTTGACTTTTTAAGCATGTCTTTCAGGTTTAACTTTGGTAACGGCACGGTTGGAGTGGGCGACGTCTTGGGATCGGGGATCCTAGAGGGTTAGACATGGCGTTCAGGAAACATAAGAGTCTTAGATGCAACTTTCCGCTGCGCGGCGAAGCTACCAAACGTCACAACCGACGAGGGAAAAGTCGGGGTGTGACAAAATATATATTTTAAGGGAGGGAGGAAGAGAAGACAATTGGGAAAAAAATATAATTTTGCCCATGACTTGATCAAATTGCCTCTGTTTTAACTTCAAAAAGTTAACTGAGTTAAGTCTTTAGACCGTTTTGGCCTATTTCTTCAAAAGTCAGGGACTGTTCAAGCAATTTTTAAAAGTTTGGACTGAAGTGACATATTGGCCAAACCATAGGGACGGTTTTGGTAATTAACTCATGTTTTTTCCTATTGACATTATGGTATGTATTCAGACCATGTGTAGTGGGGGTGAAATTTGGAGCCCCTCACTTGGTAATTTTTTGACAAGTGTCATGTGGGTCCTACTAGGGGCTTGAAAGGGCTTGAAATTTACAAGGAGTGTAGTGGTGTGCAGTGTGCTAGCGTGTGAATGTGTGTATAAAGATATTAAATTTGAATTAAAAAAAAGGAAAAGTAAGTTGCTAGAGGAAGATTGGGTAACACCTTTCCATTGGAAAAAAAAGTATGCTAAATATACAAATGACTATACATATATATATACATATATACCAAATATTTTACCATTACCTATATTGCATTTATCTTTTCTTCACACACCCTTTTCTCCCCCCCCCCTCTCTCTCTCTCTCTCTCTCTCTCTCTCTCTCTCTCTCTCATTTGATTATAAATAAATTCTCAATCTTTTTTCACATCCCCCATTTTTTACATACAGAAAGATAACTTCACATCAAGATTTCTTTATCAACACCGATAATATTAAATGTAATTAAAGAGGGTAGTATTAAGGAGGATGAACATGCCCTCAGTTCTTATTACCCATCCTCTTAGATCTTAACTATTTCCTTTCAAGACTTACCATTTGGGTATATTTATTTAACTTTCTTTTTATGTAATTTGATGGGAATTCATCAAAAGTTTGTATCTTTGTTTGATTGCTTTCCTTAATTGTCATTAGATTGGTTGTTTTTGAAGGATCCTATGTTTTCTTGATTGAATATGATGTTAATTGTATTAATATGATCTGCATTTTCATTCCATGGATTTGGATTATTGTGATTGTTTTTTGTTAATAAGTTTGGAACTTGTTATGCTCAATTTTATATTTTGTATCAATTGTTTATAATGATGATGATGATGATCAATTGTTTATAATATTAGGCAGATTGTGAATTTATGGGAATTTAGGGAAACGGATTGTTAATGGATTGATTTTGATTTGCAGAAAATGCAATCGGATCTTGGAAAGTTATTCATCGGTGGGATAGCGTGGGATACGAATGAGGAACGGTTACATGAGTATTTTAGCAGTTTTGGTGAGGTTTTGGAAGCTGTGATCATGAAGGATCAGACCACGAGACGTGCTCGTGGTTTCGGCTTTGTGGTCTTTGCAGATCCTGTTGTTGCTGAGAGAGTTATCAAGGAGAAGCACTATATCGATGGACGAATGGTAAGTTCGTTGATCATAAGATTTTGAAGTGATTAATATGATATGACGGTATTAAAGATTTATACAAATGTTAGGTTGAGGCAAAGAAGGCTGTTCCTAGAGAAGATCAGAGTACAATGAGTAGAAACAGTGGTAGCATTCAGAGTTCTCCTGGTTTGAACCGAACACGAAAGATATTTGTAGGAGGTTTGGCATCGACAGTCACTGAAAGTGATTTTAGAAGGTACTTTGAGCAGTTTGGCACAATTACGGATGTTGTTGTTATGTATGATCATAACACACAAAGGCCAAGAGGTTTTGGATTCATAACTTATGATTCCGAGGATGCGGTGGATACAGTATTGTTAAAAACTTTCCATGAGCTAAATGGTAAAATGGTTGAGGTGAAACGTGCGGTTCCAAAAGAGCTTTCATCGAGTCCTAGTCGAATAATACTTGGTGGTTATTCTTTTAGGATGGGTAGAGCTAGTGGTGTACTTAATGGCTATGCTCAAGGACCATATTCTCCTGGTGCGGTTGGAGGTTATGGTGTTAGGATGGCTGGTAGCGGTGGGTTTGGCCCATTTGGTTCTGGGTATGGAATGGGATTGAACTTTGAACCTGGAATGACAAGCCCAAACTATAATAGAAGTTTGAGCTATGGAAGGGGAATGAGCCCGAGTCCTTATTTTGTTGGGAATACAAATCGATTTGCAGGTCCTATCGGTTTTGATGGTGGCAATGGTGGTGGGAATAGGGGGAATGCTTCTTTTTTTAGTTCAAATCCTCAGAATTTGTGGGGTAATACCGGGGCTAACTATGGGTCAAATTTGACTGGGTCGAGTGCTATTGGTGGTGGTATATTTGGGAATGCAGGTCTCAGTTGGGGTTTTAACCCGATTACAAATCAAGGCAGCGGGAATGCTTCTTCTCAAAGTAGGAACCTTGGTTATGGAGGTGAGAACGGTTATGGGTTAGGGGTTGATGCGTATGGTAGAAATGCTACTATTAGTGAGGTGCAGACATCATCGTATGCCGTTGCTAATGGTAGCTATGAAGTACCTTTTTCAGACTTTTATGTCGGTGGAAATTGTGGTAGTGGTGATGGTGGTGTTAGAAACTCTTTATATGGTGGAGACCCAACATGGCGGTCAGGAAATAGTGAACAAGATAGGTCTGATTCGTTTGGTGAATACAGGGTAGGTGGTGGTTCTGATGTCCATACTAGAAGTCCTCCTGGTTATGTTGATGTAGCCAAACAACAAACAACAGAGGTATGACTAATCTTCAAAGCAAAGCAAAGCAAAACAAAGCAGAGCAAACAAACAAATGTACCCAGAGATTTTCATTCATAGTGTAGCTATTGGTAGGGTTTGTGGCGGGAAGCAGACAAACCTTTCCTCTATATAAGTGGATAGAGAGGCTCCAAATTAAATACCCTTTTTTTACATGTACCGTATAATGATATGGATAACACAAAACAAAGCTAAAAGAATCATAGTTACAAGTAACCTCCATGCCCATGTACTAATAAAGATTACTCTTTGAACGTGTTATAGATTACAACTCACATAAACATGAGTCAAACAATCTGCATTTCCAAACTCCCCCAAAACAACTTATTATTGTATTAAAACACAAATCCTATACATTCTCTAATGAATAACACATCTTTTAATGTTTACTAATGTTTCCATTTCACTTGTTGCAGGAAATCTTGAATAGTTTGGAATTCAAAGCGCTTCAATAGATAAATCTTGGTGTATCAAGTGAACAAACTTAAAAAAGTAAGTTCTTTCCTAGAGATGATTAGGATTATAAGTGAGTTATTTTTGTGTCTTTTAAGGATATATAGTTTGATTTTGACTTAGATTTTTGTTGTTTTTGAGTGAGATGTAACATTGTCTGCAGCGTATAGTCAAGATATGTGTCATCTTGCATCTCTGGTTATGCATACAAAATGATAGATGATGATTTTTCGTTTTCAATTTTTTTATATGTTACCTTAGATGGCAAAAACTTGTAGTTTATTGTCTCATGTTTTCATATTTTAGAATATGCTTTTGTGTTTTGTTTGGCATTGTTGTGAGAATCGCATCAAGATTCTTGTTAGTTTTGTGAAACATTTGAAGGATAGTGATCTAGGGTTCACAGTTATGTACTTATGTGTTTGATTTTACTACACACATTTGTATGGACTATTAACTAGTTGTGTTTTGACTTTTTTTTAGTCATGACACACAAAATTCCATATATATAGTTTTTGCATATATGTGATTTTTACAGAATACTAAAGATTCTAGACAATGATACCAAATTTGCACATGTCTTTCCCGATAATTCTAACATGCAACAAGTTTTCTAGTTGCATTCACCAATTAAACATGCTTAGCAACTTTTAGACATCATAACATGGTTTCCAAACTAGTCGTCATCATCATCGTACTCAGTTAATCCTGCCAACAACAAAACTAAGGTAGGGTCCGAGGAGGGTAAAATGTAGACAACCTTACCTCTACCCTGTGGGAATAGAGAGGTTGCTTCTAGTGAGACCCTTGGTGGTCGAATGTCGCGGTCCGGTCAAAAATAAGATTTATAAGTCCTAATTACCTCTAGCTATGTAGTAGTGGCAATAAGGGTGTTCAACCACGAAGAGTTTGTGGTCAGTGAATGTTGTTTAGTTGATTGAAAAATGTTACTTTATGAAGATGCTAAATTAATTATGAAGATGTAAATTGTTCATTTAAGAAATTTGATTTGAGAAGGGTTTGATTATTTAGTAGACTTGAAATTGAAATGTAATGGAAATGATAATTGAAAATGATTTGTAAACAATTGATAATAAAATATCACACCCGGGTTTCAACAACTGAAGTCTAAGGTTTCACAAATGGGTTAAACAATTCATATGCAATTGGTATTAACAGATTGAATGTTCAATAGGCTTAGGTATCAAGAATCATCAACATCAAAGATGGACAATAATATACTTCATTACACTAGAACCTACAATCCTAATTTCATGTCAAAGCATATAACCATGTTCATTTCACTTGCAATTGAAATAAGAACAATTATCATAAGTGAATTCAACACAAAATTAAAACATTCAACAAGATTGTTCAAACACACAATTACAAAATTAGGAGTTTAGAAATACCCAAATGTTTACACCCGAGTATGATGCAAGAGAATTAGCCACTCATAGCCATGGAACTTGATTCTTCAAAGTTGGGTCTTGAATCTTCAATCTTGAAAACTTGGAATTAGAATTATTTGAATGATTTTGAATTTTTTTTGGGGAATTGATTGGGATGAATGGTATCAAGTAATGGTGAAAGAGATACTCAATCATGAGCCTTCAATGTGTTTTTAAGCTGTCCAAAACGAAACCCCCTACTTTGATCTTCATAAAAGGCATTAAAATTGAGATTTGACTGACTGTGACTGTAACGTCGTCGACGCCAGTGGCGTTGGCGATGCCGGGACTGTTTTGGCTATGGTGTTTGTTGCTGTCCCACATTGATTTATGCCCCTTCCTACGTCATTGGCGTCGGCCACGCCAAAATGCTCCGGAGTGTCCGTTTTTAGCCTTTCTTGCCCGGTTGATCTTTCCTTGTACCTCAGAGATGTCCCAAAGCTCCAAAATCGCACTCTTTTCATGTCAAACCTGTAATTCATAAAACATCTCAAAGTAGTGCCATTCCATAATCTTTCTATCTTAATTAAACGTTTTAACTTTGTTAACTCTTGTGTTTTCACCAACCCATCACTCGGCTCGATAGTGATTTTGCATCAAGCCATGGACAAAAGGCACATAACACTAAGCAATCAGGGCAAGCCCAATTGGTGCATGTGCCCCCGTATCGTTTGGCTATTAGCACCACCACATGATGCATGATTAACAATCCACTGTTTTTAACGTTATTTTTACGAAATCAGTAAAATAACGTTAAAATTAAAGAAATTTTACTGCTGCACCTGTCAGCGGGGCTAAGCTTACAAACTAGTAATGGTGTTAATTTCGGTCACTCATAAAACATCATCTCTTTGGATCTAATGCCACTTCTAAGCAAAATTCTTGATAGATTGAGATTTACAATAGCTCTAGGGTTCATACTTCATACACTTCTTGAAGCATCATGCATGATACAATCGTTTCTATCCGATCGATTCTAAAATAAAACTACTTCTTGATTGATTTATTTTTAAATTTCAAATTCATTGCACTCTTCTTTTCTCTCTATTTATATTTTGTCTAGTATTGCACATATCCATTTATTTTATTATACAATTCTAATACCTCTTAACCTTGTGTCTTTATGTAACTTCAATTCTTATTGTTACAATCACGAAAGCGGTGGTGGAGTGGTTAGGGAGAGGCCTGGTGTACTTATTGACCCAGGTTCGGTTCCTGCCCTCCACATTAGTTTTTATGGTACCTGGTGATGATGGGATACTTAGTTGTGATAGCTAGTTTAATCCTTGAACTGAACGGGTTTTACGTCACCGCACTATCATGCCTTCGGGCGAGTGTTCTCTGGCTTCGGCCCTACGTGTGGCTTTTCCCCAGTTCGATTAGCGAATGTATCCCGATGTGGTGAACTTCGCCAATAGCCCATTTGGAGGATTCTTTGGCCGTTCAAAAATAAAATAAGATAAATCTTATAAGGGCACCATGAATGTATTTAACATGATATGGAAATGCTGATGTGGTGAATCGATGAAATGGATGCTGATGTGGTGAATCGGTAAAGGGAACACCGCCCTCCTGGTTCACCCCTCTCTTTCTCTCTCCCTCATTATTTATTTGATAAATTATTTAAACTTGTTGACAAAAATGATGGATTTTCATGGTTTAGAGATAAAAAGGATAGGATGGAAAAATTGTAATGTAAAACTAATGTGACATTGTTGCTTAGGCCATCCGTAGTGAGCTTTATGGGGGCTCCATGGGGGTGCTATGATTAAAAACTTGATGGCCATCGTGAGTGTTATTGTCTGGCAATTGGAACATTGGAATGTATATATGACCGTTGAACGGTCATTTGGTTAATTAAAAAAAACAAACAACCAATTATATATAATGTGACACCCCGCATTCACAACATTTTACTTAACTAGGGTTAGTTAGGTGAGTCACACGTTGCACTGTTATTGGTTAATAACTACATGAAACGGTAATTCAGAGAATTACCAGACTACGTACACGAGTATCGAACCCCGGACGTTGGCGAAATAACAAAATAAATAATTGTAAAATTGTTGTTTAATATTATTTGCAATTATGTGCTTGTGTGGAATTATTTGTGAATTTATATGCAATCATGTTTATTTAAGCAAAACGTGTCACCGAACTCGTAACCGAAACCCGACGAACTGACAAGATAGCTCAGGTCTAAAAAATAATTGGGTTAAATATTGGTGGTGTGGAATTAGTGGTTAAGACTCAAGGCCCAAAAGAAATAATAATAATAATAATAATAATAAAAAAACATAAGTTGGACTCGACCCAATGCGGAACCAGGCCCAGCCTAATCTGGAGGTCGTCGAAGCCCGCGACCGCCGTACCCAATCCCTCTGCGGCCCGCGGGGGAGCGGTTTTCATGGAAAACAAGCTTAGGCCTTCTATAAATGATTTTAAACCCCATTATTCTCATAAACACAACCCTAATCATCCTTATCAGCCTCCATACAAATATTATACCCCATAACCTCTACCATAACTATAATCGATCAAGTTTTGGAGCTTTACTTGTGTTTTTATCACCCGAACGAAGAGCTTTAGGTATATTATCAATCCTTTTGTGTTTAATCTTCTTTATTATGTTATAAACACCATAAATAAGTTTGTCCAGGTCTGAGATGGTTTTGTAAAGATTAAAACTTGAGTTTTCTAAAAGATTAATATGTAAAACATGGAGTTTTATGATTGTTATTTGATATGTTTGCATGGTAATGATTATTGAACATATAGGGTTTGTAGATGCTAATATTTACGATGAATCTTGCATGTTTTGATCAGGTTAATGTGTGATGGATCTTGTATGATGTTTATTTGATGACCATGATCGATAATATACATATAGGGTTTGTTAAAATTAAGATTTTTACATGTTTAAAATTGGACAGAATACATAGGTCAATTTGTAGGCTGTGTAATGTGACCTTAAACTATTTGTTTTGATTGTTTCTTGACATGAAAATGTTTTATATGGTCTTAGCTTTCTGTACTGGGTAAGATTGTGCGATTTGGTTATCGTTTGATGTGTTTTTGAAATTTTATACAAACATGGGTCTAAACTGATTTTCGGATTAATATTTTGGGTCAACTTTAAACAACCATAACTCGAGTTTTGCAAGGAGTTAAGTCACGAAATTTGGTCAGTAGATAGGTACATGGATAATTCGGTTTTTACAAGTGGTTTCATCCCATTTGGATGAATACACGATTTTTGAGAATTTTTCTCTTAAACTGACCTGATGTGAATGTTTTCAGAACCTAGCTATAGTAAACGATTTTTCATAATTTTTCTATATGGATTTGTCACAAAAGAAAACTATGGGCATGTCGACTGGACTACTAGAAATATTCAGTAAAATTTTAAAGTCTAATATGTTGTGTATTTTTCATAAAATCGTTTTGACAACGCATAATCTGTCCTAAAAACACAGATTTTGATATATGTGCATAAGTGTTTCTTTGAAGGATTGTATGACTCGGTTATGACTTGAAATTGTATATACACTTGTACGAGACCTATATGGCATGTATAATTGATAATAAACATGATGTTCACCAACGGTTTCATAGGTTTATTTGTGCATGTAGTTACACTAGGTGTCACTTAAACGTTTTCACATTATTTAACGTCTTGGACATACGAGTTTTGTGGTGTATTGTGTATACACATATACTCACATAGTGGCACATATAATAGGGAGTCGTTAGCACGTCCTTATTACTTGCGGATTTTGGATTTAGCTTTTGCAGCCTAAGGTGAATTTCACTACTTTTTCTCAAAGGCATGTGTCTCGGGTTTAGAGACACACATAAATTCCTGGTTGGGAATTGCGTATTTTCTAGTCCAGTTTGGGGCTACTTTTATCCCGGGTTTGGGATACATTGATTCACGGGGTGAATCGGATTTTACTAGTTTCACATCTTTGTCCTTGATGAACTAAACCATATAGTAAATGAGTTGCCGAGTTGGTAAGCGGGTTATTAGTTGAAAGTGCTATTAGGTTTGACAAACCTCACACTGTGCTGGGAGCCAGGAGTGAACTGTGACTTTACACATTATCATTGTTGATAGGAAATGATGTGAGACACTTTCTCTCACTGTTGTGGGTGTCTGTTATTTAGCAGTTCGGTATTAACTGTGTTTAGTTATCATGAGTGGGTTAGCTACCTCTGGCATACGCTGAACTAGTGACTTACATGGTTTTGGTAACCTAAACTTTTACTTACTTTACTTTGTGAACTCACCAACTTTATGTTGACACACGCTAGCATGCTTTTGCAGATCGCTAGGTTGGAGCACACATAGGTCATGCATCATGTTTGTCATGGGATTTCAAACACTTTTAAACTATTTTATCATTTACATTTATTTTGGTTTGGGCGCGTTTGTTTTGCACATAACTACTTAAATTAACTGTTTGATTTCACTTCCGCATTTTTCTTAAAACTTATGATTGGTTGATAAACTTGGTTTTTGAAAACGAACTAAATGGTTTGGGCATTTAGAGTCGTTCATATGACTTATGGCTATGGGATCCTAGTATGTCACGCGCCTCGCGATATAAACCTCGCAGTGAAAATTTGAGGGTGTAACATATAATCAAACATATCATTCAAACAAGTACATTTCTACACCATCTCTAACATATACATTCAAACATATCACCCTTTAATCCATCTTTACACCATTTAATTTTATACATTCACTACATTTTAATCATCTAAACCATGAACCCATTCAATCTTGGTTCCGTTCCTCCTCAATCAACCAACGATCCTAACCAACCCGTTGCTTTGGGTTCGGTTCAAAACCAAGCCGGTTTTATGAACATCCTAAACCAACCCATGGGATGGGACCCGAACACATATAACTTCAATATGGGATGTTTCGGGTCATAGCAAGTCTTTGGCTCACCTTAAATGTTCGGCTCCTCACAATTATGGCAAATGAAGCCCAACTTTGTTCCCGAGACATAACCGATAAACGTGGAGGAGAAGCCGGAGAGCGACAAACCGCGAGGCAAAGAAAACATAAAAAGAAGGAAACCAAAACCTGCGCGAAAAAAAAACATACAATTGTGGGACGACGAAGAGGAGTAAGCGTTAGCCCGAACGTGGATTGACGTATCAGAGGATCCCATAGTTTGTAAGATATATATTTTGTTGTTATCTTATACATATTATTTTTAACGCGCGAACTTATATATATATATATATATATTTGTTTATTTTTTAGCGAACTACCAAAATAAAGGCGAGTTTTGGAAACGAGTCCGGCAAATATTTTTTGGTCTTGCAGGTCGGGGGGAAATTACCGGGGCCCGGATTCCGTATCGGGCAAGTGGAGCGATATTAACAAAAAATGCACAAACTTTCAAGCCATTTATCAACACACAAAGTTAGGTTGAAAAAGCAGCAATGGGCCAATGGCGATGAGATGATCTTGAAGGCGGCTTTGGATGAATATCGGGCCACATATGGGAATTTCCCGTACTTAAAGGTTTAGAGGCTCCTGCGTAATAGCTCCAAATGGACCAATGTCAAACCGACGGTTGGAACTTCTTCATCTAAGTTTAAAAATATGAAGCTTACAAAAAGGTTAAAGACCTCCGACTCGGTTGACCCCGAAACGCCAACATTTGAACTCGAAATATCGACTTATACGCCGAAGAAAATCCGTTTTTAGGGGAGAGGAAGGGCGGATGAGATAGCATGTCCGCCTGGGCGAAAGGTTACTCGAGCCCCCAGAATGGAGTCATCGTCGGCGGGGGTAGCCGAGTTGAATCAAGCGTTTCCGAGATGAACCAACGCTCTTAAGACATACGCAACATCGGGGCTCAACGTATCCAAGACAACCGAGAGGTGGTCAAGCTTATGAGGAATCCACAATTTGAACTCGACTTTGAGTTTTACGCGAGGTCGCATGACCACTTAACCGGCAAACACTTGGAAATGTGTTTGAAACGCAAGGCCCAAATCGAGAAAAAAATATAATATATGAGTATTTGGTATTTTTATTAGTATTTTTATTTTTTAGGTATTTGTAATTTTCTTTTTTTAGTATTTATAATGTTTTTTTTATTTAATGGAAGTGTGATTTCTTATTTAATTATTTAAATTTGTTTATTTAAATAAAAAACAATAATTAAGCAATGATTACTCAATGATATATAAAGTCTTATAAAGCCCCTCACCTACTACACAACTACATTAGACTGTCCGTTGTGGCCCGCGAGCAAGCTGTCGTGAGCCATAGCATTGTCCGCGTGGATCGCTCGGCCCATAACATATTCAAGTGACCGGTGCCGGTAGCGAGGCCATATTCAAAAAAGTAGCCGTTGGCTGCCAGCCAACGGTCAACTTTTGAAAATTATATATATATTTAGGTAAAGTTTATATTGGAAACCCATGTTATAGTGAAAACTCTGGAAACTCTAACTTCCCGAGCTTTTTTTCATATGAAAATTTTAGGGTATGTAATATACATGATTTTAAGCATTTTGAGCCAAAAAAATCAAAAAAGCGCCGAGCACTTTTTAAAAAAATAATTGAAGAAACAAATAGTCTCACCTCCGGTTAGGGATTGTAAGATTATAAGTTACTACAGGGTTGATCCTTCACTAACAGCTACGGCTTGGGGATACCTGCAAATAAGAGTGAAAGTATGGGTGTGGAGACGACTACTCAAGGTAGTTGTTTATAACAAAAACGGGGTGAATGGGGATACTATCTAGTATGATAGCTCTCCAGGTCAGTAGAAAGTGTCCTCTCCTATTGGGGATGTGATCCCTTTTATAGGAGAGTCCGTATGCCACAATTACCCAAGTCCTAACCGTGGTTAGGTTGTCTCCATCACCCTTAATTGTGTTAATAATGTGATATATGGAAAGCTAATTTAAAGGGAACAGTGGAATCGAATACCGCCTTAACTGGTGTAGTTACGTGATTCATGCATGGCTATTGACCATGCATGATATTCGCCTTGACCGGCCTTTGACTGTTGACTATGTATTTAATGAGTTTTGACCAAATTCTGCGCATAGCTTTCTTCCGCGCGCCAGTGTTGTGCCGGGATTGGGTATGCGGAATGGTATATTCAGTACCCAATCCCATCAATAATAATAAATAAGTTTTCGGGTAACACATTGTTAACACATGTTAATTTCGCTTAACATGTTTTACCCGAAAACTTATTTTTTTAAAAAAAAAAAAAGTGCTCGGCGCTTTTTTGATTTTTTTGGCTCAAAATGCTTAAAATCATGTATATTAAATGCCATAAAATTTTCAGGCCTTAAAAAGCTCGGGAAGTCAGAGTTTCCAGAGTTTTCATTATAACAAGGGTTTTCTCTGGATCCCTACCCTATATATATATATATATGTATATATATATGTATATATGTATATATATATATGTATCAACACTAATTTTTTTCTACCAAAAAGTATTACATCAGTTTTCCATCTTCAAGTTCACAAATGGCAAACCAAAACCCAAACCCAAATCCAATTCCGCCCCCACAAAACCGTGTGCGACCACCAAGCTGGAACGTGGAGGAAGAACCCGCGTTGGTCAACAGTTATATTGCTATTCGAGAACAAAAAGGAATTGATCGAATGCAAACTTTTTGGAGCGCGGTTGTGACAAGATTCACTGAACAAATGGGTGACAACATTCGTTCAAGGGATGCGATATATGGAAAGTATGTATCTTTACAGACGAAGTGCACAATATTTGAGTGATTCTTCGTAAATGCGGTAAACGACAATCCGGGTTTAAACAAAGATGAAGCGATTGAAGAGGCCCGTAACCAATACCGTGTCATACACAATGATAACTACCCGAGTGTTGAGGTTTGAAGAGCTATGAGAGCACGATTTCAACAATAGTCGCGTTTCTACTATTTATTTATGTTTTTAAATTATGGGTTGATGTTATTTTATAGTTTTTAATATTTATGTAACGTTTATTTGAATATTTATGCAATGTAGTTTTTAAAAAAAATTAAAAAATGCAAAAAAAAAAAAAAAAACATGATAAAGCTATCGCTCAAGGTGAGCGACAACAGGATCAAGTGAGCAAGAGTCACACTTTAGTCAGTGCCACGTCAGTGCTTACTTGTCTTATTTTGATATGATAATGTAACATCGCGTGATTTTTAATTTTCTTGTATTTTAAATTCTATATTTAACAAATTCCAAGTTCGCCTTTACTCGTTTCTTTTATGTTACTCCTACCCATTCATGACGAGTCGCCATTATATTTTACCCTATTCAATTTAGGCGTTATAACAAGGAACTTATTTAATTAAGATCTTAATATATACTTATTATTAATAAAACACACACACACATATATATATATATATATATATTAATAATACTTCTAGTTAAAAAAAAAACAACGTAAATTGAATTCATGAATTGAAAAACAACATTTAGACATTTCAACTTTCCGTCGTTTTGTTTAATTTTTAATATTATTATTATTTTTTTTCTTTTAAATATATATTTACCACTCAATTCACTTCTAACTACCCTAATTAATTCATTAAATACTCAACCCTTTCACCCCAACTATAAATACACCACTCCCTTACCGCTCTAACACTTGCTAAATCCTAAATTCTCTCTAAACCTCCCAATTCTTCAAGGAAATTCCAAGTGTGGAAGTCCACTTCTAAGTGAGTTTTCTCATAAATTCCAACTTTATTCTTCTTTCTTCACTTCTTTTCTTCTTCTAACCTCTTGGAGAAACCTCTAGGACCTAACTCTTGTTTTCTTCTTCTAACCCCTTATAACCCCTGGGACACCAAAATGAGGCCTCAAAGGTGGTTCATCTTCTATTGTTTTTATGTACTAGAAGGTTAGTTGAAGTGATACCAACCAAGTTCACCAACAACTTAATGTTGGATGGACTTGTGCTATGGTTAATGGTTGACAAAGGAAAGCCAAGGCTCTTCCAAACTAAGTCACCATACACTACTTTAACCCTATAGTTATATTATGTAAATACTAAAATATATACTTTCAAAACTCTATTAATCTATTAACTTGGAAGGTTTGCGGATACATCCCTACCTTACCAATACTTGACTCTCTTGACCATCTGAATCACCTTTATGGTGGTTTGTGTTTTGGTTAGCCTTAAAGGCACTACTTGACTCTCATGACCATCCGAATCACCTTTATGGTGGTTTGTGTTTTGGTTCGCCTTAAAGGCAATGCATGACTTCCTTGTACTCTTGAATCTTCCTCCGAATCTAAATTCATTTTTTTTCTTTTCTTAACTCTAGTCTAACCGGAGCTAAAATCCTCATTTCTCAAGACTCATTTTTGAGAACTTAACAAACGCACCCTAAGGTGAGTTCATACTTGTCCCCTTTTTACTCTTTAACACTTTTGGGGCTCAACATGTATCCTATGCAAACATACACTAAACACTTTCATACTCACATGCTCAATCTACTAAACATGCTTATAAACTATGCCATGCTAGAATTTAGACTTTACATACAAATGCCGCTTAGCATACAACCCCCTTAACATGTATAGCGCTATAGGAGTAGCACCCCGCCCCCTAACTGGGTCATGTTAAGTTTTACCGGCCTATCGCTTCGGTGTTAGGTCAAGCAGTGCAAACATGTGTTGATTATGCCTTTTGTATGATTCTATGTGTGCAAAGCTATATCATGACAATTTGAGTAAAGTATTTTAATACTATGTATGTAAACCAAAACTAGTATGCTCACCAATACTTTATGTGTTGACGAATATTTTATACATGTTGCAGGAAATATTTGATGCGATGTCTCAAGAAATCTTGTAGGGATGGACTTAGAAACGCACCAATTTTATTATCATTATGTTGTTTGTTGTATTTCCTTTTCTTGAACAATTTGTATTTCCAACTTTGGAATGCTATGAAATGAAATTTCCTTAAATCAATTTGTCACAATTCTAGTATCATGAAGTCTTTGAACAATCTATCACAAGTCGCGCCTCGATGTATTCCGCCATCGGTTGGGGTGTGACAGATAAAGTATTGGCTAGAGGTGAGACGCAACACTTAGTCTTATATAAAGCCTCCATAAAACCCCTTATCTCACTTTGTTAATATTTTAATCTATGGATTCCCGTAAAGCCCTCACTACACATACTTTTATGGATTGTAAAGTGGTCTCGTGAACCATTTTGCTGGTTGTATCTACCGTGCTGGTAACCGTTTTTTATTTTTTTAGTTAAATTAAATCAGTTTGTTTACTATAACCGTGTGTGTATCTTTTTTTTGTTATTGTATTTTATTACCGTGTGTTTTAAAAATAACAAAAATAAACTAAAACAAAATTAAATAACAAAAAACATAAGCATAATTCATTAAATATTTAAACATTAATCAAAATACATAAAAACATAAAAAATAAAGCTTAAGGCTCGCTCATGAGGTTCCACGCCTGAATATGGTCAAATGTGCTGCGGTAACGACCCGCATAGGTTGCCTGAGTCATCTCCACAGCAATCTCATCCCTAATGCCCGGGTGGCGGCTCATTGTGTGCTCGTACAATGTCGTCCACCAATCACACTTGACGTTTAGATCGGCCCATTTTCTTTGCAGACTCTCGATTGTGCGGCCACTTGGGCCGACATGTTGATTGAAGTCACCCAAAACACGGTCCCAGAACCCTGTGTCCCTGGAACCCGACCATGGGCGGCATTGGCGTTGCAAGGATATATGGGTCGTTTTGTGCGTCTCTGACGCACACAACCCAGGGCGATTTCTTCGTTTTCTGTCCAACGGGTCATTCTGATGTTGTGTGGTGGGGGTGTTCTTGATATTGTGTTGATTTGAATTGTGTTTTCACCACCGTCGTATGCTAGTTTTTATAGTAAAAAATCCAACCGTATTGAATGTAAAATTAAATATAATCTGACGGTTAGATTAGACCGATATTAATGGAAATAAATATGTTTTATCGTGTTGGCTGGAGACGGTTGAAATTAAATCGTGCTGACGGTTTGGTGATAAAACCGTGTGAGTTTAAAAAAAAGGTTATATTTGTATTTAAATGAAAAAAAAAAAGAATAAGTGGAGTGCTGCCACTAAAAAAGTGTTTTAGTGAATTAATCAGTGAAATGATGTGGCAATGCAAGATTAGTTAAAATCAGTTAAGTGAAAAACCTTCTCTACGACCCCCTAAGATAAATTAAGTTTGGGTACTTTTTTTTTTTGAACAGCAAATTTTTGTACCACCTTATTTCCACCTAACCTTGCATTTACAAAGATTTAAACCCACAACCTCACATTTATAAAAGGGGACACCATACCACTAGACAAAGAGTTCTCGCTACAAAATTCAGTTGAAGATGTAGTATTTTTTTTATTATCAAGATTCGGGCTTAGGCACTAATTGCGGCTATATTAGGGGTAGTAGACTAGTAGGGTATCCACTTTATACAGAGGTGGTGGTTGACAACATTGAGGAGATGAAGAAATAGTGTTGATTGATGACTACCAAAATAACCACATAAACGTGTTTCTACAAAACTTGGTATGGTTTGGATACTATCATTTTTTTCATTATTTTGTTACATAGAACTTGAGCTTTTCTTGTTACGCGGTGGATGTAATGGCATACAGAAATAGTCTATAATCTTTTGCTAACACGTTAATCAACTATTTTCAAACAATGGCGAAATCAGAATTTATTGGTCTACGTTGACGGTTGATGCACTCAAAATTTTTCTTACATACCAAGGTCATCTTTTTGACGATAAGATGTCTCCTTAATCAATGGCCGATTTTTTTTGTTCGAGTAGGCTAAGATTGATATTAAAAATGGCTTCGCATTGCATCTAGTAAAATTAAGTGATTGAGATTTTTAAGGTAATTCATGGTCATGAAATGACAACATCGTTCAACAACCGTTTAGGAAATAATAGTTCAATTATTTAATGTAATAATGAAATTAGATACATATCTCTCTTCTTCTTCTTTTTTTTTTTTTTTTCCTGCTTTTCACTTTGTTTTTTCTAACGTGGTATGTATAGATTGATTTTTTTTTTTAAAGTTAAAAAATCTAAATGGTTGGAAGAAAAATCATAATATGTTTGTAAATAGTTTTATTTTATGGGATTTTTGACTGTATTTTGTATCTTTTATGTTTTTATAACTCGGATATTTTTAGTAAAATTAAGGAATTCCAATAATAAGTGTAATTGCTATTGTAGTTTTTTTTTCAAAATTTGTTGACAGCTCAACACATGTTTGTAAGGACAATATAGTATAAATTGAAGATACGTTTGATCAATGAAGACTTTGGTGAAACAGATGGTTATTTTATCTTAAAAAACTGTTAAAAAATATGATTAAATTTTGAAGCAAAAATCTGACCACAAGTTCAGTTGAACATTAGGGGTGTTGAGGGGTAAATATTAATTACGATTTCGCGTACTGCATATAAACATTTTGTTATAAATTTAATTTCACAATCTTCTTATTGAATCAGAAAAATATGTCTTATTGTTATAAGGACTCAAGTGATTTATACGTAAATAATTGATTTAGTTTCTTCAAAAGTGTGTAAAAGTATTCTTTAACTTGGATAATTATGAAATAGAGCTTAGTAACACATGTTTATAACAACATCTGTTTGAAGGAAACTGTTGAAGAAATCTCTGTTTGAATCAACAAATGTTTGTAGTAACAGCTGTTTTAGAAAGATCTCCTTAACAGACCCTCGGCACTTGAACAGACGTTACTAAACACAATTTTTCTTGCAACAGATTATTGACTTCTTAATTTCGTGTTTAGTAAACAGACCGTAACAGTTGGTCCGTTAATATTTTTATATTTTGCGGGAGTATAATTGTCTTAAAAAAAAATACTCTTCCCGTGTCATCAGAAGTTTGTTTAATCATCTGTTACTGCCTTCATCAGTGGATAATCATGAGTTGTTTCATTCATCAGTGGTTGCAAAACGCAGAAACATAACCATCAATGAATGGATTTGCAGCTTTAGTTGGATTTAGGGGATCTTCTGTTTCTTATTTAACATCTGTTATCCCAACAGAACTCTTATTCGTCTGTTGATTTATCTTTCCGTGGTTGTAATACCCTTCAGTATTAAACATCTGGTCAGTACTATTAACACGTATCGAGAGAGGAACAGATCTTGCTAAACAGATTTTGCTTACAACAGACGATTGGCTTCTTGATATGGTCTTTAGTAAACAGAACTTAAAATATGATATAATATTCCCGTGTTTTCACATGGGATTTCACCTAGTTATAATAATTGAAAGCAATAAATCCCTCATGACACTCAAAGAGACCAACCTCTACCTTGAATGTGCCATGTGGCATTAGGTAATTTTAGAAAAAAAATTAAAATCAAAATTGGATATTTCTCTCTTATGTTTCCTCCTATAATTTTTAAACGTTAATATATATACGAGATTTAAAAAAAAATTACACCAAATTAACAAGCGTTTTATTATCTTTCCAACAAGCACCATAGTGCGATAATAAAAAACGGGGAAAAAAGCGACTATTTTTTGTGGGGTTTTGTTCATACTGGAAAAAAAAAAACACAACGAGTTTAAGTAATTTATTAATCATGTATACACATGTCACTAATTATGTTTAAACCAATAAATATGAATTCTATTTTCATCAGAATATGTTAAAATCACCCATTTCAACAAAAAAAAAAAAAAAAAAAAAGTCAAACCTTCAAGATCGCTGCTTCAATCACACCCTGCAATAGTTGCTTCTGGCTTTACTCCTCATCCAAACATATATTTTCTTTTTAATACACATTTTTATTCTTATTCAAATGATTAGTTGTACATTGTTTTAAATTAGGTATTAATATTAGAGTTATACATTATTTTAGGTTACATGTTAACATTATAATTATATTGTTTAAGGCTAAGTGTTAACAACGAAGTTATACACTATTTTAGGTTAGGTGTTAACATTAGAGATATTTATTGCTAATTGTTTTAGGTTCCTGCATGTAAATGTGAAACGCATCAGTCTATTTCATATGTAAAATTGATGTGTCATATTAAAATTTCAACCACAGGACGCTCCCAGGGTATAATCTAGTATCTATATATACAATATAACGATTGGGGTGGGAACACGTGACACTTGATGAGACCATCCCCACCCTTGAATTTCCGTAAAAACTTTTAGGCTATAAATAATCCAATTAACACGATATTTATTACTTTATATTATTTTATCTTTATCTTTATTATTACTTTACTATATAATAACTAAAAATTTTATGATTATCTTATTTCACTCACATGAAATGATATTATTAAATCATAATTTCACATTTATCTCTATTTATTTAACATTTATTTTATTAACTAATTCTTTTTATATTTTCGCTTATTAAAAACAATTTAATATTTTATTGATAAAAAGCTACACCTTCAAAATCACCGCCTTAAACACGCCTGCAATGATCGCTTATGCCTTTGCACCTCATCTAAACATACATTCCCTCTGTAATATATATTTTCACTCTTATTCACATAATTAAAATTGTTGTTTTATCATATTATAGCACATTAATTTCTATGCTACATTGTAATACAAATTTTGTCTTAATATGAGATTTGTCTATCTCGAGAAGATCCCGAGATATAACCTAGTAAAAATATAAAAGAATTACGGGTGGGTTGATTTGGTCCAATGCTATTATAAAGTTTTATTCCCTACCGACTATATCTAAGAAGTCCAACTCATGTTTTTCTTAAAAAAGCCCAAGGTTTAAAAAATAAAAAGAAAATCTGACTAATAGATGGGTTGTTGGCCTAGTTTCCATACCATTGATGGCATGTTAAACACAATGTTTTAAAAACCGATTTTTAACATGTACCGGGTTATGCTTAGAAATCGTTCAACCGGTTGTACTGAGCGTTTCAATTAGGTTAACTAGTTAACCATACAATTCCATAAAAATATAACTTCAACTAAAAAAATAATCATAAAGTAATCATTTTTTAATGAAAGTTTTTTTTTTTTTTTTTTTTTTAAATAGTGTACAATAGG
Organism: Ambrosia x helenae; assembly: GCA_030844895.1. Classification (NCBI taxonomy): domain Eukaryota; kingdom Viridiplantae; phylum Streptophyta; class Magnoliopsida; order Asterales; family Asteraceae; genus Ambrosia; species Ambrosia x helenae. The sequence continues at coordinate 116,005,984 of CM061226.1, read as the reverse complement.
TTTTTGGCATTGAAGTGTTGAATGCATCAAAATTCATGATCGCTTAAAGGTGAAATTCACTATGGAAGGTCGTATCATCTTAATATCGGATTTTAATAAAAAAATAAAATCAAATTTGATGATTTTGCAAACCAATTCAACGATTCAACCGGATTTTCCAGAAGATATAAAACACACCGTATTCTTGTTTTACCGGTCTTTATCACATCAAGTCCGTATCCGATAAGCAGTGTTACCAGCCGTTTCATACCGGTATTTAAAACATTAATTTAACACCTCACATAGTCATGTCAATATGATTTACATATAGCACATATATAATAATATGATGCTACAAATTAAAACAAAACCACACCAGAATCATCGAAGCATAGTGCATAAAAACACACAAACATTGCCTATCAAGTTAGGAGTCCACAAAGCTCCATTTCTTGAGCCCCACGTTACTTCTCATAGACTTTGATTCCAACACATTTTAATAACCAAAATATCCCAAATAATAACTAATGTCAAAACAAACCAACTTCAACAAAAAAAAACATCATAATTTGTATCGACAATTCCTACAAATCACAATAATTAACAACTTTAATTAATTAACCTTATAATAAACTAACAAAAGTACGTGAACATACAAACAACTGTAGACACAACACAAGTTGTCCATAAAGCCTACACATCCGGTGTGCTGCAATTACATACGATAAATTTTAATATTAATAATAAATAATAAATAATAAATCCCATTAACAACTTTTTATTTTTTTTTTATTTTTTTTATTATAAGCCATTAACCAAAACACGGATTTACATCAATGTGGTAGGTAAGCTGGCAACAAGCTACGCTGACACCCCTTTTTGGATAGAAAACTCTATTATACTGAAAACATGTTCGTGACCATTCGGAGTCGATACATTGCTTCGAACAACCTTAACAAATGAACACAACCAGTAGCGGAACTTAAAAACTTTCGATGGTGGGAACCGAAAGTCACGATACCTAAGTTTATTTTCAAATCGATGGAAGCTGAGCTCAGTATATATAAAATTTCAAAAACGAAAACAAAAAAAATTAAACTACTAAGCCAAAATTCGATAGGAGCCGGAGCACTCCGGCCCTACATAAGCTTTCACATGTGATCACAACCGTTGAACCATCATCTACAACTACAATGTTTCACATCATTAGATGTAACACACACGCTATGCATGTAACATACACACATAAAACACTCATACATCAAACAGAAATACATTGTACAACCTAAGTTTTTCCCAATAACTATATAAGCATCTGTTTGGAGAACAACCCTTTGCTTCCATTAATCAGATCAAACACACAAATTTCTCTCTCTTTATCTCTCTCTCTCTCACACACACAAAATCACATATATTATTATTAATATTATTCATCCCAATTGTATAAAATTCAATCTTTTTCAATCAAGATTTGGTTTCTTTATCAAGATTATTATTATTATTATTATTATTATTATTATTATTATTCTGAAACTGATATTGTAATCAAAGAGGGCAGTGTTGAGGAGGATGAACGTGCCCTCAGTTCTTATTGCTGTTCCTCCTCTTAGATCTTAAAGATTCAAGATTTATCATCTGGGTATTGTTAAAACTTTATTATTTGATTTGGGTATTTGTTGTTTATTAATCTTGGATGGATTTGATAAAGTTTTGGTTTTTTTATTGATTAATTTTATTAATTTTTGTTACCCTTTTTTCAGGAGGATCTCAATTGTGTTTCTTGATTGAATCCGAGGTTACAAGTTTTAATTTTATAGGTGTTAATCTGCCTGTAACATAAGACTTAGGTATATTGGTTTTAAATTGTGTTAATATGTGTTAATATGATATGCATTTTCAGTCTATGAAGTTGGATGATTGTGATTAGTTTTGTTTAACAAGTTTGGAACTAGTTGTGCTTAATTATGTACTAATTGTTTAGATATTGATGAAGCCTTGTTTATATTTTATAGTGTGAATTTGTTGAGATTTAGGGTTGCTGATTGGTGGATTTTGGTGTGCAGAAAATGCAGTCGGATCTCGGCAAGTTATTCATCGGTGGGATATCGTGGGATACGAATGAAGAACGGTTACAAGAGTATTTTAGTAGTTTTGGTGAGGTTTTGGAAGCTGTGATCATGAAGGATCACACCACAGGACGAGCGCGTGGTTTTGGTTTCGTCGTCTTTGCTGATCCTGCTGTCGCCGAGAGAGTCATCAAGGAGAAGCACCATATCGATGGGCGGATGGTAAGTTTGTTGATCATAAGTTTATGAATTGGGATCTTAAAATAGTTATTATGATGAAATGTTATTAAAGATTTATGCAAATGTTAGGTCGAGGCAAAGAAGGCGGTTCCTAGAGAAGAGCAGAGTACAATCAGTAGAAACAGTGGTAGCGTTCAGAGTTCTCCTGGTCTGAACCGAACAAGAAAGATATTTGTAGGAGGTTTAGCATCAACAGTCACTGAAAATGATTTCAGAAGGTACTTTGAACAGTTTGGTACGATAACGGATGTAGTGGTTATGTATGATCATAACACACAAAGGCCAAGAGGTTTTGGATTCATAACTTATGATTCCGAAGATGCAGTAGATAAAGTACTTCTAAAAACTTTTCATGAACTAAATGGTAAAATGGTTGAGGTGAAACGTGCGGTTCCAAAAGAGCTTTCACCGAGTCCTAACCGAACCATGCTTGGTGTTTATCCTTATGGGATGGGTAGAACTAGTGGCATTCTTAATAGCTACACTCAAGGACCATACTCGCCTGGTGGGGTTGGTGGTTATGGTGTTAGGATGGCTGGTAGAGGTGGGTTCGACCCGTTTGGTTCTGCGTATGGAATGGGATTAAACTTTGAACCAGGGATGACAAACCCAAACTATAATAGGAGTTTGAGCTATGGTAGGGGAATGAACCCGAGTCCTTATTTTGTTGGAAATACAAATCGGTTTGCAGGTCCTATCGGTTTTGATGGTGGGAATGGTGGTGGCAATGGAGGGAATGCTTCGTTTTTCAGTTCGAATCCCCGGAATTTGTGGGGGAGTGGTGGATTTAACTATGGGTCAAATACGACCAGGTCGAGCGCTATTGGTGGGGGTATTTTGGAAATGCAGGTCTTAATTGGGGGTCTAATTCGGCTACAAATCAAGGCGGTAGGAATGCTTCTACTCAAAGTGGCAATCTTGGTTTTGGAGGTGATAACGGTTATGGGTTAGGAGTTGGAGGGTATGGCAGAAATGTTGCTAGTAGCGAGGTCCGAACATCACCATATGCTGCTGCTAATGGCGGTTATGAAGAACCTTTTTCAGACTTCTATGCTGGTGGAAGTGTTGGTGGTGGCGGTGGCAGCTCTGTATACGGTGGTGACCCAACTTGGCGGTCAAGAAACAATGAGCAAGAGGGGTCTGCTTCGTTTGGTGGATATGGGATTGGCGGAAGCAGTGATGGTGGCGGGTCTGATGTCCATAACAAAAGTCCTGGTTATGGTGATGGTTATAGTGTAGCCAAACGACAAACAAACAGAGGTATGATCACTCCTTAAACGCGTTCTAAGTTATTAAACATGAGTCAAAACTATCCCAAACTAATTTGTCCATTTTACTTGTTACAGGAATTCTTGAATAATTTGGAGTCCAGATGAATTTTGGTGAACAAACTTCGAAACGACAAGTCTTGAAGTCGAAAAAACTGTCAAAAAAAAAGTGGAGCCAAGTAGATTGCTTCCTTAGAGATATTAGGATTATAAGTGAGGTATTTTTGTGTTTTTTAAGGATTGATACTTTGATTTTGAGTTACATTTTTAAAGTTTTGAGTGAGATGTAATATGAGTTTGCGGCTTATAGTCGAGTCGAGGTATGTATCGCTGGTGATGATGCATAGAAAAGGATAGATGATGATGATTTGTTTCTTTATATTAGATGAAAAGACTGCAAAAACTTGTAGTTCATCTCTTCTGCTTTCATTTTTAGATTTTGTTTTGGTATTTAAGTGTTGTCAGAATTGCATTAAGATTATTGTTTAAGTTACCTGAATTATTTTGTTTGGTTATTGAGTGAAGTTGTCATGTTGGATCATAATTTTCACAAGTTTGTAGAGAGTAGAGACATTAGTTATGCTTGTTTCTTTTAATTGATGACACATGGTGTTGGGATCCATAAGACCATCCGTTATGGTTATGGTTATGGTCTTGTGAACGTGAATGAAAAGTGTTAGCCTACTAAGCGACGCCTAACGTCATATAAGCAGGAGAGGTATCCACACTCGCCCATGAGAGGGGTAATGTGAGTGTGGATATAAGTAGGGATGAGCGTACAAGGCCGAATACCGGTCCCGATTCCGATACCGTACTGAACCGAGGGGTTTCGGGATCGGTATCGGTATCGGTACCCATATTTATGGATTTTCGGTTTCGGTATTATCAATATCGGTACGGTATCGGTATTTTAAGGTAAAATACCGATACCATACCGGTACCGTACCGATACCGTTCCGTACCGTATGTGTTCGGTATCGGTATTGGTTTTTTGGACTTTTCGGTATCGGTATTGTCGGGATCGGTATCGGTTCGGTACCAATACCGCCCCGAGCTCATCCCTAGATATAAGTGAGTTAATATAGTGTACTTAATTGGTTAAATCGTTAAAGCTAAATGCTCCTTTCTCTATGGTTGCACTCATGCCACAAAGGGCGACGCCCCTCCACATCTTGGTGGACATGGTGTGCAACGCCATCGATGCCTAGGTGGCGCCCTCATCACTCACAACAGTGCACATAACAATCAATCTAATAGTCAATCTAACAAAGTGAGTCAAGCGACTTGTAATCTTAAATTCGAGCGTGCAATTCAGTATGCATTTAACTAGAGTTAGCTCGTGTGTTGATGAGTTCGATTCATTTATTTTAAATTTTGATGATGCAAATATCAAATAACAGGTTAATTATCTTAACCGGCTAACCTGGTTTCCATCCGGCTGTTACTCCAGCAAGGAAACTCGTGTGGAGGCAGTACGGTTTCCGAGTTTCCGGCGAACGCCGTAGTCCCCACCGTACCAGCGTGGACCCGGTTCAGACAACATAGTCTGGACGCGTGGGTGATTAGGGCCTGCCAAGAGGCGGGTGTGATTGCCACATAGTTAAAGAAAGTCACCGTTCAAAAAAAAAATTATCTTAACCGTGCAAGTCTAGAAAACGTATCAATATACTCATTTATACGAGTTAACGTTGTTTTTTTAGCAAGTAAATAAATGAGTTAAGTAGTTCAAGCTGAATTATGATTTATGAACCAAGAGTTAATTGTTGGGTCTTAATTTAACCATGAAAAGATCAAAGCCATCAATAAGTGGGTCACATTTCCCTTTACATTAGCATTATTACAAACATTAGCCTTTGTCAACCAAAATAGTCAACATGATGTTCCAATGTTCTCAAAATAGTCAACATGATGTCCAATTTTCCAAAAAAAAAAAAAAGATGAATTAGCAACTAGATCTTGTTAGGGCTACCCTCATGATCAAAGAATTAGGAAATGAGACACTCAAAGATTAACACACACGCACACACACAAAAACAAACACACACACTTGAAAAGTCGAAAGTTCTTAGAACATTCAACTATGATGAAATGACATAGTATTATTGCTAAGCTATTTTAGTATCGGAATGCACTTTTAACATTTGGAATAATTTTCGAGTTATCTTTAAATAACCAGCTTCGCCTAAACTGTCAAACCTTATGGGACGGTTTGGTTTGGAAATTGTAGTTATCAATTCAATCATACCCAGGATATCCCACGAATAGTAAAAACTATTGATAGAGTCAGGGGAGGGTGAGATGTATGCACACCTTAAACAACCTAGCATCTTGCTTAAGCCATTCATGCATAAGGTATAACCCAACAACTAATTCACACACACACACACACTTGATATAGTCATGAAAACAAGACCAGTTTTAGACTCACTTATTAGAATAACACATGCCATTGCAAAACTCACACACAAGTAGTAAAAAGTGAAAATCCTTGTCCATAAAACCATTCATATCTTACTATTTGGGCTGCATTGGAACATGAATGATTCAGTTTTGGATGCCTAAAAGAGGGACCAAACCTTCTAACATGCTCATTTTGCCTCCACACATTCTCACATAATATGTTTTTTAACATAAAAAAGAAAACCAAAAATGTCATAACTACAACATTCCCATCATCACTTTCTGAAATCTTGTGCAAAAGCTGCTTTCTTGACCACAATAAATCTTTTGACAGGATGTAAAGCTTTTGGTTTTCAAGATCTTTTTTTGCTTTACATGACCAAAAAGAAAAGATATCAAAAAAACATGAAAGTGGATTTGTATCTTTTACATCATGACAATCCATCAAAAGGGTCTGTTCTTGAATTTCAACTACAAGTTTATGTCCAGACATTAATATTTTTGGAAACAGAAAAACACCCATCATTTAGATTGGTTTTTGGAGGTGAATCATGAGTTTTGATCATTTATGTCTCTTTGTCATGTCTTATCCTTGGGAAATCTTTGTGCCATGTGATCATGTATGTGGTCATCCTACTTCTTTCTTAAACCTTGTTAGCATTCATTATATAATCCCCCTATGAACTCTAAACAAACATTCACCAAGAAGCTGTTTCTTTCCCAGCTTCGAACCGTGCTTTATGTTGGTGCTTTAACAAGGAGTGACCACATATATGATCGCTTGGCATAAGCGTGCACTCAGGCAGTCATTCGGTAAAGAATGTATCTCTTATCATTAGGTACATGTTTTTTTTCTCTGAGCTAAACGTGTTTGTGGGCTTGACCAGAACCGACCCAAACCCATTTAGACTAAACTAGTTCCGATTACCTTCGATTAAAGTTCTTGAAAGTTCCGGTTTTTATTGGTGAAACTAAACATGGTTTACTCTAAACAGAAACCAGACCAAGCTATGTTATTACTTCCTTAAGCCAATAACCTCCTTTTTCAGTAGTTGCATACATAATTACATATAATAGAAGTCTGAAACAAACAAAGAGGAAATAAGTTTCAAGGATCTAACTTCACATCAAATGCACAAAAAACATAAATTACCTCATTGTTGTCTACCGAACCAATCAAATAACACGGTTCAGAAGAACGCTCTGCTCCCATAGAACACTTTCGGGCTTGGACCCTCCCCCTTTGACCCGTTTGACGATTTTCCATTTGACTCTGCACTATCTTGAGCCCTTGAATCAGGAGATGCATTTTCTTTATCGATCGGAAGCTTCATCTTCGCCAAGGCCTCGGTGAACTGCTTCATGCTTTTCAAGTACATGTCTACAATCTCTTGCTGCACCACTTTCTCCTCAGGTTCAGTTTTAATCAAGTCAACGGTACTTTGACTTTTCTCTTCTTTCTTTTCCAATGATTCTGAATTAATGTTTGTAAGAGAACTAGTTTCAACATTTTCTTTTGGTGATCTTGAAATCATATGATCAGTTGAACCCGAATCAAGCAAATCGCAGTTTTCGGCTGACTGACCGTTGACCAAACTCTGCGCAGAGTAATATTCAGAAACCATGATTTCGTTTTCGCTCATAACTTTCGGATCCGGAAACTCAATCCTTTCAAGTTCACAAGAAACTCGACTCGATTCATCCGTATCTTGATCACATAAACAACGTCTAGCCGGTATTTCAACCACATCCGGCGGCGATCCAGTGTAGACAACACTTAACTTAACAAAACCGGAAGGCGAATGCAAAACTTCACTACTAGAAAGCTCAAACTCCTTCTCTAACTTCCCATTTTCAACAAACACTTCACATAATGGCACCAAAGCAAACCCTAAAAGCTGATCTTCAAGATAATTCCTAACCCTACTCAGCATCCAAATTTCACACCTTAACAAACAATCACTATTTCTAACATTAACCCTAACACACTCATTAAAAACCGGATTTTGACCGCCCCCATTAACCGTCTGAGTCAACTCAGTTACCTCAGGATCACTAGTCAAGAAAACCTTAGCATACACATCTTGTTTATGGTAAATACATATATTATGCAAATCCCTAGCTTGGTATATAAAAACATCAAGAACCCCTATAAACCCCTCTTTCTTCTCCATTATATCATTCTTTTTGTGCCCATTACTTCTAACCAAAGAATTATTAAACTCTTGTTGACCATAAACTAAAGGGGTTGACTTTAACATCATACCATTTACATAAGTTCCCATAGTTTGCACTAACTAACTTAAAGATCAAAAACCTGATATGGGTTATCAAGAAAAAGATCAAAAAACATAAACCATCAATAAAATTAACAGTAAACAGTAAAAAAAATTAGGATCTTGAAACAAAACACTAAAATACAACTTACCCATGTGTTAAAACTTGTTTAAGTTAATATCCAAGCTTAAAGATGGCACACAGTGATGAAGAACTCTAAAAGAAATGATGGGTTACAAAAAAGATAAAGACTTGGAGCACAAATCAAGAAACTTAGAAGGGGTGAGTCATAGACGAGGTTCCATAAAGGAAGGAGCTTTTGGGTTCCATGAGTGTGACACGTGTCCAGGTAGATAGGTAGGATGATTATTAATTAAATATTTAAATGGAGCATTGTTGGTGTGTGTACAAAGACTTTGGGACTTTTGAGAGGAAGCTAGAAACAGAACGACAAAGATACAGTAGTATTTTATGACTTTTATACGGATTGAAGTCAAATGTCATAAAGTTTGGTGCTGCACGTGTACGGAAATAGTTTTTAAAATCATATTAGGCTACACGCTAAAATAGGCGGCGGAGCCTTTTCACATCAGCCCATTACCTTGTGGACCGGTGAAATCGGTTGTGAGGCAATTGTGGTGCAAATATCACCGATGTGGGCAAATATCACCGTGTTATACTTGGCGGTCAAACAAACCGCAATGCACAATCGTGGTGAAATTCATCATAAGTTTTTGAACATCGAATCAAAGAGCGCGGTTTTTGAGGAGATTTTCAAAGCGAATATGAGGAATCCCTGACGGACTTAGAAGAAGTCGCCGTAGAGGTGACTTAAATTGATTATTATTTTGAGTACGGTGAGTAGTTCGAGTACGTGTCGTCGTAGCAAATGCTACGAACAAATTACATTTAATTTTAGTTTATGTGTTTTTTTTTTAATTTATGTAATGTTTTATTTTATTTTATTGTAATGTTTTTTTATTTTAAAATGTGATGTTTTATTTTGTTGCAATTTTTTTTTTAATTTTAAATAGTTAGTTATGTGTTAAAAACAAAAACAAAAAAAATTAAAAAAACTCAAGGTGACATGGTGGCCACCCTGCCACCGTCCACGCCACCACCACCTTGTGCGTAATTGCTTAAAAAAATCATGATGACTTGGATCCACGTGTCCGTTCATGCCTCCCTCAAGGGCATGACCACACCGTATAATCTTAAGAAACATCAATGCCACACCACTGCAAGCGATCACCAACACTAGAAAAACTCGTAAAATAAAGAAAATAATAACAAAATATATAAACCGAACGAAAAGTAGACGTAAAAAAGATGAACCACGCACGCGAAATGTAAAACATAAAAAAAAAAAAAACTAAGTCGATCTAGGAACACATGTCACACCTCGCCAAGGCGGAAACACAGGAATGTGATTCGAAAGGTTTTCAAGCACAAGGTTCGAGCAACACACAAGATTTAATTAAAATAGATACCATCAAAGGATGGATGATGTCATAAATTATTCAAATTAACATAACATTGTCTGAAATTAAGAAATTGTCTGGAAACGCATGACTTAAACACTGAAATGACTGACAAAACCACATCCCCGGTACCACCCAGTGCAAGCTCAAACATCTCTCCCAAGTCCCCGCTCCTCATGGTCAATTACCTGAAAAACATGCATAAAACATTTGTCAACATAATGTCGGTGAGTTCACATGTTTTAATGTACTATGTAAAGTGCTCGTGTAATCAGTGTATGACCAATCATAGGCTAGCTAAGCGAATGATTTCTGTGCAAATCATGAGTCTCATAACCAAACCTCTTGATTATTGTGCCTTGCGCATTGTACACTAAAGACAATATATGTATAGTAGAATACTAACACTCTTTCGTATGTAACAGGTTAAAGCGACTAACCAAGAGTGGGGGTGTCAACCCAATAGATCTATTAAAGTGTTCCATGGCTTTTGATAGTTGATGGTTATAGTATAATGTAAGTACGAGGACTGTTGAGCTCATGAACCAAATGTCTCATGTTCCACATGGTAGTCATGATAGAATAACACACAATTGAAACGTACTAGAATTGAAGCATGTTTATCCCCTAAAAATAGAAAATAGTAAAACTGGACTGTGAAACTCACCTGATGACAGTACGTGTGGTCTGGTAAAGCTGGTATGTGAGGTAACTACCGTCCTGACAATGATTGCCCTATGATTGGCAAGAGTATAGCCAGTTGTACGTTTTTGTCGTTGTTTATACAAGTTGTTCACCCGAATCGTGGACTTTTGTATTAGTGTAGTGGGCCATGTTTTGTGCATGTGACAATTATTACCAAGTTCATGTGCACTTCTGTAAAGGTACGGTTTTGGACTTCGATTTCGGTTGTTTAGTGGATCAAAAGTGGTCGATCTTGGTTCAATAAGGTGTGATCGAAGCCTCACAATGTGGGTTAATGTCTATTTGATAAAAACCGATTATAATTGCTTTCGAAATCCATATAAGTTTCGGGTATGTGCAAAGTGTAAACTTTGTTATAAATCCGGTTCTTTGTTAGATCAATCATGTCATGTTTTTCTTCTAAAACAGTATTTGAGTTGTGTGTGCGTAGCTTAGGTCGACTAATGTCATGTGGGAGTGATAATTCGACCTAGTGTGGCTATAGGTATTAGAGACATTTTAAGTGAAACAATGTTTATGTAATCTAGTTCAATGCATGTATATGGCCGATTATGTGGGATCAAGGGTCGAAGGGGGGGGGGGGGGGGGGGGGGGTAAAACAGAAATGGAGTTGATTAAATCAAAGTTTAGAAGCATAGAGGACTTACCGAAAGATGGTTAGTGTTAGAAAGCCTCTTGATCTCCTCCTTGGTCTTGAAAGCTTCAAATGGTTAGTATTGTTGTAGGTATGTTTCGGTTATGGCTAGAGGGTGCCCGAAAGTTGAGAGTAGTAGAAGGATTGTTGTGTGGCAAGTGAATGTGATCTATGGCTCTTTTTATATAGTGCAACATATGGCAAGAAGGCTTCTTGATTCATAATTTCTATTGATAAGTACACATTACTTGTTTTGTAAAAGTTTTTGATCAATTGATAAGTTACCACCTTGTATATGAGTTGGCCGATTATGTTCATCACCAAATCAACTTATTTTGTCAAGGTTTAGGCCTAGTGAAGGGAGAGGTGTTGGTCTATAATCCATTTGTGTGCAAGAAGTCCACCTTGTCTTTAGTGGCATGCATGGGACAATAAGACAAAGATTATGTCAAAGTTGTGGAAGATTTGGCTGAGGTTATGGTTGCCGCAAATCATCTAGAGTGAGAGGAAGAGGTGTGGTGATGTTGAAAAGTAAATGTTGGCTTTGAAAGGTCCCTTTCGGCCGATCCTTGTCTCCTAAAGAAGAAAAGTGTTGCTCTACCATGGTGATGCTAGATACGTGTTGTTTGTTTCCTCTTTTAGTGTAAAATAGGCGGATCAATGATGAGGTAAGGTGATGGTGTCAAGCTTGGGTAATCGGCCGAAGGTGTTAGGATGTGACAACCGTCACCCTCATCTTTTAGCAAGTTGTCAATTTTAGCCCTTCGTCTATTTTGAAGCTTCACCTCTAGTCCTCATCAATTATTATTTTATTTTAACTTTTCTTTTAAAATGGTGTATGTATACGTTTTTTATACGCGCGTGTTGACATATAAAACAGACCATAATCGTATATCATGTTATCTTATAAAAGTTCTACTTAATTTATTTTAGTTTAACAGATTTAAAGTTAGTTTAGCTTAACTTGGTTAAGTTTCTATAAAGAAAAGCTAACTGATTCATAATATCGCTAACCAAGTTTAAGTTAAGGGACCATTTCTGTTAAAGAATGAAAGTTTAAATCAGCTCTCCCTCCCTCTCTAATTCGAAATTTCGGCACTATTCCGGCCAGTTTCCGGCCGGATTCTGACTGTGTTCCGGCGAGCAATTTTAGCTCATTTTTCAACTCCAAATCGTTCCACTTTGACTCTTAACCGATTCTATATCTAGACTGAGCGTTTTCCAACCTTTTAAAACAAGTTTTAACGCATTTGAAGGTGTAGTAATCAGACCTTAATGATGAGTAACGACCGAACATTTAAAACTGATAAATAATCCGTTTTTGTGCAAAGTGTATAAGAACTAATCTTCTCAATCATTTTCTGCACTGGTAAACCTCCTAAACACACAAAAAAAACCTTCGTAAATTCATCCAGAAATCATCACCAAGTTTCTTTTTTTTCGGTTCTGAAAACCCTTCAATCGAGCCTTTTTTCGTTCTTGTAAGTCCATTTATTTGATGTCGTTTTATTTCTGTATCGATCCCTTATGAAAGCCCCATAGTTTAGTTGTTAAACCATAACGAATCATGCTTGATTGATTTTAGGGTAAGGGTTGAAAGTGATTTGGGGAAGAAGATAAGCATGGGATATTATACAAATACATTATTATTTCAAATGATTTCACAAAACCTGTTTTGGTCTAGTTGGTTTGTGGGAGTGTAGAGGGCTGAGGCCACCCGGGTTCGAACCCAGGCGCCCCATTCCATTCTCAGATTTTTTTATTATATAATATTTGTTTATTTTCTTTTATTTATTCATTATTATTATACATTAATCTTATAATGTTCATAGAAAATTCAGTTTTGCTCTAAAATTTATGAAACTTTAGGTGTAGCATCTTGACACCCTAAAGAAAATTAACATATTTTTATTTCTAGGAAAATAAATTATTTTCGTATTTTTATTGATTTAAATTGTTTTAATCATAATTAATTGATTAAAAATTCATTTTAAATAATTTTAATCTCAAAATTTTTGGGAAATTATTTATAAGTATGATAAACTGAAATAAAATTTATTTTCTCAGAAAAATAGTTATTTTTGTTGTTTTTACCATTTTTAATCATTAAAATACTATTTAAATACATTAAATCTGTTTTAAATGCAAATAAATTGAGAAAAATTATGGAAAAATTAGTTTCAATATTTTACATTAGAAAATAATCATTTTTCATTAAAATATTAGTTTTGGACCATATCTAATATTTATATCTTATTTATATTTAATTAGTCATAATAAATTATTTAATTAAATATAAATTATAAAATGTGTTTTATGAATATTTTATATAAAAAAATATTCCTTAGTGTGGAAAACATAAGTGTTAATATTTTCTTAGTCACATATTTGATCTTAAGGCATGGTATATTTTATTCCAAATTATATCTATATCAATACAATTACACCTCTACAGTAACACATTTTGATTGGTTGAAACTAATTCTCTTACTAACGTGGGCCGACGTTTTATACTAATGTGCACCCTCTATCTTTGCTAACATGCACCTCCACATGGAGGTCAGCTCCAAGCCGCCAAAGTTGAAAACTATTGGCAACTAAAGTGTCGTTAACTATAAATATAAGTTTTCCACTTATTATATTCCTATATATTATTTTATTTAGCATCACTTAACTTGAAACATTCAATTTATTATTTTAACGACTAATTTCCTCCCTCATCTTTTTGAATAACATTCTGCCATTTAAAAAACCCTTTTCGTTATCCTAGAATCAAACCCTCCCCAGTATATCTATATACCCTTGCCGCTCAGCCCTTATAGGCCACACATATATATAGGGCATATAAACCTATAAGTGGCGTACATGTATACCATTTTTAAAAACATTTTTGTAACTTTATTTGCTTTCAATTTGACCACCAAACTTAGACGACTTTTGACCACCAAACTTTTAGCTTTTAGGATTTAAAATTTTGACCACCAAACTTTTAGCTTTTAGGATTTCAAACTTTGACCACCAAACATTTTTAAACTTGCATTGCACTTTGGCCACTAACTTTCTTACTAACCTATGTACTTTATTTTCTTCCAATATGACCACCAAACTTTTAGCTTTTAGGATTTCAAACTTTGATAATCAAACTTTTAGCTTTTGGGATTTCAAACTTTGACCGCCCAATATTTTTTAAACTTGTATTGCACTTTCGCCACTAACTTTCTTACTAACCTATGTACTTTATTTTCTTCCAATTTGACCACCAAAGTTTGACCATAAAACTTTTAGCTTTTAGATTTCAAACTTTGACCAGCCAACTTTTTTAAACTTGCATTGCAGCCACATCCACCGCAACATCTTTTACCTAAGTATTGACACATTTTTTCTAGCTTTGACTTCTAATAAAGCGTACTACTAAACAAGTATGCACAACATCCGCACCCGCGGCGAAGCGCGGGCAAATAAAACCTAGTTATTATTAAATTTGAGTTATCATAAAACTTCATTTTCCCTACCCAGCCTAGCAAACCCTAATGTCTTAGAACCCTAGATACCTTAGACTTTTAAGTCATTTCCCTTATTAGTATTCTTGTCCATATAGGTTGAATTGTTTGGAATTCCCAAGTTTATCTTATGACGAGTTTTGTTTGGATTTATCACGTTTAGCAAAACTGTGAGTATATCTTTCCCCTTTTTCATTTTACTGTTTGGGACTACTCGTGTACCTTATGTCAAATTACTATTTCCTTTCACTAAGTGCAATTCTCATGTGTGTTTGCTTTGTGTTACTTTGTGTATCTATGACTTGTCAAAATCATTAACCGTTGCGGCCTAGCATTTCAATGAATAGTACTATGGTACATACCCCTTGTGACTCTGTTGAGAGACCTTGGTCATTGCTATGTGTTTCATTACTACTGTCAATAGCGCATACTATATATAAATTTCATTTCACTTTCATAGGGTTGATTTTGACCCGGATACTACTTATTACATAATTGCAAACAGTATACAACACATGATTTTTTAAACGTTTTTATACTATATGTATTCAAAACAGGGTATGCTCACCAATACATTTTTGTATTGACCTATACTATTTTCGTACATTTTTCAGGTTATTTTTTAGACGTTTTTTAAGCTTTTGGAATTTATACTTAGATTTTGGATTCATTGTATTTCAGTTTAGATTGTTAGTTTGAATCATTGTATCTTTGTATCTTATTTCAATGTAATAAACTATTTAATCAGTGTTTCAATGTTTACACTTTAGTACCATGAGCTATTGAACAATCGTCACTACGTGACACCTCGATGTTTCCGCCATTGGTTGGGGTGTTACATAGGATGTAGAAGGTTTGTTTTCAAGTGTTATGGTCTTGTCTTTATCAAGTGAAGTTTCTTGTTGTTTTCTCCTTGTCTTAGGCTGATTAGGGAAGTGCGTAGAAAATTCTTATAACAAGTCTTAATAATTTGGCAATTTGGGATACAATGTGAGTGTTTAGTGATGAGGTTTTCGGCTGAGACAAGACAAAAGAAAAAGCTTGAGTTAATTAGGGGTGAATACATGTGTTAAAAGGTGGATTCCCATGATGTCATCTTACTATTTCCTTGCATAACTTGGACATTCTTGGAGAGTGACTTATCATGCTTTGGTTTGTCGGTCGGATCAAGGGAAACAAGGAGAAGGTTTGATAATGGTGGGTTATCATATAAGGTAAAGCAGTGATAATAACTGATGTTCATCATGAGTGTATGCGTGTGTATAACAATACCGTGTACAAATATGTGTATATATATACATATATGGTCATTGATCCGATGGTATATATGTATACATGAAATGTCGATTGAATGGATCATTAGTTAGTATGTAGTGTGTCGTGTGTTTCGATGATGATATTAACATGTATCAAGTTCCATTAGTTATAGTTTCATGAACACATGTTTATTAGGTGTCAACACATGTTAGTTTATGTGATTCTCATATACGTATGTTAGTGAGGTGTTATCATGTGTTACTGGGAGGTAGCCTCCTATAGCACCTTGTGATTGTTCGGGTTTGTGTGGATTGTATAACTATCCATTTAGACATTGTCACATGTATTGTTATTTTGTATTGTGTGGTAAAACGGGTATCCGGTTGCTCTCTCTTGAGCATATGATTGGCTTGACTGTTCAATGGCAATTGTTTTGTATAGTTCGGGTGTTGTATGCATAAACATACAATTTCTCGAGTTTTCTTGATAACTCATGCTTTACTAGACTTGGGGGGTATAGTGTGTGCAAAATGTCTAATTATGTACATGTAATGACAAAAATAAGTAAAATGTGTATGGATGTTGACTTGGATCGTTGACTGATGTCACATTTGTAACACCCCAACCGATGGCGGAAACATCGGGATGTCACGTATTGATGATTGTTTCAGTAGCACACGGTATAAATTGAAATTTTAAATAATTTATTCATAACATAAATATCCAAAATGAAATGATGTCTAGAAATCCAAATACATGATATCAAATAAAGCAACAACTTCAAATAACTTCAAACAAAAACTTCATGATAATTCCTCATGCATACTCAAAGCCTCAGCTTCATTGTTACCTGAAACATGTTAATTTTGAAAATATTTTTGGGTCAACAAAAGTTGGTGAGAATTACATAGGTTTTGATAATCGAATAAAACTTGTACAATTCAAGTGTCATGGCAAGTCTAGTCCATATGTGAAAACATACTAGAAGTAAATCGAGTGCATAATCAACCCTTGTGACTGTTATAATGTGGTACATCCCATACGCTCATGGTTCACTCGAATATGTTATGCGATAACAAACACCCACGCTACCTTTGTAGGAGGCACGTATCCGGGTGGGATTGTCAGTCCAATAGATCTATCATTGTATACCGTCGGCTGATCAATGTTAATGATTATGCTAGAATTGTGCTTACCCTAGTCATGTTCAAGACATAATGCAACATAGAAAAACACATAGACACTTTGATGATTGAATTGCATATAGAATGTTGTAACATGTTTCACCCCCAAAACGGTGATAAATAGAAAATGGGCTATGTAAAACTCACCTTAGCAAAATGTTATGTCTCGTGAAAAAAAAAATAGAATAATGTGTTGTGAATGTATACGAGGCGAATCCCAAAGACTCAACAACGTAGCTAGTCCAAATTGAAGAAAACGAAAAAGAAAGAATATCAAGCTTCCAATTCGTCAATTACAAGAGCTTATAATCAAAGCTTCAATTGTAGAAGTAATAGACTATAGAAGAAAGGTATGAGGGAAAGTTTAATCGGATTGAAACAATCGATTTAGAGGTGCAAAGTATAATGTGTCATAGGTGGGTTTTTATACTAGTTTTGGAGTCAATTAGCCATTAAAATTGGTCAACACCATAAAGTAAGGTTTTATGATGAATTGACTATTTGACTAAGACTTTGACTGTTTGACTAAGACTTTGACTAATCAATTTAAGGAATGTGTTAAGTTTATTTTCTTCTGAAATACTACACAAGATGATGGTTGGCTCAGTTGGTTGTCACTGTGTGTTGGTTGGCTGTGGACGCGGGTTCGAGTCCCGGTCCACACAAATCTTTTTTTGGCAATTATTTCCCTAAAACTATATTATTCTAAATTCATAATATGATTATATAAGCCCGAAAGTGACTCGAAATATTTTTAAAACGTACAAAAGTGTCGAGATACAAATAATTATTAGTTTAAGGTATTTAAAACATATATTGTTTAAAACAATACATTCTTTTTATCAAAAAAAATTAGGGGAAATTCGCGATGTTACAACATTCTCCCCTTGTTTTTGGAATTTCGTTCGCGAAATCGAGTTTTCCTACTGGTCTCAGTAGTCTTGGGAATTTCGAAAGAACAATCTTGGTGATTTATAATAATGTGTTCCTGTTCTCTATATACAAACTAAGTGGTGTGTCGGTTGTTGGTTGAATAACTGTTGCTGTTTTGAATTGGCGCCAAATAATCAAACATAATTGTCAGGGTAGTTATGCCATTTTACTTGCATTGCAGCCTTGAAGCGCGCTTCTTGTTCTTCTGTACATATGTATGTGTATGTTGCACATATGTTCGAGTATTGATCTTCCACTGCAGTCCACCATTTGATTTGTATCCGATCATATCATCCTATATAACAATTACAACTACATTGCTAATATGTACAATCATTACATAAGGGGGAAATGGATTTAAATACTCCCCACTTTCACCTATTGGCGGATAATACTCCCAACCTTCACTTTGGCCATTAGCACTCCCAACTTGCAACTTATTTTGTTCCATCACTCCCAAACTAACGGAGGTCTAACCTGGTTAGTCTTCGTGGCAAAATTATAAAAACCTAAATTTAAGGGACCTTTTTGAAACTTTTTATTATTATTATTATTATTATTATTATTATTATTATTATTATTATTATTATTATTATTAACAACAACCCTCTTCCACCACCAGCCACTCCCAACACCATCCACCCTTCCTCTGACAATAACTCCACCACAAACCACAGTCCGAAACCGCCATCCACAACAACCACCCACAACGCCTCCCCTCTTTTCCCTGCACCCACACAACCACACCCACCATCTCTCTCATCTCACACACACTCACTCACTCACCACGGGTATATAGAAAGAATATAAAAGCTAGAGAGAGAAAGACGGGGAGAAGGAGAGCATGGGAAGAGAAAGGGGAACCGAAGAGAGAGAAGCAGATGAGAGAGAACGAATGGTGCACCGGAGGTTGTTGATGTGGTAAAAAAAAAACCCCCCAAATTAACTACTCTTCCTTTGGATATACTTGATATGGTGATGAATGGTGCACCGACGGTTGTTGACATGGTAAAAACCCCCAAATTAACTACTCTTCCTTTGGATATGCTTGATGTGGTGATGAATGGTGCACCGAGTTATGATGGTCGATGCTTGTTGATGATTTTTGTAGATGGTGGAACTTGGTGGGTGACAGGTGGTGGTCGGGTGGTTATGGGTGTGTGATGGTGGGGTGTGTTGGTAGTGGTGTTGGTGGCAAATGGTGGTAGGGTGGGGTGGGTTGGTGGCAGATGGTGGTGGTGTTTTAGAGAGAGAAAGAGGCAGAGATAGAAGATGGGGAGGGGGTGTTTGGGATTTAAAAATGTCCCTTAAGTTTAGGTTTTTACATTTTTGCCACGAAGACTAACCAGGTTAGACCTCCGTTAGTTTAGGGGTGATGGAACAAAATAAGTTGCAAGTTGAGAGTGCTAATGGTCAAAGTGAAAGTTGGGAGTATTATATGCCAATAGATGAAAGTTGAGAGTATTTAAATCCATTCCCTCTTACATAAGTCTACAACTATATACATACATATATTTACATAGGAGATTGGATTTTAATAACCTAAACTATTCGAAATTAGCCATTGGCATCCAAAACTAAAAAAGTGGTCATAACTAACCTGTACTATTAATATATTGGATTCTGACACCCAATTTGGGTTAACTCACTAACCCAGTTAGAATGGGGGTGCCATTGTCAGCATGCCACGTCAGATTAGGGGTGCCACGCCTGCCAAAATACTAACTGGGTTAGTGATTTAACCCAAATTGGGTGCCAGAATCCAATATGTTAATAGTACATGTTATATATGGTAATTTTTTTTTAGTTTAGAATGCCAATAACTAATTTCAAATAGTTTGAATTATTAAAATCCAATTCACCTATTTACATAACAAAGATAATAAAATTTAGTTTATACTTTAAAAATAACCCACCATAAGATTTGGGTTTAACATTATTATCTCAAGCAACCCTGTAAATTTATTTTCTCATTCCTATTTGAATTAATTACATGGTTAGTATCTCTAGTTACTCATTTACCATTTTCATGTATATATATTGAAAATTTTGCAAATGGTTTTACCATTAATACATGTAATCTCCTTTCAAATAAATAAGTATGAAAAGGGTGGTTATAATTAAGCCCCTCACCTTCTAATTTCACCCCCTCAAAGCGCCTCGCTTAGGCCTAAGTGAGGCGCTTTGAACTCATTCCGAGGAGGTCAGTACGAGGGGGCAAAAAAAGCTGATTTTTAAATTCGAAGCGCCTCGCTTAGGCCTAAGCGAGGCGCTTCGAGGGGGTAATTTATTTTGGTAGTTGTTTTGATGTTTTGAGTTGGTTTTTTTATTTTTTTTTAATTTAATAATTATAAAAAGTTAAAAAAATTTAAAAAACAAAGTAATAACCCTAATCATTGTCAATGACTTAAACTTGACATCATCAACCACGTATAGTCAATGAATGCGGTATGCGCGTTAAATTTCATTAAATGCGGCAATACTTGGATCCGGTTGGAGTCTAAAGCTTCGTGTGTCATCTTGGTCGAACTCATGTTGCAACATTCGTCTTGTGTGTCAACGATGAAGGCAACATACTTGAAATCAATGGGAAGATAAACAATCCTCATCCACAATGTTCTTACCTATAGATACCAACCATCCAGTTGTTTTCAGGTTGTCTTCATCGTTGACCGCTATCTCTCGGATAACAACTAAAAAGTTGTCTTCAATGATTATAAAGAAACTTGAAAGTAATTACAAGAAGATGATCAAAGATGCTACAACATAACTTGCACCGGCTTGAGATATGAGTTTGATTAGCTTAAATCTCTCTGATCCATGGTATCCACTTTCAGGTTGTCTTCATCGTTGACCGCTATCGTTGACCATGGATCAGAGAGATTCAAGCTAATCAAACTCATATCTCAAGTTGGTCTAACAACTGAATTTGACTTGCTTGCATAGGAATCTTGTACGAAATCATTCTCACATGTCACTGTGAGTACACATTGTGCATGACATTACATTCTGCATGTGTCATTTCATAACTTGCACCGGCTTGAGATATGAGTTTGATTAGCTTAAATCTCTCTGATCCATGGTATCCACTTTCAAAGGATCTGAAGGGATAGGGAGCCTAATCTGAAGGGCGTCCCTATCCCCGCAAGGTAACAACCCTGCGCCAGGTCACGGCGCAGAAGCATACTCGCGCGAGGACAGGCAATCAACATCCTCGCGCGCCGGCACAGATGATAAGCAACAACTAATACCTGATACGCGCGTGCCACCACACGCGGAATATTCCCTTGGCACGTCAGAGGAGGTACAAGGGATGACAAAAGGGAGATTCATAAGGATCTGTGTCAGAGCATACACCAACAGAAGAAGGACATGTGGCAGATAGTACAAAAGGGGAACGGCTGCACTGTACACGCTGTCGTGAACAGTGACCAGCAGGCATTACCTCGCCCACTGTCAGACGTCAAATCAGCCAGCAGAGATAGCCTGGACACTGTAGCAAGTACGACATTACTGTGCACCACCAGAAGGCCGCCACGTGTCCAACTACAACAACGACCACACTGTAGCCTGATGTCATCAACAGTGCCTCGTCCTTTCCCGCCATTTCCAGAAGGACCATGGGCTTGGGCCCCGGTTGGGCCCAAGCCAATGGTGTCACTTGTGGGCCTCTCCATGCAGCCCACTACTAAGCCTATAAATAGCGCCAGATACAACTCATGTAGGCATTCACAAACACAACCATCACTACTATACTCTCTACTTGTAATTCTCTCTTATCAGTAATAATATTCCGGTGTACTTACAGTGGACGTAGGTCA
This sequence comes from Ambrosia x helenae, assembly GCA_030844895.1. Taxonomy (NCBI): domain Eukaryota; kingdom Viridiplantae; phylum Streptophyta; class Magnoliopsida; order Asterales; family Asteraceae; genus Ambrosia; species Ambrosia x helenae. The sequence goes on along the minus strand of CM061226.1, from coordinate 115,984,239 downwards.
TTAACGACCGAACCACTTAAACCTCTTGTTCGTAGCACACACAATACATACCACGCTCACTTTAACAAACTCCCGGGTTACCATAACGGTTTGGGTAAAGGATTAAACCTGTAGTTACATAAGTATTAACCCCCGGAGGTCAGTCTTAATCTCCGGTATACTTATTGTTTCTTCATTGGCGCCATCCAACGGTTAGAACAGCTCTTTTCACCCATCTTTTAACCCACCCATGGCTGAACCCAACCCTAACACCTCCGGCGTGCACCGAGCCGGAGACGAAGATGTCCAACAGCCGGACAACCAAATCACACCTAACACTGTCGTCAAACAACCGACATCCCGGCTCGACAGACCAGCTGTTGAAATCCGTGATGTCGAGTCAGGTGACGACAGCCAAGAACTCTCCGAGGAGGATCCAGACCAGTGGCTCCTCCGTCAGAATGCCAGAAGTGCTGCAATCTATCAACGAAAACTGTTGCAGCAAGCAAAAAAGAAAGGTAAAGCACTTGCTTTTGATACTCCGTCAAAAGCAAAGTACAAGAAGAAAGATACGGCCGGTCACGGTGACGGTCGTAGCGGGGAGCTCGGCGGAAACGTCAGAGCTCGGGGCTACGCCAAACCACGTGACGAGCCAGACGGTTATGAATCATCAAGCAGCGACTCTGGGAATAAAGGGAAGAAATACACTCCCGCGTCGCGAGACAGTGAGATAGACGATGACTTGGTCAAACCATTTCGACCAAAAGCTTTCGCCGAGAAATCCAAGTTTGTCGCCCGCATCGCGGCCGCCAAAATACCCAGGAAGGCCAAACTTCCAAGCAGCATCGGTAGATACGATGGCCTGCGTGATCCCGACGACCATGTGCACGACTTTGAGTGCGCGGGTATGTCCGTAGACTGGCCCGTCCAAGTATGGTGTCACCTTTTCGCTCAAACCCTCACGGGTGCCGCCCGGGTGTGGTTCGACAACCTCCCGGCGGGAAGCGTAAAAGATTTCGACGACCTTACAGAAAAGTTTGGCAGTCATTTCTCACATTTGCGGAAACACAAGAAGGACAAAGCACACATCTTGCTATGTCGTCGCTATGATCATGAGACAATTGAGGACTACATCGTCCGTTTCAACAAGGAGGCCTTGCAAATAGGCTGTGGGGAGGAGCTCACCCGGGCCGCGTTCATTCACAATGTGCGCAGCCCAGATCTCATGAAATGTCTAACTGGCAAGGATGGCATCCCAGAATCCTGGGATGAACTCATTCGCTCAGCAAAGATATATGCATCCTCCGAAAGATCTTTTAATCAACTACACGGCTTCCAACCACAACACCATAATAATAATAGTAAACACAAAAACAAATCTGTTTAGAGCCGCATCTCGGGCGCCACCGACGAGGGGAAATACTCACCCGCAGGGGACGCCCGCCAAATCATTAGCTCGAAGCAAACGCGAGAACAACGTGGACACTCCAAGAAAAACCACGATTGGACTCCGTTAACTAAAACTCCTTCACAGGTCCTGAAGACCGAGCAGGTCACACTCAAGGAGCCTAACCCCCTGGGGAAGCGCCGAAACGTAGACCGTAGCAAGTTTTGTGAGTACCATAATGACTACGGCCATCTCACAGACAACTGTTATAGTCTAAAAATGGAGATAGAGGCAGCGCTGAAATCAGGCCAGCTCGGCCACTTGGTTAAAAATGTTCACCGAGCTGGCAAAAGCCAAGGAAACGAGGAAACCCAAGGCGAGGGGTCACGGAAGAAGATCCGCGACCTTAACACCCATGCTGCAACACTAATTCCCCGCCATCAATGCAACATGACACGGCGGGGTAAGAACACCCAACATGGGAAGCGCACCCGAATACAGCCTCTAGACGACTCCTGGAAGGAGGTAGACATCCTCATGCCAAGGGTCAGAGGTGGCGCCGCTTGCACAGCCCCACTAGTAATCACTGCCGTCTTTGGACATTACCGCACGCGGTACATGTTTTTAGACGGCGGCAGCAGCACAGACATCATGTATGACCAATGTTTTCAACAGCTAGATGAAGAAGACAAGGCGAAGCTCATTCCGGTCAATGAGCCAATCTCTGGTTTCATCCATGAAACCATCATGCCCCGCGACATGCTCTCTTTGCCTGTAACATGGACGGATGGTACACACGAGCGCACAGAAATATGCGACTTCATGGTCCTACCAGCCACATCAAACCATGATATACTCCTAGGAAGAGAAGGCATTGCTCACTTCAACGCCAACGCCTCCACGGCGCATGCAATGGTTGGTTTTCCCACCAAAACAGGCGTTGCCTTCATCCGGGGGAACAAAGATTGCCATGTCACGGAGACAGCCAAGCCGCCAAAGATGGTCAAGACAAATGCCCGCACAGAGCCGGAAAAATGGGTGCTCAACCCCAAATTTCCGGAGCAAACGGTGACCATTGGCCATGTAATCTCCGAATCCATACGAAATCATTTGAAGCAACTTCTGATCAGCAATATGGACGTTTTTGCATGGCAACCGGCAGATATGGTGGGTGTTCCGCGGGACATAGCGGAACACAGGCTTAACGTGTATCGTTCCGCAGAGCCAATTGTACAGAAGAAGAGAAGTATGGGCCCGGAGAAAACAAAGGCCATGAACGAACAAGTCACCGAGCTGCTCAATGCGGGCATCCTCCGCCCCATCAGATATCAAACTTGGGTGGCCAATCCTGTCATGGTCGCCAAAGCGAATGGAGGATGGCGCATGTGTGTCGATTACAAAGACATCAACAAAGCGTGCCCAAAGGACTGTTATCCCCTACCAGAGATCGATTTGAAGGTGGACTCCCTCGCCCCATACAGATTCAAGTGTTTCCTGGACGCCTACAAAGGATATCACCAAATACAAATGGCGAAAGAAGATGAAGACAAAACAGCGTTCCGCACAGACGCGGGTATCTTCTGCTACACAAAGATGCCTTTCGGCCTGAAAAATGCGGGCGCCACATACCAACGCCTGATGGATACAGCGTTCGTGAAAGAAATCGGCGTACGGCTTGAAGTGTACGTCGATGATTTAGTGATCAAAAGCAGGGAAGAAACCGACATGCTACAAGACATCCAACAAACATTTCACCAGCTACGAAAGGTCCGCATGAAGCTAAATCCAAGCAAGTGCTCGTTTGGAATGGAAGAAGGGAAATTTCTGGGAGTCATCGTTACGCGGGACGGGTTCCGCGCCAACCCAGAAAAGGTACAAGCAATCGAGCGGATGCCATCTCCCGCCTCCGTCAAAGAGGTGCAGACATTGATGGGCCGCCTGGTCGCCCTAAACCGTTTCCTATCCAACTACGCTTCAAAGTCATTTCCTTTTGTCGACACCTTGAAAAATTGTCTGAAGAAAAGTAACTTCCGCTGGACAACCGAAGCTGAGTCAGCTTTTCAACAAATGAAGCAGTGTTTGATGAACCTTCCTACACTAACAGCCCCGCTCCCTAAAGAGCCACTCACGCTCTATCTCTCAGTCACGGAGCGGGCAATCGGCGCAGTCCTGATGGTCGATCGTAAAGGCGTGCAAACGCCTATCTATTACATCAGCCGCACGCTGTTAGATGCGGAAACTCGGTACACCATAATGGAAAAGCTGGTCCTAGCTTTAATTCACGCTTCCCGAAGATTGCGCAGATACTTCCAAGGTCACCCGATAAACGTCCTCACGGACTATCGGATCAACGACATCTTGGCCAAACCAGAATTGTCAGGAAGACTGGCGAAGTGGGCTATTGAGCTCGGAGAGCACGCAATCAGTTATAAGCCCCGACCCGCAATCAAGGGACAAGTATTGGCAGACTTCGCAACCGAGATCCCAGCCGACAAGGTTCAAGAGTGCCGAGAAGAAGAATCGCCTGCGCCAGCGCACGACCCATCGCAAAAGTGGTCCTTATACACCGATGGCGCCTCCAACGGAGACGGTGCTGGCGCCGGTTTGCGCCTCATCAGCCCAGACAAACATGAGTTCACATACGCCATCCGCCTCGAGTTCAAAAGCACAAACAACGAAGCGGAATACGAAGCGTTGCTGGCAGGCCTCCGCATAGCGGAAAAAATGGGGGCCAGGCACGTGGAGGCACATGTAGACTCTTTGTTGGTAGCACGGCAGATCAACGGGGCATACGATGCGAAAGACGAAACCATGGCTCTATACCTGGAGCAAGCCAAGAAACTCATGCGCAAGTTCGACACATGCACAGTCGAACACATCCGGCGCAGCGAGAACAAACCCGCCGACGCACTCAGCAAAATGGCATCCACGGTTTTTGAGCACATGGCAAAAGAGGTCCGCGTCGAAGTACGAGATAAACCATCGGTCCCCGTGCGCCAGGTCAATGTCACTCAAACAGGTAACGCGTCATGGATGACACCGATCAAAGCCTTTTTATCGTTGGGAGTTCTGCCCAATGACAAACTAGAGGCCCGGAAGATAAAAACCAAGGCCCTGCAATATCAACTGACCGATGACATCCTGTACCGCCGCTCCTACTTGGGGCCACTCTTGCGCTGTGTTGACCCGGCAGAAGCCTCCTTTCTTCTCAAAGATATACATGAAGGAACATGCGGGTTACACGCAGGCCCAAGAATGGTAGTGGCAAAGCTGATGAATGCAGGATATTACTGGCCTGGCATGCACGTCGACGCAGTTACCGAGTTACGCAAATGTGACAGCTGCCAGCGCCACGCCCCAAACACCTTGCGCCCAAAGAACAATCTCGTACCAGTTACCGCGGCTTGGCCCTTCCAAAAGTGGGCTATTGACCTAGTCGGACCATTCCCGGCGGCGCCGGGCAATGTCAAATATTTGGTCGTCGCTATCGACTACTTCACTAAGTGGGTCGAAGCGAAACCTCTGGCAAAGATCGATGGCGCACATGTCAAGAAATTCATCTGGGAGTTCATTATCTGTCGGTTTGGATTGCCGATGCAACTGGTCAGTGACAATGGAACACAATTCGAAGACCAGGCCCTCCAACAATGGCTGGCTCAAATGGGAGTCACACAAATCTTCACATCCGTTGTGCACCCGCAAGGCAACGGTCAGGTAGAAAGAGCCAACCGCACAATCGTTGAAGGCATCAAGACAAGGCTCGGAACCAGGCGAACAGGGTGGGTAGACGAGTTGCCGCACGTCTTATGGGCCTACCGTACCCTCACGAAAACAAGCAATGGCGAAACCCCGTTCAGCCTAACATACGGGTCTGAGGCGGTAATCCCCGCAGAAATAGCTTGCCCTACGGCAAGGGTATTGATGGCAAACATAACCGACAATGATAAAGAACTCCGCACGAACCTCGATCTGTTAGAGGAACGCCGCGACCTCGCGGCAATAAAAGAAGCAAGTTACAAGACCCAACTCGAGCAATACTACAACAAGCATGTAAAGGAGCAAGCCTTCAAGATTGGGGACTACGTCTTCCGCAACAATGAAGCTTCCAACGCCGAAAAGCCCGGGAAGCTCGCCCCAACTTGGGAAGGCCCTTACAAAATTCAAGAAGTGCTCGGGAAAGGTGCCTACGCATTAGAAAGGCTCGATGGCACCCCTATTCCAAGATCATGGAACGGCGCTCAGTTACGGCGCTGTTATTTGTAATCTAAAATGGCTACACATGCCATATCATTAATGAAAACGTTTCCTATATCTGTGTTTCTACTTGTACTTTCCGCGCCAGGGTCTTCAAGACTTAGGCAAAATCACGTCGGACACGCTAGCAAGGCATGCCTTCAAGGCGCGCCACGTGCGCGTCGGGCGCCTACTCAAGCAGCGTAGTCTTCAAGACGGATTTACTCGCCGGACCTACAACACCGCATAAAAACAACAGGCGCCTCAACTCTTGTCTTCTAGAGTCATTGCAACTCGGACAACAGAGTAGCGCGCCACATAAACGCGGTAAACGGGTCTTCAAGGCGAGGCGATCACGCGCCTAAGTCGGACTCAATGGCACAAGTCGCCTCCGCTACAATCTTCAAGGCGAGAAAGTGTTAAACACTTAGACGTCGGATTGTCTAGCCGAGCGCGCGCTCTAACTCTTACTTACACACTGGGTGACGACTTGGTTAAATAAGTAAATTAGAGACGAGACAACACGATATAACAAACAAAAGTTTCATTAACAAAGGGAATTAAAAACCCTTCTATATTTACAAGGAAAAGAAAAGTCACAAGTATTAAAAGGCCTAATCACTGGTCAGCTGCGCCGGAAGGCCCCTCACCAGAAGCCTTCGCCAGCGCATCAGACGTTTCTATAAAATATCTAAGGGCCGCAGGTGGATCCGCGTTCTTGTTGCAGTCCGCAAGCACTTGGAGGATGGGGAACTCTATCTTCTCGAACTTTTGGAGTTCCGCCTCATACTCATCCTTCAGTGGCTTGCCATAGTGTTCCGCGTCCACGATGCGCCCATCATTTTGCGCATGCAAGAAACCGTCTTCATAGCCCTCGCCATAACCGTAGGCTTGGGCACTGGCAGCAATGGCGGCAACCTGGTCTCCGAGCAGAGGCTCCTGCCAAAATCTCTTGAAAACCTGCGCATAGAAACAAAGTTAGCATATGGAAAAGACAAGTCTCAAAAGCAAAGAAAGCGCGAAGACTTACCCCAGCCATCCCGTCTGTCATCAACCATTTGACGGAGTCCTGCATCTGGGACTGGGCGGTGACAGCTTCATCCAGTAGCAACTTGGCCGCCTCACCCTCCTTCACAGCAGCAAGGCGAGCCTGGTCACAAGAATCCAGGTCTCGCTCCAGGTCCTCCTTCGCACTGAGGACCTGGACCCTCTCCCGCTCCAGCGAAGAGACGCGTTCAGTAGCCGCAACAAGGGCTTCGTCCTTAGACTCGAGCTCCTTGCGCATCTCTACATACTTCGCCGTCCTCTCCGTGAGGGCCTTGCTCTTCTCTTCAAGCCTCTTCACCGCCGTCCGCCGCTCCTCACGCGCCTCTGACAGAAGCTCCTTGAGATCGGAGATGTCAGTGTTGGCTTTCTTCCATGATTCTGACCAACGGCGCCTGTCAGCAACCGCGTCTTCTTCAAGTTTGGCAACCTTGGCCTCAGCGTCATGGGCACGACGGCGGTATTTGGCAATCTCGGCTTGGAAGGCAGCCTCTTTTTCAGCAAGGCTGGCCTTCTCCGCCTCCACCCGCTCCATGTCTCGCCACAACGCCGAGTCACGGCGCCGCAGCGAGTCCATCATGGATAGTTGAGTCGCCTGGTTGACGCACAAGGCGGCTATTAGGTCTTCACGACTCAACATATCCTGGTGAGTGCGCTCATAGGGAGGCACCACCTCGCTGACAAACTCCTCGGCGGCCAAGGAGTTGGAAAACAATGTGTTTTCCCTTATTGCCCAGCGAGGGCGCCAGATGGCGTCACCACCAGACCAACAAGAGCCGTCATAGACTCCTGCTGATTCCCCAACCCTGGAAGACTCGCGCCGATCCCGACGCGAGCCGCTCGCACCAGCCCCAGAGGCGCCCTGCTGGAGCAGAGCCCTCTCGAAGGCATCCCCTCCATCACGAGCCATTTCCTGGCTCTCAGCTTCGGCGCGCTCCCTCGCAGCGCGCTCCTCCGCCAGCTTGGTTTTTTCCTCCAAGAACTTTTGCTCTTGGAGGCGAAGGCGGTCCGCCTCAGCCTTCTTGTCTGCCTCAGCCTTTCTTGCGGCTTCATCGGCAGCAACCTTCTTCTCCGCCTCAGCCCGGCGGTGGGCTTCATCGGCTGCCGCTTGCTTGGCAGCAGCGGCCTTCTCAGCCTCAGCCTTTTGCAAGGCTTCATCGGCCTGCGCCTGCTCCCGCGCAAGCTCCTGCTCCCTCCACAAAGCATCCTCCTCCCTTCCACCCGCTTCGGCGGAAGGAGACAAAGATGCAGTTGGCACAATCTTCGGCGCCACTGCAAACCAACAATAACTTATTAATAATAATACAACTCATAAAAATAGAAGGGAAGAGAGAGGAGGAAAAAAGAACAACTTACCAGGAGTCTTCTTCCTCAGTAACTTTTGGAAGAGTGGTTGGCGCGCAGGGGCGGCACCAATGCCCATGCTGAAAACGGGCCCGCCATCGCCACCACTCCCAAGAGGACCCTTGGAAACATTAACTGGTTCCGGACCAGGAACCGATCCCTCACCATCTCCAGCGCCATGCGCGATTGGAGTCTCCTTTATCGGGCCAGCGGTCCGCGACCTCTTCCTCTTCTCCAGCTGAGAAGATTCCGCCTCCTCGTCATCCTCGGAGGGTGGGCCATCCTTCCTCCGCCGACGCCCTTTCACAGCTTCTCCTGCTGAAACGGAAGAACCCGAGTCAGAAAGGGTAATCATGGCTCGGTACCTGTGCTTCCGCGGCGCGTGCTTCCAACGACCACGCTCCGCGGACGAGCCTACCGGCGGAGTCTTCCCTACGGTATCATCTCCGAAAATACTATCAAATAAAGGGCTGGGAGACTCACCAGTTGTGCAATAAGGCTTGGGCGCAGCAGAAAGGTCAGGATAGTAGAAACGACCCGCCAACGCATCCAAGCACGAGGTCTGACCCTCCGCCACAGACCTCCATTTAATGCCCTTCTCCTGGCGGGCAGCATAGAATTCAAACTTACTTACACCTGCAAATGACACATCATAAGGAAAGAAACGCGAGAGGCAATAATGATAATAACTAATATAAAATACTCACCCTCCTGCGCGATGTAATGCTCTTTACCCGCCCGGATGCCATTCCGGCTCATCCCTAGAAGGAAAAAGATTCCCTCTGTCAGGTTCTGGAACTCCAGCCTAGTAGCGTTGGCGGTAAGGGCAACGAACCAATCCTGCTTCTTGTAATCTTTAAGCAGAGGCATGTCCGCCACGCGCTGACCATCCCCTATTACCTTCCAAGGGAGGCTAACAGGGATGACCCCCCTCTTCACGAAGAAGAACTTCTCCTTTGCCCAGTGAAGGGACTTTGGGGTATGGGTAGCCATGGGAGGCACCTTGGGGCGTGGCTTAAAAGAAAACCACGTTTCATCCCGCGCCATGAAATAAAATACATTGAACCGCTCAACAGTCGGCTCAATGTCTAAAGCGCGGCACGACGCCTCAAAATGAACTAACCTCAGAAGCCCGAAGGTGGTTAGTTGAGTAGGCCCGACGCCATAGGCAATCATGGTATCTATCTGGAAACGGGTGCATGGAAGCCGGAACCCACACTTGGCAAAGTGGGCTTCATAAAGGGCCAGCTGGCCACTACCAGCAGATAAGACGGTGCTGGTCGGAGAAGGAAGCACGGGCTCCCACTCCGGGAGGATCCCATACATAACGCAGAACCGGTTAAAGGCCTCCTGACCCCAAACACAGAATGTGTTGGTCATGAGTTTCCTCTCCTTCGTTCGGCCATGCTCAACGGTGGTCTCCTGCACCACCTCCTCTGTCTCCTTACCCACAACCTCACCGGAAATGCTGTGACTGTCAGACATTGTGGAAGTTTAAAAAAAAGAAAAACCTGGAAATCTCACCGGAAAACTTGAAGATCAACCGGAATCTTCAAGCAAAGTGAAAAAGAACGGTTGATGGGATGATTAACAAAGAGAAAACAAGAGCAGAAAACACTCTAGAAAGGAAGAAACTTGAAGTTTCAGCAATGAATCTTCAAGATCAGAGAGATCTTTGAAGATTAAACGGAAACTTCAAAGGAAAAGTTGACCGGAAGTTGAGAGGAAATTGAGAGCAAGAAGGAAAGAAATAGGAGAAGTAACCGTTCATAGCAACATTGCTAATCCTTATATACTCATCGCATTAATGACAGAGGGACCCACCTGGGAAGCGTAAACCGTCACAACTTTTCAAATTCTATGCACAAGATGATGACACGTGTCCGCAACAAAAACGAGCGGCCTGGATGATAGTGTATGACAGTTATACACTACACAGGCGCCGGATGGTCGACACGTGTCGACAGATCTCACAATATCAACCATTCAAGCGCGTGGCAACTCACGCGCCTGACAGACAGCACGTGCCCATCGACACGTGGCACAATCTCAACCATGAAGACAAAATGTCAGACGCGTGAAAACCCACGCTCCTGACACAGACGATATATTGATAACTGCAACCACGATGGGACGTGTATCAGTCTGTACAACCAGACAATCACTGACACGTCAGCAACCACTAAACTTCCATCAGAAGTAATTGATCATTCGAATTCCAGGCGCATTTATTCCAATTTATGGGAGACAAATTCAATGCTAATGATTTAGGATTTATCACAACTCCAGACCCGCATTAAATTACTCCAGCAGCAGTAAATTTCTGAGCGGAAAGTTGACGTAAACTTTCAAAAGACGTTCCCCGCCCAACCACTGCAACGTTGGGGCGGAGAACGTCCTTCCCAGCGGAAACTTGACGTAAACTTTCAAAAGACGTTCCCCGCTCAACCACTGCAACGTTGGGGCGGAGAACGTCCTTCACGGCGCAAATTTGACGAAAAACAGAGAAAGACGTTTCCCGCCTAAATTTTCTCAGATCAGAACAATACCCCCAAAGGCTACAGCACAAGCAGATGAGCTTTCATCCGCGACTTCTATATTTCGAGTCTAGCACTCCACCTCCTCATCAGCGAGCAGGAGAAGCCCTAGACTAGGGGGACTTGAAGGGATAGGGAGCCTAATCTGAAGGGCGTCCCTATCCCCGCAAGGTAACAACCCTGCGCCAGGTCACGGCGCAGAAGCATACTCGCGCGAGGACAGGCAATCAACATCCTCGCGCGCCGGCACAGATGATAAGCAACAACTAATACCTGATACGCGCGTGCCACCACACGCGGAATATTCCCTTGGCACGTCAGAGGAGGTACAAGGGATGACAAAAGGGAGATTCATAAGGATCTGTGTCAGAGCATACACCAACAGAAGAAGGACATGTGGCAGATAGTACAAAAGGGGAACGGCTGCACTGTACACGCTGTCGTGAACAGTGACCAGCAGGCATTACCTCGCCCACTGTCAGACGTCAAATCAGCCAGCAGAGATAGCCTGGACACTGTAGCAAGTACGACATTACTGTGCACCACCAGAAGGCCGCCACGTGTCCAACTACAACAACGACCACACTGTAGCCTGATGTCATCAACAGTGCCTCGTCCTTTCCCGCCATTTCCAGAAGGACCATGGGCTTGGGCCCCGGTTGGGCCCAAGCCAATGGTGTCACTTGTGGGCCTCTCCATGCAGCCCACTACTAAGCCTATAAATAGCGCCAGATACAACTCATGTAGGCATTCACAAACACAACCATCACTACTATACTCTCTACTTGTAATTCTCTCTTATCAGTAATAATATTCCGGTGTACTTACAGTGGACGTAGGTCATTAACGACCGAACCACTTAAACCTCTTGTTCGTAGCACACACAATACATACCACGCTCACTTTAACAAACTCCCGGGTTACCATAACGGTTTGGGTAAAGGATTAAACCTGTAGTTACATAAGTATTAACCCCCCGGAGGTCAGTCTTAATCTCCGGTATACTTATTGTTTCTTCAGGATCCATGACATTACATTCTCTAGAAGTTGCTAAAATAGTTAAACATAAGCTGAAATTATACAGTTATTTGGAATGTTCCTGATCATTACAGTGAGATTGATAACTTCTCTATGGAAGCAACAAATTCAAAACAGAGGTAGGTTTGCCAGAGGGTCACTATTCATACATAAAGAGTATAATCAAACAAGGGTTGTTATCGGAGATATATCGGTCAACGATGAAGGCAAACCGTAGCGAGTGTGAAGATCAAGATCAAGAAGAACAGTACGGTCAACGATGAAGGTGTGTTGTATGTATAAAATTGTGAATAATTGTGAGAGTCGATATGAGAGCAATAATCCATCGAGAACTAGAGAAACAGAGAATAAGAGAAGAGATAATAACATATGAGCTACAACGACGTCGTATTTTGGAAGCTGAAGTTCGGAGAGAACTAAATATTCAACATGAGATGACTTGCTTGCATAGGAATCTTGTACGAAATCATTCTCACATGAATATCCTTTGATGAATGTATTAGGGGTTGGAAACTCTGAAGACCAGATATCTGTTTCTGATCATTACAGTAACAAAATCAATCTCTCTGATCCATGGTATCTAGGGTTGTAAACGAACCAAACGAACACGAACAATGCTTTGTTCATGTTTGTTTGTTAAGGTTTCTTGGACAAACAAACCGTTCACGAACACACTAACGAACATAATTCTATGTTTGTGTTTGTTTGTTAAGAAATTCAGTTGTTTGCGAACTGTTCGTGAACACGGGTCTTGAACACAAACAAACAAAAACAAACATTTAATATGCAACTAACTAAAAAAAACATTGTTAACATTAACCTTTAGACAAAGTATATCTACTAAACAATGTCGATAAGTCAAATTGTACTAACTTAGAGATAATTATCTAAAATTACTTAGGCATAGGCATGAATACATGATATTCCTAATTCAAAAGTTTATAAATATCCTAAGTTTTAACTAGTGACCGAACACAAACAAACATACACGAACGTATATAAGTAAACGACGTACACAAACACATTGCCGAGCGTTCACGAACGCAATCGAACGAACGAGACATTTGTTCGTGTTTGTTTGTTTAGTTAATCAAACGGAATTTTTTGTTCGTGTTTGTTTTTTTATTAAACAAACAGACACAAACGAACTTCCCGCCGAACGGTTTACGAACTGTTCACTGAACGTTTGGTTTGTTTACAGCCCTAATGGTATCCACTATCAGGTTGTCTTCATTGTTGACCGCTATCTCTCGGATAACAACTGAAAAGTTGTCTTCAATGATTGTAAAAAACTTGAAAGTAATCACAAGAAGATGATCAAAAGATGCTACAACATAACTTGCACCGGCTTGAGATATGAGTTTGATTATTATCGTATTTGCAACTTAGTTCCTTTCTCTCGAAAAACAATCCGATTGTTAAAAGTATCAAGACTATGAAATTAGTAAAACAACTGAATTTTACTTGCTTGCATGAAAAGTTATTTTTAAATGTTTGGTAATATATTTTTAAATGTTTGATCTGCAATATTTGAAAATTATCATTTCTTGACATGCTTGGTAACACTTTGATCTGTAATATCTGAAAATTATCATTTCTCAAAAAGTAATTAAAAACACTTAAAAATGAATTAAAAACAATTGTTGCGGGTTAGGTTTAGTCGGAGGACCACGTACAATGATTCATCAAAGTTGTACAAAGCTGGATGTTTTTACTGGAAAACAAAAACGAGCAATTAACGAAGCGAAACTGAGAGATATAATTTTCTTGGCTTGGAAACAACTTAAAAGAAACAAAAATGAATTAAAATTATTTTTTGGTGATTAACAAATTTTAAAGAATTAAAAGAAATTCAAAATTTTTTAAAAAAAGGCCAAACCGCCTCGCTTTGGTCAAAGCGAGGCGCCTGTGGTCTAATCAAACCACTCAAACGCCTAGCTTTGGCCAAAGCGAGGCACTCAAACGCCTCGCTTTGACCAAAGCGAGGCGCTTTGGCCTTTTTTTTTAAATTTTGAATTTCTTTTAATTTTTAAAATTATCTGTTAATCACCAAAAACTAATTTTAATTCATTTTTGGTTCTTTTAAGTTGTTTCCAAGCCAAGAAAATTATATCTCTCCGTTTCGCTTCGTTAATTGCTCGTTTTGGTTTTCCAGTAAAAACATCCAGCTTTGTACAACTTTGATGAATAATTGTACGTGGTCCTCCGACTAAACCTAACTCGCAACAATTGTTTTTAATTCATTTTTAAGTGTTTTTAATTACTTTTCGAGAGAAAGGAACTAAGTTGCAAATACGATAATAATGTAAATAATAATAATAATGTAAATAATAATAAACAATCCTCATCCATAATGTTCTTACCTATAGCTACAACCATCCGGTTGTTTTCAGGTAAAGCGATCGTTTTACTCATATAAAGTGTTCGATGTCACTGTGAGTACACATTGTGCATGACATTACTCATATAAAGGACTAAAGCCACATATAGTCCTTTACGCAGGTTTGCCAGAGGGTCACTATTCATATATAAAGAACATAAAAGTTGTGTGTATGAATAGTGACCCTCTGGCAAACCTGCGTAAAGGACTAAAGCCAAATATCTTGCAATTTAATACTAACGATGATTGCCAGTGAGATTGATAACTGGACAGGTTAGCCAGGTGTTTGTAAAAAAGGTAGAGCACACCACTAGAGCAAAAAGTTGTGTGTATGAATAGTGACCCTCTGGCAAACCTGCGTAAAGGACTAAAGCCACATATCTTGCCATTAATACCAACGATGATTGCCAGAGGGTCACTATTCATATATAAAGAACATTAATCGGTTTTATTTAGCGTAAAAAATTTCATTGTACATATACCTCCTTATCTAAAACAAATCACATCATTGTACATATACCTGATTAGTCCACGTACAATGATTCATCAAACTCATCGTTAGCACCGATCCGATTGTTAAAAGTATCAAGACTATGAAATTAGTAAAACAACTGAATTTTACTTGCTTGCATGAAAAGTTCATTGTACATATACCTCCTTATCTAAAACAAATCATATCATTGTAGAGGTTACTAGGTTACTCATTACCGTTGGACGTTGAAGGTAAACATGGACAGTGAGAAGTGAGATTGATAACTTCTCTATAGAAGTTGCTAAAATAGTTAAACAAAAGCTGAAATTGAACAGTTATTTGGAATGATCCTGATCATTACAGTAATACTTGGATCCGGTTGGAGTCTAAAGCTTCGTGTGTCATCTTGGTCGAACTCATGTTGCAACATTCGTCTTGTGTGTCAACGATGAAGGCAACATACTTGAAATCAATGGGAAGATAAACAATCCTCATCCACAATGTTCTTACCTATAGATACCAACCATCCGGTTGTTTTCAGGTTGTCTTCATCGTTGACCGCTATCTCTCGCATAACAACTGAAAAGTTGTCTTCAATGATTATAAAGAAACTTGAAAGTAATTACAAGAAGATGATCAAAGATGCTACAACATAACTTGCACCGGCTTGAGATATGAGTTTGATTAGCTTAAATCTCTCTGATCCATGGTATCCACTTTCAAAGGATCCATGACATTACATTCTCTAGATGTTGCTAAAATAGTTAAACATAAGCTGAAATTATACAGTTATTTAGAATGTTCCTGATCATTACAGTGAGATTGATAACTTCTCTATGGAAGCAACAAATTCAAAACAGAGGTAGGTTTGCCAGAGGGTCACTATTCATACATAAAGAGTATAATCAAACAAGGGTTGTTATCGGAGATATATCGGTCAACGATGAAGGCAAACCGTAGCGAGTGTGAAGATCAAGATCAAGAAGAACAGTACGGTCAACGATGAAGGTGTGTTGTATGTATAAAATTGTGAATAATTGTGAGAGTCGATATGAGAGCAATAATCCATCGAGAACTAGAGAAACAGAGAATAAGAGAAGAGATAATAACATATGAGCTACAACGACGTCGTATTTTGGAAGCTGAAGTTCGGAGAGAACTAAATATTCAACATGAGATGACTTGCTTGCATAGGAATCTTGTACGAAATCATTCTCACATGAATATCCTTTGATGAATGTATTAGGGGTTGGAAACTCTGAAGACCAGATATCTGTTTCTGATCATTACAGTAACGAAATCAATCTCTCTGATCCATGGTATCCACTATCAGGTTGTCTTCATCGTTGACCGCTATCTCTCGGATAACAACTGAAAAGTTGTCTTCAATGATTGTAAAAAACTTGAAAGTAATCACAAGAAGATGATCAAAAGATGCTACAACATAACTTGCACCGGCTTGAGATATGAGTTTGATTATTATCGTATTTGCAACTTAGTTCCTTTCTCTCGAAAAACAATCCGATTGTTAAAAGTATCAAGACTATGAAATTAGTAAAACAACTGAATTTTACTTGCTTGCATGAAAAGTTATTTTTAAATGTTTGGTAATATATTTTTAAATGTTTGATCTGCAATATTTGAAAATTATCATTTCTTGACATGCTTGGTAACACTTTGATCTGTAATATCTGAAAATTATCATTTCTCAAAAAGTAATTAAAAACACTTAAAAATGAATTAAAAACAATTGTTGCGGGTTAGGTTTAGTCGGAGGACCACGTACAATGATTCATCAAAGTTGTACAAAGCTGGATGTTTTTACTGGAAAACAAAAACGAGCAATTAACGAAGCGAAACGGAGAGATATAATTTTCTTGGCTTGGAAACAACTTAAAAGAACCAAAAATGAATTAAAATTATTTTTTGGTGATTAACAGATAATTTTAAAGAATTAAAAGAAATTCAAAATTTTTTTAAAAAAAGGCCAAACCGCCTCGCTTTGGTCAAAGCGAGGCGCCTGTGGTCTAATCAAACCACTCAATCGCCTATCTTTGGCCAAAGCGAGGCACTCAAACGCCTCGCTTTGACCAAAGCGAGGCGCTTTGGCCTTTTTTTTTAAATTTTGAATTTCTTTTAATTCTTTAAAATTATCTGTTAATCACCAAAAACTAATTTTAATTCATTTTTGGTTCTTTTAAGTTGTTTCCAAGCCAAGAAAATTATATCTCTCCGTTTCGCTTCGTTAATTGCTCGTTTTGGTTTTCCAGTAAAAACATCCAACTTTGTACAACTTTGATGAATCATTGTACGTGGTCCTCCGACTAAACCTAACTCGCAACAATTGTTTTTAATTCATTTTTAAGTGTTTTTAATTACTTTTCGAGAAACGTCTGACTGCAAAAAAAAAATTAAAAAAAAAAACCAACTCAAAAGTCCAAAAAAAAAATAAATTTTTTTTTTATCCGAAGCGCCTCGCTTAGGCCTAAGCGAGGCGCTTCGAGTAAAAAATCAGCTTTTTCTGCCCCCTCGTACTCAGGGGCGGATTTAGCCACTTTCGGTGGGTTCCCGGGAACCCATTCGGTTTGTAATTTATAGTGTTAATGTATATAAAAAACTGGGGAGGAACCCATAAGAAAATAATTTAGGAACCCACTACTAGAAGTTTGGAGTGTTCTAGTGGTTGAAATCCACCTTCATAAACACAAGCTTCCAGGTTCGAGTCCTGCTGCTATACGCTCTTTCTTTTTGCTTTCTAACTGACAAAACATACACTTTTATAAGTGAGATATGGAAATAACTAGGGGCTGTTTAGTTTTTCTTTGATTCATTTGTGGAGTTTACACATTATAAGTGAGATATGGAAATAACTAGGGGCTGTTTAGTTTTTCTTAGATTCATTTGTGGAGTTTACACAGAATTTGGCCTTTCTTTTTGAAACCCTACATATGCCACCACTTTCACCTTCTTTTTGTTATATTATTATTACCAATTACAAATAAAACAAATCACAGAGCATGAACTCGGATGATACCATGGTTGTAGAATAATTTATTAATCATTGTTAACCTTTAAACTATTAGGTATCTTTTTCATTCTAACAAGTTGGAATTCGCCTGTTACATTATACATAGATATTTACAATGTGTAATATATGATCGGGGGATGCACAATTTTAATAAGGAATAAGTATAAACATTGGAGTAGAGTAAGAAATTAAGTTTGTAATAAGTATCATGCGATGTAAAACTAACCCAAAATGTGAAATAATAGATAACACCATAGAGTTTTCTAAATAAAAAAAAACATAAGAAGAACAATGATTAAAAGAAATATTTCTAAAGTGATGTAAGAGAACATTTAAAAGTTAAAGGAGAAGAAAAAATTTCAATCTTCGGTAGTTTTTTTATTCGTAAAGACAATGACATTTATACTGCGTGCTTTAAATTTCTAATGCAGATATTTTTTTCATTATTGTATCGTATTTATATTATGTGATGAACCTTAATCGACCTGAATCGTTAAACCGACCCGAACGACAAACCGACCCGAAGTTGAAACACCTAAAAAAGGAACCCAGTGAAAAAAATTCCTGGATCCGCCACTGCTCGTACTGACCTCTTCGGAATGAGTTTAAGGCCTAAGCGAGGCGCTTTGAGGGAGTGAAATTAGAAGGTGGGGGGTGCCAATAGACGGAGCCTATGAAAATCGCAAAATAATAACCCACAGGTACTGAACGTGTAATAATTCTTACCGTTTCTGACTTTCTTCCCCCAAAAATTCCTTCTTATTCATTCTAGAAATCTAGAGCATCGGTTTTTTATTTTTATTTTTTTGTTTTTTGTGAAGCCTTGAACATAAAGAAGTGGAATAGTGGCAAGCTACCTAGAACCGTTTTGATTAACATCAGGTGACCCCAAACGATATTTGTGCTTTCGAATTATTTAATTTTTCTTTGAAAAGATGAATTCATCTAATTGTTTTATAAAGTTAGAGGAAATTACCAAAATCGTCCTTGTGGTTTGGGCCAATATGCTAGTTCAGTCCAATCTTTTAAAAATTGCATGAACACTCCTTGATCTTTCAGAAAATATGCCTAAATAGTCCAATGACTTAACCCAGTTAACTTTTTTCCGTTAAGTCAGGGGCATTTTTGTCCAATCGTGTATAAATTCATTTTCTTCCCCATTTCTTCTTCCCTGATTAGACCCACCACCCACTACTATCTGCACCTTTCACCACCACCACTACCCACTATTTCCTCCACCTTTCACCACCACCACTACCCACCATCTCTTCCACCTTTCACTACCACCACCACTACCCACCATCTCCTCCACCTTTTCACCACCACCACCACTACCCACCATCTCCTACATAATGCAACTTTCTTTGACTCACTCACAAGTCTATAACCATCTCCAACTCGAAGCTGAACTGAACCTGTTAATCACTTTGCTGATCAACTATCCATTACACTTCTGATTCGGTATAGCTCCTGATCAAAGAGCTGCACTATTGCAATCTAAGTATGAAAGTTGCCTGTTTCACTGAAACGTAACATAATCAAACCAAAAGTGCAGACTCTGGCGATGTCTGATACTGTTATGGGGCGACGTTTCTGTTCTGAACGAACCCCTTTGTACGCAGGTTCGATTCCTTCTAGGTCCAAATCGACCATCCCTTTTGCTTGCAGGTATGGTGAATCTCCACAGGTCCCTTTAATCAATGACGCTACTGCTGCTTTAATTTGATTTAGCTCCTCTATTTCACCGGACACCCAATCAAACACCTCTGAGTTGCAGGTAACCTTAAACTCGCAACCCCTCTCGGATTTACTCACAGGTCCTTCAACGATCTGATAACTGGTTCAGTTTCGAGTTAACTGGATCAGTTTCAAGTTGGAGGTATGTGAATAAATAAAAAGATGAGATATTGGTTTAGGGATTCGTTGTTTAAAACGAAACCCTAGACCAACAATTTGTAACAGATAAAGTGTGATTGGGTTAGGGGTAAGGGATGTAATTTATCACTATTATTATTATTATTATTATTATGATTGAAATGGTTCTTCCCCGAATTATTATCTGCAATCGCTCGTTGTTTGGATTATTATTATATAACCGTTCGTTTGTCTTGGGAGATTTTTCATTGTTTGGGTAGTGGGTAGTGGTGGTGGTGGTGGTGAAAGGTGGAGGAGATGGTGGGTAGTGGTGGTGGTGAAAGGTGAAGATGACGGTGGGTGGCGGGTTTGATCAGGGAAGAAGAAATGGGGAAGAAAATGAATTTATACACGATTGGACAAAAATGCCCCTGACTTAACGGAGAAAAGTTAAATGAGTTAAGTCGTTGGACTGTTTAGGCATATTTTCTGAAAGATCAAGGAGTGTTCATGCAAATTTTAAAAGATTGGACTGGACTGACATATTGGCCCAAACCACAGGGACAGTTTTGGTAATTTACTCATAAAGTTATTTACATAATCAAGAAGCGCAATTTATTTAATTCACTCAAAAAGCAAGGAGGTGAATTACACTGTTACTGTCTTAATCGTTTACATGATATGGGCCACATACACGGCCCAATCTCATAATGGTATAAGAGAACTATTATAAATGGCTAAAATGAAACAAGGTAACGAATAAAATACTCAAAATCAAGGAAAACAATGTAATTTGTATGATTTTAAGTTTATTTAAAGGATTACTGGATTTTAATAATTTTAACTATCATATGCTGGCTACTACCACCTTCAACTAATTACTTGATCACAACCGTAACTTGTAACTAATTTTCTTTTACCACTTTCAAGTTCCAAACTAACTGAACTTTAAAACAATTTTTTTTGCTGACGTGGCATATGTCATGTCACTCAATAAAGAGAGTTTTTGGCTCTCCTTATTTTCACCTCCTTGTAACTTATAACTTTTCCAAAAAAGTTATAAGTTATTTTAAACGTATTGCCCAAAGTGTCACACTAGCAAAAAACTAACTGGATAGTTAGTTTAGAAATGACAAATGAAAATAAGTTAGGACTGGTGATGATCAAACAGTCAGTTGAGCGTGACAGCAGCCAACATTTGATTATTGTGATTATTATAATCCAATAACCCTTATCTTATGTTCCGTTTTCCTTATTGATAAGATCTAACTACACACATCACACTTATTTAGATATTCTTTTGTTTTAAAATGATGATCCCTAAAATTTTGTGGAAAACATACAAGTAAAGGAGGTGGTGTACGAATTATCACCTCCATACATGAAACTTATTTTTTTAAAAGAGCTAAAGTCGTATTGAAGAACTAACAACTAAGGTAATCGATGTACACAAAGACGTGATAAGTCTCTTCCTAACACATTCAAAACTTCTATAATTATAAACAAAAACTAATAGTCAAATTACAAACAATAAAATCAAAACATGTAAAAATTCCATGTTTGATGAAAGATTCGATCAAGTTTTGTTTTTAGTTAATTAAAAGCTTTATATATTATTTGTTTGAACGGGTGATATATGTTTTGTTTTCTTAGTAATAAACTTCATATTGAATCGTCCAAGTATGTATTTTAAATTGTGCATCTCCACTTTTATTTTATATATGTTTTTGTATGCCTTCCTATTCCCCCAAAATGGCCGGTTGAAAAGTAAACTTCTGCAGTTTACTAGTATACTCAAACACATGCAATGAACATCCCTCAACTTTCAATTTTCTATTTTCTATATGTTCATGTGACATTGACGTGTTGGATCAAGAAGAAAACCATTTAAGGAACTTGTAAATTGTAATACGGCAATACATGACGCGACGGTGTTGTCAACCTCAAATGATGATGACATGTTCAATCCAAAACTAAAATGAACCTGAGCTCCGTTTCATGGTTTATGGGATAAATGCCAGGGTTAAAGTGTATAGTAATGTTTATAGAAATTGTATTTTGTTAACATGTCATTACAAAGAGGGAAGGATGAATCAAAATGAATGTTTGTTGGAAAGGTTAACAATGAAGCAAGCAAACTTTACAGCTTTTTTGGACCTTTAACGAGTCAAAAAAAGATTGCTTAGCATATGAACATTACTATAATAAAATTTTGATGTATTAAAATTTTAAACTTCTAGAAGTTGGAAACAAATAGAGAACAATGCTAGGGGTTCTTTTGTAATTATAGTTGCAACTACTTTAAGTTAAAACCTACCAACTTTACGGAAATTCAGAAGAGATCCAAATAATCGGCTAATATGTTTTTTTTGTTGGGTCCAACTGCCAATCTTATTAGAGTTAAGGTGTTGCTTATTATGAGGTCAAAGGTTCGAGCCTCGTTTGAGACGGATTTAGTGTAGTTTAAGTCGTTAAAAACATTACATGTTTTCATTTTTTCTAAACTAGTAGTTGACGGCCGCGCTTTGCGCGGCTTTCGAATCGTAATATTCAAGGCAACTCTGTTTTCCAATTCTCCAATACATTAAATTTTCGTCCAACACTTGTAACCCAGTTTATTGAGGGTCTAAAGTTTCTTATGGGAGGCTTGGTTTCAATTCCCATTAGCTACATTTGGAGGACATTAGTGGAGGGGAAATGAGGGATGACCCGGCCATTGGCTTGGGTTCGAGTCCTGATCCCCGCCGATTTTACCGATTATTTCACTGTCGTGCCTTCGGGCGGGTGAGTGGTCGGGTTTTCCCGGGAATTGGTGGCAATTGGTGGCCCGGGTACTCTCGAGTACCTGATTCGCCAAAAGGGTGCCCGAGAATGCTCGGAAATTGATTTGTTGGCCATTAAAAAAAAACATTAAATTTTCAAAGTGAATAAAGAGTAGCTAGATGCCTAGATGCACACATTTTAGACATACACACTATCTCCAAGAATCCAAGATGCAACACAGATATACCCCCCTAAACACAAGACACAACCTCCAACACACCTTGCCAAAAAAACCCTGTAACTCCTTTTTTTTTCCCGCAAACAAAAGCACCACTGCCACCATAACCACCTACCCAGCACCACCACCAACCGGCGCCGCCTCTCAGGCTTCAATCACATCACTCCAACACCACACGCCGCCACAACCGCTGCCATTATCGTTAACCGGGTTGACGTGCACGGATGTCTCAGATCTGAACATGCAGGGGAGAACACCATACCGGAGTTTTGACCGGAACTCTCGCCGCCATCGTCGTAGGCGGTTGTAAGGTGGCGGCTACGTGCTCAAATACCCTCAACGATCTTCTGGCAGCCGTAGAATCTATCGATGGTGCTTGAGATCCTTGATTTTAAAAAGCTCAGGACAAGATGGTCAGTTGGCAGCGGTGCACTATAGCACGTTGCAAGGGGGAAGGGTGAATTTGTATTTTCGCTGATATTGTTCCGAGCACTTTTGTTGTTGTTGTTTCGATGGCTGGTACGTGGTTGATTGAAGTTTGGTTAACGTAGTAATTGATTTACAAGGTGAATTAGCAGAAGGAAAAGATGAATTCACAAAAAAGACAAAAAGCTGGGTATATCAATTGACGCGGTTACCGTTAATTCGTTGACGCCATTAACGTCAATTCACTGTTCCCTGTCATGTTTGAAATTAATATATATATATATATATATATATATATATAAAAGAATTTGTGATACGCTATTAAAAATACCACTTCATGTGTGGTGAATGTGGGCTCCAATTAACACTTTTTTTTTTGGAAGGTGTGTTTCAGCGGAGAATCCAAACGACGCATAACCCCTCAACCCCAGTTCGAATCCAGGCCAAACGCGGGTGTTGAATTTCTCACCCCTTAGTGCGAGTGGGGGGACTCGAACCTGAGACCAAGCCCGGGCGGGAACCTCCCTAAGGAGTAATATGAAGATATGTTTATGTTGTAGTTAGGAAGTCTTCCTAATCACTAGATTGTGTAATGGATGGCTAAGATTAAATGGAGGAATTCGAAACTAAAAAAAAATAGGGGGGGGGGGGAGGGGGGGGGGGGGGAGGTAATGGTAGTGTGGTTCATGTAGGGTAATCTTTTCTCACTTCCATTTCCCCATTTTATAAAATTTTATTAATTTTTAATACAACGCTATTTTAAACAAAATAACACCATAAAAACGATCGTTTTGTATGTTTAATGAGTATACTTGATATACGTTAAAATAAATATATAAGTCCCCGGTTTTACTCCCGTTTGACGCGTTTTCGACTGTAAATTTGTTGTTTTGGTACTTAATCTATTAATTCTTACTTTGCAGGTCCTAAATGGCATCCCAAAGATAGAGTTGAAGGAAAAAATGGAATTCCAGACAACACGGGCATTTTCTGCAAATTCTGCTCAACCTGCAGGTAGGGCTGCAAACGAACCGAACGAACACGAACATGGCCTTGTTCGTGTTCCTTTGTTATGTGTTCACGAACAATTACCGAAATGAAAGAGATTTTTTGTTCGTGTTCGTTTGTTAATTATGTTCATGAACGCTCACGAACACAATCGGACATTAATGAACACAAATAGGTGTGCATGAATAGAAAGTGTTCATGAAGGGAAACAAACACAAAGGGAAATATATTAACTTTCAAATAATATCGAATTCACATATACTAAGAAATACTTATTTGGGTAAAATAAATAAAAATTTAAAACACGTTAGCAAACTAAAATGAACTTAAACGAACACGTACCGAACGTTCACGAACATAAGCAAACGAACACGACCTTTGTTCATGTTTGTTCGCTTAACTATCGTTCGTTTAACAAAACGAATAAACACAAACGAACTTCCCGCCGAACGGTTCGCTGAAAGTTTAGTTCCTTTGCAGCTCTACCTGCATGTCTTTCACTGCCGTGCGAACCAACTGAACGGCCGTGCAGACCCAAGTTACTCGGAAGCTCTACCAGTGCACATGAGAGTACGTGCAACCTATTTCCTGATCAGCACTCCCGTGAGACCGGTGGCACTCCCATGAAGACCTAGACTTCTCAACATTTCAAGCCAAAATGAGATCAGCACCCCCGTGCAAATAATCCACACACCCGTGCAAACCTAGACTTCTCAACATTTCAAGCCAAAATGAAATCAGAACTCCCGTGTGGATCATCCACATTCCCGTGCCGATAATTCGCACTTCCGTGCAGATCTAGAAATCTAATCAGACCCACTTGCAAGACTGACGTCATGATCAAAGTTAAAGTCCACGGTCGTGTGAACCATTTGCACGGCCGTGCAGTTCTTAAAAGTTTATAAAATAGAGCAGTTTTGGCTACTAGTCGAATACTAGGTATTTTACTTGGTTCTGGGCGATATCTGGGCGATTGAAGTTGCTGCAGCGGGTTCATATCGAGCTTAGGAGTTGATTAAAACCCATTATCATCATCCTATCCTTCTAATTCCTTACTTGCTTATGGTTTGAGCTTTGATCTTTTGTCATTTCTAAGCTGATTTGCAAGCAGTGTTGTGATGTTATATGTAATATTGTAAGCCTAAGGGCAAAAACACTAGTATTAGTAACTTATAAACAATCTTTGATGTGTTAATCTTGTGTTTTGTATGAACTTAGTACTTTTCATGTTATAATCTTGATGATCATATTGCAAATATGTTTCATTGTTATTGGATTCTTGATGTTGTTTGTTTAACTTTGATGATTAGTGTTTGCTTAGTCAAAGACATGTTGCAAACATGTTTCATTGTTTAGGCGACTGTTAATCAAGAATGCTTTCCTGCACGTAAGGAGTCTAATCGACTAGATGGTGTTGTTACAAATCTTTGACGCAGTTGATAATCTTAGTTAGATATTTTGTTTGAAATAGCGATCTTAGTAGATTTGTGTTTAAGTTTGTAAAATTGAATAGTTTGTGATATGCTCTACTTTATGCTGATCTCGATGGTTGTATTGTGTATTTGGTATTTCTTTCCTTGATTAGTGAGGTTAGAAAACTCTTAACGAAAGACTAACTTATCTTTAGAAGATTTGCATGAGATTACATCAATAGCGCGCTAATAAATAATTTTAGGTGGTTAACGTGTGTTTATCGCGTTAACTTTCCAAATGGTTGTCATGTTAGGATTCCCAAAATGGATACTAATTGTCTTAAAATTAGAAGATTGATCACGTACCTTTGTTACATACTAGATTTAGTAAACATGCTTAGGTTGTTTGTAAAATATAATTACATATAATTTTTCTATTTGGAGTCTTAAATATGTTCTAAATATTATTATAGATTAATCTATTTATAACTTATTCCAACTATTTTCTACCGGTAAATTAGGGACAACGATTTAGTACTATTGCATCCGCTCGCGTCCATGGATTGATATCTGGTTCTTATCTATACTTTACTACATATATGATAGGGTATACTTGTCATTTTGTGTGTGTTTTAATGTTAAGGTCTGAACCATTTTTATAAATATTAAAACCAATCGTGTGTAAAATTTATAGAGAAATTATGTATATACACACACGTCAATACTATTGCTAGAGTTTAGAAAACAAATCGAAAGCCCAAACAAAATGGACAACGCAAACACACTATAACAAGATGAACATCAAATTAAAACACGCATGTGCAGACTAAAACACAATGAACATCAAATTAAACAATTGCTTGATTACAAAATCGTTTCATTGTGTTAAAAAAACACAGTTGTGGAATAAAACACAATTCAAATAAAAGAAATCTAAGAAATAAAACACATTCACCTAAAAACTAAGCTAATCTAAAACACAATTCACTAAAAAACTAACGTATTGGTAAAACACAATTCACACAATTTAGAATATAAAACACAATTCACCCATATTCAACTCCATCTCTAAATTTTTCAACATCCAGAAGAACATAAACAAAAATTATAACTTCAACTAAAACATAATGACATGAAAAACACAATTAAGACATAATAACCCAAAAAACAAAATGAAATTTTAAACCACAACTAACAATAAGTACTCCGACTAATGATGGTGGACGGAAAAACAACTCCAGCTAATAGTGGAGAAACTGGTTGTGGTGGCAGGGGGTGGTGGAACAGTGGCGGTCGATGGTGGAATGGTGGTTTCAGATATGAAAATCACAACAGGTCCATGAAGGTGAACGTGACCAGATGGTGTTATGGTTTCCGATCTGGTTTTCTGGCAAAATGGTGGTGGTGGTGTTGGTTGTGATGTGGTGGTGATGCATGGTTTTCATTATGGTAGGTTTTGGTATACGTGAAAAAAGAAAGAGAGAAAGTAAGAAGATTGTTTGATGTAACATTGACTAAAATACTTTTATTTTTTATTTGACCACATTTCAAAACCAAATCTCTTCCTAGCCTTCTCACATAAGCCCTACTTTTTATTTGATCTTTAGACTATACACTATAGTGACCAAAAATAGGCCTGGTTGCCATTTAGAATTAAAAAAAATGAAAAAACAATTTATTTATACAATTGCTTAGAACCTAGTTTCCATGGCAACCTAGGTTGCAACCCAACACATGATATATGTGGCAATTTATCATTGGTTCTCATTTAATTGTCTCTTCTTATTATTTTTCTTAGTTGCCTGTTCTCCATCAATTTAACTACTAAAATAACGAAGAAAAGAAATACAGGCTATAAATAACCACACATAATACAGAAAAACACACATAAAAACTAAAAAAAACCACAACAATTAAATCAACATTCATCAAACACCTATACTACACCTTTAAAACAAACATGGAAAACTATACACCTAACAACACAGAGAAGGAAACACATACAATCTACCAAAAAACAAAAATGCATAAATCAACACCAAATGAAATAACTACTGAACAACTGTATAACAAACAAAAAAAAACACAAAATGTGGGCCGAATATCACAAAACATTTTAATTGCAACATTGCGCTTTCTAGAGAACCCCATTGACATTCTCACAAATTGGTTACCAATTTATCAGAATCCCACATAATATATACCTAATCCAAAATGACAAACAGAGAAGGTTAATTTTATTTTGTGATTTAATTATTTGGTTAACAATGGATAAAGCCACTACCGAAAACCCAATAAAGACAAATGATGGGGAACAATATAATTAAATAATAGGAAATAAATAATCAAGTTTGACTGATACCTGAACACGATGATCGATAACAAATTGCATGAATTTTTTTTCCTGTAAAATCAGCTTTTATGTGTGCTCAGAAAAGGGTGACTAAGGTGGACATCTGTTGAACGCAAAGGCAACCATCTGTCCCACTTAAAAAATCCCCATCCGGTGGAAAAAAAGCAATAAAAACAGGCAGTAGGAATCGAACCTGAGCACATCTTAAAACAGCATAACAACCGAACCACTAGGCTGGAAACGTTTTTAGTATCATATCCGAGCCTAAAAATATAAATACAATAAAAATAGCTAAAAATAAACACTGTTCATGAAGAGTCTTATATAAACATATAGGATAATTTTTATCCAACCTTAAGGGAAAAAAAAAAACTAAATACACAATATTTTTTAGATTTTCTAATTAGATATAAATTTTATTGAAAACAGAGTTTGTTTTTATAAATGCATTTTTAAGATAAAATAGATATGGATCATTTGACTAATGTTAGTTTTTTTCTTACTTTTTATATCTAATATAAATAAACTATGTTTTGATAGACAAAAGAATATTTATATAATTTTAATGGAATAAAAATGTTCATAAGGTATATTTATTTAATAAAGTTTGGTTTGAGTTGTGAATGAGAGTGAAAAGTTAGATTGGGTTGGGTTGTGTAGATGGAAGAGAGGGAAATTAATTTTTTAATGAAAGATTAGGTTAAGTTGGGTTGTGAGTGGGACAGGGCACTCCCAACAAAGTTGCCAAGCCCGACCAAACCTCACGTTGCCATGTCAAAATCACACCACCTAAAGTGTGGCTGCCGATCGGCTACATGTTCCAGATCAGTGAAGCTTTTGACCGTTGCCGAAGGGTGGTGACAGTGTTGCCAATCGACAACGGTAGCCGAGTGAGGCTACCCAAGGAATGCCCGTCCCAAATAGTGGCTAAATCACGTTTTTCGAAAACAAACAAAGGTTCAGAAAGCGAAACTACCCCCTCGTACCCTGAAAAAGCAGGGTCACCAATTCTTTTGATGCTATGGACATTGTTCCAACAATCACTTTTCCATTTAACATGTAAGTGTTATTATCTTGTCTAGTCCGAACTTAACTATACCAAGATTTTCATACTTTAACTCTTTAAAGAACTCCTTAATTGGTGTCATGTCAAAGAACATCCCGAACCCATTACCCATTTCTCATTTACTTCATTGCTTGTAACCATTAACACATCAGAGCTTTCATAACCATATGAGGAATCTTCTTGTTGATTATGATTGTTATGATTCTTGTGACTATTCTGATCACCTTTCCTTATCCTCCATTCTTGACAAAATAAAATATTTTCTTTTGAATCTTGATCAATTTTTTCTCTCACCACTAGGCCTTCTCCACCTCCTTCTTTAAAATCAGTTTCATTCTTCAACTCTTTGGAGTTTAAAGCTTCAAGAACTTCTCCCATTAAAAGTGTTTCTCTACCATACAAGAGAGTATCCACAAAATGCACATAAGATTGTGGTAGTGATGTTAAGAATATGATTGTTTGATCTTCTTCTTCTTCTTTTTTTATTCTAATTCAACTTCAATATTCTCATGATCAAGAACCATTTTATTGAACTCATATGGGTGATATTCAATTGTCTTTCCATTTGAAACGTAAATAATATTTTCTTTAAATACGGCCTATTAGCCAATGATTTAGTCAAATATAATGACTCTGATGTGGCTCAAACTCCTACCGTTGATGTCTCCTTTGAAACTTCTCGCATTACTTTGTCTCCCAGACTTAAAGATGATTGCATGATGCTCCTTTTCAAGAATATCTTTATTCTCCGTCTTTGTTAAACCAACAAGAAGATTAGCTTTGTCCAATAGGGCATCACTAATTCTCTGATGAACAGGAAGAGCCCTCATTTTAACACGCTATAGACTAAAGTCGTTCTTTCCATCAAATTTCTCTAACTCAAACTTCGTTGACACCATAATTGATCAACAAATATTCTTCGATTGTACGAATCTCTGAATAGAGCCACAACCAGGTTCTGATACCAACTATTACGAATTAACACTATAAATCGAACAATCAAATCAAAACCATCAACAATTAACTTTCTTATTATTGAAAGTACAAGAGGAATTGCAAGGAAACGAACTAAAATGATTAACCCTAATCTATGACTTGAACCTGATTATAAAGCCCCAATTAGCTCATAACCATTAGTAACAATCTATCATTATTTTTGACAAAAACGATCCGTCTACTCCTTTGAAGAAAACACCAAACAACCACTAAACTTTACTTTCTAACTTTTGGTATAGTTGACTTTTGCCTTTGAACTTGATTTTGACTTACATTCTTCCCAAATTACTATACTATTTATCTTGTATTTGAGAGTTGAGATTATGCTCTTTTGCTTTTCAAGACATGCATCCGTAGGTGAACCTCGATCCAAATTACAGGCACAATCATCTATTATTTTAACCGTTTAAAAAATTTTAAAAAAAGGTCAATGCTGTCATACTATGATACAAGTCAATTTGTTATGTGCAAAAATTCTAGAACTATATTCAACTTTAGAGAATTCAACTTTTATTGAACTAACGATTGGTGTAAATACTCTAATCCGAGCACGATGCATCCATATATAGTTGTTCAACTAAATAACCTAACAAATTAATTATTTTAAACAAAAAAAAATGTCATTTTAGAGTCAAACTTGACGTGTCTTTACACAAGACGGCTTCCAAGAAAAATGTTAATTGGTCTACAAATTATTATTTTTAAATTGGTTTATTTATAAACAATGCCTTTCATATAAAACCCAGTCAAAAATAATTATTCAAGTCAAACCATTTTCTTATTAAAATTTAAATTGACTAAATCAACCTTTTCAAAAGAATCATAATCAAACTCCGTCTATTTGCATATTAATCATTCTTTATTTTCATTATTATTATTATTATTATTATTATTATTATTATTTTCTATGTAAAACTCACTTTCCCAAATTGTTTCTAGTAAAATTGTTTTTTAAAAAATAAAATGTTATCAAGTTACGTTTCAAGTTAAAACATATAATTAAGACACAAATAGGTGTCATGTTGATTCAATAATACGCAGGTTTGGTAAACAATAAACTAGGGGGCAGGTGGTTGCATAAAGAGGAGTAGTTGGGTCATTGACTCTAACAAATGTGAATTGAAACACTTGTACTTTTTCAATCATCAACAAATTATTTAATATAGATATCTAGATTACTTACTCATAATCTCTATAATATTATATCACAAATTGTATTACAAAAACCTCATAAACTCTAAACACAAACCGTAAGAATCATATAAACACTTTACATACTAATTCAACTCCTCCGATATATAAAACGTTCATAGCTTTTGTATAAACTTTTTTTTAATCATAAGTTAACAGATTTCATTCTATAATTAAAAAAAAATTACATCAACATAGAAAACAAGTAGACAACAAGCTACAGATCACAAACTCACATAATCATTTTGTCCACCCTAGAACTAAAACTAATTCAACTCTAAACCTCTACTCGTTTTATTCAAAAATGATTATTATTATTATTTTATACTTTTATTTTTTTGAAATCCAATTTTAATTCTTTATTCTAAAAATGATTATTATTATTATTTTGTACTTTTATTTTTTTTTGAAATCCAATTTTAATTCTTTATTCTATAATTACATAAGAACAGACAAAAACCTACGTCAAAACCCCGTTTTAAATTACAAACTCTTTCACTATAGACAAACTCTTGGTTCCGGTTCGGTGAATTATGACAAAAAATGATTACGACAAAGATACGAAATCTTTTGAAACATATAATATCTAATTAAATATAACATGTACGTATTAATAAACATATAATAAAGTTTAACGCGTTAGATCAACAGTTAAAAACATTAACACAACATCAAGCCATCAACCTTCGTGTCATGTTCCACATTAAACGGCTACCAAACAAGAACCAGTCAACTCAACTCCATCATCACTTTATATAAACCCTCTCTACCTCTGTTCACAAATCCTCAATCTTTATACCCATCATTGCATAATATCCAAAACCCTTCAAAACCCATCAAGATCATCCAAATGGGTAAAATCTTACACCTTCTTTTTGTAATATTAATATCAAATTCAATCATATCTTCAGCTCAAGACTGCAGGTCATACTCCTTCACAAACAACGCAAATTATGCTACATGTGTTACTTTACCTGTCCAAAACTCTCATCTACACTGGAACTATCATTCAATCAATGGAACAGTTGATCTTGCTTACAGACACACAGGTGTGTCCACGTCTAACTGGGTTGCATGGGCTTTGAATATTAATGGTAATCGTATGATTGGTGCTCAAGCTCTTGTTGCTGTGCCCACCTCAAACGGGTCGGTTCGGGCTTATACTTCTGCTGTTAGCGTGTATACTACTTCGTTGCAGGAGAGTCGGTTGAGCTTTGATGTGCCGGTTATTAGGGCGGAGAGGGTTAATGGTGATGTGGTGATTTATGCTACTTTGGTTTTGCCTAGTGGACGGACTGGTTTTAATCAGGTTTGGCAGATGGGTCCGGTTTCGAATGGAGTTCCGAGTGCTCACCCGATGGGTTCGGAGAATAGGAATTCGGTTGGGACTGTGGATTTTGTTTCGGGTCAGACCGGTGCTGGTGGTGGTGGTGGTGGAAACGTGCTTCATCGGAGAAACGTAAGTTTGTGTTCAGTCGCGAATCCAGGAATGATTTCCCGGGTTTCTAATTTTCACCAATTTTACAACTTTTTTCACTAAAATTTTCAATTTTTTTCGAAATCAAGGGGGTTTAGGGTCGAACCCCCTCTGGATCTGCCACTATTTGTGTGTATATATTTTATATTATCCGGATTACTATGTATAAATATATATATAAAAAAAAACCGTTTTCCTTGGGTTTCTGTGGTAGTAGTTGAGGTTAGGTTTGGTGGGTGACCTTTCCGTGACAGTAGTTTTGTTATTTGTGAGATTTTATTTGTTAATTTTTTTTGCATATGGGTTGTGATCTTGATTATTATTAATTAACCAATCTTTAAAACTTAAGCCTTTTTAATTATTTGGGCTATGTAACCTGGATTACTATGATGTATATGGAAAATATAAGGCGGGGTCTTAGTAGGAACAACCTCTTTTTGGATATCTGCCAATAGTTTTGTTATGAGTGAGATTTTAGTGGCTACGCCGCTACGGTTTTTGTGTTTCTTTTCATATGGATTGTGATCTTGATTTATAATCAATGAATTTTTGAAAATTTGACAGACTCATGGAGTATTGAACGCGGTTAGTTGGGGGATATTGATGCCGATGGGAGCTATGATTGCAAGATACTTGAAGGTGTTTAAAGTGGGTCATCCTGCTTGGTTTTACATCCATGTTGCTATCCAGGCGACGGCTTACGGTGTTGGTGTTGCTGGATGGGGAACCGGACTCAAGCTTGGTAGCGACTCTGTGGGCATCAAGTACACCACTCACCGCAACATCGGGATTACCCTGTTCGCCTTTGGAACCCTACAGGTACAACACACCTCCACCTTTGGTTATGTATCCATTTATTGGGTTGGTTGGGTAACGGGTCATAATACGTCGGGCTTGGTTTTAAAAAGCGTTGAGGCACTCTGAGGCTTTTAGGTCCCAAAAGCCGAGTCGTAAGCACAGGCTTTGAGGCCATAAATTGTATATGCTACAAAATAGCTTTATTTACAATCAGAACTTGCATCTCTCAATTTTTTTTTTTTTTTTTTTGATTTAGACATTTCATCTAATAAATCATTAATGATTCCTTTGTCCAGCCTCCTCTGAATAATTATTTTGACCAATTTTGACTGATTTTGACCCATATATACAAGAAGCTGCTTCAAGGCCAGATTTTTTAAATTCCCTCATGCGCCTAGGCGCGCATGAGGCACCCTTTTTAATACCAAGACGCCGTGTTGATCTATGAACAAATTTTGTCAATTTTTCAACTTTTTATAAAACAGTTTAGGAAGTTGTATGCTTTAAAAACATATGTTAGACGAGTTTTAATCCGTTTGACTTGATAGTAGATTTGATTAACTAAACCATGTGATTGTTTTTGTGATGGATTTAGGTATTTGCATTGCTTTTGAGGCCGAAGCCCGATCACAAATACAGGACATACTGGAACATCTACCACGCGGGTATAGGCTACGCCACAATCTCCCTTGGAATCACTAACGTATTCAAAGGGCTCGATATCTTGGACCCCGAGAAGAAATGGAAGCGTGCATACGTTGGTGTGCTTATAACTTTGGCAGTCATTGCAGTCCTTTTGGAAGCTTTTACATGGCTCATTGTTTTGAAGAGAAAGAAAGAAGACAAACAACAGGGAACTAATGGTGCTTATGCATCCAACGGCTATGGCCACGGCCACGGCCAGGCGGCATAGAGGTTTTCTGATCTATATTTGTTAGATCATGTTTATATGTTTTTGTTGAGGATGATTATTTATTAGAAGTTATATTCTTTGTTTTCATTTGTATTCAATATATGGGTTGTGATTTTTTTTTGTTATATATATATACATGTTTATTTTTAGTTTTTTACCATCTTAAAAGCAAAAACATAATCCTGATCTAAAGAACATACCTCATTCAATTGCAGAATCAGAAACAAACATGACATTCAACTTGTTCTTGTCATAAAAAAAATTAAAAAAAATAAATAAATATATAAATACCAACACTTTTTCTACCTTTTACTAAACTCGACAAAGCTAAACGATTAGCGTGGCATCTTTCTGTTAATACGGTTAACAGTCAAGTACATCACATTCCTTCTGACTCTCACATGTATCGCATTTGGGCACAAGGTTAGCGATTTCATTCATCACTTGAGCTTTATCTGCTTCAAACTGCTCATCAGCTGCACCAGATTATGATATCATAACCAGTTTTTAATTTTATTCACAGTTGCATAATTACTTTGAAAACATACATCCAAACGCCCCCTTAAAGATAAACGAAAGCAAAAAACATTTATGCGTTTTTTACCTTTCTCAAAAGTGAATTCACTAAAGAACCGAAGGAGCTTGCTTCTGTTTGCAACTAACACGTTCAAAATATCCTGCGGCTTGTTTTGATTTGCAGGGAAAAGCTGTCGAGAAAAGTAAGTGAAATCCCATTAGACGGTTATAAAAACAACGCTACATGTGGCAATATGGCATTACATTTTTGTATGACTCTATCTACCTTAAATACGTGGAAAGCATCCAACTGTATGGACTTGTTTGAATCGCGAAGAAGATTCATAAGTATCCTCATGTTTTCCAATGAGCTCACATACCGCACCATGACAGCTGTATTTGAACGGTCCAGTAACATCGCTCCTAACAGCTAAAATTTATATAAAAAAAAACAAATTTAATCATGAGAAACTATATTTTTATAGAAATTAACTCGAAGAATAGTAGACCTTAATAGCATTCCGTCTGGTGATGTAGTTAGAAGATCCCAGCAACGCGTTATACTCCATGAAAAACTGCAAACGACCCGTTTAGTCAAGTAAAGTCAGCACTACAGAGACTAGTTTATAAATAACAACACTTGCCCAATCATAATTAGTGTTGAGATATTCAGCAACAGTTGATTTGTGCCTTGTTAATAGCTCCTGAATACAAACAGCATACAAAAGATTAGCGATTCATACGATGATGATCTCATGAACGTAACATGTACAATGTCACATGATAATAACCTTAAATGTTGCTGCTGCATCCGATGATATGTCAAAGTTCGGATCATGTTGATAGGTGAAGAATGTTTTCATGTGATCAGAATCCAAAATATATTTTGCAACGACTTGATGACGAATGCAGTCTCTCATGATTGCGCCATATGATATAGCAGTTTCTGGGTCATCATACCTGAATATTCAAAATTTTGACCCGTTTGAGATAAATTTAACCTGGATCGAAGTAAAAGGGGTCTAGATTAAAGGTTTACCCGGGTATCAATAAGTCAAGAATATCTGTATTTTGTTCCAAATATTCAGCAGCAATGTAACGGTCTTGAACGCGTTGTCTTTGTAGATTTGCAAGCACATGAGTGATATCATGACGCGACTTCAGGATACCAAACGCGCATTGTCAATAACTTAACAGTACTATCAAAAGGACTAAAAATAAGTGACTGAAATGTTAGGTGCTATGTACCCCAGGATCTAAATAAGGCAGGTGGGTAATTAGAAGGCGCAATATGTCTTCCTTGAAAAACTCCTGTGTTAACTTTGCACAAGCGTCTTCGTGTGGTTCTGACATGTCGTCGCCATATAGTACTATCTTCACTTCATGAATGAGTTTTCTTAATTCGCGAACCTGAATCGTTAGTTTGATTTAGAATATGGATATCGATCGGTTAGGATTGAAAATATCTTCAACAACATACTAATTCAGTAGATGTGGACAAATGGATGGGTTGGTAACATGTGCAAGTCAAAACATATAATACTATGCTCGAGCCAGGGCTGTTGTGGCTGGGGGTGAGCACCGGCGCTGAAACCTCGTTCGCGCCGTGCTGCTCGCGCATACACAATGGACAGTCTTACTTATATCATCATTTCATTCTCATATTCCATTGTACCCACATATCATCATCAATTCAGGTTAAAACACTTGTCAAATCACTATCCTATAATTATTCCCACATTCACCATAAAAAACAGATCAAATATATACCATACTAGGTGAAATCCGGTGTTAAAACACGGGAAGACTAAATCCAACTAAAGCTGGAAACTCATTTATTGGTGGTTGTGCTTCTGCCTTTGGTAACCACTGATAAATGAAAGAGATGATTGAAAAATACTGATGAATGAAACAACTGATGATTATCCACGGATGAAGCAAGCAACAGATGATGAAACAAACTTCTGATGACAGCAGTGGTTTGCACTCAACAGATGTTGTCATTAGAAGTTTGCTTCAGAGTAGACCCAGTAGTAATAAAACGTTCGTTTTTTTTTTTTTTTTCGTTTTTGTATAACATTATGGTACTCGTTGGAAAGATAATAAAACGCTCGTTAATTTGGTGCAATCTTTTTTCAAAAAAAAATGTCGCTTAAAAAAGTTATTAACGTTTAAAAATCATGGGGAAAAGTGCATGTGCCATACACATGAGAGAAAAAAAATTAATAGTAGATGGAGTATCCATGACCCATTTAATTGACCCGGTAAAATGAGCGGGAAAAATTTAAAGGAAGCCCCCATAAGATGCCTTGTGTCCCTCATAAGCTTTCATTTATATATTATAGAAGATATTGTAAGGGCAGACGGGGTGGTCCGTGATGACCCCGTGATGGCCATGATACCGCGAAACACCGGCCGACCGAATTTATCGCGGCCGCGATTGAAGGTTGGCGTGATGTATATCACGGTGGAATGAAGAAAACAAAATGTGGCGATGGTCCCTACTATCACTCACATTTATTTTCCACCACAAAGTAGTTGTGGTCCCTCACTAAAAGCCAATCTTTTTTTATTTTTATTTGTAAAAAAAAAATAGTGATGGGTGTGATGGAATGAGGTGTCACAAGGTGATTGAGTGTGATGGTTTTAGTGATAATTGTGAACACCAGGGCCGTGATTTGAACCCATGTTCTCCATCTTGAAATATAATTCACTAACCAATTCATATACCTAGGCTTTATTCTCATTTCCCACACCAAAGTAATTTAAATACATTTTATAAATAATATATATTTTAAAATTTTAAAATTTTGGGTCTCCGGGAGTTTGGGCCTTGGGCCGTCGCCCACCCCGCCCATGCCCAAAACCGGGCCTGGTGAACACCACCACATGGGTTTAGTGATGAAATGTGATAAAATGAGGTGACACAAGATGATTGGGTGTGATAGTGTGATGAGTGTGATAGAAATCAAACCACCCCTTGTGGCCTAATATCTAACTACCTCATATGCATTGCAGATGACTCGATTTAACATATTCATCCATCCATTAAAAAGACCAAAAATTTAATAAACATTAAACCAAAAGGAAGTTTATTATAATTGTTAAAGATAAAAGACCCAAAGGTGTTATCATTTTATATTCTTTATATATTGGTTATATCAAGTGGCAACGTGCACACTTGAGAACCTACAAGACACGTGTTTGATATGGCACACAAAGCTAGTCCAATATTTTTGTAGGCCCTAAGTGAAGTACAAAATTCGTGGCCCTTTTAGATTATTTTTTATAAGCTCTCCTTTATCTGAGCATCAGACAGATAACAATAAACTAAAAAGTTTATAGCTGGTACAACACCCAGGTTAACAATTCTTCAGTAAGAGTAATGCTCTCCTTTTTTTTTTTTTATTATTTTTCCTTAGCTCATGTTAAAAAGCATGAAGCTAAATTTAGTGGCGTCTAATTTGACTTTTAAGTTCATTACGATTTACTTGTTGAAACCCGTAATAATGAACTGAAAAGTGAAAAATCGTTAAGATATATAGTTATGCAATCATAGATGCATACAATGAAATCTATTCAATTTGATTAGAGACATATTTTATCCATGAAATTAGATATCTTGTTGGCCTTTACATTTGCATCTTGAGAGATGTCTCACAATCCGTAAAACCTGTTTTGATACATCACCACTGTTTGGCTATGGAGTTAAGATTAGAGGCTAACAAAATTGGGAGCCTTAAAACTTTGAGGGCCCTATGCGCTTGCCTAGTTATACAAATATTAGGGCAGGCCCTGCGACACACCTACATCAAGGACGCTTCCAAATAGAAATTGGTGAGGCATCCCATGATTCCGAAAAATCTTATAGAATAACATTATGTGATCAATAGTTTTGATATAGGTTGATAACGTGGGTGCATTAAACCCATGTTGGGCCATAGCAGCCCAAAACATTTTACACCTAAAGAGAATTCATATGCATGCATGGATATGCATGTGTTGTGATAAATAATTATAAAACAAAAGATGGAAGAAAGAAAGAAATGGGAAGGAACCTTGTCTTGGCGTTTGGCTTCACGAATGTCGGGATTGGGGCAGGTGTAGGAAAGAAGGTCACGGATATGGTGGACCAACTCAACAGGCGTTAGGGGCTTTGGTTTAAACAGTCCCCTCATCTTTTTATTTGTTTGATTTGATTTGATTATCCACAATACACCACAACATGAAGGTTTTCCATGTCCGATTAATTAACACATACAATTTACAAGGAAAATGAGGGGATTAAATTCGGAAAGAGATGGATGGATGGTGGACAAGGAAGGAAGGAGGGAAGTCAAGGAAATAATTACTGATTGGAAACAATTAACCCATTAATTAATAAATTTATAATCCATATATATTTACTCACTAGACTATTGCCCGCGTGGACACGCGGTTTAACAACTAACAATTATTTGGAGCGGTAAAATGAATATGATGCGTCTTTCAAAATTCAATGAATATGACACAAATTACAGAGCATACATAAAGAGAGACTTACAGTAAGTTAGAAAACATTGTGTTTTAAATTCTAAAATGACAACAATGAAGAAGGAATTAAATGAGGAATGATATTTGTAGTAATCATTAAAGTTGTTAATTTTATATTTATTTATATATTTATTACGGATTAATTGTTTATTTTCGGCATATTATTTATTTTGTTCATAAATTAAAAATTGATTAATTTTCATTATTTTTTAAATATGACAAAAATATTGCAATTTTTTCGGTATGGACAATCAGTAATTTTATGTATTTGTTCGGTATGGATAACTTCATTCATAAAGTTGTATTATAATTAATAATTAAAGTAATGTATTTTTGTATGTTATTAATTTTGTCAAATTCGAATTTAAACATTTTGAATTTTAATTTGAAATTTGAAATTCAAAATTCGATATTTAATTGATTACCAATATAAGCTAAACTAATATTAGAATAATATAACACAATTAATAGGATCAATTAATGTATTAATTGAAGAGTTGACACTATTTATGTAGAGACTTTGAATCTTATTAAATGTGTAATTAAAAGGATAATTAGTATGTGTAATTACTTACCATTATTAACCAAAACTCAAAATTTGAAATTTTGTATTTGAATTTTGAAATTCAAAATTCGAAATTTAAGTTATTACCATTAAACTTGAAGATAATAATAGAAATGTTAGATATTAAGCTTGTGCCATGTGACACAATGTGGGAGGAGATAGAAGGGAAGGTGAATTGTGGGAGTGACATGTGTCAAAAATGGCTTTGTTTATTATATGTACTAGGTGAGATCCCGTGTGGAAACACATGGGAGGTCCAGGCCAACCCTTATCCGCTGTACGCTAACCACTGACGCGTCAGCAGACAAAACGTCTGTTTCCTAACGGCTGTTTATACTGGCGCTTCAACATACCAACACTTATCCATTGTACGGTAACCACCGACAGGGGCGGATTTAGCAAGAGGCGAACGGGTTCAGGCGAACCCATTGGGTTTTCGATTTTTAGTAGAAATATATAAGAAAAATGAGCCATGAACCCATAAGAAATATATTGAAGGTGTTATTATTATAACTAATTTTAAAATATTTGTAAGTTATACTCACAAACATAAAGCAAGGGCCTGTTATTCTGTTATAGTGAAAACTTTATCAAATCAATATCCCATTTAACTTGAAAAGGGTTGTTGATAATATTACTTGTAGTTGAGGTTTTAGGAATGGATAACATTAATCTTGATCAGACATTGCAGGAAGGTAAGGTTTATCTATATGTAAACAATTAGTATTGAGCAGACATTTAACTTCATAGTAATATTGTTCCATACTTAATTATTGTTTTATGATATTAGCTAGCAGACTAGTGCTATAATTATTGTTGATTTATACCTGGACTTCAAGCTGCCATTTCAGGTACACATTCATAATGAAATTTGCTCATCATGATTTAGGCTTATTAGATTTCGAAATATGTTAATTTAAAAGTGAGTGGAAACTCCTGATCGATCACGCCGTAACATTAAGCATACTATCTAAACATAGATTAAGCTTTATCGTTCAACTAACATTTGATGAACTAACCAACCCGAACCGCCAAACCGACCCGGAAACTTGTATGTCTGATCCTATGAAGTTGAAGTATCCAAAAACAGTGAACCCATTGAAAAAAAATCTTGGATCCGCCACTGACCACCGACGCGTCAACACACCAAATGTCTGCTGAGAGGAACCGCTGTTTCGCAACATCTGTTTATATTTTTTAACACTGATCAGATGTTTAATAACTGAAAGGTTACAACCAAGGAACAAAAACTCTACAGACTGATTAAAACACCAAATCTAATCAACGTTAAACAAAACAAATATAATCAACTTTAAACATCAATATA
This sequence comes from Ambrosia x helenae, assembly GCA_030844895.1. NCBI lineage: Eukaryota > Viridiplantae > Streptophyta > Magnoliopsida > Asterales > Asteraceae > Ambrosia > Ambrosia x helenae. Next base: position 115,943,361 of record CM061226.1, on the reverse strand, counting down.
TATTATGAATTCCATCTTCATAACATCTGTTTATACATATGGATATACATTAGGAATAATAAACTTAAGCTTCAATTCCTTTGAAGGTACAATTCCTTTTATTCTTGAACTTTAAGCACTTTACGCATATGAAACTCAATACGTGTATTAACTCATTTATATGCAATCGATGGTATCCACCGCAAGTTAAAGGAATTAATAAACTTAAGCTTTAATTCCATTGAAGCTTCAAGCTGTGCGTGTAGATCCTTGAATCGTGCCAAAAGCTCTACATCCTTAATACCGGACTTTGAATCGCACAACACCGACAAATCACAAACAGCAGTCGAAGGCATTGACTTCAAAATCCGTTGAACATTGTCTCGCTCAAATATGCCCAAGTGCAAAGTGTCAAAACAAATCTTCAACTGTCTTGCAGTCTTCAAATCTTGATAGTATTGTTCTGTAATTTGATTAAGAACAAATACCTTCATTTCATCTTCACGTTTACCACTTGGGGATGACATTGATCCAATTGGTGAAGACTGAAATGTAGTATTAATGAAAATCGTTTATGATGAACTTCTGGATGTCTTTAGTATTTTATAGACCAATAACGAGTGAAGATCAAAGGTCATACGATAGAACAGTTACTATACTTGGGTTAACTTCTTATACGAAAGGTTTTCTTCTAATGATTACTGAATTAATTTCAAAACCTTTATACTACCTAAAAGGTCTAAGCAACTTGTTAAACATAAATGCGCAAATGCTTTGGAAAACGAATAAACGAAATAGTTAAGTATGAGTTTAACAAAGGATTTTTGAAATTTTAATTAAGTAGTTTTGTATAGTAGATACGATTTTCATTATCTCTCTTTCCAGCCTCATTGAAGCAAATAACAAAAAAAAAAAAAAATGAAAACCACTACAAGACAGCAGCCCGTATCTAAATATCTTTCAGATCCAAAAACACTAAAGATTGAAAATAGAACCGGATCTATTTTTATGAAATAATTAATTGATGCTTTCCTTCGATTATAAGAATCATGGGAAAACATCAAATTGAGGTTGTTTATCAACAAACTGTTGATAAACTACGTACTTTCCTTTGATTATAAGAATCTTTCAAAAAATTTGCGGAAATATATTTGAAACTAATATCATAATGCATACTGGATGGAGTGATGTAAACTGAGAGAAGTGAAAATGAATATTGGGAATACATCCCAATTTATAGGCTGAAATATATAATAATAAGTATTCGTAAAGTTGATTTTCCACTTTAATGGTTGGATTTCAACTAAATATAAAGATGGCAGTTACTTTTGGAAATTTCAATTTATTTCTTATATTTCTTATTTCTTATATATATAGAATAAAAACCACTTGAAACACAAAAATAATACTTATAAAATAATGTTTTCGTTACTAAAATTATTTGTCAATGAAAAAACACGTCAAATCCTATTACATTTTTAGTTAACAAAGATAATAAATATGAATATATCATTTGTCTAAAATAATTATCAATTTAACTTTAATTTAAAAATATTGAATTATTACAGTTGAGTATATTTGCGAGATCGAAAATAAACACATTATAACTTTAAATATTAAAGGTGCTTAATGATTTCATTAGACAAGAAAAAATTGTTTATATTATATTTGAAGGATTGTTTACTAAAAAAACTTTAAAAAGCCACTCGTCTGTTTTAAAGAAAATTTGTTACCTTCACGACGGTAGTTAATAGTATGGTCAGATTTTTAATACTTAATACAATCAAAAGTAAACAAACACTTTAAATATCTATAATGTAAACAAATATTATATATATATATATATACACTTGAAAGGACATATGAAAAGACGGATTGTAATCAATATCTAACAAAATACATATAAATATAAATTAGATCAGTGTTTTTAAATTCATAATTACAAACAGTCGGTATAGCCCTAAATGTCTTTTTATGACAACTGTACAAATGAAGGATCTAGATGGAAAGATACCATAAATTTAAATATCTAAAAACGCTGTTAGTATAAACAGCTGTTTATTCAAAACAGATGATTGTCAAACAATTTACTTAAAACAGATGTTGTATTAAACAATTCTTACTAAGAATATATTAACATTTACGATTAACAATTGTTGGTCTAAATTGATTATATCAAAACAGATCAACCTTTTCCGACCTAAACTAACAATATTGAAGAGTACAAAATAAAGAGTCATCAACATAACTAATTTAACCTAACATTTACAGTTAAGCATCACCAAACATGAAAGCATTGTATCAACATCAAAATATTTTCACTCCTTACCATACTATCAATTTTTAGTTATAACCAATATTCCTAATGATTGATCAAACTTGAAATTATAAAAGTCAACCACAGGTCAACTGAGGAACCGGGAGGTATAAACGTGAGAAACCAAACCGTCTTAGTATTTAGTAATATTTCTATGTGGACCGACACGTGTGGGACTTGACTTGACTAATACATTGGACCGACCCGAGCATATAGAGTCAATAACGGATTGATAATTTTAATATATATAATGGATAAACTAATAATAGTATGTGTCAAAACGATTATTGTATACACATAGTTTAGATATATGGGCGACTAAGAGATAGAATGTTAACTAGACGACCAAGCCAAGGTATTGAACATACGAACTAAATATAATATATAGACATATTGGTATTATTGTATGTAATAATTTGAGACATGGGACTTAGCAAACCAACTAGTAATATTGTAACTTAATCGTACAACCTTGGTTACAATTCTAATAGTGGTATAAGACATAAGAATAACATATGGATACTATTAAACACGTAAATGGAACATTCGAACAAGTAATATAGACGACTATTGAGACATTAAGTGATATATATACGAATGATAATTGAGGTATTGAGATATAGGATGTTGGACCTAAGATGAGTAATGCGAACATTAGTGTAACTTGGTTATTAGGTGATATTGGCGACAAAGACATAGAACCATGGATTCGGCTAGTTATAGCAATGATCTAATTAACTAAGTAGTACATATGATTATATGGGAATAACTCGACATTTGGAACACAAAGAACTATATAAACAATGTAACAATCGGCTATTTAGTTACTAGTACGACATAAGATTATGAACTCGAAAAATAGAAGTTTGAAAGTTCAGATAAAGAACCTAAGCGTGCCTACACGTGTAACCGTGATACTCGGTTACACGCTCTAATACTTGTAAACATGATAGGTTATGGCATGTAACGGATAGACAGGTTCGAGGGATTTGAAAGATATATTGCTGCGTGACATGACATGTGAGTTCGTGTACTTCCCCTTTTTGTTTTAACGTTTTGGGGTGAACATATGCTTGTGTGTGTAAACTGTTTTGTGTATAAAATTACTTGATGTGACAAGGGCTCCCGAAACCAGATGCACACTCATTAACCCAAGGGACTTGGGCCACTTAATATATAGGTAGTACTACTTGGGGAATCCCCCATGCACAGTGGATCTGGAAGCCCGGAAAACCCTCCATTGAGGTCTGCGGACCGTTGTGGCATATAGTATGCCATGGGAATCCATAATGGGAGTAGATGGATTCAGTGTTAGGATCGAGGTGTGACTTGTACATCACCATGTTTTGAACTGTTAAACTGTTTTGGATTTACTTAACTACTTACACAGACTCACTAGCCGAATTGCTGAGCCATACTCTTTTAAGCATGTGTTCAGGTACTGCATTTGGATAATCTTGAGGACGAGGTATATGCTTGTTTGTGTGGATTAGAGATTGTTATGGTGGAGGATTCAAGCTGCAAGCGTAGTGGTTTAGAGCATTAGAGCTAAGCATGGATTAAGATTTGGATCGACTAGCGGATCACACCTTATCAATTGCTTCGACGACCGCCGTGTTTCATCCCTGCATAAATAATAGACTATTTATTTTAGTTCTGTATTTATATTTTTGGATTAGAAATTGTATAACATTTAAAATATTTGTTATCGCTGTTTCCGTTGTGCAAGTCTGTTACCAAACTGTCGTAACGTCCAGCCCCCTCCTGGTCGGGTTGTTACATATTGGTCATTAGGAACATACATCATAAACAAATAAGGTTCTTCATTAGTGTTTACCTCATCATGAGTATCATTTTCTGCAACATTTGCATGGCCCTCATCATTGTACCAGCAATCCCTTTTAACATGGCCAAAACAATTACAACGATAACATTGTGGTCCTCTATTCTTTTCTGGAGTCTTTCCTCTCCCTCTGCCTCTTCCATAGCCTCTACCTCTTCCTTTAAAGTTGCTTTAAGGGCTTCTGTTTGTATCCTGAAACACTTGAAGGGCTTGTTCATCTTGTCTTTCAATCTTGTCATGACCTATGCTTTTGATTCTCTCCTCTTGAGACTGCAGGGATCCCATAAGTTTGACAGGAGTCGATGTTGCCAAATCAAATGAAACCTCAATTGATGGAACAACATAGTCAAACTTTGATGTTAGGCTCCTTAGAATCTTTTCCACAATAGTTTGATCTGCAATCTTCTCACCATATGTGTTAATAATTGATTCTGCACAGGTCTCGTTCTTCAATCTGCAGCAAACTGTTCTGATGCGGGCTTTATGTATGTGGGGCGATGGCAGTTTTGTTTTTGGAGGGAAAGAAAGGGTAGTTTGAAAGTTAGTTATTTAACATATACTTTCTTATTTAACAAATGAAGTGCTCGGCCCCTTATATAGGTTCTGAACCGGCACTAATAAACAGACGCGTCCCTTCAATCTAAACAATACTTAGGACACAATTAATCTACAAACCGGTGTGACATAGAACAGGTTTCTATCATGCCTAGACTTAGGATAATATAATTAACATATGTTTAATATTTACATAACATAAGAAAATCAAGTTTATAAAATAAATCTTCCAACATTCTCCCCCTTAAACTTGATTTTCAGCCTTCTTTTCTTTCAATCGTCACTTGATGATGATCGGCTTCTCTTCTTGGGCGGCATATCTTCATCCTTCAACTTGTTGCCATTACTTGTGCTACCTTCTTCATTGTTGACTTCAACAACCAACTCGCGGCCTTTGTATTTGAGATGGTACCATTCCATCATCTCCAAATATCGGACATACACTAGCCTTAGTGTTGTTGCTATTTCTTCTTTGCTTGCCAAACTTGGTAGACCTCTTCCATACCCAATACTCATTGCAACAATCGCCCAATTTTCATCCTTTGTGACTTTATCATATCCACCAAACACTTGAACTTTAGTGTACAAATCCAATAAACTAATCGGATAACCGGTTGTGTCTCGTGGTGGCATAGGGGCTTCGGCTTGTATCTTTAAGAAATCTTGCATGAACCATTTAACAATTTTCTCAAACTCTAACTCGAACTTACGTTTGTACCTTTCAACCGTTGTTGTAACATGAAGTAAATCCATGAAAACTAAGCAATCTTGCAAACTTGACTCGTTGGTTGGGTACATGATAGGACCTCTCTCCATATTGCCTTCATAATTGTCCTTGTCGATAGAGAATTCTTGAAATTGCTTGAACATGTAAGCCCTTTCTTTGTCTTCAACACTTAGCGATTCTTTGATGCCTTCAAATCTGACCCGTTTGTTTGAGAACCTCTCTAGTGGTCCTTTTCCATCCTTTTCAACAATATTTTCTCTTTCGGGGCATTTAAATGTGAAGTGACTTTCACTATCACAAATTCGGCATAGAATCATCTTTCTTTTCTCTTGTAGAATCGGCATATGTATGTGACATGTGTCACCATCGAATTCTACTTCTAAGCCTTCTTGATTTAATCTTTCTATGCTTAAAACATTTTTGCGAAGTGTAGGGACATAATATACCTTCTTGATCTTGTGTATTTGTCCTCCACATGTGAGTATCACCGATCCTCTTCCTCTAAAATACTCCCTCCTATATCCGCTTGGTTGGCCTTCTACTCCAAACGATTTGCTAAATGTGGCGAATTGTTCTTTGAAGCCACACCCATGTTCTTTTCTTGTCAAACTCGCGTGCCATACATCATCCCATCCCTTTCCTTCTGTGCCTTTTACCATGAATTCTGTTTTGCCTATCTTCTTAGGGCAATTTCTTCTATAATGGAAGGGTTCTTTACATTTACCACAACACATCGCGTGTGGGTATTCAGGGGCATCCTTTACTTGATTGTTGAATTCTTGTTGCGCCTTTTTCTTCTTTTCTATACGCGACTTTGGGGCTGATCCGATGTGAAATCTGGAGAAATTGATGTTCGAAGGGTCCATACACTCCTTCTTAAATTCTGCAATCTTCTTATTGAGAGCACTTTGATCCACACGATCTTCTTCTTCACGATATGGAGACATCGGCCTCTTGCCTTTGTCTTCGGGAACATCCAACGGTTTCTCATCAACATCGAAAATACCATAAACTCTTCTTTGATCGGGCTCTGATACCATGTTAATAATTGATTATGCACAGGTCTCGTTCTTCAATCTGCAGCAAACTGTTCTGATGCGGGCTTTATGTATGTGGGGCGATGGCAGTTTTGTTTTTGGAGGGAAAGAAAGGGTAGTTTGAAAGTTAGTTATTTAACATATACTTTCTTATTTAACAAATGAAGTGCTCGGCCCCTTATATAGGTTCTGAACCGGCACTAATAAACAGACGCGTCCCTTCAATCTAAACAATACTTAGGACACAATTAATCTACAAACCGGTGTGACATAGAACCAGTTTCTATCATGCCTAGACTTAGGATAATATAATTAACATATGTTTAATATTTACATAACATAAGAAAATCAAGTTTATAAAATAAATCTTCCAACAATATGATCCCTGTTGGCTGACTATACTCATAACTCTAGAGAAATAGTCCCCAACAGATTCAGTCTCTTTCACGCACAGGTTTTCAAAGTCTCTTCTTAGACCTTGAAGTTTCACAGACTTAACCTGTGTGTCGCCCTAAAACTCCATTTTCAGAGTCTCCCATGTTTCCTGGGTTGAGTTGGCAGCAGCAATTCTTAAAAATAATTGATCATGCACGGCTTGTTGGATAACAACCATGGCATGAGCATCTTTCTTCCTGCTTGACTTTAGCTTTCCTTGATCTGTCTCAGCTTCATTCACCCCATTCTCAAGCATCTCCCACAGGTCCCTAGACCTTAAGATTGTTTTCAATCGAATACTCCAATGCTCATAACTAGTGGCGAAGGTTTGTAGGGGCGGGGAGGGGCGGCCGACCCCCCCGGATTTTCGCGCAGAAGTTCTGATTATATAGTATCCGTATAGAAAATTTTGAAAATATAGGGTTTCGACCCCCCGAAACTGGTTTTCGACCCCCTGAAACCAGTGACTTCCGAACCCCCGGTGACTTCCGACCCCCCGAACCTTCGGGTCAAGCTTCGCCACTGCTCATAACCCTCTCGTAAGCTTTTTGAGACTAGCTCTGATACCATTGTTGGTATTTAAGAGCAATAATAATAACAAAACAATGACTCAAATGCTTGGTTCTCTTATTGAATGAAACTGAAAGTGAATACAGAATACAAAGCAAAGCGTACTACTTATACTAAATTATCAAACGGCTAATACCAGAAAAACATGAAGACTCAACAACTTAACGTAACAACTTATTCAAAAGCTAATCCAAAATGATAACAAAAGACCAGCCTTCTTTTGTGGAGAACCAGCAACGACTGCATGCAACCATGCATAAGTTTAAATCACTTTTCAATAGGATCAAGCCGCTGCACAGCAAGGAGGGTTAAGTTGGCCCTCACAAATCGGATTCACATTACGGCACTCTTGAATTGCAGGGCCTGCAGGACCCTCATATTTCAAATCAATGTTGGAAATGTGCACATTCTCACATCCATTGTTAGCCGTGCTACAAATAAGCTTCACAACTTCAGCTGTTTTCGAAGTTCCACAAACATTGTTGATGAAAACATTGTGAACCTTAACCAACGATGGTTTCTGTATGATTCCCAAAAGAATATGAATCAAGTTATTTAGATGCATGCTTGGATAAGACATAATATAATTAGCAGACTTTTATAAAAACTATGAAAAATATGGACCAGCGAGGGAACCATAACTTCTTCATGTAGGGTCATCATAAAGTTATATGTTCTTTACGGGCTATAATTAAATGGTCCAAATCTTGTTTTTCTTAGAAAAAAAATAAAAATCTTAAATTAAATGTATAAAAATCCAACACTTTCACATGGCAAAGGCCGTATGACCTTCTTGACCCCTGTCTCTCCAATGCATGTGATAAGCATATTTTATATCTATTTTAATCATGTGTAATAAAAAAAATATATATGTTATCTTGATATAATTTTTTCAAATTGTTTTTTTTTTAACAACTAATTTCCTCTCCTATTTATTACACCATTTTATTACACCTTTTATTTTGCCTCTTATAACTCCTAAGTTCCCCCTTTGAAACCCAAATCTTGTTTATTAATGCGCTTTAATTAGTTTTAAATTTTAGTATCTTAGGTATTTGAAAATTGAAATCTTTATATATGCATGCATGCAAGATATATATATACGTACATCTTTGTTGCAATTGTTATTAGGGCAATATTCTTGATCGATGATAACAGGGTTGCTAACTTTATCCATTAAAAGATCATCAAAATGCATTTCGGTAACTTCTCCGGGCAGCGAATCAGGCCATGTTTTGATGCGAACACCGTTGTCCGTCTCTAAAAACGAGCAGTTCTTCACGTAAACCCCGATCACGGGCTTCTCACCAGGGTTTCTACCCAAACTTCCAACACTAATTCCATGGCCCGGACCGCATTTCACTCCTATGATGTTCAAGTTCTCACAACCATCGCCTATCGACACACAATCATCACCGGTTTCAATAATGGAATTTATGATTGTGATGTTTTTCGACCATCCGATGTGGATTCCATCCGTGTTGGGGCTCTCTGCGGGTGCGCTTATGTGGAAATTATCAAATGTAACATTCATACATGTCATCAAATTCACGTGGAAGTTTTTGCTATCTTTTGAAGTTATTCCAGTAATCAAAGAATTGTTAATGAAGTTAAAGCTAAGATTCTGTGTCAGTTAAACATAAATAATTATCGTTAGTTCATGATTTTTTTTTTTTAAATCTAAATATATATATATATATATATATATATATATATATATATATGTATATGTACATACATATTGAAGGCCGCATGGGCCTTTTCTTGCTACTTTCTGGTCGTTTGATGGCCATGCCATGGCTGCTCCAACACCATCTAGCGTACCCGAACCTGATACAATATTATTGTTATTATTCTAATTTCAAGACAAAGACCTATAAGTTATTTTTTTATACATACCTTTCTTTACAACCATATGCTTCAAGAGGGACGTTATAAACAATTAGACAGAACAGTACTATATTTTGCGATCCAATTTGAATTTTTAAATAAAAAAATGGTTAAAATATTCTAACAAAATTCATTTATATCCGAAACCTATGTAAGTTATGTGCAAGTTTTATATAACTTAAATATGTTAGATAAACAATTAAAAAAGATATGAACTAAATTTAATATATATGTGTCGTTGATTAAAAAAAAAACTTAAAACAATTTAGGTTCTATTTATTCTCATAATAATTTAATTTTCTGTAATTAACCTCATAACATATACTTTTGTACCTGATAATGTCAAGTCTGTTAAGTAGCAAAATGTGATCCATTGGACACCTTTTGGAATGGTCATAGGATCTGGTGGACCTATGATAGTTCCATCGATTTTAACCTCGACTGGTGCCTTACATTGTCCCTTAAACTCGATCACGTTCAAGCAAAATCGGCCTGGTGGAACGAACAGCTGGCTCGGTTCGGTTGCAGCACATGCCTTGGCCCATGCATCAGTAAGAGCCTATAGAAACAAAAAAAAAAAAAAAAAAAATTAAGAGTCTGATAGATTTGCAAGAAACATGATATTGTTTAATTGTTTACCTTACTAATCTCCCCATCCGGCACTGCACCGAAATCCATAATGTTGAAAACTTCAGCCTGCGCGATGGCAATGAACATAAAAATGGCGCAAACTAGACATGATTTGAGTTCCATCGTGACTAGATTTTTCGGTTTGTGTTGAATGGTTAGATATGCAAAAGATCATGTGTTTGATGGTATTTATGATGTTAAAGACATTCTAAAATTAGAACAAAATTTGTATGAAACACCCGATTTCTCTTGGTGTTTCTGAATTTCCGTGGATTCACCCAGATGGTGGTGTTTAACAAAATAGATAAAGATATTGTGCTAAAGAAAGGGGCTCGGACCACATGTTTAATAAAATAGAAAAAGATTTCTTGGTGTTTCTGAATTTCAGTGGATTCACCACTAGAAGAAAAAAATGAGATTTCCTACTAAAATTTCCTACACAATTTTTTTCTTCACAAATTTCCTACAGAAAAAAAATAAAGATTTTATGACACGTTTTTTATGTAACAGCAACAAAAAATAAGAAAACCCAAATCAACTCAAAGTTGCGTCACAGATTTGTCAAAAACTTTCCTACACAAAATAATGTGTCACAAATTCCGACATAGTTGCTACGCATTTGCTACAGAAAAAAAAAAAACAAAATTATTTTGTCAAATTTATGACACAAAAGCAACCCAAAAAAAAAAAAACTTATTTTTTCACTACTTCTACATATTGCGTTGGAAATGGGTAGCAAGTGTGTAACAACTTGCTACAAAATTGTGACAATAGTAAGATATGCGTAGCAAAGGTGTAGGAACTTGCTACGCATTTGTGACGGATCATTGTATATTTATGTATATATGTGTTTTTATGTATACTTATACATGTAATAGTAACATTGATTATTGTATTTAAATATTTTACAAATACTATTAGTAACTTGTATGTGTATGTACATGCACATGTATTATGATCATATGTATGTATATATGTGAATGTATGTATATAGGTGCACATATGTGAATGTATACGGGTATGTGTAGGCATGCGTGTATATATATATATATATATATATATATATATATATATATATATATATATATATGCATATGCATACTAGGTGAAATCTCTTGTGAAAACACGGGAAGACTAAATCCAACTAAAGCTGAAAATTCATTTATTGGTGGTTGTGCTTCTGCCTTTGGTAACCACTGATAAATGAAATAGCTTATTAAAAACACTGATAAATCGGTAACCACTGATGAAAGAAACGGTGGATGATTATCCACGGATGAAGCAAACAACAGATGATGAAAACAATTTTTTTTATTAAAATATTGAAAAATGTGTAGCAAGTGTGTAACAACTTGGTACACAATTGTGACAAAACAATTTTTTTATTAAAATATTAAAAAATGTGTAGCAAGTGTGTAACAACTTGCTATACAATTGTGACAACAATATGATATACGTAGCAAATGTGTAGAAACTTGCTACACATTTGTGATAGAACATTGTATATTTATGTATACCTTTAACCTTTATAGAACTCTTGACACATGAGTCTTATACCTTTAACCTTTATAGGACGCTTAATTATATGGTGTTATTATAATACATTGTAACAGGACATTTGATAGTTCAATCATAAAACATCAGTTTTATAAGACGCTCATTTGCTAGAATTTTATTATAACATAATTTAATAGGACACTTGACACTTTGGTTTTATAACTTTAACCTTTATAGTGGAAGTGGTGGACGGTGGTGGTGCTGGACGATGGTGATGGTAGATGGTGAGTGATGGTGGACGATGGGCGGTGGTGTTTAACTCTCTCTAGACATTTGAAAGATCTTAAACTTGTTACAAAACAACATATTTTGGGCGCTCAAAGTTATTATTTTGAGTGTTCGAACTTCGATCCTCTAAGTCATCCGTGATGGGTTTTAATAAATTAGGAAAGCTAGGGGTGTAAACGAGCCGAGCTGATCCCGAGTCTGTTTGGGCTCGAGCTCGGCTTGTCATGCTTTTGTGAAGCTTGAGCTTGAGCTCGGCTCGGTTCGAGCCTAATACTTTGAGCTTGAGCTCGGCTCGAAAGTAAAACTCAAGAGCTTAAGCTCGGCTCGGCTCGAAAGAATTTTAGAACAATTTTAAAGGATCTAAAAGATCGGCTCATGCCCACTTCAATGCTTAAACGAGCCAGAGCTCGGCTCGCCAATGTTAAGTAATAGGAATATTATAAATAAAATAATAATAACATAAAATTTGATTGGGCTCGTTTAGGCTCGCAAGCCTAAACGACATTTGTATAAAAAGCTCGAGCTCGGGCTCGATAACTAAACTGGTCATTTTTCAAGCTCGAGCTCGTTAAGGCTCGACTTGTTCGAACTTTTTACCGATCTGATCCCGAGTAGCTCTCGAGCCATTAAGCCTTATTTACACCCTATAATCCCACCCAAATCAACTAACAACTAAGTGCCAAAAAGTGTGAGCGGGCACTTCGAAATTTTTAGGCTTACCACCATTTTCATCCAACCCGCCAAAAAAATCACCTGACTCGTCCAAACCCAAATTTCATCCGCCCACAAAACCCTAGTCCACCCAAAAACAAGGGTCATGTTATTCACACCGTAGGTTTTTTAGGGTTTTACACATCTCTACTGCTCGTAGAGGCCTCTACGAGCAATAGAGGTGTTAGAGCATTGAATACCACAAAGCTCTACTACTGGTAGAGACCTCTACGAGTGGTAGAGCTTTGCTGCCCTAAAAACCTAACCCTACTACGACTCGTAGAGGCCTCTACGAGCCGTAGAGATGGAGGCCCACAAAATATTCAATGTTCAGATTGTATACAGGTTTGTCAGTGAGCTTTGCGACTCGTAGAGACCTCTACGAGCCGCAGAGGTATGGTAGTTGATGTAATTAAACTCTATACGACCAGTAGAGGCCTCTACGAGTGGTATAGGGTTAGAAAGTACGAGGTATCCGAGTATCAGGTTGCCATTTTAATGAAATCACCCATCTGCGGCCAGTAGAGACCTCTACGAGCCGCAGAGGTCTGGTTGTTGTCAGCATTTATAAACATACTCTACGACTAGTAGAGACCCCTACGACTGGTAGAGTTTTCTTTCAGCACTTTAAACCATCAACCATGCACGATTTTCAGTCCAGACCTTAAAATTTCAAAAAAATTTCTCCGACGGTTCCGGAATTTCTCCCGCGAAAATACCATCCGACTACCAGTTCGTAACACAATGTCTTCGGGTGAATGGTTTGACATATGTTGCGTCCCGGAGAGCGATAGTGAGCATGGTGAGCCAGAGGTTATATCCGGGAAAGCAGCGCTACCGGATTTAAACGACGCCCGATGACAAATGGATGGACTTGCCGGGGCATGGAATTGTGATTTGTGAGAGATATGGTGTGGTTCTTCAAGTATTCCACCCTACAAGAGGGTTATCTACCACTTACTTCCCTGTGTTCACTCATCCTGACGACTTACCTGGACATCCAATCATATCGCTAGCCTTTGTGAACGGAGACCACTTCATTGTGCTTAATACAACAGAAGACGCTCCAATGCCACATACGCATGATTTTTGGAACCGTGTAGTTGGGCAACAAAACGTTCATACAAATCCATGGGTGATGCTATATAGAGATCGTCTCGCACATGGTCTTATGTTGAAATTATAACGTCTAATGTATTATTAATTGAATTTTTTATTTTCGTTTATGCTCTTTTATAGTTATAACAAGTAGTGGATTTTTTTTTTTTATAAAACCTCAAATAACATACATAAAATTAACAAACAAAACACAAAAAGGGGGTTTTCTACCACTCGTATGGACCTCTACTAGCCATAGAGTATTCTGATGCGAGTCGTAGGGGCCTCTACAGGTCGTAGAGGGTGGAACATATACGAGCGTAGAGCCCTCTACCACTCGTAGAGAAACAAATTTTAATTTTGATTAAAAAATGTTGGGAGCTTGTAAATGAGCTCTATAACTCGTAGTGGCTTTCTCTACGACCCGTAGATCCCTCTACCACTCGTAGAGAAACAAATTTTAGCTTTGATTAAAAAAATGTTGGGAGCTTGTAGATGAACTCTATGACTCGTAGTGGCTTTCTCTATGACCTGTAGAGCCCTCTACCACTCGTAGAGAAACAAATTTTAGTTTTGATTAAAAAATGTTGGGAGCTTGTAGATGAGCTCTATGACTCGTAGTGGCATTCTCTACGACCCGTAAAGCCCTTTACCACTCGCAGAGAAACAATTTTAGTTGTGATTTAAAAAATGTTGGGAGCTGGTAGATGAGCTCTATGACTCGTAGTGGCTTTCTCTACGACCCGTAGAGCCCTCTACCACTCGTAGAAGAACACACATTGTTATTTATTATTATTTTGTTTAAATAATAGTAATAATTTATGATAATAATAAAAATAAATATTTTTTAAAATTTATTTTCTACGACTCGTAGAGTCCTCTACTAGTCGTAGAGAAAGCCTTTGCTAGTCATGGAGCTCCTATACGAAGGGAAAAGAATTCAAGTGAAACTCTACTGCTTGTAGAGGCCTCTACGAGCGTAGATGTGTCATTAAATGATTGGAAATGATTGGCATTCACGGGACCACATTGACAGAGGTCTCTATGAGCAGTAGAGTTCCTTCCATGACTCATAGAGGCCTCTACGAGCCGTAGAGACCGATGCAAATAAGAGACGCCAAAAACAATCACAGAATCACCCATATCCCTATTATTAGAACCCTCTCCCTTTTCTCCTGTTCGATGATCAGAACCCTCTCCCTCTTCTCCCTGCTCGACTAGAACCATCCGTCTCATTTCCCTGCTTCACCGTCACCTCACAAACCAAAAGCAAGGTAACAACCGACTTGATTCTTGATTTTTTTATTGCTGATTATGATTCTTGATAAAACTGATTATTGATTCTTGATATTTTGTTTTATTGATTCTTGATTTTTTGTACCCTTTGGATAGTATTGATTCTTATTATGTCTTGTTTTGAATTTGTTCTTAATTTGAAATTTGTTTAAATCTCGTATTGTTTCTTTGTTCAAGGGTGTAAAGAAATGTGTCATGTTGTTTTATACATATTATTGAAGTTCTTATTTGGTGCTGGTCTTCCGAGGCTTAAACATTAGTTGAGATATGTGTTGTTTCATGCATTGGTATGAAATGTAACTTTTTAATAAAGTGAGATAGATAATATAAAATACCTGTTTTTTTAATTGTAAATTTGTATGAAAAGATTGACTTTTGTTCATGTGGGGCAAAACCTTTTTAGAGTATAGTGGTGGGAAAAGAGGGGGATGAAGCGTCATGTGGCACTTGTGGGACCCTTGAGAGGGGGAAAATAATTGTGGGGAGTGGAAGGGGGAAGAGGGGAGAAAGGAAATAATATTATATTGTGTTAAAGTTTAAAAAAAAAACTGACCAATAAAAAGCTGCCATGTGTCACACCATCTTGCCCCACGCCGGTGAAGCCACCCCCGCCCCACCCCCCACGCCAGCCTCCCGCCCCTACCGGCGGCGGTGTTCCCCCCTCTCCCGCCCCCACTCCGCTTAGTCTTACCAATTTGTTGAAAAGATTGGATCTTTTGTTGAATGAGAATATTAATTTCTTATAATCAATTCATATACAAATATGCAAATAGTTTTGCTTTCTCCTTATGTAACTTATATCATTACAATCAGTCAGTTCAGTTTATGTTCAAATGGGTAAGCAACCTTCTTTTAATCAATCAGTCGTGCCTGTATGGTAAGCTAATCATACTTATAATCTTAAATGATTGAACTTCTTACACTTTTACATTAATTTTTTTTTTTTTTTTTTTTTTTTTGCAGAAAAGAAAAATGAATGCGGAGCCTAATTTTAAACAAATCTTTCTAGAAACCCACCTCACCAAAGAATGCAAAAAAAAAAAAAAAAAAAAAAAAAAAATTATGGGATGGGGAAATTGACATATATAACTTGGAGGAATTGACGTTTTGTACGGAACGAGCCAGTAAAGCATATGTAAGTTATCTTTATAATTTTTAAATGATCGTCATATCTATTCGGGTTACAATCAAGCTGTTTTGATAAATTGTAGGGGGATTATTTGAGTGCGATGTCTAATGTTTACAGGCCTAACTTCAGTGAGTACCATGATGACCCTGAGGTGTGGGCACGTGTGATTGGAGATAGTCGCACACGCCGGGTTATACGGGGTAGGATCTTCGAATCTACATGTCTTGGTAACTGGGCAATCATCTTCTTCTGTCGGTTCTGCACCGTCGCATGAAGAATACCAACGGTCCCAAGAAGAGATATTTTGCTTACTATTTGATTCAACTAATCCACTTGAATTTGTTTGCATTGTATAGTCTGGTACCTCCTATCATCTAAGCATCATATAATAAATATTCCCCTACTATTGTTGATGTTTGGCTCTCTACTTTTGTATTTGATAGGTTTTTATCCGTTCTTACCCACTTTGTGTGTGTTTTATGTAATGGGTCAGTTTGCATCTTTTGTTTGTGTTTTATATAACGGGTTAGTTTGAGTCTTTTGATTGTGATTTATATAACGGGTCAATTTGAGTCTTCCGTTTGTGTTTTATATAACGGGTCAATTTAGGTCTCTTTTTTGTGTTTTATATAACGCGTCAATTTGGGTTTACCATGAATTATAGCCAACAATTATGTTATAATTCGTTTTAATACATCCTAGGACCTAATCAGAGCCTCCTAAAGGCATTAAAGGTCAACGGATTTCAAAGAAGAAAGTTGGAGTTTAATTTTAGGATTCACAATGATAAGGTTTTAGTCCATGTTTGTTTCAATAATGTAATCTTAATATGATATTTGATTTAGTTAAAAATAAAATTCTAAGTATAGCACAGTATCGTGTTGGAGTTGATCCAACTTTTTGTTTTGTAATTTGCAACTACATTGTGAAATTGGATTATCCTTCTAGAAATAGGAATTAGGAACATTTTCATATGAAATAAAAACCTACCAGATATGTATATTTTACACCTAGTGAATATGTACACAGTAACCTTTAGTATATAGAAGTATTTCAACTACAAAATGCTGAAAGTTATCGGATGTTGTTTACTTAAATCATGTGTAGTGTGTGTGTGTGTGGGGGGGGGGGGGGGGGGGGGGGGGAATCACATATGAAAAATTATCATGGATGGATTTGTAGCCGGTTGAAGTTAGTTAACCCAACCCGAAACCCGTTTTGACCGGTACCCGTGTTGACCCGAACATGTTCCGACCCGAACCAATACAACCCTTTTTTCCGTTTTGAGCCGCCACCCGACCTGAACTAACCCTTTTGCCAAGTGCACTCGATGTATGAGCCAGCGCTTTCATTGAAATTTGTTTTTCTGTTTCACTAGCATTCTGTTGATTATATATGAGCATTTCATTTGCATTTGTTGACTATTTTCATAAATGACGGTAGAGTATCGATAGGTCTGTGTTAAACACTACACCTCCGTCTCATATACACCCTCATCTAAATCTTCAAATGTTTTTGTTTGACGGTATAAATTCGTATTAGCCTACGTTTTGACCCTACCGTGTGCCGCCGCAACGCGCGACGGGCAACAAACTAGTATATTCAAATATCTTAAATATTTCTTTATCAAATGTATTCAGCAATTATTATATATCTTCTAACTTTTTAGGACGAAGCTATGCGAACTCAAATGGTTGATCTTGAAGCTCAGCTTGATGAAGAAAGGAAAGCAAGGGAAGTACTTCAACAACAACTTCAAGAATTTATGACAAACTGGCGTGCTCCTTCTAATTAGTTACATTTTGTGGGTGTCTTTTTGGTAATATGTTAAATTGTATTAGTTTACGGTTTAAACATGATAGAACCGCACGTTGTAATGTACGATTTTTAAATTTATGTTATTGTAATTGTGGTGAATCTTGTAAAATAGGTTTTGTGTGGTATTATAGATTCTTCCAACAATTTGTTTAGGAGCAAGAAATAGGGATTTTATTTTTAATTTTTTTTGTCGTAAAAAATGCGTCACAAATGGAGAAAACTATCAAAAAGAAGAGTTGTAGGAAATGCGTAGCAATCTTCGACGCCAATGTTCTGTAAAAAAATGGGTAGGAAAATGTGTAGGATATGCGTAAGAACCAGTTTCCTATGAGTGGTTTTGCTACATACGTATTTTGTCACAAATTCGTAAAAACCCGTGATTTGTGACGCAAAGAAAAGTTGTAGGAAATGCATAGTGGTAATTGTGTAGGAAACGTGTAGCAACCTGCGACACTGTAATTGTGCAAGAAATGTGTACCAACATGCGACGCGGTAATTGTGTAGGAAATGTGTAGCAACTTGCGACGCCAAAATTGTGTAGGAAATGTGTACGAAGTTGCGTAGGAAACGGGTTTCCTACGAGGTGTTTAGCTACATCACGTTTTTGTCACAAATGTGTAGAAAAGGGTGATTTATGACGCATTTCCTTCGGAAACTGGCGTTGAAAATTTGAGTTTTTCTAGTAGTGCACGTGCCTTGGAGGGGGCCTTCTGGCAGTTGTCAAAGTGGTCAACAAAACACACGTGCTACTCAACGGTTAAACGCAACAACAACAGGGCACTAAGGTCAATAGATGTTGCAACGCTTATCTTTGCACAGGTGAAGGCTTAATTAATGTTTCCGGTGAAACAGATCATCACTTATATAAAGCAGACACTGAATGTCGATATCTCATACTCTAAGGCATGGAAGTCCCGAAGAAAAGCAATTGAGAATGTCTATGGCACCTGGGAGAGAAACTTTGAGCAGTTGCCAGCCTATGTGGCACGGTTACAGGCTACAAATCCAGGTACCGTTGTCGAGTGGTATCATCATCCTAGGAGCCCAGCCGATTGTAAGGTGTTCAAATATGTTTTCTGGGCCTTCGGGCCTGTAATTGAAGGCTTCCAATATTCGGAACCAGTCATCTCCGTGGACGGGACTCATCTAAAGGGGACGTATAAGGGTAAGATGTTGATTGCGGTCGCCAATAATGAAAATAACTACATACTTCCAGTGGCGTACGCAATTATATTGTAGATGAGAAGACAATTGAGAGCTGGGGTTGGTTCCTGGAGCAGTTTAGGATGCATATTTCAAAACACAACGCCAGCAACCCCCTTTGTGTTATCTCGGACAGACATGTCGGTATAATTAGGGTGATGGAGGAATTGCCAGGATGGGGGAAGCCGAACGCTTACCATCGGTATTGTCTTCGTCACGTACGAAGCAATCTTGGCGCAAAATTCAAAAGCGCCACTTTAAAAAAGCTATGTTGGACTATCGGTAGCACATCACAGCGTTATAAGTATCTGTATGCCATCAGAGAAATGAAGAGCATTAATAGAAAGGCGTGGAGATACTTGAGAGATATTGATCTCTCTAAGTGGACGTTGGTGCACGATAAAGAAAATCGTCGGTGGGGTCACCTGACAACGAACATGTCTGAGTGCTTCAACCATGTGTTGTCAAAGGCAAGGATGATGCCTATAACGGCAGCCATACATCATACGCTGGAAAGGGATGTTGACCAGTTTAACATTCACTACCGAATTGCAAAGCGTTGCCAAATAATGTCCCCCCCCCCCCGCATGTGGAAGGTGATATCTGAACGTGATGCTAAATCACGAGAACATACTGTACGTTTGTATGATGGTTCACACCAACGATACCACGTGAACTCTCGCCTTAGGCCAATTGAAGACGGTTGAAACGATTACACGGTTGAATACCGTAACAGAAGTTGCTCGTGTGCAAAGTGGCAAATCGAACGTCAGCCTTGTTCGCATGCTATACCGGTTTTCCACATGAAACGTAAGGACCTTCATCAAATTGTTGGTCCACGATATCATAATTTTGTATATCGTCTTCAGTACAACAGCCACTTTTATACCCTAGGTCATACAACTTTGTGGGCACAAGAAAACTCGAGACTTCGTGGTAACCCGTCACATTTTACCATCAAACGTGGGAGGTTGAAACAGAGGAGGATCCATAACGAGATGGATGAAAGGCATGAGGACGAACTACGTGCTCCCCGCAGATGCAGTATTTGTAAGCAGACAGGGCACAACAAAAAAGTTGTACTTCCCGTGGCCAGTGATATTCATTGTCGTGTGTTGGTTGTCATAAGTTAATGTTTGTAGCACTGTTTCTTGTTATTTCTTATCAACTTGTCATATTACTCTCATGATTATTGTACGTTGATTGTCGTATGCTACTATTTCTGGTATGTTGAGTGTCGTGATTATTGTATGTTATTTGTTATGAACTTGTCGTATTACTCTCGTGATGTCAAAGTATCATGAACTAAATAAATGATCACGCCTTTATTAAATGAAAAAGGAAATATTACAAAACAGCTGACACAACTCACCAAAACTTATCACGACGACACTTATACAGCTCATCAGCTATGTGGCGTCGGTAGTTCACACAAGCCTCTTCTACGGTGTTTTCTTGGTTTATCATCAACGGTTTGTTTTTAACTAGTTTCTCCATCATCATACAAACAAGAACCCTGGCGTTAGCGATTTTACCCTCGTCTTGGGGGACATCCGTCTTAACCAAACCAAGGGACATATCACGTTCCGTTATGTACCTCGTGTTTCTTCTAAAGTGAATACGTTCTAGAAACCATTTGAAAAATAACCGTAGCATCTCCATATAGTTCCTAACCTTTTGATGTTTTCCATTTCTCCATCTTTTATCTGTCCAGTATTGAGTAATCACCATGCTCTGCATATCAATACGGACAAGTAGCAAGTCTGTTTGGCCAATCCACAAAGGAAGGTAAATGCAATCAACCTCCCAGAATGGAGGATACAGGTCCTTTTTTCCAACAAAATAAAGGGGGGTAGTGGATTTATCATCTTTCATGTAATAATAAAAATCAGGAGGTAACACCGACCATCGGAATTTTTATTGGGGTTTTTTAAGAGCATCGCCTGCCGTACACGCATTAATCTTACAGTCCATGCTTCAACATGTTGTAAAGAAGAAAAAACAATATAAATTAATATGTTGTGTAACTATGTAAACATGTGAAAACATATAAAAATTAATATGTTGTGTTAAGTGTATTGTAGACGGCAGATGACCGCTGGATTCAATCCCTAGTAGGGCACCCCAAAAAGTTCTGTCGAGTTTTTTTTGTAATGAAATGCCTGTAGCAGTATGGGGAGTCGCCGTTGTTGTAAAACTCTAAAACATTTGCGGACCACTTCTTTGAATCTTTGTTCGGGACTATAGCACTATCTTTTTCAGGTTCCTTTTCCGGTGGCTTTTCAGTCGGAATCTGCGTAGACGACCCAACCTTCTTGGATGACGACAACCTCTTCATACGCCTCCAAAGATCATCCGTCCACTTTGATTTCTTAGCAACTGATTGAGAACAGAAATATGCTCCGACCTCTTCATCCTTCTCCATGCAATCAAAGGTTTCTTTTGGGTGATTCATAATGAAACATTACATATATGTTTTTATAAGTGAAATTGGCAATATTAAAAGAAGTAAAACCGCAAGTTCAACTTGCGGGTTTTGATAATGATTTTAAATTCTGCATCATCAACTTGAGAATATGTCAGTATCGTACTTACAAAATAAAGTAAATTACTAAATTAATGAAATTAAAGAGGTAAAACCGCAAGTTCAACTTGCGGGTTTTGATAATGATTTTAAATTCCGCATCATCAACTTGCGGATATGTCAGTACCGTACTTACACAATAAAATAAATTACTAAATTAATGAAATTTATTCAATAATACTAAATTTATTTATGTCACAAAACGTTAAATAATACAATTTTACCAACCATTTTTCCAAACTAGTCAAACTATACAATCTACTGAGTTACAAAACAATCTATTTCCGAGAACACTAGTTCCAACTTTATCAGGGTAACTATGATCAGCCAGATTATTATACAAGTCAGCATGCTAACTATGGTTACCCTGCCAGCAGTAGCAACAAATTTAAAACGTGCAGCATTTCCAACGACATTGTTGATGGTTTAGGGAAATCATTTAAACCTCCTA
The DNA here is from genome assembly GCA_030844895.1 of Ambrosia x helenae. Classification (NCBI taxonomy): domain Eukaryota; kingdom Viridiplantae; phylum Streptophyta; class Magnoliopsida; order Asterales; family Asteraceae; genus Ambrosia; species Ambrosia x helenae. The sequence goes on along the minus strand of CM061226.1, from coordinate 115,921,303 downwards.
AAGAAAAAATTGGCATGCATGTGGGTGCAACTGTGGAGATTCTTACCACAACCGCAATTCAACTCTCTAATATTATAAACTACAATACCAATGTTTCATTCTACACGTGTTATACCACGTGCAGATGTAACATCGATCCAAAAATAAGAGGGCCCAAGGCATGGAAAAAATGAAACCTCTCCGGCCACCGCCATCGAATAAGTGGTTGGGGAAAGGAAACAAGAAGCTGCATGGATTCTTGTACAGCCTTTGGACCCCATCATTAACAGATGTAACACCGATCCAACAACACTAAAAAACCATGACCTCCAACACCAGTATAATAACACCGCGTATTTGTAACCCTTCTTCTGCATTTTGTGAAAATGGAATACGGATATATTTACATGTGTGTACAATTTTGGAAAGAAAGATCATATATTCTGCTTCAAGTGAGTGAAAATGGATATATTTATGTGTGTGCATTTTGTGAATATGTTACTTTCGAATTTATATTGGGTAACCTGCAAGTTCAACTTGTGGTTACTTTTTATTATTGGTGGAACGAATCCATGTGCCCTCCATATTCCCATACTATTTAACATGTGTATTATATGTTATATTATTTAACTTCATTCAGCATACAACAACGATTGTGATTCAATATATGTGCCTCCATTGATGTGATGCTGCTGCTCTGCTGCTCGTCGTCCTTCAAACATAAACCACGGGTTCAACTTGCGGTTTCTCTTTCCAAGTCATCGCCACCCTTTGCATCTCTCCTACTCATACAAGCATCTCTCCTACTCATACAAGCTCTCTCCTACTCACTTGTCCAGCTAAGCCTAAATCGCAGGTTCAACCTGCGGTTACACCAAAGATGCAAAGCCACTTCTGACACACTCCAATTGCACAAACTTTTGGTCCTGTAGCACTATTTTGGCAAAAAAAAAAAAAAAAAATCCAAAACATACAACTGAAAATATGTTGTTGAGCCTTATCACAAATTTAGCTATTAAAAATAATGATAATTTAATATAAATGGAGTAAAATTGAAACTTTATTTCCTATTTTTTTTAATTACCAACACATTTTGCAAAAATGTAAATTGTATAGTTTGAGTAATTTTTTAAAATTTAAATTAAAATGTATGTAAAATAAATCCCTATAGTGTTAGCATACAAATTAGAGTGAATAGCAAAAATCGTCCCTGAGATTTGTCAGTTTTGCAAGATACATCCAAAAAATTTTCTTTCCTCACCTTGACCACTGAGGTTTAAATTTTGTTCTATTTTCATCCAATTGAATAACTTTGTTTAAAATCAACATTAACTCAAAGGTAATTCAAACATTTACCTATTTATTTTTGTTTTTTAATTTTTTATTCTCTTTTTACATTAAATAAAATAGATAATAAACTAATTATGCCCCCTTACCCCCACCTCACCCCATCAGTAACACAAAACAGCCGCATATGCCACCTGCTCACCACCGCCATAGCCACCATTAACTACCTCCCGCAACAACTAATGATTTAACATCACCACTGAGGTTTTTATTAGAATCTAATAAAGAAGCTAAGAGTTTGAAAATACAAAATATGTGGTCACGTTTTCTTAATTCCTGGATCGTGATATAAAAAAGACGTTATTTAGGGAAATTGCAAGATGAAGTCATCGTATGAATTCAGTCTGAAATCCAAAATTCAAATCATTGATCTCCATGACCCAGAATATACTCTAGTTTGTGGACTAAAACCAACACCGTATTAATAGAATTACGTTTAAATACTGTGGAAAGCTAAGAACATGCTAGAACTTGTTTATGCAAATGTGTGTGGGCCTTTGCAAGTTCCAACCATGGGTGGTAGTTATTATTACTCATTATTTGTAGTAAATTACACTAGGATTTGTTGGATATATTTTATAAAAGAGAAGTCTAAAGTGTTTGGTAAATTCAAAGTGTTTAAAGCCTTAGTTGAAAAAGATGTTGAGTGTCACATTAAGACTCTAAAAACTGATAGAGGTGGTGAGTTTTGTTCTGGATAGTTCAACACCTTTTGTGAATCAAACAGTATTCTTCATGAGCTTACACCTTCCTACAGACCATAACACAATGGTGTCGTAGAGAGGAAGAATAGAACAGTTATGGGGTTCACAAGAAGTATGATAAAAGAAAAACAAATGCCAAACTAGTTTTGGGCCGAAGTGGTAGCAACTGCAGTTTATTTAATTAATCAACCTTGTAGGTACCAAATCTATTAAAAATAAAACCCCCTACGAAGCTTGGTACAATGAGAAACACAAAGTAGATCATCTCAGGGTATTTGAGAGTCTTGCTTATGATGTTACACCTAGTCAAGCTAGGTAGAAGGAAGCTTGATGATAGATTAGATCCTGTTGTGTTTATTGGGTATCTTGATGAGACTGATGGCTATAGGTTGTATAATCCAAATAGTAAAAGGGTGTACACCAGAAAAGATGTAGAGATTGGATTGGGGTGAGAGGATGGACAAAAGAAGTTATGAGGCTGCATTTATTGATCCATTTCCTGAAATGGGATATCTTGGGAACTCAATTGATGATGATGGAGATCATGCACCATCCTCTTCTGCTTCTGGTGATTTGAGTCATGATAATGAAAACTCAAGCAATGATACAGTGGGGACCAGTGAGCAAAGACCTTCAAGTCATAACTCATCACCATCTCCAAGGGATTGATTATCAGGAGACAGTTGCTCCTGTAGCTAGATTTGAAACTATTAGAGTGGTGAGTTCTGTAGCAGCTCAATTGGCTTGGCAATTACATCAATTAGATATGAAGTCAGCCTTCATGAATGGTGACTTGACAGAAGAAATCTATGTGCAACAACCTAAAGGTTTTGAGGTGGCTGGTTGTGAATATAAGATTTATAAGCTGAGGAAAGCCTTGTATGGCCACAAACAGGCCCTTAGAGATTGGTATGTCAAGATTGACAATCATTTTTTGAAGCATGGTTATAAGAGAAGTCATAATGAACCAACTCTATATGTTAAGAAGGAAGAATCAAATCATATTATCTATGTGTGTATATATGTAGATGATATAATTTGTACTAGTTCTTCTTCTAAAATTATTGTAGAATTCAAGGAAAAAATGAAAAAGGAGTTTGAGATGTCGGATATAGGGTTGCTGAAATATTTCTTAGGCTTGGAGATTAAGCAAACTAATTTTGGAATATTTCTTTCACAAGAGAAGTATGCCAAGAATTTGCTTGCAAAGTTTGGGATGATTGGTTGCAAGTCAGAGAAGGTGCCTATGCAAATGAATGAAAAGTTAAAGGGTGAAGATCAAGCAGAAATGGCAAATGTAGTGGCTTATATGCGTTTAGTTGGTGGGTTGATATATTTGACCCATTCAAGGCCTGATTTGGCTTATTCAGTTGGGATTGTGTCCAGATTAATGCAGGTTCCTTCTAAAGTTCATCAGGTTGCAGCTAGAAGGATTCTTAGATGTGTAGCATGAACATTGAAGTTTGGCATATGGTATAGAAGTGAAGTTGGTTGGATTTACTTATAGTGATTAGGCAAGTAGGATTGATGACAGGAAAAGAATCTCAACTCATGTTTTTAGTCTTGGAAGTGGATTTGTTACATGGAGTTCTAAGATGCAAACCACAGTTACTCTCTCTAGCACAGAAGCACAATATATAGCTGCTACAACAGCGACTTGTCAAGCTGTGTGGTTGAGGAGAATTTTAGAAGAACACTTGAGTTACCACAGAAGGCAACTGTGTTATTTTGTGATAATCAATCTGCTATCAAGTTGAGTAAGAATCCTATTTTGAATAATAATTCTAAACACATTGACTTAAAGAATCACTTTGTTCGTGAAATGGTTGCAAATGAGAAAGTGGCATTGGAGTTTTGTAGCGCAGATGAGCAGTTGGCTGACATATTGACAGAGGCTTTAGGGAGTGAGAACTTTATGTGGTTGAGAAATCAACTTGGTGTTAATGAGCTTGAATCAAGGGAGGGTGTTGAAGATTGATTAAAACTAGGTGGCCATGCACGTGTATTACATGGCAAGCTGGCTTCTTAGTTTGTTGGAGTCTGTCCTGGTTTTCAGCAAAGCATTTTGAATAAGTTTACTGATGTGTTGCAAAACACATCTCTTTTCCTATGTATTTTGTATATTAATTGGTCAAGTTTTTATTCCTTTTGTATCGTTTTTATTATCTATTTATTTATTTTATTATTTTATAGGTGTTTGGAGAAAATGAGCTCAAAATGAAAGAATTTAAATCGAGACACCAACACTTGAGAGTAGGCGTTCCTGGACGTTGGAGAATAAACGATGAATTTTGGTCGAGCCAAGAACACCCGAGTCGCGAACACCCGAAACGAGCTTAGAGTATACTAACACTACAACTACTACTACTATTACTACTACTACTACTAATAATAATAATAATAATAATAATAATAATAATAATAATAATAATAATAATAATAATAATAATAATAATAATAATAATAATAATAATAATAATAATAATAATAATAATAATAAAAGGCCACTTTGATGAAATGGGTAGGAGGCCTCGTGGCCCTAACCTAACAAAAGAAAAACAAAACAAGAAAAAGGGGGCCCAATCTTGGAGAAAAAGAAAACCTACATTGACCAATTTATAAAGACATCACATTGACGGCACAATATATTATCACGAGGCACAATATTATTTTCGAGGCATCTTGGACAGCGCCGCAAGAAGGACGAGGATAGCAGCATTATTTTACTATTGTGGCATTATTTGAAGCATTGGGGGCATACTTTGAGGCGTGGAGGCTTGGGTTGAAGACGCAAAACGCTTGGGTTCAATTTTTATACTCTTTTTATATTTATTTTGCCACACTTTTGCGTGTTTTAATTTTATTTCAGCCATGTTTGGTACTAAAATTTATTGTGTTTTATATCTGAACATGATGAGTAGCTAAACATTTACACTACCTAGGTCATATTGATGATTACTTTGTGACTTTTGACGTTCGGTTTTGAATAATAAAATTTTGGCTTAATGTTTTGGTAAAATATTTATGTGTTGTTGATAAAAATGCGTATGAATACTTTTAGTAATCGGGTTGCTTGATTGTTGCTTTGCGTTTTTCTCTAGTTTGTTACTTTAGTAGTTTCAAGATCTAGAGTTTTACGTGATTTTCCATAGACTTTGTGTTAGTGGTTAATCTAGTGGTTTCTTGTCTTAGATAACCCTATTAGCAACCTTGTAAGCCTTTGAAATTAGTGTTTTGCCACTCTTGAGACCGGGAGGAGATAGAGTGTCGGTTTGTCTAGTTCTTAGGTTTTGGGTATAGGTGAGACCGGGAGGAGATCCTTGCTTATTTACCTTAGTTTTCCTAGCAAATTCGAGGTTTTGTCAACAACCTTAGATAACTCCTTCACACTTTCGGGTGTGTTGAGATTAGCGAGTCCGGGAGGTGAGCGAGTCTTTTGAGTACCTTAGCATTCCCTAGTGAGGTGAGACCGGGAGGTGATCCGAACTAGTAACCGGTGATTTACACGTCCCTTAGGATTTTTCAAGAGGTGTTAGTGAGACCGGGAGGTGATCTAGCATTCTTTAGGGCTTTCTTGAGTCCGGCGTATTTTTAGGAACCCGGTAGCCATTCCATTATCCATTGCCGAGCATTGTGAGTTGCGGGTAGGATTCTAGACCTAGGTAGTTGTTTTCCATAATATCTGAGTTCCTCTCTAGTTTTCGAGTTGTCTGTTTTGCTTCCTGATTTTGTTTGTGTCTGTCTTAGTAGATTTAATTGTTTTATTTATTTATTTAGTTTAAAAATAATTCTCTCAAAAACCAAATTATTAGGCTAGGAGTCGATAGAGGTTTAGTACCAAGAGTCGCTAGATTTGTGTCCACGGTTCGATACTCGGACTTACTTGTTTTACTACTTTTCGACCGGTACACTTGCCGGTAGTGTGTGGTTTAGCAGTATTTCCATTTTTTTTTAAAACTTGACCAATTTAATTGCTACACATTTAACGCATCATTTACGTTTAAAGTTGTTATTTGAGTCCTAGTTTTTTGGTTAGACGTTTTGTTCATTCCTATTTATAGTCTAGTCTTGTTTTGTTTCATTCATGTATGCACTTTACAGTTCAATAAATAAGAGAAGCCAAGCATTTGAGTCTTGTTATTTGTGAGTTTGTGTGTTTGCCTTTGGACCAACAAATGTTTGAATATATATTGTATACCGCCAAATGTGCATGTATTATTGAATAATAAAAGCCTTTAAACAAGCAACCAAACGACTTTAAATCTAAACAAAAACATACACACGTTTATTAATTGTGCAACAAGCTATCCTAATTCCTAAAGCCAGGACTCACTCTTATTCTAACGCAAATTAACGGCTATCTTTAACATTGAGTTACAGTTCAAAAGCCTTTGCACAACCTGGAGGGATAAGTTGACCGCTATAAACCGGCTTCACGTGTTGACATTCTTGAATTGCTTTGCCTGCAGGACCATCATATTTCAAGTTAATGTCTGAAATCTGAATATTCTCACATCCTTTACTGGCCTTGCTGCATCTCAGCTTCACAACTTCAGGCGAATTCCCAGTTCCCGTAACATTCTTGATGAAGACATCATGAATCTTAACCATTGATGGACTCTGTATGATCAGAAAACAACCCAATATATTGATCGTCAATGATAGATAAACAAACATGGGCCGACCCAAGTGTAGCCCAAGGGAGGCAGGCACACCTCTTGAAATGGTTAAACCCCCTAATCGCACCCCTAGAAAACAAATCTTGGATCCGCTATTGTAAACAAATACTTACATCTCTTTTGCATTCGATATGTGGGCAATAATCTTGCTGAATGAAAATAGGGTTGCCAACTTTATCCATGGTAAGATCTTCAAAATGAATATTGGAAACATCTAAAGGATGTGAATGGGGCCATGTTTTAATCCAAACACCGTTTGCTGTGGACGAAAACGAACAGTTCTTCACGAAAACTCCGGCCACGGGTTTCTCACCATTGTTTCTACCCAAACCTCCAATGCTAATACCGCGGCCCGGGCCACATTTCACTCCCTCAATGTGCACATCTAGGTTTCCATCGCGAACTGAGATACAATCGTCCCCAGTTTCTATAACAGAATTCTTGATAATGATGTTTTTTGACCACCCGATTTGGATTCCAACCGTGTTGGGGCTCTTTCCAGGCGCGCTCACATGGAAATTATCGAACGTAACATTCGTACATTGCACCATATTCGCGTGGATATTCTTGCTATCCTTTGAAGTTATTCCGGTAATCGAAGAATCTTTGATAAAGTTAAAGCTAAGATTCTGCCTCCTCAGTTAACCATATAAAGCTAGTTAGTTCATGAATTCGTTTAAATTTAACTACACGTACATATAAAAAAAACAAGCATACACAGTAAAATCTAGCATAGCTATAAGTAGTGTCTACGAGGGTGGAATAATGGCAAGTACCCTTACATGCATCTCATGGGATAGAGAGGTTGCTTCGGAGTTTTTTGCTTACAATAAGATGTCTTACTCGTTTTTTGGTTAACATAATCCAAATTGTATTTATAAAAATCTATCAAATTTTGGTGACCCATGTAGGGAGAGGGGGGTGGTCAGCGGACCCTCTTGACCCCCTTGATTCCGCCCTGAAGCACCACTGAGACCTAGCTCCAAAAACAATTTTTATACGAGTATAGTAATCCAGATAACTTAGAAATTGTAAAAAAAAAAATACTCAAAAAGATATGCATACATGTTGAAGGGTTGAGCCTTTTTCGACAGTTGTTTTCGGGTCGTCCGTTACCCATGCCATGGCCCCTCCAACACCATCTAACGTACCCGAACCTAAAACAATATTATGATCATGAATTGTTAAGTCATCGACATTAAATACTTTCTATAAAAAAATCTATACATTTGATATATATATGAGTAAATTCCTTTTTGAGTCCCTGAGTTTTCTTGATTTTAACTAGTTGAGTCCAACATTTTCATTTTTAACATTCTGAGTGCTTGTGTTTAATTTTTGTTATGGTTTGAGTCCAATTTTCTAACGTCGTTAACTAAGTCAGTTAACTATAAGGGTATCTCAGTCATTTTACACATAGGTACAACTCTGTAATGCATAAGGTATAACGTACAAGTATTTAATGCATAAATAAAATATAATATATAATAACACACACTCTCTCTCTCTCTCTCTCTCTCACTTTCTCCCCCTCCCCCTGCACCTGCAACCCACCAAAACCACCACCACCACCGTCGCGTCACCAACCACCTCCAACCGGCCACCTCCACTTGAAACCCACCACAACCACCTGCAACCCACCAAACCCACCACAACCACCCTTACCCTTACCCCCGTCCACCTGAACCCTAACCCCCAACCACCTCCTCCGTCCACCTGAACCCTAACCTCCAACCGCCCACCTCCCACCACCCCCAACCGCCCACCTCCCACCACTCATAACAGAAACAATAGAAACAGAAGAGAAGGATGGGTGTTAATCGGGTATAAAAGAGGAGGGGTTTCTGTGAGGGTTGCCGGAGAAGAGAAGCTTACCAGAAAAAGGGGTGGCGCCGGAGATGGAGGCAGCGGCCGGAAATGACCAACTCCGATCACCTTCTCCAACGAGCTATTCCGACCGACCATTCGTCTTCTCCGGCCAATCACCGTCCCCACCTGCAACTGACCATTCGTCTTCTCCGGTTACCCTCTCTCTCTCTCTCTCTCTCACTTCTGCTCCGATCACCTTCTCTGCTCGTTTTCCTCTGTAAAGATCTGGTGGAGGGGGAAGGGTATCATCGGAAGAGGAGGATCTGGTCGGAGCCTTGCCGTGGCTCCGCCTTACTCAGGCATCTCTCTCAGATCTCTCTCTCTCTCTCTCTTACTCTCTTAGATATCTCTCTCTCTCTCTCTCAAGATATGTAAATGACTGAGATTGAGATATGTAATAGTTATTTATTAAATATATATAATAAAGTATTTTAATAATTATTTATTTTTAATGGTAGGGGTATTTTGGTCATTTCATAAATATTAACAGAAAAAATCTAACAGAGTTAGAAAATTGGACTCAAACCATAACAAAAATTAAACACAAGCACTCAGAATGTTAAAAATGAAAATGTTGGACTCAACTAGTTAAAATCAAAAAAACTCAGGGACTCAAAAAGGAATTTACTCTATATATATATATAGGGGAGGGTTATCTTGAGAACGCTAAATATCGCGAGAACCGTGAGAACAAATGAGAAAACCAATCAAAATCATTTTTTTTTTCAATACAAACCTAATTATAATCAAAATACAACATTAAAAAACGAATTTTCTTTCCAAATAATTCATCTTTTCTTGCAAAAAACACTTTCAAATTAACTTTTTACACATGTGTAAATGAAACAGTTTACACATGTATAAACAACAAATTTACACATGTGTAAAAACAAATTAATTCCGTATACGTTTGAATTTTTACGCGTAAATTTTGTTTTTTGGAATTGTATTTTAGTAATAGAGACAAGTGTAAAAAGAAATTTTGAATTTGAATGGTTTTAGATGCCGTTCTCACGGTTCGCACGAAATATAGGTGTTCTCAAATTAACTTTCCCCTATATATATATATATATATATATATATATAATATATATATATATATATATATATACACTTTTGTACCTGTTACTTTCAAGCCAGTGACATAGCTAAATGTGATCCATTGGGATCCTCTTGGAATGACTATAGGATCTTCAGGAGCTACCAATGTTCCATCTATTTTAACCTCAACTTGAGATTTGCATGGTCCGTTAAATTCGATCACATTCAAGCAAAATCGACCTTTGGGAATGACCAGTTGGCTCGGTTGAGTTGCTGAACATGCAGCAACCCATGCCTCAGACAAGGCCTGGAATTAAACAGATTATTTAAGAATTTGATAAAGTTACTAGAAACATTGTGTTGTTTAATTGTTTACCTTACTAATCTCCCCATCGGGCTTAGCACCGAATTTTGTGATGTCGAAAACTTCAGCCTGCGCAATGGCAATGAACATAAAAATGGCGCAAATTAGACATGATTTGAGTTCCATTGTGACTAGATTTTTGGGTTTGTATTGAATGGTTAGATATGCAAAAGATGTGTTTGATGGTATTTATGATGTTAAAGACATTCTAAAATTAGAACAAAATTTGTATGAAACACCCGATTTCTTGGTGTTTCTGAATTTCCGTGGATTCACCCAAATGGTGGTGTTTAACAAAATAGAACAAGATATTGTGCGAGAGAAAGGGGCTCGGACCACATATTTAGCGTATGTAAATAATGCTCACTCAAGCTTATGGCTAGCTAGGCTCACTTTTCAGGTCCAAAGAACCTTCTCGTTTCACTTTAAAAACTCCACTTTTAGAAACTCAGACGCATTTTTTATGTCTACTTGTGATGAAATTCCGTCATTTGAATATTTCTTAAACAAACATCATCATTATCATACCAGTTAATCCCAGCAATAGCAAAAGCTAAGATAAGGGGGGACGGGGCGCCTACCGAAATGTCCACGGATACCAACAACCAGCATGGTATCACCGCCACCATACACGCTGGTAGTGGTCCCGTGGACCGTTTTGCTGGTTATGGTTACCGTGCTGGTACCGGTTGGTTTGTTGGTTTTTATAAAATGCAAAATTTTCAATTTACCCCGTGTGTTTTAGTGTTATTTAATTTTACCGTTTGTTTCATATGTTTACCGTTTAAATAAATCAAAAACATAAATAAAGGACATTTCATTAAACATAAAAATTAAAATTACATAAACCAAAGAAAAATAAACTTAAGGTTGGCGCAACAAACGCCATGCCTCAACATTGTCGAATTGTTGGCCGTAAAGAGCCTCATACTCATAGCTTGTGAAGCCGATAGCCAACTCATCATCGAGGTCCGGATCGTCCCTCATCGTTTGCTCGTAGAGGGTGGTCCACCTCGCACACTTGAAATTGAGATCCTTCCACTTGTCTTGGAGGTCTCGGATGGTCTTGATGGTGTTGGTTCCCACGTGTTGGATGAAGTCGCTAAACACGTGAGCCCAAAACACATCCGGGGGGTAGTCTTCGCCTTCGTCCCCCCGTAGTTCTTGAATTTCGGGGTCGTTTGTGGCGTCCTTGTGGCAAACCACAAGGGCCATTGCTTCCTCTTCGGTCCACGGATTCATTTTTTGTGTGTTTGGTCTTTTTAAACCGTGGTAGGTTGTGGTTTTTAACCCCACGAATTGATCACTTTATATACCACGACGGTGACACTGTTAAATTTAATTCACTGACCGTTTAGTTGAGTCAATTCAAACTAGTCGACGGTATCCAAGATAAAAAAAATTAAATTTGGCTGACCGTTTGGTGGGACGGTTGAAATAGTAGAAATAAATGTAAAAAACCGTGTAAAAATGTAAAAAATAAAAAGCAGCCTACAAAAACGTGTTTCGGTGAAGTAAATCAGTGAAGTGATGTGGCAAAGCATGATTGGTTAAAATCAGTGAAAGTAAAAACTCTACTACAAGCACCCATTATGCTCTTAGAGCTTTACCTCGTTTTTTAAGCGCCCGGCACCGAGACCCAAGGCCAGTGCCGAAGCTTGACCCAAAACTTTCGGGGGGTCGGAAGTCACCGAGGGGTCGGAAATCACTAGTTTCGGGAGATCGAAACCGTATATACCAAAAAATTTATATACGAATACTATATATGGATGGTCTAGTTTTCTGTTGTTTCTTTTTTCCCCACTGTTGATTCTTTTCTTTTATTTTTACCCGTTCAAAACTAGGGGTGCAAGCGAGCCGAGCCCGAGCTCTACCATGCTCGAGCTCGGCTCGGCTCAGTTCAAGCTTTGTTTTTAAAGCTCAAGATCAGCTCGTTGGTAGTTTCCGATGATCGAGCTCTGCTCGTTTATTATTTATTACTTAATAGTTTCTCAAGCTCGAGTTCGGCTTGTTGGTTGTTAATATATTAAATAAAAATAATATAAATAATAGATTCGTTTAGGCTTGCGGACTCGATAAATGAAAAGCTCAGCTAGGCTCGTTAGTAAGTTTCTCAAGCTCGAGCTTGGCTCGTTTAATATTTATTAGCTAATATATTAAATAAAAATAATATAAGACTGAATTACAAGTTTTGTCCTTTATGTTTATACCATATTTCAAAGAATGTCCTTTACGTTTGAAATTGATGAGTTGTGTACTTTATGTTTCAAAATCTTGCACGTTACGTCCTTTAGCACTAACCGAGTTAGATTTTAACATTAATACAAGGGTAAATTTGTCTTTTTACTATTCTAGGGCCTATTTGTGTAATTAAGTTAAAATTTTGGACCAAAAGTAGATTTTAAAATTAATATAAACCACATCTCTCTCTCTCTCTCTCTCTCTCCATAATGCTCTGACTTCAAGTATATGCCTGAATCTTCTCCATCAAAGACGACCCTCTGTTCTCCGACCCAAAACCTGTCACACCCTCAAATTTCCACTGCGGAGTTTTACCACGAGGTGCATGACAAACCAGGACCCATAGCCATAAGTATCATGAACGACTCTAAATGCCCAAACCATTTAGTTCGTTTTTAAGAAAAAGTTTCAAAGTTTAACCAAGCAAGTTAAAGTAATGCGGAAGCGTAAACAAAGTAAAACATTTGCAAAAGTTTGCGCAAGACAACGCGCCCAAAACCAAAGTTTAAAAGTACGAAATAATAAATATTCGTAACCCAAGACACAAATGATGCATGCCCTAAAACGTGCTCCGTACCTAAGGACCTGCAAAGCATGCTAAAACGTGTCAACATAAAGTCGGTGAGTTCACAATATAAGTAAGCGATGTAAATAAAAACGTAGGTTCTCAAAACCCCAAAAGTCAAGTGTACAACGTTGGTCTCTCAGACCCTGTAAACAATAGCTAATTCAAATGTCAGGGGTAGCTAGCCCACTCATGATAACTAAAACCGGCGAATACCGAACTACTAATGAACAAGTTCCCATAACCGGGATAAAGATGCCTTGCATCATTGTCCATCGACAATGATTATGTTTGAAGCTAATAGTTCACATCCGTGCTCCCAGCACGATGTGAGGTTTGTTAGACCTAATAGCGCTATCAACTAATTAACCCGCTTGCCCAACCGGCAATTGATTCGGTATTTTGAAGGACTTAAAAGATGTGTTTGGTTTAGTTCATCAAGGACATATATATGAATTAGTAAAAATAGATTCACCACGTGAACCATGCACCCCAAACCCGGGATGTGTAAAAGGAAGTTGTCTCAAGATAGACTAGAAAACGTTACCAATGTAGTCTCAACCCGAGACGCATGCTTTGAGAAAAAGTAGTGAAACTCACCTTATCGCGTAAGCAAAGAATCCGAACAGCAAGTATTATATGCTACCGACACCCTAATAACAGTGTCACTACGTGAGTATAGGCGTAACATCATCACACCATATAACTCGTTTGTCCAAGGCGTTTTAAATATTCAAAAGTGTGTATGCGACGCCTAGTGATTCTACATGCAATAGTAAACCCTACGGACTCGTTGGTGAATGAGTTGGTTATAATTAGTTTCTACAGCCCGTAGGTGTCGTTAACATGTGTACTTCCGTTATATGTCAATTTTAGATCACCTAAGACCTCAAGTAATCACATAAGCACATAATACACAATCTGTGTTTTCAGGACAGATTGTGCGCCATCAAAACGAATTTATTTAAAATAGTAAACCAGTGAGTTATCCTCCCAAATGTTTACTGAATTTTCTTTGGGATTCACTTGGCAATACCTATTTTTGTTTTGTCTTAATTCCAAACACAAAAATTATAAAAATTCGTACAACGCAGCAGTGTTCAGAAAATTTCCTCAACAGGTCAGTTTAGTAGGAAAATTCTTAAAAATTGTGTATTCATCCAAACGAGATGAATCCACTTGGAAAAGCTCTATTTTTCCAGTATTGACCTACTGTAAAAATTTCATAACCTAACTCCTTGTAAATCTCAAGTTATGACCATTTAAAGTTAGCCCAATTTACAAATCCGAAAATCTGATATGACCCCTAATCAATTAAAATTCCAAAAACGACTCATCCGACGTCCAAAACACATGATTTTACCCATTATGAAAAGCTAAGACCAGGTGTGACCTAACCATGCCAAGAAAACACTAAAATTATTATGTTAGAGCCGTGTTACAGCTCCTACAAATTTGACTAACCATTCTGTCCAGATTTTAGTTTCGCCTAAATCATACTTTAATCGTCTACCGTGTGCATAAAAACTATTAACAATCATCAATTATCAACACAAAACATTCCTAATACCTATTTCATCAGATTCTATGATTAAACATGTCAAGATCAAAGCTTTAAGAATCAAAACACCAATTACTTGCGCAACAAGTATCCTACGATGTTACTAAGCGTTTATGAGTATGTTTAATCCATTTAATCTTCAAAAAGATTCATGCTTTAATGTTTTATAAACTCATTCAGACCTGGACAAACTTATTATATGACTTTTATTAATGAAAACACAAGATAGAAGCATAAGAAATCGTAAAATATACCCTTAGCTCTCCCAATCGATCAATCGCGCGCCTTGGAGCCTCCCAATTGATGATCTTGAGCCTTAGCAGGGGTTGTTTGAGTGAAATATTCGTGTGGGGCAGTAAGGGGACGATTAGGGTTGAGTATGGGGGTTGCATGGGAGTTAAGGATGCTTAAATATAAGTTTGAGGCGGTTTAGACCCGTCAGGTCAAATGGAGCGGCCGCTCGGAGCCTGTGAGCGGCCGCTCACAGGTCCGGGTGGCGCGCTTTTGCCTCGTTTCGTCTCCCGACGCGTTATCCTTCGACGTTTTCGTTATTTCGGACCGTAACAAGTGTAACCCCATGCATTAAGACCCTAATCAACCTCATGCTCCACTTTTAATGATTTCTATTAACGTGTTCGGTTTAGGTTCACATAATCACGTATGGTTTTCACATAAGTTTGTCAGGTATCACCGAGACACATAAGTTTATTTTTCACCAACGTCCGAGGTTCACTAATCATGCAATCACACATTGACTCATAACCATGCACGTATGTCTTATCTAACTAACCCTAGTTAAGTATAATGCAAGGAAATGTAACTAGAGTTTAGTTAAAGTGAGAACCTGAATTTTCGGGGTATCACATCATCCCCAAGTTGAAAAGAATTTCGTCCCGAAATTCAGCAAGTAAACAGTAAAGCCAGCTAAAAATGTATGCTTGGTTTCCGGATGTCACATCATCCCCAAGTTGAAAGGAATTTCGCCCCGAAATTCACTTTGAGCGAGCTGCTTTATGTTCGGCATTTGATCTATGCACAGGTTCAGGTTCAGAAAAGAGGTGTGGATATTTGAGCCGCATCTGATCTCTGCGCTCCCACGTCTATTCCGGTCCTAGACGGGAATTCCACCGTACCTTCACGATGGGTATAGTGCTTTGCCTGAGTTTCTTGACGCCTTGCTCAAGAATCTCCACTGGTTCTTCCACGAACCGTAGCTGGTCGTCCACCTGGATTTCCTCCAGCGGCACTACCAGTGTCGTATCGGATAAGCATTTCTTCAAGTTTGAGACGTGGAATACATTATGCACTCCACTGAGTTCGTCTGGTAAATTCAGCTGATAAGCTACCGGACCAATCCTTTTAACAATCTCGAAAGGTCCAACGTAACGGGGATTCAACTTCCCTCGTTTCCCAAAGCGTATCACTCCTTTCCAAGGTGACACCTTTAACAAAACCTTGTCCCCAACCTGGAACTCCAAAGGTTTTCTACGTTTGTCCGCGTAGCTTTTCTGTCGATCACGAGCAGCAGCCATTCTGTTTCTGATTTGCACTATCTTCTCAGAGGTTTCGTGCACGAGTTCGGGACCTGTTAGTTCGCTATCCCCAACCTCAGTCCAACAGATAGGAGACCTACACTTGCGCCCATAAAGTGCCTCAAAAGGCGCACACTGAATCGAGGTGTGGTAACTATTGTTGTAAGAGAACTCGATTAAGGGCAAGTGCTTGTCCCAGTTATTACCAAAGTCCACCACGCATGCTCGTAGCAGATCCTCTAATGTTTGGATGGTACGTTCACTTTGTCCATCCGTCTGTGGGTGATAGGCTGTGCTCATATCGAGACGAGTACCTAGAGCATCTTGGAGAGTAGTCCAGAATCGAGAAGTGAATCGCCCATCGCGATCAGATATAATGGAAGTAGGCACCCCATGCCTAGAGACTATCTCCTTGATATATAGGTTCGCCAGCTTCTCTAACGAGTCCGTTTCTTTTATTGCCAGGAAGTGGGCCGATTTGGTTAAGCGGTCCACGATAACCCAAATCATGTTATGGCCCGCTGTTGTTTTCGGAAGCTTCGTAATGAAGTCCATGGAAATCCCATCCCATTTCCACATCGGTATTTCTGGTTGTTGAAGTAGGCCTGAAGGTTTCTGATATTCAATCTTAACCTTCGCACAAGTCAAGCACTTACTAACATAAGTGGCTATCTCTGCTTTCATGTTTGGCCACCAGTAGAGAGTTTTGAGGTCCTGGTACATTTTGTCCGAACCGGGATGTACCGAATAACGAGATGTGTGAGCCTCATCGAGCACTAGTTGTCTAAGATCCCCTGAACGTGGAATCCAGACTCGATCCATAAAGTACTGAAGCCCATCCGACTTCAGTTCTAGGTGCTTGTCAGCACCATGCAATGTTTCCAACCCGATGTTTTCCTTTTTCAAGGCCTCGCCTTGGGCTTCACGTATTTTATCAGGCAGTTTAGAGTGTATGGTAAGTTGTAAGGCTCGCACACGTTTGGGTTTCGTTTCCTTACGGCTCAGGGCATCAGCTACTACGTTAGCTTTCCCTGGGTGGTACTTGATAGCACAGTCATAATCATTCAAGAGTTCGACCCATCGTCGCTGGCGTATGTTTAGGACCTTCTGATCAAATATGTGCTGAAGACTCTTATGATCTGTGAAGATTGTGCACTTTGTTCCGTAGAGATAGTGCCTCCAAATTTTGAGAGCGAAGACAACCGCTCCCAGTTCCAAGTCGTGAGTGGGATAATTCTTCTCGTGAATTTTTAGTTGTCGTGAAGCATAAGCGATCACCTTCTCGCGTTGCATCAAAACACACCCTAGCCCTTGGATAGATGCATCACAGTACACCACAAAGTCCTCCGTACCCTCAGGTAGTGATAATATTGGAGTACTGCAAAGTTTAGTCTTTAGTAATTGAAAAGCAGCTTCTTGGGCATCTTCCCACTTGTAGGTAATCCCCTTCTGTGTCAAAGCAGTGAGGGGTTGAGCGATTTTTGAGAATCCCTGAATGAATCTGCGATAATAACCTGCAAGTCCAAGGAATTGTCGGACCTCCGTGGGAGTTTTAGGGGCCTCCCATCTTTTAATCGCATCAATCTTAGCGGGATCGACCTGTATTCCGGCCTCGTTCACCACATGACCCGAAAATTGGACCTCACGAATCCAGAAGTCGCACTTGGAGAATTTTGCATATAACTGCTCACTTTTCAGAAGTTCCAAGATCAGTCGTAGGTGTTGCTCGTGCTCTTCCCTACTCTTGGAATAGATCAGAATGTCGTCTATGAACACTATGACAAATTTGTCTAGATAGGGTTTGCACACCCGGTTCATGAGATCCATGAACACAGCTGGTGCATTGGTCAGCCCGAAGGGCATTACCAAAAATTCATAGTGCCCATAACGAGTTCGAAAGGCTGTCTTTGGCACATCCTCCTCTCGGACCCTCAGTTGATGATACCCTGACCTTAAGTCAATCTTGGAATAGAAACTCGACCCCTGAAGCTGGTCGAATAGATCATCAATACGAGGTAAAGGGTAGCGGTTTTTAATTGTCACCTTATTTAATTCCCGGTAATCGATGCACATACGGAAACTCCCATCCTTCTTCTTCACGAATAAGACCGGGGCTCCCCACGGTGAAGAGCTAGGTCTGATGAAACCCCTATCCAATAGCTCTTGGAGTTGGGTAGATAGTTCTTGAAGTTCGCCTGGTGCAAGGCGGTATGGTGCACGCGCAACTGGGGCGGCGCCTGGTGCAAGGTCAATTTGGAACTCCACTTGGCGAACCGGTGGAAGTCCTGGCAGTTCCTCTGGGAAAACATCTGGAAAATCTCGGACCACCGGGATGTCCTCGATTTTTGTTTCGACTTCAGCTCGAGTGTCAGAAATGTTAGCCAATATGGCCGGATAGCCCTTCTGTATGCACTTCTGGGCCTTCAAGTAAGAGATGATGCCCACCATGGCACCACCGCGATCACCCTGGACAGATAAGAGTTCTCCACTGGGGAGGGGAATACGTACAACTTTCTCCTTGCAGAGAATTTCGGCGTGGTGCTTGGACAACCAATCCATGCCAACCACAAGATCAAAGCTTCCTAGGGTGATAGGTAAAAGGTCGATGGCAAACAAATGTCCATCTAGTTCGAGCCCACAGTCACGAAGAATGTGGGTTACCTCAACAGGCTTCCCATCAGCTAGTTCTATAGAGTACGGGGTCTCGAGTAATGTAGGAACTATCCCTAGTTGTCTGCTAAGTTTTGATGACACAAAACTATAGTCTGCACCAGTATCATATAAAACAGAAGCGAGAGTGTCGTTCAAGGAACACGTACCCGTCACGACGTTGTTATCATTCCTCGCTTCCCCAGAGCCAATCACGAATGCTCTACCACGCGCCCCATAGTTGTTTCCGTTGTTGTTGTTGTTATTACCAGTGTTGGTGTTGTTGTTATTTCCCCCATTGTTTCCATTACCGTTCAGCTGGGGACAATTCTTTCTAAAATGGTTCTCGCTACCACACTGGTAACACGCCTTTCCACCCTTCTGTTGCTGACCCTGCGGGGGTGGGTTACCCTGAAGGTTGACTCTACAGTCTTTCTGCACATGCCCCAGCTTACCACAACGATCGCACTTAATCCTGTTACATGGCCCAGAGTGGTGATAGTTGCACTTAGCGCACTTGGGCCGATTTCCGTGATAACCACCTTGAGTCTGAGTACGGTTGTTGTTGTTGTTGTTGTGGTTGTCGTGTTTCTTGTTCGGGTGCTGCTGCTGTTGATTACCATTACCTGGGGGTTTGCCAGACGCACTCTCCCACTTTCTCTTATTATCATTAGTGCCAGAGGATGAAGCACCTCGAGGGGGCAGTAGTCCCTCCTCTACTTTCTGGTCAGTCAGCTGGTGTGCCATACGAATCACCTGCTGAAGATTGTTGAAGTTGGCAGCAGTAACCATGCCCTTGATCTGCGGCACCAAACCCTTGATGTACAGTTCAATCCGCTTGTAGAGCGGGGTTGAGTAGTTAGGGCACATAGTGGCTAGCTCATGTGACCTAGTGGTGTAGGCTTCAATATCCGACCCCACCATTTTCAGATTCAGGTACTCAGTTTCCAGCTTCTGGATTTCATCCCGAGGGCAGTACTCCTCCCTCATCATCTCCTTGAAAGCATCCCAAGGCGTAGCATTTGCCACATCCACACCCAGTATTTGTTTCTGAGAGTTCCACCAGGATAACGCCGCGTTCTCAAGTGTACCAGCGGCATATTTGACCCGGTCGGCTGGTGGACAGTTGCACATAGCAAAGCATGACTCCACCCTTTCGAACCACCTAAGTAGTCCAACTGCACCTTCAGATCCCCCAAAGTTTTGAGGCTTGCAGTCCATGAAGGTTTTGTAGGTGCAGGCTGGAGGGTGGTGTGGAGGTTGACCTACGTGCAAACACGGGAGTCATATGAGTAATAGAGTTTAACGCTGGAGTTCGTAGAAGGAGTAAAATAAGACGAATTAGTATTACCAGCTTGGATAGCTGCGAGGGCTGCAACCACCCTGTCGTTGACAAGTGCAGTCAGCTCAGCTTGTGTTAGGTTGATGTGTCCACGTCCATGACCTCTTCCCGCCATAGTAGTTCTACAAATATGCTATACCCATGAGAATACAATCGTTTGCACATCACAGTGTACTAGTAAATCACGCACGTATAAATAATAAAATAAAAGTTCAATCAATAATAAAATACCAACGTTCTAAAACAATCCAAAAGATCATCCAGTCGCACGAGGTTAAATAGAAGTCATAACATACTAGGAATAAAATAAATAACTAAATAAATAATAATAAATAAAATCAATCGTCGTCCGTAGAGATGACTGATCCTTCATCCTCGCTTTCCTCCGGTAACTCCTCAGGTTCTTCCTCCTCTTCCTCTTCTATGAGAGCTGCATCGAGTGCCGCTCCCAAAGCATCAAACTCATCCTCCATGGGTTCCTCCTCGGGGTTCTCTTCCCCATTTGGTTCCAAAGATTCCATAAGCTGGTTGCGAACCATGGCTAACTCCTCTCGAGTACGCGCCAACTCTTGTTTGGTAGCAGTAGCATCCTGTTTTGCTTCCTCAGCCTCTTTCTTAACTTTCCTTAGTTCGCTGAGTAAGTAGTCAATCTGTCCCGCCACATGTGTCAATGTCTCGTCAGCATTTCTTCTCCAGAACTGGAACTCCTTAATACCAGTGTAAGCATTATCCAACTCAGTGTGTACATGCCTCACCATTCCTGCAAGTGTCCTCTCCCACGAGTCCACAATGGGAGGTACTCTAGCTGGCACCCCATAACTCACGACCCACGAGTGCAAGATGTCCGTGAACCAACGCCAACGGTTAGTGGCTTCACATGGCTCGAGTGACGAAGATGGGGCCTCATAAGGGTCATACATGGGGCGTTGTCGCCCATCATGAGCACGGTAAGAGTAATTTCGGTGAGCGGGGTTAACCATAATTACCTGCAATATGTTAGGTTAGTGTTCGAAGTCGAGAATAATAAGCGTGCACTGAAGACGGTGAGTGTACTAATACTTATGCTATAATGATTATAGTCTAGAATGCAATGCAATTCCTAGTTCACTAAAACCTGGCTCTGATACCAATCTGTCACACCCTCAAATTTCCACTGCGGAGTTTTACCGCGAGGTGCATGACAAACCAGGACCCATAGCCATAAGTATCATGAACGACTCTAAATGCCCAAACCATTTAGTTCGTTTTTAAGAAAAAGTTTCAAAGTTTAACCAAGCAAGTTAAAGTAATGCGGAAGCGTAAACAAAGTAAAACATTTGCAAAAGTTTGCGCAAGACAACGCGCCCAAAACCAAAGTTTAAAAGTACGAAATAATAAATATTCGTAACCCAAGACACAAATGATGCATGCCCTAAAACGTGCTCCGTACCTAAGGACCTGCAAAGCATGCTAAAATGTGTCAACATAAAGTCGGTGAGTTCACAATATAAGTAAGCGATGTAAATAAAAACGTAGGTTCTCAAAACCCCAAAAGTCAAGTGTACAACGTTGGTCTCTCAGACCCTGTAAACAATAGCTAATTCAAATGTCAGGGGTAGCTAGCCCACTCATGATAACTAAAACCGGCGAATACCGAACTACTAATGAACAAGTTCCCATAACCGGGATAAAGATGCCTTGCATCATTGTCCATCGACAATGATTATGTTTGAAGCTAATAGTTCACATCCGTGCTCCCAGCACGATGTGAGGTTTGTTAGACCTAATAGCGCTATCAACTAATTAACCCGCTTGCCCAACCGGCAATTGATTCGGTATTTTGAAGGACTTAAAAGATGTGTTTGGTTTAGTTCATCAAGGACATATATATGAATTAGTAAAAATAGATTCACCACGTGAACCATGCACCCCAAACCCGGGATGTGTAAAAGGAAGTTGTCTCAAGATAGACTAGAAAACGTTACCAATGTAGTCTCAACCCGAGACGCATGCTTTGAGAAAAAGTAGTGAAACTCACCTTATCGCGTAAGCAAAGAATCCGAACAGCAAGTATTATATGCTACCGACACCCTAATAACAGTGTCACTACGTGAGTATAGGCGTAACATCATCACACCATATAACTCGTTTGTCCAAGGCGTTTTAAATATTCAAAAGTGTGTATGCGACGCCTAGTGATTCTACATGCAATAGTAAACCCTACGGACTCGTTGGTGAATGAGTTGGTTATAATTAGTTTCTACAGCCCGTAGGTGTCGTTAACATGTGTACTTCCGTTATATGTCAATTTTAGATCACCTAAGACCTCAAGTAATCACATAAGCACATAATACACAATCTGTGTTTTCAGGACAGATTGTGCGCCATCAAAACGAATTTATTTAAAATAGTAAACCAGTGAGTTATCCTCCCAAATTTTTACTGAATTTTCTTTGGGATTCACTTGGCAATACCTATTTTTGTTTTGTCTTAATTCCAAACACAAAAATTATAAAAATTCGTACAACGCAGCAGTGTTCAGAAAATTTCCTCAACAGGTCAGTTTAGTAGGAAAATTCTTAAAAATTGTGTATTCATCCAAACGAGATGAATCCACTTGGAAAAGCTCTATTTTTCCAGTATTGACCTACTGTAAAAATTTCATAACCTAACTCCTTGTAAATCTCAAGTTATGACCATTTAAAGTTAGCCCAATTTACAAATCCGAAAATCTGATATGACCCCTAATCAATTAAAATTCCAAAAACGACTCATCCGACGTCCAAAACACATGATTTTACCCATTATGAAAAGCTAAGACCAGGTGTGACCTAACCATGCCAAGAAAACACTAAAATTATTATGTTAGAGCCGTGTTACAGCTCCTACAAATTTGACTAACCATTCTGTCCAGATTTTAGTTTCGCCTAAATCATACTTTAATCGTCTACCGTGTGCATAAAAACTATTAACAATCATCAATTATCAACACAAAACATTCCTAATACCTATTTCATCAGATTCTATGATTAAACATGTCAAGATCAAAGCTTTAAGAATCAAAACACCAATTACTTGCGCAACAAGTATCCTACGATGTTACTAAGCGTTTATGAGTATGTTTAATCCATTTAATCTTCAAAAAGATTCATGCTTTAATGTTTTATAAACTCATTCAGACCTGGACAAACTTATTATATGACTTTTATTAATGAAAACACAAGATAGAAGCATAAGAAATCGTAAAATATACCCTTAGCTCTCCCAATCGATCAATCGCGCGCCTTGGAGCCTCCCAATTGATGATCTTGAGCCTTAGCAGGGGTTGTTTGAGTGAAATATTCGTGTGGGGCAGTAAGGGGGCGATTAGGGTTGAGTATGGGGGTTGCATGGGAGTTAAGGATGCTTAAATATAAGTTTGAGGCGGTTTAGACCCGTCAGGTCAAATGGAGCGGCCGCTCGGAGCCTGTGAGCGGCCGCTCACAGGTCCGGGTGGCGCGCTTTTGCCTCGTTTCGTCTCCCGACGCGTTATCCTTCGACGTTTTCGTTATTTCGGACCGTAACAAGTGTAACCCCATGCATTAAGACCCTAATCAACCTCATGCTCCACTTTTAATGATTTCTATTAACGTGTTCGGTTTAGGTTCACATAATCACGTATGGTTTTCACATAAGTTTGTCAGGTATCACCGAGACACATAAGTTTATTTTTCACCAACGTC
Source organism: Ambrosia x helenae (assembly GCA_030844895.1). Taxonomy (NCBI): domain Eukaryota; kingdom Viridiplantae; phylum Streptophyta; class Magnoliopsida; order Asterales; family Asteraceae; genus Ambrosia; species Ambrosia x helenae. The sequence continues at coordinate 115,897,729 of CM061226.1, read as the reverse complement.
CGAGGTTCACTAATCATGCAATCACACATTGACTCATAACCATGCACGTATGTCTTATCTAACTAACCCTAGTTAAGTATAATGCAAGGAAATGTAACTAGAGTTTAGTTAAAGTGAGAACCTGAATTTTCGGGGTATCACATCATCCCCAAGTTGAAAAGAATTTCGTCCCGAAATTCAGCAAGTAAACAGTAAAGCCAGCTAAAAATGTATGCTTGGTTTCCGGATGTCACAAAACCCATCAACAAACCACCACCGGATCTGTTGAATCAATCATTATCCACCACCACCACCTGCTGCAAACGAGAAGTTTATCAAAATCCCTTCTCTCTCCGTCGTTTCCCCCAAACCCTCTCAATCAATTGATTCTTTAATCACACTCTGTAACAATCTTAGTTTCTGGAATTTCTGCTCAAATTTCATAATTTTTTTATACATATGCCCAAGAAAACAAACAAATTTCCTAAAAGGGTTTTAAAGATGGGAAAATGGATTTAAATACTCACAACTATAGCCTATTGGCGGATAATACTCCCAACTATCACTTTGGCCATTAGCACTCCAAACTTTCAACTTGTTTGCTTTCATCACTCACAGACTAACAGATTCTGTTAGCCACGTCAGCTTAAAACTAACGTCTGTTAGTCTGGGAGTGATGAAAGTAAACAAGTTGAAAGTTTGGAGTGCTAATGACCAAAGTGATAATTGGGAGTATTATCCGCCAATAGGCTATTGTTGGGAGTATTTAAATCCATTTTACCTTTAAAGATATTGTTATTTTATGGCGTTTTATATATATATATGTAGAGGATCCGGTAGGAAAATTGTTTTGTGTAGGAAGTGTAGGAAGTGTTTTCAACCGTTGGATTAAATCTAATTAAAACTTGAGATGATGGGCATTTTAGACTTTTTTACCATTTTATTAATTATATCAATCCCACTTTTTTAGAAACTTCCTCTAGTGATTATGGAGATTTATTATCCTTAAATAACTAATTATTCTTTCTTTTCAACTTGATTCATAACATCTTCTTAATTCCTACATGATCTTAGTATCTTTTATAATAATCAGATTCAATCTTCATCTTCTTATAATAATCGAATTAATCATACCAAAAACAAGATTTTCTAAATGCTGCGTTTTTGTTAACACGTAGTAATAAGTGGTGTTTTAACGTAGTGTTTTTAAACAGACGCAAATCAGTAGTGTTTTTAAACAGACGCAAATCAGTAGTGTTTTTAAACAGATGCGAATCAATAATGTTTTTAAACAAATGCGAATCAATAGTGTTTTAAACGCGGTGCAAAACAGTAGTGTTTTTAAACAGACGCAAATCAGTAGTGTTTTTAAACAGATGCGAATCAATAGTGTTTTTAAACAAATGCGAATTAGTAGTGTTTTATAACACTGCTAGTTGGAGGTTTATAACACGTGCAGAAGTTGGATTGAAGATGACTATAAATATGAATACAAACCGGCGCGTAAGATATTGTGGGTGTTATTGCGATTTCTTTTGGAAGATGAATTGAGTTTGAATGTAGGAGAGAGAGAGAGAGAACATTGAATATTAATTATCTATAATAATATTTAGATGAGAGAGAGAGTCATTAATGTAGGAGCATTAAAACAGTTTTCAAAACACTTTGATACAAATGACTTTGATACCCTCAATTAAAACACATATTGACAATTTTACCCTTAATTCCTATAATATATTAATTAGATTTTAAACACATCCCATATTTTAATATCCACCATCCATCTTTAAATCTAATGGTTGAAAACACTTCTTACACTTCCTACACAAAACCATTTTCTTACAGGAACCCTACCATATATATATATATATATATTGGGGAACAATCATAATATAATTAAGACTATGTGTTGTGGCCCGCGAGCAGCCTGCCGCGAGCCACAATGTTATTCACCTGGATTGCTCGGACCACAACAAGACCCAGCGACCATTGCCGCGAGCAAGCCCAAGCGACTTAGCTCGCGTGAGCTAGCGAGTCAAATTCAAAAATTCTAGCCGTTGGAAGCTAGCTAACGGTCAAAAGTAAATATATATATATATATATATGGTGCTAGTTGATCAAAAAATAACATCTATCATTTTTTTATCTTCCACTTTATCAAAAATGGCAAACCGAAACCCAAATCCAAATCCAAATCCAATCCCGACCCCAATAAAACCGTGTGCGACCACCAATGTGGACTGTATAGGAAGAACTCGCGTTGGTGAATTGTTATATTCACTAACAAGAGCAAGGAGATCTTGTGCGAAGTCAAACTTTTTGGCGAGGGGTTGTCACCCGATTCAACCAACAAATGGGTGAAAACCGTCGTCCAACTGACGCGATTTATGGAAAATATTGTTCCATGAAGGCGAAGTGCACCATTTTTGAGCATTTCTACATAAATGCGATGCACGAGAAGCCGGGTTTAAACGATGAAGAGTTGATTGAAGTGGCTCGTGACGAATACCGAGCCATACACAATGCTAACTACCCAAGTGTTGAGATTTGGGGACTCAAGAGAGGACGATTTCTAATATAGTCGTCTTTCCACTATTTATTTTATGTTTTTCAATAATTTTTTGATGTTTATGGAACGCGATGTTATTTTATGTTTTTTAATATAATTGTTTGATGTTTTATGGAACGTGATGTTATTTTATGATTTTTAATGTTTATTTTAATATGAATGCAATAGAATGTTTTATAAAAAAAATTACAAAAAAAAAATCTGACAAAGTGATCGCTCACCTTGAGCCATAACAGGATCAAGTGAGCAAGATTGACACTTTAGCCAGTGCCATGTCAGCGCCCAGTTGTCTTATTTTAATAGGATAAAGTGATCGCTCAAGGTGAGCGAACAGATAGTCTAAGCAAATAAGATAATTAAGTGAATCAAGTTTATTCAAAGTTTCAAACCAAAAAAATCAATAACCACCACCAATTCAGTGTAACAAGTTAACAAGCCACACAAACTTACTGGCATGTGAGACTTTGGTGGGGTGGTGGTTGTTTAATTAAACTGAAACTGATGTATCATTGCATCTATGACTTATGCTTGAGGGTTTGATTTGGGGGGGGGGGGGTATCTTCCTTTTTTTTTGTAGTGTTTGTCGTCGCTTGATATAGGTTTGCAGTATTTGAGGGGTTTTGGGGTGAAGGAGAGATGGTTGCGGCGATGGAGTGGTGGTGTTTGCAATAGGATGATAGGTGATGGTGGTGTGTGGTGGTGGTGGAGGAGGAGGTGGTGGTGGTGGAGCTGGTTGGGTATAAAGAGATAGATAGATGTAAAAAGACTAAAATAACGTTGATTGACCAGATTTAACGAGAAAAAAACTAGCTGGGTTAGTGCTAAAGGACGTAACGTGCAAGATTTTGAATTATAAAGTACATAAGTCATCAATTTCAAACGTAAAGGGCATTCTTTGAAATATTGTATAAACGTAAAGGACAAAACTTATAATTCAGTCTATAAACTAGAATTTAATCCCCGCGCATTGCGGCGAGGGGAGGGGGCATGTTGCAAACAGTTTTTTACGCTGTATAGACATACATGGAGCTTGGTCTCTATACTTTTCAACATTTACAAACATAATACAAATTGCATACAATGTGACAAAAAAAGGTAAACCATGGAATATAATACTACCGCTAGCTATATTTGCCTAAAATACCATCTCTCATAAGTATAGATACATTGTCTTCCGAATACGTTACCTTATCTAAGGTCGGGTGTTTTTCTTATTATTGAAAATCTCATGATGCACATATCATCATAATCTCCCAAATAAACATCATATAATATGCATATTTTAAACTCTAGTAAGCTAAACATTTTATGTAAGATTGCTCATTATAAAAAAAAAGATATTTGAACAAAACTAAACAAACTGACAACCCTTGAGTAGTGTTTTTAGATGTCGTGCAACTTCTCCCTGTCACAGTCGTCGTCGTCACCGTTGTTCCCTTTTCCGGCCAGTAAGCCCAAAGGCACAATCTTCGCCGTCGTCTGTCGTCTTGATAAAACCACCAAACGACTAATCGCTACAAACCACCAAACCCACCTTGATTTCTCACTTCTAACCACCAAACCTTCGCCATCTAGAACCAACCACAACCCTCGGTTTCTCCACTAGGCGGCGAAGGTGGAGGTGATATCGTCAAGCGTCGATAGGCGATTAAGACCCAAGTGGGTGGATCTCGAGATGTGTCACCAGAAAAGATGTGGGTGCAAGAGAGCACAACATGTCTGACTATAACTCTCTTTAAACTCAGCGTACAACATCTACAGCTAACAGTATAACTCTCACAGCATAAAACACCCTTAAAGCAGCAGGTACAACTTACCAATGCACAAATGGCTTGGTAATTACATTGCATTACAATTACATTACATTACATTACAATATATTTATAGCTGTGTACTTTGAATAGTTTTATGGCAATTTCGTAATATAACGATTTTATAAGGGTATTCTGTCTATGTCTTCTTCATCTCTCTCTCTCTCTCTCCTGTTTCTCTCTCTAGAAAACACCGCCTAAAGGAGATCTGCGTAGACGCCGGACCACCATCCGTTGTTTTCGTCTTCGGTGTTTATGGATGTCTGCTGGTGTACACAGGTTCTACTCAGACTCTTCTCTGTTGGCGTTGATGGCCACGTGTCTTCGTTATACCCGCGTGTCTAAACTAAATCGCATGATTATTTTGGCAGAGAAGATCAACAGGCGGAGTTTTCTTAATAGTGATGTTGGTATTCATGCTTCTTTATGCGTAAACGATAGGTAAGCAAGTTGTGTACATTTAAATAATTTATTGTTTTATGTTTATTAGTAGGATAAGAGTTCATTTTAAATTTAGAAGCTAAAATCAATAGAATTAACTGTTTCCTTCAAATCAATATCAACATATTCATTAGGTTGTTTAGGGAGGTGGAGTGGGATAGAGCTTTTAAGTTTTCTAATAATTAACTTCTTCACTTCTTTCATCTAGGAATCAATGGGAATTATGTGGTTTGAGTTGTGTTAGCTTAATGATCTATTTCTTTTAATGTGTTTTAGGCAATCTCATAATGTATTCTTAAAATGAATTTTGTAGGGGATGTTATGCGGCGGCTTTGTACTTCAGCAGAGTTAAAATTGCAAATCGTTTGACTCAGTGGCGGATTTAGTGTATGAGTAGGGTGGGCATGTGTCCAGCCATGACAGATTCATGCTTGACACTTAACACCATTTAAAGTGTTCAAATTGCCCTATTCTAAAATATGTGATAGGCTGCTCATATGTAGCGAATAAAAAAAAACACCAATGCTCAAGGATGCTACTTGACGTATCTTGAGTAAGTCCTTAAATGAGCCATAATCTGCTAGGGCTTAATACATAGATATGGGGAGTTAGGGGTTGGTAACGGGTCATTTCCTAGAGCTGGTTGAAGTTGTATTGACGACTTAGGTTGATCCATTTAACATTTCTTTGTCCATTTTTTAGAACTACTCAGCGCATCAATCATGATTACAAAAACAAGACTTTTACAACAATAATTTTAATTTGTGTATAAGACGGTTACGGAGACTAAAAATATATTTTGGTTTAGGGTTCGGCCATGAAGCACCGGTCACCGGCCATGACTGTGTCGTGCTTTCATCAGAATCGATAGTGGCCGGTCAGTTTCCGGTGAAGCCTTAGCCATGTGTCGTTTCCTAGAACATCGATAAATCCCTAAATACCTTCGTTTGGCTGCATATCACTTTTCTCCGTTACTGTTTTCTTCGTTCATTATCAAGTAAGTATAATCAATCAAAGAAATTAGTTAACTTTCATAAGGGTTGCTATTAGAAGGCTCAGAATTGATTGTATGTTGTTTTATTTTTATATTCATAGTTTTTTTTATTACAAACTTAACCTTTTAAATTGTCTGGTGTGGGTTTGTCAAGCGCATTATCAGCATAGGTCAATGCCTGTTTTACTATCATAAAAATTGGTACTGATTTCTGTATATATGCATGTGAAATTGCTTTGATGAAGGCATGAAGCTCTTCTGTTGACAGACTGTTGAATAGAGTTGTTGGAAGGAAGTAACCGCCAGTTTGCGACACGGATAAAAGGTGCTTCAAGGTTCTATTCGCTCTTCATCAATTTCCCACACATAGGCATCCACTTCACTTCAGTTCTCTAATTGTATAACCAACGTCTTGGGCCTGATTAGAATATATTTCAGCTGATGTGAGACACGGTTACTGTTTCGCTCAATGTCAGCTTTTCCTTTTAAATGATAGCTGCCTATGATGTTAGCGTATACGATGTGGTTGTCGATTGTGATGCCGCTACTGCAACACGACCGATTGACTCCCCGTTGTGCGCCTAAGCCACAATACTTCGTTAGTCGTGGCATGAGATCGTGTACGTCTTCTCCCTTAGTTGCGCATCAGGCCGGCAGCAAGGTGTTTTACCCGGTTTGGCGCGCCGCAACGCGCGCGCCTGGGTAAAACCTAGTTATATGTATCTATGAAAGATAGGACAATTCTACAGTGATATTTAGTGGATGATTGTGGCGGCACTAAGTCCTTATTGACGGCTGAAATGTTGAATATTGGGCCTTTATGTGCGACAGGCCATTTACTAATTTAGGCCCAGGACCTGATGGTAAGGCCCAATTATAAGCAAACATTGTTTATTGACAACTTCTAATTGGCAAGATCTCAGTTTTGTAAGGTACCTCCTCCACTAAACAAGAGTCAATATTTTACTAATCAATAACGTAATTGAATATTATTGGCCCACGTTATTGCTTAAAATTGCTATATAGCGGTACGACACTATTGTTAATTGGTGGAAATAACTAGCAAACATATTTATTTTAGCATAATGTGAACAAATAATAGTTACTTAATATTATCGCTAATAATGTTAATTTTAATGCCACCAAACCTATAACGACATGAGCGTCCCTGCAGCGAGGCGCGACATATTTAGGGCCTCACGGTTGGTTTGGAACTTAATGGGCCGCGGGTATTTTTGTGAATCCCACACGAGAATAACAGTCACCTTAATGATATCTCTACTGTCCACCAAACCCGCGACAAAACAGAAGCTCCCGCAATAAAGTGCGGGTAACTAAAACACTAGTTAGAATTATTTAAATGATAGACTCATAGATTTACCCATTGTCGTATCATACGTATCAATTATTTATTTACATTTTTAACAATTAGATAACTTTGATACTTTTAAGTTTCTAAAAGCTTGAAGATACTATTTATTATATATACTAGCTTATACTTCGGGAGCGTCCTGGGTTGAGAAATCTAAGTAAAGTGAATAAAATTAGAAGTATCTAAACTATAAAAATGGCATCTATGTATCAACTTACATTAGATACTTTAAAAAAAATATACCAAAAGATCCATTTCACCTTACAACATCAACACCTAAAACAGAATATTAAGATCCCAAGCACTTCAAGGGGACAGAGATTGTTTAGCACCAATACATTCAGTCAAATGTCTTTAACTGCATACAATAAGATTTGAGCTATTTCAGAATATGGTAGAAAAAGAAAACATAGCAATTACCTGTTGGAGAGCGTCCCGGGTTGAAATATCTAATATGACATAATAAAATATCTAATATGACAACATAATTAATGACTTGCCAATATATGATTAATGAATATTATTATTATTATTTTAAACAAATCTTTTCCATAAGTTATCATATTCTAATATAAAAAATGGTAATTGGGTCGGGTATCACCTAATTCCAGGCCCAACCCAAACCCACATTTTTTTTAAACTAAATCCAAACCTGACACAATACCTGTCGGATTACAAAAAAATAGCCGTTTTTTTCTCCGTTTTTTATATAGCACTATGGTACTCGTTGGAAAGATAATAAAACGCTAAATATTTGGTGTAATTTTTTTCTTTAAAAAATCTCGTATATAAAAGATATTAACGTTTAAAAGTTATGAGAGGAAACATGAGAGACAAAATAATAAAGTTTTAATATTTACATTTAGTAGATTGAGTATTTAATAGATTATATTAAATCATATTTAAACAATATTTATTCCTCTTTTTTAATTGGTTTAGAGTTGCCACATCACATCCTATGTGGCATCCCTCAAAAGAGAGATTGCATAATATTATGACATGTCATTAAAAATGCTTTGATTTATTATATACTAGTTTATACCTCGGGAGCGTCCCGGGTTGAGAAATCTAAATAAAGTGAATAAAATTAAAAGTATCTAAACTATAAAAATGGCATCTGCCAATATATGATTAATGAATATTATTATTATTATTGGATTTGGTTCAAATGAGAACCTTTTTCCCAAATTGAGAACTGAGAGAACAATTATGGACCACAAATTTCTCTAAGGCAAAATTTTTTTTTTTTTTTTGCTTTAATCGCTGCTTTATATGTAGAAATTTTTTTTCAATATACACATATGTATAATGCAATATACACATATGTATAACTGAAATATACATATATGTATAGCTGAAAAATGCTATATACACATATGTATAATTGCTATATACACATATGTATAACTGCTATATACATATATGTATAAATGAAAAAAAAAATCAAAAAAAATTCCTTGCATAAAAATGTGCGATTAATGCAAAAAAAAAATAAATAAAAAAAAAAATTGCCTTTATATGAAATGTGTGGCCCAGAATGATTCTCTCAGTTCTCAAATAGGGGTTGGTTCTCTTATGATCTCTACCCTATTATTATTATTATTATTATTATTATTATTATTATTATTATTATTATTATTATTATTATTATTTTAAACAAATCTCTTCCATAAGTTATCATCTATCTATATAATAAATGAAAACACTAGGGTTGAATCCTAGATTTTTAGAGGGTCTTCAAGGATCCAAATTCTAAATGGGGCTCCATGAAAAAGTATTATATAAACCTCTTTTTTTTTGTTTTGTCAACATCCATTTGTATGTTACAACATCTTCCTCCTTCCTATCCTAATAATTCCTTTCTCATTCCCCATTCATCTCTCATTCTTCTTTTTGCAAGGTATGTTGTTCATCAAGCTTACATCAATCTCAAAATCTTTTTGATAATTTTTCTGCCTTTTGATTAGTTTGATACATAATGCTTGCAATCATCTTACATAAAAGATAAACATAATCGGTTTCTATCATTATTTTTCTACAAAGATAAATCACAATCGTATAGCTATCAACCTTATACAAAATATTTAACTACAAAACACATTTTCTTATTAAAATAACTATCTAATCTGTTTTCGATTATGTTTCTGATTTGTATGATATCCATACATAGCGGTTTACTAACATATTAAAGCAAACAGAAATACAATCGTTTTATTTCGGATTTATTTGTAACAAATGGATGGTCAAAAGTTGTACATGATTTATGTTTCTCTATGTTTTACGTCATATTCGAGTTTATTGCTCCGAATACTTTCATGATGGAGCATTACAATCATTCTCCATCCATGCAATTGGATGTGTCATTCTGCAAAATGATTGAACATGAATTGACGACACTATGGTAAGTGTTATTAAGTTCGATACTTTATATTACATGTTTTTAGTATCTTAATTTCTATTGCAACGTATTCCATCTACAATTTTGTAATCCTTATTTATTTTGCTTTCTGGTTATACCTTACTCCTTTAATAATAAGCATTATCCCGATGGTGTCCCTAATGTTCCAATCACTATGTATGTAGATGATTTACATCAATGGAACGTTGCAATAGAAAGGGTTGGTCGTGATTATTGTTTTTGTAATGGTTGGTTGAATTTCATAATTGATCTTCGTCTCCAGGTTGGTGAACTACTTTGTTTAGAAAAAAAAAGAAATTGCCGTGTTTAATGTTACTACTTTCAACAAGAATGGTCGCCAAATGAAATTATTCAAAGTTTTGACTAACAATTTGTTAGAAGAGGATAACAATGTTTTGCAACCACCAGTTGGTCCGAATACGCAAGAAATTCAACTTTCCAACTACGATGGTTTACATGGTTTTGCATGCCATGTTACAAATGAGTTGGTATGTTTATTTTTGATTATATGGTGATTGCCTAATTTATTTATTTTTTGCGTATTCCATCTACAATTTTGTAATCCTTATTTATTTTTTTGAATATGTAGGTAATTCCTAACTTGATTGCTGAAATGGCTGGTTTAAATCAATCATCCAAAATTAAGATTAAATTTACCAATGGGTACTTGTGGTCTCCTATGGTGCATGTAGGTGTTCATTATCAAGTCCCTAGGTTTGTGTTTTTGCATTTTGAGCATCTACGTTTTCATTCATCTTAGATTACGAAAATTGCTTTACCTCTTATATATTTTTGTATTGTTGATTGTTTTGTTAAGGTTTACTGTCATTGGATGGGATGTCTTGCGTGAATCAGAAGGTATTTCTATTGGGGACTACTGCCTCTTCAAATGGTGTTCGGACAAACGTAGGCTTTTTGTTACCAAGATTGACACACAAGAAGTTATTGATGGGATGTCACCTTTGACTATGCTATAAATGTTAAGGCGATTTTTATTGATGTATTAATGGTTTCAATGCTTAATTTTGACTAAATTCAATCAATACATAATGTTATAACAATAATAACAATTTTAATTCAGATGCTAATTACCCATCTCTCTTTCATCCATTTCGTATTATTGAATTGATTGAATACCTATATAATGCTTGACATACGCAACTTAATCAATGAATGCTTGACCTTGACTAAATTCAATCAATACATAATGTTATAACAATAATAACAATGCTAATTCAAATGCTAAGGCGAAATTGATGGTTTCAATGCTTAACTTTGACTAAATTCAATCAATACATAATGTTATAACAATAATAACAATGCTAATTCGGATGCTAATTACCCTCCACTCTTTCATCCATTTCTTATTATTGAATTAATTGAATACCTATATAATGCTTGACATAACATATGGAGAACATTTTGTTAAATAACATTGAATAGATAAAAAAAAATCACAACTAACTTTAATGCTTCACAGCCGGCATTTATGTTATTGAATGCTTGACTTTGACTATATTCATTCAATACATAATGTTTTCACAATAATAACAATTTTAATTCGGATGCATATTACCCTCCACTCTTTCATCCATTTCGTATTATTGAATTGATTGAATACCTATATGAATACCTATATAATGCTTGACATACGCAACTTAATCAATGAATGCTTGACGTTGACTAATTTCAATCAATACATAATGTTATAACAATAATAACAATGCTAATTCAAATGCTAAGGCGAAATTGATGGTTTCAATGCTTAACTTTGACTAAATTCAATCAATACATAATGTTATAACAATAATAACAATGCTAATTCGGATGCTAATTACCCTCCACTCTTTAATCCATTTCTTATTATTGAATTAATTGAATACCTATATAATGCTTGACATAACATATGAAGAACATTTTGTTAAATAACATTGAATAGATCAAAAAAAAATCACAACTAACTTTAATGCTTGACATGCGGCAGTTATGTTATTGAATGCTTGACTTTGACTATATTCAATCAATACATAATGTTTTAACAATAATAACAATTTTAATTCGGATGCATATTACCCTCCACTCTTTCATCCATTTCGTATTATTGAATTGATTGAATACCTATATGAAAACCTATATAATGCCTGACATACGCCAGTTAATCAAGGAATGCTTGACGTTGACTAAATTCAATCAATACATAATGTTATAACAATAATAACAATGCTATTTCGAATGGTTAGTCGAAATTGATGGTTTCAATGCTTAACTTTGACTAAATTCAATCAATACATAATGTTATAACTAATTCGGATGCTAATTACCCTCCACTCTTTCATCCATTTCTTATTATTGAATTGATTGAATACGTATATAATGTTTGACATAACATATGAAGAACATTTTGTTAAATAACATTGAATATATAAAAAAAAATCACAACTAACTATAATGCTTGACATGCGTCAGTTATGTTATTGAATTCTTGACTTTGACCATAATGTTATAACAATAATAACAATGCTAATTCGAATGCTAATTAACCTCCACTTTTTCATCCATTTCTTATTATTGAATTGATTGAATAACTATATAAACAAGCCAAACCGTCTTGACATACGATTGTATTAAGACACGTTGAATGCACTTTGAGTAATCGCAAAGATATATTATTAGGTTAATTTCTGTTTCTCATCTTTAAATACATAAACATTATTTATTTTGATTTTGATTTGTTATTGTTATTAACCAATCGACTATGCTGATGTTTTGCATACATTCTGGAGTGATCACTCCAGACATTTATGCTACAATACATTTGAAACTTAAAAGTGAACTATAAAATAAGTTTCAATATTTTTATGTTGTCTACAATTTGTGTTATTGAAATCATCTATTGGTTTTTACATTATTTTTTTCCAGTTAACAAGATCAATGGCTGCTGTAGATGCAAATGAGTTTACCATGGTTAACCAAATTCATGTAAACCGAAACGGTGTGGCGTTAAAGCTAAATATTATTCGGGTTTGGCGGCTACCCGATCGTCGCAATCCTAATGATGTGTACTCAATTGAAATGATCCTATGTGATGAAAATGTAAAACTCAACAACACGTTTTTTTTATATCCTATTATTTTTTAATTTCATAACTTTTTTTTAGTTGTGATGTTTTAATTTTAATGTATATGAATTTTCTTATTTTCTTACGTTATGAAATTTAAAGTGTTTTCTTATTTTTTTTATAATTAACAGGGTGACAGGATTCAAGCGAATGTATTTAAGCGGTTGTTTTATAGATTTGAGAGGTTTCTGACTGAAAATTCTTCTCTTATTATAAGAAATCCAGGAGTTGGGGTCAATTCCTCTAAATACAAGTATGCTCCAAACTCAAACAAACTCTGCTTCAATATGAATACTCAAGTTTCCGAATATAATGGTTTCCAAGGTCCAGATTTTGGTTTCTCTTTTGTGCCCTTTCAAAGAATTCTGGATAGGGAGGTTGATGAATATGTTACAATAGGTATATTTCGTTCTAATAGCCTTTTTTTCATCACAACCAAACCATAATAATAGTTTTATAAGTTATGTTTCATTAATGTTTATTTTATACTTGATCTTAGATGTTATAGGACATGTTAACAAGTTCTTCAGCAATGATGATAAAGATAAAAAGGTTGTCGCTGATAAGAAGAGGTTAACAATGGAAATTCAAGATATCGAGTATGTATTCTTTATTTATTTATTTTTTTGTTTGCATTTTATATACAAAAAAAATTACGTAGCTTTATAAATTGTTTATTTATTTTTTACTAAAATAATTTGTATTTTTTTGAAGGGGCTTGCGCATCTATTTAACGTTGTGGGATACTTATGCAATGGAGATGTCTAAATATGTAGCAACTTATCAAACGGAGAAAGAATTTATAATAATAATGCAGTTTGGCCGTTTGAAGTTTTATAATGGTTGTATAATGTTAATAAATATATATACTTATATTTATATTTATAGCTACATTATATTTTGCATTATAAATTAACGTTGAACTTCTAAATTTTATTATTATTAAATATTTCAAATTATTTTTTCCTAATGTTTTTTTTATATAGGAAAACCGTATGTTTCTAACTCTTTTGGAGATCGAGTTAGTCGACTGTTCATCAATGGAGATATTGAAGATATAAAGCTGTACAAAAAAGGGTATGTACTATTACGTTTTTCAATACAAATTACAAAACCTTTATAAAAAGTATTAATAAATATGTAATGTGTATGTATGTAATTATTTTCATCAGGTTGGGTAAGAAAATCGCTGATAATCCGTCCTCTTCTCATCGACCATATGGAACTTCTATGTTCTGTTCTGATGAAGATGAATTTGTTCATAACACTCCTTTTAGTAACATTGGCGACATTTGTGAGATTCAAGAGGTAAGTATAATGTTGATACTTAAATACAATATTTATAATTACATATAAAAAATTGTAATGAGTTAAAATTTTAATTTTTATTTAATATTAATATCCATTGTATACCATATACTATCTTATTTCGGTAACAAATTATAATATTCATACATGAGCAGGCTCTGGTATTATTGGGTACTATTAAAGACCTGTTTACCGAAATTGGCTGGTACTACATGGGATGCCCCAAATGCACCAGAAAATGTAGTATTGATTATATAATCAAACAGGTTGGTGAAGGAAGTTCAGATTTTGAGGAAGAAAAGGTTTACGAGTGTTTGAATGTTAGTTGTAGTGCCAAAAAAGTTGAGCCTACACCAAGGTCGGATATATTTGTAACATCAATTTTAATTTACACAAATATAGTTTGATTTCAACCCAACTTAGTTATAAATTTTTGTTGTTTTTTTATTTATTTTTTTTCTAGGTTTAAAATTCAAGTTCGTGTGCAAGACGTTAATGGTGCTGTATCTCTTACGTTGTTTCATCGTGACGTTGCACAACTTATTAGTAAAAGTGCTTCTGAATTGCTTGATTTGAATACGGTATTCCATATTTGTAACTAAATTTTAAATACAAAATTATTTTTAATAATTCCTTAATTATAGTTTTGTAATATTTATGTATTTGGTTATTCCTTTTATATAGGTTGGTGATACAGTTGAATATCCTGAAGAGATTAAGACTTTGTTAGACAGAGAGTTTGCTTTTAAGATCTTTGTCTCTGGGTTCAATTTAAACAACAAATATGATGTTTATGGTGTAACTAAGATAACTGATGATCCAACAATTATCTCGCATCTTAAGAAAAAGTTGTACGTAGGACAGGTACATATTCGAATTTCATTTCATATAACTTAGCAAATTTTATTTACGTAAGACTTTATTACATTTCTAATTTTTTGCATATATATTTTTTTTAAAAACAGCCTGTTGAATCAGAATCACTTCACACGTCTCTCCTGGAAATGCCGTCTAATGTTATTTCTGTTTCCAAGGTACCATTTGCACAAACACTTAATTTCATAATAATACATTTTACTCATTTTTTCTTTCATACACAATCACTGATGAATTTGCAACATATGTTTGTAACTATTTTTTCTTTAGGAATCTGACACAGACGATAATGATACGCCAATTTCCATTGCTGATAACTTTGTTGATAAGAAAGTTTATGCTGAAGGAGAACAATGTTCTATCAGTTCAAAGTATCAAATGGTTAAGCGTAAACTGATTGACGCGATTTCTGATGATGAAAGCACACCAATTCCTTCAACTAAGATTGGAAGTGGTGGTAGTATGGAGTAACTTAAAATTCCGTTGAGCCTCCCGTCTTCCTAAACCCAAAATGAAGAGGATTTGTTTGCTATGCTTATGGTCAACCAGTTTCATTGCTTTATGTTTTGTTTTTTTAATAATTTTGAACAATTTCTACTTTGTTATTTTCTCTTTATACCATGATATGGTTTACTGTTTTTATTAAGTTTCATAACGATGATAATATTTAATAAATGCGTTTGCTTGATTGATAAGTATGTTTTCATCCATTTGAATATTATGTTTAATATATATAGATACAACTAGATTGGTGGATTTAGTCATCAAACATAATAGTCAGTTTTAATTTTGTATGATTGATATCTAATTATAACAAAAAATTGTAACATAAATGTTGTATATCATTTTAATTTTGTTACCGAAATATATTGTTATAATACAAGCAACCATGGATCGGCCCACAAAGTTACCAACACCAGCCCATATAAATTACATAGCATACATATTACATTACTTATTGGGTTGAAAGTTTTTTATTAGACAAAGGCCCGATTGTTTTAGTCTTATATTCTGATTCAGCCCAACATCAATTGGACATTAACGACGTTCTCAATAAACCCTCTTGTGCTTCCTCTATGTTTTTGGGTTGGATGGAACGCAACAAAATTGATGCCAATGCAAGGCAACTAACTTACATCCAATTCCCTTCACAATATGTTTGGAAAGCACAAGAACGAAAATGGGAGGTTAGGCAAAGAATAAAGTCAATTGGTCGAATTCATTCAGTTCCTGCTTCTGTTGGCGAAGCTTATTTTTTGAGAATGCTTTTGAATAAGGTTAAAGGACCAACATCATTTCAAGATATTCTTAAAGTTGATGGGAAAGTACAATCATCTTTTAGGGATGCATGCTACGCAATGGGACTCCTGGATGATGATACAGAATATGTTGAAGCAATAAAGGAAGCGGCTTTTGCAGGTTCTGGCCCTTATCTAAGAAACTTATTTGCAACTCTTTTAGCGTCCAACAGTTTGTCAAGACCTGACATTGTGTGGGAGGAAACATGGAATTATTTGTCTGATGACATTTTACGCAAGAGAAGAATAGATTCACACTGTCCAGGTTTTTAACTTTTTTTAATATATTATTACTTTAAAATAGATTTTCTAGAATTTTTTGGACATATACTAAATTGTAATGATTCATAATTATTAGGAATGTAAATTATACTATTTTTAATGGTTCCACATATTCAATTATTCATTTTATATGTTAATTTTATTCTATATATTCCATTCTAACACATTTTTTTTCCTAGATTTGATCCTTTCAGACGACGAACTTAAGAATTTAGCTTTGCTAGATATTGAGAAGTTCTTATTGCGTAATAGTTGCAGTCTACGACATTTCGTAGGTATGCCATATCCTGATAATGAGTTTCTATCATTATTAGACAATCGTCTTATTTGTGAGGAGTTGGGCTATGACTCAAACAGTTTGGTTGAAGAATTTGATTCTCAGTTCTCTTCTTTAATAGATGAACAAAAAAATATTTATAATTGTGTAATTAAATCTGTTGAGGAAAAAAAAGGAGGGGTTTTTTTTGTTTATGGTTACGGTGGTACGGGTAAAACATTCCTATGGAAGACTCTATCTTCATCCATAAGATGTAAAAGAAAGATTGTTTTGAATGTTGCTTCGAGTGGTATCGCTTCTTTGCTATTGGCCGGTGGTAGGACAACACATTCCAGGTTTCGTATTCCTATAAACCTAACTGAAGATTCTATGTGCTACATACCACCTAATAGTGACGTTGCACAGCTGGTTAAACAAACTGACTTGATTATATGGGATGAAGCACCCATGACTCATAAACATGCTTTTGAAGCACTAGATCGAAGTTTAAAAGATGTATTTGGTGTACATGCTGATGAGTCGTCTGTTTTGTTATTTAGTGGAAAGGTTGTTGTGTTTGGGGGTGACTTTAGGCAAATTCTACCAGTTGTACCAAATGGAACTAGGCATGACATTGTTAATGCCTCTTTAAGTTCATCATACATTTGGCACAAATGCACTGCTTTAGAGTTAACAAAAAATATGAGGTTGCTTTCTGGAAGCTGCAGTTCTGATATTGAGGAAACTAAAAAGTTTGCATCTTGGCTTCTGGACATAGGAGAAGGAAAGGTTGATACAATAAGCGATGATCAGGATGTTATTTTGATACCTGATGACTTACTTATTTCTCAATCTTCGGATCCTGTTTCTGATTTGATTGCCTTTGTTTATCCTTCACTTTTGGATAACATCCACATTCCGACTTATTTTCAAGATCGAGCTATATTGGCACCGAAGAATGAAGTTGTTCATGAAATTAATGATATATTACTTTCAATGTTTCCCGGTGACGAAGTTGAGTATCTAAGTTCGGATAGTGTTTGCCAGTCTGAAGATGTGAACAAACAGGTTGATGAAAGATTAGTTTCTCCTGATGTCCTTAATGGTCTTAAGTTTTCTGGAATACCAAACCATCGTTTGGTTTTGAAAGTTGGCGTTCCCGTAATGTTACTCAGAAACATTGATCAGAAAGCGGTTTGTGCAATGGGACAAGGTTACAAGTTGTTAAAATGAGAAAACGTGTCATTGAAGCGAAAATCATATCAGGAAGTAACATTGGAATGCGAACTTTTATTCCAAGAATTACTTTATCCCCCTCAGATAAGAAAATTCCTTTTAAATTTAACAGAAGGCAATTTCCACTTGCTGTTTCTTTCGCAATGACAATAAACAAAAGTCAAGGACAATCCTTATCCAGAGTTGGGTTGTATTTGAAGGATCCAGTTTTTTCACACGGGCAGTTGTATGTTGCGCTTTCAAGGGTCAGAAGTCGAGATGGACTGAAGATTGTTATAGTAGATGAAAATGGTGAATTGACGAACAAAACATCAAACGTTGTGTACAAAGAAGTCTTTCAGGATTTATGAATAATGTGAGTAATTTTTATGCAATTTTTTACTTATCTTTATTGGCGTTATGTATATACAACTTCAATAATAAAGTATTATTTTAAACTTTTTTTGTGTGCTTTGAATAGTGCGTTGCCATTTGTCAATAAAACAAGTTATGTACTACTTACAATTACATTAAAAATAAAAATATGATAAAAAGTAATTTACAAAAACATAATGTATTCATACCTTTGTTATTTTTTTTTAAACTTTATACTTTGGTTGAGTACTGATCATAATAGGTAATCGGTTTTCATTACTAACGTTACTTATAGCTTACAAAAAATATCCACTTTGACATGAAAACCATAGTTATATATTAGTTTTACTTTTAATACTCATTTAATATCAACTCATGACGTTTATATAAGAAAAAAAATATCAGGCTAACCGTTATTCTTAAGACTTTACGTTGTAGCCAATAATCTTGAATAATACAACTCTTAGTTTAATATATTTTTTTTATTTACTATGGTTTGCACCGTGGGTCCCCACGGGTCTCAAACCTAGTATTCTAATATAAAAAAAGGGTAATTGGGTCGGGTATCACCTAATCCCAGGCCCGACCCAAACCCATATTTTTTTAAACTAGTTCCAAACCTGACACAATACCTGTCGGGTTACAAAAAATAGTCGTTTTTTTTTCTCCGTTTTTATATAGCACTGTGGTACTCGTTGGAAAGATAATAAAACGCTCATTAATTTGGTGTAATATTTTTCTTTAAAAAATCTCGTATATAAAAGATATTAACATTTAAAAGTTATGAGAGGAAACATGGGAGAGAAAAATAATAAAGTTTTAATATTTACATTTAGTAGATTATTACTTAATAGATTAGGTTAAATGATATTTAAACCATATTTATTCCTTTTTTTAATTGGTTTAGAGTTGCCACATCATATCCTATGTGGCATCTCTCAAAAAAGAGATTGCATAATATTATGATATGTCATTAAAAATACTTTGGTTTATTATATATATAGATATAGATATAGATATAGATATAGATATAGATATAGATATAGATTTTTTATGATTTATAATATATTTGATTTTGATGCAGGTAAATAAGTCTGAGTACTCATGTATAACACTATGGCCGTCTTAAAGTCACAAAATATAGTTGCCGTCTTAAAGTCACAAAACGTAGTTTTTGGTTTGTTTGTTGGATGTTGCTCTGTATGGGGGCTTTGTTTTTTAATGAAATTGACGGTTAAAAAAGCGTAAATAAATATCTCATTAGCGGTTTTAAACTTCTTTGGATTTTATATCTGAGTTTAGGTTCCTTTACATTAACTACCTACCAAAAGAACTCGCATTTGTCACCCTTTTGTTCAATTTTAACAAGGAAAAAATTACAGGTTTCCTCATTTATGTTTACACTAATTTTCAATAGATAGTCTTTTACTTTAAATTTGACGAGATTCGTCCTTTACGTTTTACAATCTAGCACAATTTGCCATTTAGCACTAACCTGGCTATTTTTTAACGTTAAATGTTAAATGTGATCACATAAAGGTAGTTTAGTCTTTTCAACTCAATTATTTAAAAACAGTTAATAAAAAACAAAAAACAAAAAAAAAATCTTATAATATTTGATTTTAATAAAAATCAGTTAAGTCTCAACCTTTCTCTCTCTAAACCTTCCCATCCACAACCCGTCACCAAGCCACACCACCAACCTACCACCAAGTTGAAGGGATATTAACTATAAGAGCAAAATACACAAATAGTCCTTGTGTTATTATAAAATTAGTCATTAACTATAAGAAATTATATCTATAGTCTAAAATTCTATAATTTGTAACACTTTTGGTCTAAACTTTTGCCGTTTTTAACACTTTTAGTCATTTCATAGACTAAATGTATTACAGTTTGTAAAAATTTAAACTAAATGTGTTACAAATTACAAACAGTTGGACTATCTATAAATCTTTTAATAGACTAACTATAATAGTTAGTAACTACTTCTAAAATTTTGTAAAACCAGGATAAATATACAATAATTGTTTTCTCACTTGAACTACGAAATTTGAATATCACCTTGACCAAATAATATAATAATATTGGTTATCAATAAAATATCTCCAACAAAATATATTATTCGTTATCACCAATTAAAAAAAAAAAAAACAACTAAAAAAACAAAGAAACCACCGAAAACGAGTGGTGTGGGATTCATGATGGTGGCTAACTCCATCGTAAAGCCACCCTCACCGGCGAGAATAAGTGACATCTTCGTGGCGGCAGTGCCGTTAACCGCCGTCAAGGGCCCTCCACAGTTAGTTATGTCCGCCGCCTACTCTCTCCATCTTTCTTGGGACTTGCAACACTTCATGGTCCTCTCCACTTCACCTGCTCTTCCTTCACAGGTTATATTAATTCTATAATTTATTTAAATTAAATGGATTTTTTTTTTTAAATTGTTTTTGTTTGGTAGGTTTTGGTGTTTGATTTTCAGCCACAAGATCCTGAAAGTGTGTATGCTGCACTTGCAGTTCTATCTGGCAGGAAAATACCTGGTATATATATATTTTAATAAATTTATTAAGTTTATGGACCATATGTGGTTGGTTTGGTTACATTCACGTACATGTATGTCTTCAAATGGTTTAAAGACATGTTTCTGTTATTGACTTAATTATGTCATTAAGGGGTTTTGCAAACTAGGAAGATGAAGAAGTTGCCAAACATGAGGTGTTGGAAGGTGGGATCTTGCAATGTGGATGTTGAAGATGTGATGCATAGGTTTAACAGTGGTTGGGATACTGATCTGGTTGTCGGTCACCACGATTGTCGACATTACACGAATGGTATTAAGAATTTTGTCAACATTGTTAAGGAAACATTGCAAGTAGGAAATGTAGCATAGTCACATGAATCGCGATAAGCAGGATGAAAATGGGTGTGGGATCCGTGTACGGGGTAGTTCATTTGGAACGCCAATTTGATACATGGTATGTTGTACCATATAGTTGGTACTTCGTATCATGTACAAAATAGATTACAATTATGGTTTTTTTTTTTTTTTAAAACAATCCAATTTAAAATGACACATTTCATAATCATATCAAAAGCATTTGAATCCGCCTTTTTTTGCTCCGGTATGGGTTAAATCATTCCCAAACACTAAATTAATCAATCGGGTACGCAAATTTTAGTGAAATTTGAATTTTAGGTTCCAATTTGTTGTAAATCGGAAACGCTCTAAGACACATACCCATGCCGTTCGGGTCGCTTTTGTACCCGATTTCAGTACGTGCGATTGGGCTAGCAAAAAGAAGGGGAGGGGGGGGGGGGGGGGGGGGGTGAATCCTATGACTGAATTATGTACTAAGAATCATGATCCTTGGTGCTTTTCTATTAATTAATAGTTAACACTCTTTTTATGATTTTATCCCATTAATCTTGCCATAAATTTAGCTTTTTTTTTTTTTTTTGCACATGTTGTCACTATGAAAGTTTTATAATATTGTTTTACATGAAACCATGTGCGCGCTTAAAAGTTGTAAATCATTTCATGGGACAAAGGAAACATACTTTGTTGTTTATTGTTTTCTAAAACAAGTGTGTCATTTGAAAGGGGTGGTGGAATGCCTCACAGGCCAGAAAGATGTGCTGGATCGTCTGAAAAGAATTCAAAAGAGCTTTGCATGAGCTGCATTTGCAAGTGGTAGTTTTTTCTTAGTATTTTGGTTTCGATCGATGACGTGGATTTATTTGGTGAAATTTGTTGTTTTGCTAGGTGCATTCCCCATGGTATGAATTCAGTGTTTCAACTATTGATGATAGGAAAACAATGGGACGAAAAGCATATATTCTTTAAGGTAAATAATCTTCAAAAGACTTTGTTTATAGACAAACAATGCTCCACTTAAACCTTTTTTGGTCTTGTACTCACATACTTTAGGCATAATAATACCAGACTTAAAGTGCTCCAATATGGTTATATGGGATTTGGTTGTGTATATATATGTATGCACGCGCGCACGCGCACACATACCTTGTTGGACATGCTGTAGTAATTGAATATTTTATAGGTTTCAGTACTATAGATTAGTTTATGCTTATGAATGTCTAATGGTGTTGGGATAACAATGGGACCTGAAATTTACTTTATGATGTTTCTTCTTTTCCTTTATTTATAATTAGTGGGATTCCTTTTTTTTTTTTACACTTTTGATGCCATGGCCCTTTGATAACCAATTGGACAAATGACAATGCAGCCTTCACTTAGAAGACTGAAAACGAAAGTAGTAACAACGCTTCTTTCGTTACAATATGATGTTATCAAATTACTAAGATGATTTCGGTGGGCGCTTCTTTTGTTACATAATGATGTACATGTACCACCACACCTGGCCTAACATTGTACAATTAGATCTAAGACCATGTGTAGTGGGGGGCTTTATTTATAAAGCCTCTGTTTCTGATTGGTCCACGTGACAGCTGAGTCAGCATGGAGAAATAAAGTGAAAAAGGGGTGTAGTGGTAAGGGCTTTATTTATAAAGCCCATATTAATATTTTATTTTATCTTTTAAATTAAAAAATAATAAAGAGAGAGAGAGTATGAGATGGCAACATATGATTGGAGGGGTGATTTATTTATCGGCGCTATGCTTATAACGCCAAAACAACTTTTCCAAATATAAAGCCCCCGGGGGGGCTTTATTTTACAAAAGTAGCGCCCAATGGAGCCCACTAAGGTGGGTCTAATGTCTAAGGAATCTTAGAATTGGTTGTTACAATCATGTGTCATACTCGGATTAGACATCATACACTCACACATTTCAAGTTGATTTCTAATTTTCAATAGGATTGCATTTCTTTCTAACCATTCGACACGCCTTTTATCTTTATCAAACATGCTTGAGAAGAACCCCTAATTTCGAGCCTAAAACTATCATGAAACTTATACGAGTAAAAGGGTGTAATATTATAATACATCCTATGTAAGTTGTCAATACACAACCAATAATAAAAGGAAATATCCACACTTAATACTTAACACAAACATCATTATGTCACAGGTTCAAACTTTTGTGACTCGACCGTAACATTTTACCCAAACAAAATTTAAAATAAAATACATCCATCCCCTTTTATTTTTCATAACCAGTCATATAATTTTATTTATTTCATATCAGATAATCACATTCAAAACACGTAACAAAAACATCCCCTACTCTCATATAGAATCTATTCGGAAGGTCCAAGGTTAGGTCCATATGCAGTCTACCCCACCTAGTCCTTTCATGAAGTCAAATCACCAAAACTCAAAGAATCTAACCAACATTGTATATGTTCATAGCAACAATTAAACAAACATCAACACAAGTTCCTTAAAGTTTAACCAATCAAGACAAAACCAAGATTCGTGCACGGGTTCCTTGTGTCTTACTGAACCACATTTTCGGGTCTAAAACTATTCACAAATCACACTCACTTGGTTCCTTCATATATAGCCAACAAACTTTCTTTCGCTTTCATCAACCATTTGCCATTGTTTTTTTTTTTTTTTTTTTACTTTTCTACTTTTTTTTTCTTGAATGATTGCCACTTGAAACTTTGTTCTTTATTATATATGCTTGATTGCAACTTCCACCGTTTTTTTTTTTGCTAGGCTGGAATCTAAGGACAACCAATATATGCTTCAATTTATCACCATTAACATGATCAACAAGACGATGCGGTATTCGCAATGGAAGTATGGAACAACTTTTATTGCATAAGTAATTAACTATAGGTCACCACTGAATATATGTCATGTCCCTATAATCTAACTACATGATTTCATAGATAGAATTTTAAAATATAAGAGTATACATCAAGATCAAAAGTCAAAACACTTGTTACATGAAGATTGCATAGCGCATGCTATCATTAACCATAAGATGGTTCGCCTCTGATATCCGAGCCAAGTCATTGGAGGAGACCCAAGCGCCATCGCCAGAACCATGTGGGTGAGAGGATAGACATGATAGAAGCAAAAGTGGTGCTCGGAGAATGCTATAAACTATAGAAAGACCGGTATAGTTGTGTCTTGTTTGGTGAGCTATAACTGGAAATTCGGCTCCATTTCCTTCTCTAAACATGTTCTCATCGGCTACTTTGGTACTTCTCTTCATGTTTCGCCTCATCACAGCCAATACCCGTCTCATCACCGTCACTTCAATACTATTTTTGATGGTTTTGAGTTTATAAGATGAAGGGAATTGAAGAAGAGATGTGTATTAGAAGTTGGAAGTTTGGAACTCAGACATAGTTTCTATTTGGCATGTGATATGAATATGAAAATAGTGGTGTGGTGAGTGGTGGTGCTTGTCACAAAGTGCTTTTTTGAGGCACTTATTTTGTGGGTATTTATAAGGAAACTAAACATGCCTACACTAAAAGAAGTCATTGTTTTTGCAGAATTTAGGTTGGAATAGTTTTATTTTCAAAGGGTTCTTAACAAGATCTTGAATCTTTTTTTTTTTTTTTTTTTTTTTTTTGAATCTTGTCCT
Source organism: Ambrosia x helenae (assembly GCA_030844895.1). Taxonomy (NCBI): domain Eukaryota; kingdom Viridiplantae; phylum Streptophyta; class Magnoliopsida; order Asterales; family Asteraceae; genus Ambrosia; species Ambrosia x helenae. Next base: position 115,872,888 of record CM061226.1, on the reverse strand, counting down.
CTGACCTTGAGTTTGTTTTATGGGTATTTCGTTATTCATGTTCTATTATTGTTGTTGTTATTTTCTTTTATCGTTATTATTATTATTTTATGAAAGGTGTATGTGGTATTTCTTTTACGTGATTACTTGTACGGTGTCCAACTCAGTCATCATGCTTTTATTCCGCATTACTAACTGATGATAAAAAATGTCAAAAAAATTGGCATCCCTTACGATTCTAGCTACCAACGATGGTTTCTTCGTTGATGGCTTCTCTCTCCAACTGTCTCTTTTGGCATCTCTATGTTAGGTCGCAATTTCTGGCCCCATGCCATCTCTAAATTCATCTAATTTTGTTCCTCCCTCAAATCCTTTGTTTCCTCCCTTAAATGAGCATACCAATGTGTTTGTGCCGAGGTAATAAGTGGATAACACTACAAACTACAAAGGTCCAAGGTGTGAGTACACATCTTTACGGTTAGTGTATATATCCAAACATATATTGTGGACCATATATGCTTAAATTCTCTAAAGAAATGATCAAAAGTGAAATCCCACTTGTCATATGGACCATGTTACGATTGTTATCTTTATTAGTAAAATAATGTTACTGTTATTATTATTTAGGGAAAAAGAGATGATAAATTTTTGATAGGAAGAATCAATACTTATGGGCCTTAGGTAAGATCATACCACAGGAATTGTTGTTACTCTGTGCCCATCTCCTGATTCTTGTTTGCATTTAAGGCAAGCATCTCATTATTTTTTTATATTAGTTATATAATAAAGAATTTTTACTTTATTTTAGTTGATCAAGGTATATAAGATTTAGAGTTTGTTCATGTCAGGCATTATTTTATGTAAGTAACTTCGGTGGCGGAGCTTGAATGAAAATCCTGCGGACTCAAAGTCACGGGACCCTTAAAATGGTGGTGCCACATTCAATACATATAAAATTTTCAAATAAAAATATGTAAAATTACATTATCATACAGTAGGAGCCGGGGCACCCCCGGCCCCAACTATCCTCTGCCCCTGCGTAAGTGAAGAGGTAAAATTTAATACAATTTAAATTATGTACCGATAGTTTAGTAATAGTTGTACAGTATTTGAATTACTAAAAGGTGATTTTTTTGTTAACCATTATACTTGTAGCTATATTGTAAATCTAACAATTGTTGATATTAAGTGTAGACAAATCCTTTGGCTCCCTAGCGCCAGAAGCTATTCGTTTCTTGACCAGAGTCCAACGGGTCGTCCACAGCAATAGTTCATCTCCATAGGGACAAGGATTTGTCTTTTGTAGACTAGGGTTCGCAATTCAGAAAGGGGTGGCGGCGCAGCTTGTTGCCCGTCTACCTTCTATTGTGATGTAAGTTTCGTATTTGGTTTTAATGAATCTACCTTTTATTTAAAAAAAAAATCAATCACTTTTCAAATATTGGATTTAAGTGATTAAAAAAATAGATAAGATAGAGGTAAAAAAGATGCAGGTAACAAGAGAAAAGTTGTTTGAAAAAAGATTGATATGGTGGTAGACTGGTAGTAGTGGTAGTCAAGTAATATCACTTTTTAATATATCTCATAAGTGGTTGAGTCTCCTGTAAATATACATTTCGTAAGTTTAACGACGTTGTAACTTAATTGGGAAATCAAACACACGCAAATCTCATTAGATTAAACAAAAGTTCACATAATTAAAGTGCCCATCCATGATTGAGATTAACTTATCTTGAATGTATTTAGACCATTAGTTCGATAATTGCTACCTCCACTCATATATTGCTAGAAAGATATCCATATACCGTGTACCAAGTTTGTTTTACATGAACCAATTAATCAATTATTATGTGTAGTATTATATAATAGTTAAATTGCATTTTAATAACTCAAATAATGACTTATATTTGAAAATAGTTTATAGTGAAAATTTGCCCAATGAGAATTCTAACTTTTGCTTTTTTTTCATGTCATTCAATACAATTATCATAGATTTACACTTGATAGCCATCTTATATCACTTACATGCATGATTAAGAAATAGGGAAACATTAGGGGTGGACATCTCTGACACGACCTGAAAACACGACCCGAACCTAACACGAAATTAGCGGGTTTGGGTTTAGTCTAAATGGGTTCGGGTCAGGTTCGGGTTGAACCCGTGAACCCGTTTAGCTAAATGGGTCGGGTTCGGGTCAACCCGGCCAGGTTGGCGGATTGACCCGTTTAACCTATTTATACTATATATTGTTTTTTTATACAATATTTTTATTTTATAAATTAATTTGGTTAGGTATTTTATGCTACAATTATAACCTAAAATAGAAATTGATATGAGATTTTATAAATAAAACATAAATGTTTTATATATATTTGTATTTTTTTAGTAAAATTTTAATTTTAATACATTAGTTTGCGAAAAAATAAAAAAAAATCAGGTTGAACGGGTCGGGTTCGGGTCAACCTGAGAATACCCGGTCGGGTTCGGGTTGATATGTATCTTACAATTTTCGGGTTCGGTCAGGTTTCGGGTTCATGTAAAAATTTTCGGGTTCAGGTAGGGTTGGACCCACCAACCCGCGAACCCGACCTGTTTAGCACCCCCCTAGGAAACATACATTACTTGTACCAGAAATCGCTTTGAAATTAAGTGTAATTCTATGGGAATTACATGAGTGAAATTGTGTGTGTGATGAAAATGGAACTTTAGAGTGTCACTAGTTAAATTATCAATATGAATTATAATTTACTAGTAGTTTATAGTTTGGATTACTAAAAATCTAAGCTGCCTAATTATTAAAACACACATGTTTTTTTCGAAACGAACGAACGCATACAGTTATACATACATACATTGTTACGATAGTATAGACTTGAGGGGTTGAATTAACGGGTTAAATAGCCATTTTTGTAATTGTCTATTAGAGGACTCACTTGTAATTCTGTAATAATTGTGGGTCAAAGTGTAATGTCACCTAACAGAATAGTTAGTTGACCTAATTGAGCTTGTAACTGAAGTTGGTAATTGAAAGGAATAATCATACAAGTTGGTTTCCGTTACGCAAATACATGGAAGATCAATGTGTCATTGTCTTTCGAGAGAAGCTCGCAATGTTTTTACAATGAATATTAATCTGGGAATAAAGTAAAAGGCTAATATATTGGAAACGGCTATCTATAGGTGCTATACATGAAGTTATGTAGCATTTTTCTCGAAGTTGTTGGACCCACGTTGATAACCAATAAAAATGAGATGTGTTAATTTGTAAGGGATGAAGTAGAGGTGTACAAATCGGTTAACCGGGTTTTTTTTTTTTAAATCGTTTTTTTGTCTGGTTCAAAATCGTTTTTTTTAAACCGGTTCGGTTTTAAAACCGGTTTTTATTGCAAAAGACCAAAACCGGTTAGGATCGGTTTTTAAAACCGGTTAGGATCGGTTTTTTAAACCGGTTTATCATAAAAAACCGGTTTTTTTATTTAAAAAATCGTTTTTTTTTTAAATCGGTTTTAAAACCGGTTTGTTCATTGGTGATGAATAACTGAAAAAAATTGGTTTTTTTCAAAGCGGTTTTTTTTTAAATCGGTTTAAAAAAAACAGGTTTTTTTTAACCGGTTTCGGTTATAATAACGGTTTGTTTTTTAAAACCGGTTTTTTTTGTACACCTCTAGGATGGAGGCTACATAGTCTTCAAGTGATTAAAATCTATAAAATGGTAAAAGACTGGGGCTAGTGGGTGTGAAGACAACACAAATGGGTTGTTCTTTTTTGCCACATAAGATGCCATCTAAGCAATGTGGGTTGTTTTCTTTTTGAAAATAACTTAGGTGTGTGGCGAAAATCATCCCCCTTTATTATTAATTAATTAATTTTTTTTAACTTTATTATTAATTTTAATTATATTTCAAAACTAACAAATAATCAATATAAATTAAAATAAATACTAAAACTAATAAAAAAAACATAACGTCAAAAAAAGTCAAAAAAAAACACGACTTTCTAAATTTTTAATAATCTACTTCCTTTTAAATATATTTTTTGCTGCATTTTTTGCAACACATCACGTTGTTCTTGGGGAAAACTCGAAAGGTCGGTCGACATAATTTTGAATTCTTCGACTGCTTTCGACTCCTCTATCAACCTAAGCTATTCGTTCTTGATCTTTATTTTTTCGGTTTGTGCCCTGTTGAAAGCTTCCATTTAAGCCGTTAAACTGTCAAGCTTTGTCCCGACCTATTTTAGTACCAAAAATATTTATGTATTAGGAAAAAACGCCCTAAATGGTGGTACTTGTTGCGAGATTGGTGGGTATAGTACCGGGGTGTAGGGGTGTTCAAATTCGATAATCCGAAATTTTGGATAGTCAATATTGGGATCCGAATCCGGATCCAAAGTTTCGGATATCCGAAATTCGGATAATCCGAATTTCGGATATCCGAAACTCGGATAATCCGAATTTCGGATTCAAATCATCCAGCGGATAATCCGAAACTTAAAAAAATATAAAAAAAATAAATAAAAAATAATAAAAAAAACGTTCTCCTTTATGTCTAAAATGTGAATCTGTTAAAAAAAAACAAAAATCGAAGTTAGATAAATGAAACTGGAACAAAAAAAAATGTAAAAGAAACTTACCGTTTGGTGGACGGGGGCTCTGGAGGTCGGAGACGAGGTGGATGGGGGCTGTTATAGATAAGAGAAGAGGGAGCGACTGCTATGGATTGGAGTAGTATGGACTTAGGGCTAGGAGGATTAGGGATTTAGGATTGTGTTATGTAGTGTATATAATATTATATATTTTTATATATTTTTTAATATTCGGATTCGGATAATCCGATTATCCGAAAATTTTCAAAATCAGGATCCGAATCCGAAATTTCGGATTATCTGATTTTCGGATATCCGAAAATCGGATTATCCAAAATTTTGATAATTCGGATTCGGATTATCGGATTTTTCGGATTCGAATTCGGATTCGGATTTTTTTGAACACTGGCGGGGTGTAACAACCTATCGTTGTTCCTTTTAAATATATTTTTTGCTGCATTTTTTGCAACACATCACGTTGTTCTTCGGGAAAACTCGAAAGGTCGGTCGACATAATTTTGAATTCTTCGACTGCTTTCGACTCCTCTATCAACCTAAGCTTTTCGTTCTTGATCTTTATTTTTTCGGTTTGTGCCCTGTTGAAAAGCTTCCATTTAAGCCGTTAAACTGTCAAGCTTTGTCCCGACCTATTTTAGTACCAAAAATATTTATGTATTAGGAAAAAACGCCCTAAATGGTGGTACTTGTTGCGAGATTGGTGGGTATAGTACCGGGGTGTAGGGGTGTTCAAATTCGGATAATCCGAAATTTTGGATAGTCAATATTGGGATCCGAATCCGGATCCAAAGTTTCGGATATCCGAAATTCGGATAATCCGAATTCGGATTCAAATCATCCAGCGGATAATCCGAAACTTAAAAAAATATAAAAAAATAAATAAAAAAAAAATAAAAAAACGTTCTCCTTTATGTCTAAAATGTGAATCTGTTAAAAAAACAAAAATCGAAGTTAGATAAATGAAACTGGAACAAAAAAAATGTAAAAGAAACTTATCGTTTGGTGGACGGGGGGGCTCTGGAGATCGGAGACGAGGTGGATGGGGGCTGTTATAGATAAGAGAAGAGGGAGCGACTGCTATGGATTGGAGTAGTATGGACTTAGGGTTAGGAGGATTAGGGATTTAGGATTGTGTTATGTAGTGTATATAATATTATATATTTTTATATATTTTTTAATATTCGGATTCGGATAATCCGATTATCCGAAAATTTTCAAAATCAGGATCCGAATCCGAATTTTGGATTATCTGATTTTCGGATATCCGAAAATCGGATTATCCAAAATTTTGATAATTCGGATTCGGATTATCAGATTTTTCGGATTCGAATTCGGATTCGGATTTTTTTTAACACTGGCGGGGTGTAACAACCTATCGTTGAATTCGGGTTTTGATTTGAGTTGTTTGGGTTGAAAGGATTGAATGGATCCATGAGTATTTTGTATAAAAAGGTTGAGTTTATAAAAAAAACTAGATAGAAATGTGGTGAGTTGAGAGTGGGTTTTTGTATAAAAAATGAGGTGAGATATGTTGTTTTTATAATTAGAAAAACTTTTTTTCAAATGTAACCGTTAATTATCCAACAGTCAAAAAATTTAATACGTTTGTCCCGTCTTCAATGTCTCAAACAAGACGTTTGGTACGGGGACATGGGAGGGGACGGTGTTTGGGACGGGGGACGAGGCAAGACAGACCGAGACAACCCACCACACCCAACAGCCTGATTGATCCATTCAATCCAATAGGGTTACACTATATAGAGATACTAGTTTATATCCCGGGAGCATTCCGGGGTTAATAAATCTAATATGACGTGATAAAATTTGTATTAGAATTTTAAACAAATATTAAACCATTTGCTTATTTTTTTTTAAAGCTAATGACCATAAGTTAGAGGGTGTTTGGGATTGAGTTTGGAAATGCAAAAGTGCTTTTGGTCAGAAGTGCTTATTGGTTTATTACTTTTTGAAAAAGGAGTTTGAAAAAAAATGTTTGGATTAGCTTTTGGGATGAGAAACGTCAAAAAGTCAATATATTGGTTTTTTAAGTGTTTCGCTTAACTTATTGTGAATATTGGTTGTATGGGTGGTAGATTTGTAATTTTTTTTCAAAAGCCAAAAGCCAGGATTTCTAACTTTTAAAAAACAGTTTTCTACCCTTAAAAGCCAAAAGCCAAAAGTCAAAATAGAAAGTGGTTTTGGGTTACACAAACAGCTTATTGACTTATTGGCTTCTTGGAAAAGCCAATAAGTCAATAAGTTGTTTTGAAACTCAATCCCAAACACCCTCTTATTAGACAAAAATTAAACTAAAACCAAATAAATAAAGTCCTAAAAGGATATCGAACAAAAACCAATACAGATACCCATGATTGGTTGGTATCGGTTCGGACCATCATTCTACCAATACTCGAGATAGTTAATGATATCAAAAAACACTTTTTTTAATACATCAGAGAAAAATGAATTAATTTACCCAAATTGGTTCCCTTCCGGTTGATGTCATTAGAGAAAAATGAATTACTTATTAAAAACTAAAATAAGTTAAAACTTATTTATAGCATACAAGATGAAATTGAAACTTAAAAAGATAGGAAGCGTCACGTGACATCATATTACTTGTTAGGTTACTTTTTAAAAGTCAACATCATCATAATGTATAACCAATAGTCAATGGCCTTTGTATTAATGTATAGTCAATAGTCAATATTCTAGTTTTTTTTTTTGAACGGCAAATTTCACTCCTTGTGGGACTTGAACCCATGACCTCCCCCTTAGGTGTTTCTAGAAGCTTTGTTTCTACCATTGGACCACAACCCCAATGACGTCAATATTCTAGTTAATAGCTAGCTTAATCTTCTTATTATGGCCAGCTTTGTAATCAAGTATATAATGATAATTCAATCTCTCTAAAATTTAAGAGAGAATTCCTTGACTAATATGGTATCAGAGCAAAACCATCCTGGACCTTTTTCCTTCACCTCCTTCGTGCTCCTGCCTTCTTGTTCTACATTTTTTTTTCTGTCCTTTTTCTTTCCTGCGACTTCACCATGACCACCACCCCTTCCTCCTCTTCCACCCCTACAATCGGAACCAAGCTTCCTATGGCCACCATCATGCACATGATAACTCTCAAACTCTCATCCTCTAACTACCTTTATTGGCACAATCAAATGCTTCCCTTACTCACAAACCAAGAACTCATCGACTATGTCGATGGTTCTATCCCTTCTCCACCGAAAACCATTCTTGCCGAGTTTAAAGAACAACCCAATCCTGATTACTCGGCTTGGTTTCTCAATAATCAACAAGCCATCCTTATCCTCAACGCCTCACTTACCGAAGAGGCGGTGGCCGAAATACTCGGTCTTTCCACCACTCACCAAATCTGGGCGGCTCCCAAAGCGGCGTATAGCAACACCTCTTTAGAGAGGATGCACTTGCTTCGTGATACCCTTCGCCAACTTACCAAAGGGTCCTCCACCACTTCCGAATATGGGCGAAAGTTCAAATCCATTTGTGATCAACTTTCGGCTATTGGCCATCCCGTCGATGATACGGACAAAACCCATTGGTTCTTATGCAGTCTTGGATCCACTTTTCAAAGTTGGTCAACCGTTATTCGAACTACTTATACCTCCTTGCCTTTCCGTGATTTATTGACAAAAGCGGAAAGTCAAGAACAATTCCTTGCTTCCCTTCACCCACCCACCCATCCACCTGTTGCCTTTGTCACCCGAAATTGTTCTTCTGGCTCCTCACAAAATCGGCCCAAATCTGGATCCTCTGGATCCGGGTCGTATACCCGTGGGAACAATCAAAACAACTCGGCCAAAGGAACCCGTAGGCCACCTCACTATCAGTTGTGTCGCACCAACGGACATTATGCAAACAAATATCCAAAACTCTCCTCCTTCGTTGCATCCGCTTCTGGCAACGAAGACCTTGCCTGCGCATTCTGTAACACCCCAACCGATGGCGGAAACATCGAGGTGTCATGTAGTGACGATTGTTCAATAGCTCATGGACTAGAAATGTAAATTTGAATACATTGAATTTAATAATTTATTACATTAAAAGAAATACAACAATTACGACTAGCAATCTAAACTAAGATACAGTAATCTCAATCTAAGTCTATGTTCCAAACGCTTGGAAGTAATCTCATAAGAACCTGAAACATGTACGAAAATGATTTGGTCAATACAAAATGTATTGGTGAGCATACCCTGTTTGATCAAATATAGTAGGAAAAGTGTTTAGCAATTCATGTGCGGTACCATTTGCAATTATTTAATAAGTAATATCCGTTCAAAATCAACCCTATGTAAAGAAAAGTAGATATATATAGTATGCGCTAGTAGTAATGTAATACATAGCAATGACGAGGACTCTCAACAGAGTCACAAGGGTATATACCATAGTACTATTCATTGAAATGTCAGGCCCTCAAAGGTTAATGATTTTGACAAGTCATAGACACACAAATTAACATAAAGCAAACACACATGAGAATTGCATTTAGTAAAAGAAATAGAAACTTGATTGTAAGTACATGAGTCACCCCAAAATGTAAAACAGTAAAAAGGGGAAAAGATATACTCACAGTTTGCGAAAGCGATCAAAATCCACTTAAGCGGTCGTGAGCTAAGTAATGGGAATTCTGAGGAATTCAACCTATAATGTGTAAGAATACTAATAAGGAAAGAGTCTAAAAGTCTAAGGTAACTAGGGTTTAAGGCATTAGGGTTTGCTAAGTCGATTTGGGGAATTAGAGTTTTTATGATAAGTCGCGTTAATGTAAAAGTTGTATATTAAATAATATACCAAAGTTTGTAGATATGATTTAGGTAATATAATTATTACCAATTGAATAATTAGGTTAAAATATATTTAATTAATTAATACAAATTAATTTAGTTAATTACAATTATTATAAATAAATGCAATAATCATAAATATTGAAATAAATGATTAGGAGTTACACGGTGATTCAACAAATGATTATAAAGACTTTCAACCATAAGTATATTTCTATTTTACAGGAAAAGTATTTATAAAATAGATATTTAATAGCATAAATAATTAAATGATTAATTATATCTAATTATACATAAATAAGACTATAAATACAAGACGTGATCCAAAAATATTGTTTTTATAGAAAATGAAAGCTTTCTGATGTAAATCAATTTAAATAATTTTCCCATAATTTTTATAAACTTATTTATATTTAAAACTGATTTAACGAGATTAAGTCATGTTTAAATGATTAAAAATAGGAAAATTAGTAAAAATAGATGTTTTCTGAACCAATAATTTTTATTTAAGTTCATGATGATGAGAAATAATTACTCAAAAAGTTTGAGATCAAAATCATTAAAAATGAATTTTTAATCAACTAAATATGATTAAAACAAATTAAATCAATAAAAATATAAAAATAAGACATTTTCCAGAAAATAAAAGTGTGGTAATTTTCTTTATGGTGTCAAGATGCTACTCCTAAATTTTTATAATTTTTGGAGTAAAAATGAATTTATTATGAATATTCTAAGTTTTCCATGTATATATATATATATAGGGTACAAAAATACTCTTTTGTATCCGAACCTTTATCTATATATATATATATATATATATATAATGAGGTTTAGGTTCCTGTACAAAGAAGATTTTTTGTGAGAAGGGTAAGAAGTGTTTATAGCCCTTAGATCTAGAGATGGATTGTTGAGATTGGTTGATGGCAAAAATTTAATAAGGGTTATAAAGTTAATTGATTAATTAGTGCTAGTGGGGGTATTATAGTACTTTTGTATATTTATGATAGTTATTGTGTATGTTTAAAAGATGGAAACAATTCTATCTACTCCTAAAATATCGTTCCTCTCTCTATCTCTTGCTGAAAACAAATTGTTTCTTAATTTATTTTGTTCTTATTTTTTAATCAAATGCTTATCTACAGACAAGAAAAATAGGTTTCAAGGGAAAGAAAAATATACACGTGTATAAACAAACCATGCTTTATTTCCTCTTGGTTAAACTAGCGCATGCAACATCTATGGTAGTTTTTTACCTTTTCATAGTGTTTCATAAAGGTTTTTTGTACTTATATATGTATATGTAAGATATGTAATATATATATGGTGTTTTACTATAAATCTATTGTAGTGTTTTATTAGTATCCTTTTGTGTTTTATATTCTTTGTGTATTAATCGGGTTTATAACATGGTGTTTTATTTGTTCCCTATTTCTGATATGTTTTATGTTTGTAATATTCAGGATTGTTTATAGGTTCTTTGATTTTCGATTGGTCGGGGATGTTGTGTTTTATCATGATCATCATGTTGTGTTTTATACGCATAGGTTGTACGCTGGTGTGGTTTACATTTTTTTTGGGTGTTTTAAGAATAATGAACATGATTTCACACGTATGACACAATGTATTGAAGAGGAGAGATAATCTTCTATAAATAATGAAAATGTAATTAAATGCACATCAATTTCTGAAAATAATTAATGAACAAATTATAATTAGAGTCTAAATGGACTAATCTACCCTTGTTGCAAGATAATTAATATTGCCACTTGTCAAGTTTTCATTGCTTCTTACACTTCTTACAAAAAACACCATTTGTACAGGATCTTGACCCTATATAATGAATAATTTTAATAACAATATGAGGTTTAAAAAGAAAAGAAAACACAAAAAAACTGCATGTTTAGGGACTCGAACCCGAGTTCCTTGGGTGATATGATACACTGAAAACCACTCCACCACAAGTCTGATTTGTTAATTATACCTAAAGAAAAACTTGTTATCTTATTCTATAATTGTATCATCTTCTTCCCCAAATAACTCTAGCCAAAACCCTAACCCTAACCAAAACAATAGAACCCGATTTAACACAGAAAGCGACTAAAACCATAGGGCTTTCGATCGGAATTGAGTGAAGATAAAAACGGCATAAGAAAAAAACGGACTCACATCGCGGATTAAGGACGAACACGAGCTTGAACAGGCCGATGGTTTTGGTTCAATTATAAGGCTTCTTGGACGTTATTTGGACTTGTTTTTCGTGGGTTTCAATTGTGTTAAAGTGCAGAAATGAATAAAAGGTTAATTTATAGCAAAAGAAATTGTTTAAGAGGCGGTTGAACTTGGTGTTAATCGTCCGATCGGTTACAACCTTCAACCGAGTTTAAAGTCCGATTAAACCATGGTTAATGCAGATTTTAAAACGTTTAATCATTCAATAGGATCACAGAAACGTTTGGGAACTTATTAGGAGCGTTACCACGAGTTAAACAACTTAAAACTTACTTCCCGGAGACTCGCCGGATCCGGCGAGTTCACCTGACCGGAAAAACGAGTGAAAGAGAGAGCAGGTTTTTTTTTTCCTAAAACTTTCACAACATGGCAAGTATAGTCCCTTTGGTTTAAATTGGTTAGGTTTATTGGTTTTTTTTTTTTTTTTTTTGTTAAGTTTCTTTAATAAAACACTAACCAAGTTAAGATAAATTAACCAAAATGTTTTGAAAACTTTATAAACTTAATTTTTTATCAATTTATTTAATAAACTTATGTTTTTATTTAGGACAAATTGAAATAAAAACAATTGATATTTCCTGAAACTTTTGTTAAACTTTCCACGTTTAAATTAAAGATTTAAAAGTAACTTACATTTTAATAAATTTGCAAACGTTGAAAAGTATAGGGACTAAATTTGACAAACGATTAAAGATGGAGGTGACGGATATCACACATTCCATGCTCAATGTCACGTTTCAAATGAGGACCGTTCCGATTGGACCGCCGACACGGGAGCAGATCTCCACATGACTGGCGAAACCGGTAACCTAACCTCCTTTACTCCTTACACAGGAACCTCTTTCATTACCTTTGGTAATGGGCACTCTTTACCAATAACTCATAAAGGACATGTAATCATTAACAAACACGTTAAACTAAATGATGTTTTGGTAGTTCCTTCTTTAACTTGAAATCTCCTTTCTATTAGCAAGTTGACAAATGATTATCACTTTCAAGTTTCATCCTATCGATTTTAGTCTAGATCCAATCCCATCTGCTTTTGACCGAGCCCCCTTTAACTTGACAATATAAACACCAAATCACGTAACCTTTAATTTATAATATGTAAACAAATAGCGTATTCCAAGTACAAATTAATCATATCCACAACATATTTTAAGAGATAACAAGAATGCAAATAAAACATTAGATTTTTATGTGATATCAAAGCCCCATAAGATGAAGAGGAAAAGCAATGATATTCTTAGGCAGTTTGTAAGTGCCACCAATAAGAGAACAATACAACAAGTCTTTTCTAGATTTTCTAGAGACATATGATAAGCATCACGCATTAGGATAAACATTACAAAAAGAATGATGAAGGGGGCGGGGCAGCAGGGGCGGATCTAGGGGCTTTTAGGGGGTTCCCAGGAACCCCTCGGTTTGGAAAAAATTGAAAAATTTAATGGAAAATTTCAAAAAATTAGTGAAAATCAGTGAAAATCTATGAAAGGAACTCCCTGGAAATCCGTCCTGGATACGCCACTGCGGGGCAGTGAGTGGTGAAGGAAGTCATGTCAGTGAGTAGTAGATAGATAAACCGAGTGGGTCGGTGGTGAGTGGCCCATTTAAACCCTTTTTATGTTTACATGTTTTGTAAATTTTAACCCACTGTGTAATTTTAACCGAGTAGTAGATAGTTAAGTTGTTGTGTAGCTTAAGTAGACCAAAATCAACCTATGAATATAAACAAAATTATCTCAATCAATAAGTAACATTTCTATAAATAAGTAAAAATAGAAGTAATATGTATTTATATAGAATTAAACCGAGTTGATTTTTGTTCTTGAAGAGGTAAGGTCTAGAACGGACTTCTAAACCGTTTTGAGCGAATGACTGTCGTGAAATTTCTTATTTTTAAACTAGTATTGATGATTATCTTGTTCCAATCCATTGGTGAGGTTCAACGCCATGTAGTTAGTTCTATATCTCCTGAGCCAGAGACTTGTAGAGAACACATCTAACCGGGCCTGGCTCACTAAGGTTAGGGGTCCAATGGAAAACCCATGAAATCCCTATATAAAATGGTCTTTACCTCATTATTAGGATTTAGGCATGACATGAGCACCCCATTTTCCTTATTGGAATAGGAGAATTTTCTCCTGTGGTGTCTCTCTGGTCCCTATTTTCTCTCTTATGATTGCAAATCTAGACCTAAGAAGACGAAGTGCACTCTTATCCTCACTTTCTTCTTGACGATTCAAACCCGAGATTCAACTTTTGAATCTTCAGCTCTCATAGAGACTGATCACTGATTAGCTTTTTAAAATCTCACTTGATGGGCCAGGTCCACTAGGACCATTTTAGATTCTAGAACGTAATCCGTAAGTAAGTCCTTAACCAATAATTTGGCCCAAGCTTATGTTCTCTGTCTTCTCCAATAACTAGTAGTCTAGTGGTAAGTTTTCAATATTTTCTTATTATGGACTGAGTCGATGAAGATCCATGTCTCCCCCTGTACATACATATGAATTTAGTTGATTTTGCCCAATATTTTGACAAAATTCTTTGATCAATTTATTATTAAATTCGTGAATTATGTTGGTTCAATTCCTATATACTTTAGCCAACCCGTATTGGGTCCCCTATAAAAAATTTGTATTTGCCACTACGTTTGTATGCTCTTTTATATTTTGCCAATGTGTATATTTTGTTATTATTTTTATTATAAGTGTATAATAGATCTAAGCCGTTAAACCAAATTGAAACTAGATTACGTTGGTTTTATTAATCATGCAAACTAGGGTTGGTGGAGCTTCACTTGTATTCACTGAACTATCAATATTTTTCACAAATCTTGCACTATCACAAATTTACTTCTTTGATTCGTTTATTTATTTCTAATAATAAAACAATTAAAATTATAATTAATAACTTAATTTTTATTTAAAAAATTAACGCAACCAACCGCGGTAGAACGGTAACATTACTGTATCCAACGGTTGGTTTTTGAAATACTCAAAACATTTTTGAGATGTTTATCGAGGAATGATAGCGAACCTCCAGTAGTTAAAGAGGGATAAAAATATTTTGATTCTCAAAAATAACGTTGTAGCTATATGAATAACCCATCTTGTTAAACAGTATAAGTTCGGATATAATGTTATTACAAAAACACAATAAATCCTGAAATATAACACAATAAGTCACAAAATATAACACAGTGCCATGAAATATAACACAATGCAAAAGAAAAATAAACCCAAGAATAAAAAAATGACACAATAAAGAAAATAAAAAAAAACACAATGCCACATAAAAGACACAATGATCTAACACAAATTCTAAGAACTACAAGCTAAAAGTTCAAAAAAGTGAAAACCTAAAAACTAAACTAAGATCGTAGGATTCGATGAGACAGTTTCAATGCCGTTTGAATGAGTTCAATCGGAGTTTGTTGGATACACTTCCTACGACTTTCTTATTTTTCTTTCACTGTACTTGATCTTAACCCGAATATTTATATCTTTTTTATGTAGTGTGATAATATTTTTTTGCTTAGATCAATACTTCGGAAAACATGTTGTTAGGCTGTGGGGTGTGACGTAACAACCCCCAATACCCTCTCTGCAAATGCATTACGAGCACTAAAGCATAATTTAGTGGGCCCCGCTCTCCTTCTACCAATCAAGTGTGTGTGCGTTTTTTTTTTGTCTTTAAATGAGGCGCTAAACACCACCCCTTCATGTTAAGGGGACGTCATTGTTGCTTCAAAACCTACATGACACAATAAAGCTTCTAAAGGCTTTATCCTCCACAACCTTATATACAACTCAATTTGTTATGGATTTATATTGAAATGCAAACAAATTATGAATTCATTAGTTTAACGTTAGCTGTACACAAGAGTTTGTGTTATGAAAACCATTTCTTAAACCAAACTCTTAAATATTTGTAAACCTATAATTTTGAACTAGCTTATTTCTTGGCTAGAGGGTTATGAGTCAAGTTGGTTAACAGAGATCCTAGTTTCCCTTGAAAATTAAACTCTTCAAACTATTGGGTTATAAAGCCTGTCACTCTACCTTTGTTAAGGAGCTTAGACACGCCCATGTTGTGAAAGCAATTAACTTTGGCTTTTTGCTGAATTATCTATGATTTCTTAAAAAAAAAACACTCAATTTCAAAGCTCACAAGCTTTAAGCTTTAAAAAGTGTCTAGCCGTCGCTGTATTTAAATTTGGTTTTAATTTAAAAGAATTTCGGAAATTGCATATAACATGATTTAATTGGTAACTGTGTGTTGTAGACACGAGAGCGGGTCTACACGCAGTGGCGGATCCAAAAATTTTTTACAATGATGTCACTATTTAAGACTTGGCAAGCACGATTGTGCATGACATCCACGCCTGTGCTATCTAAAGATACCCTCATAATCAAGACTCCATGCATAGAACGCCCCATACCAACAACATGTACGGACGTGCTAACTTGGTTCATTGATGCACACCCATGCCAATCAATTATGAAAAACTACAAGTGCGTAGGGGGTCAACATGTCGTAGCAATTTATGTAAGAAAAAAACTCTCAAAAAATGTACACACTCGCACAAACCAAGTTTTTGGCACAGTTGTAGGAGATACGGTAATTTCAAGAAAGATTTGCGTTGTTGGCTTAATTAGTTATATTGTGTGTGTGCACATTTGTTTTTATCAAGTGCTCGTGTTTGTTTCTTTGAATGGTCTATGAAGTATCTTTCATGGATTGTGACTACGAGAGTTATTGTGGGAAATACTCATCGGATGTTGAAAATTTGTGTGAATTTTGCGGGGTTCCTAATTTTGCCGATAACTATATTTACTTACTTGAGAATGCCATGAATCGCTTTAAGAAATCTTACCCATCATTTTTTAAAATCTGATGAGCATTCCCGCCATAACTCTTGTAGTCACAATCAATGATATTTTCCAACATCTCTTATTACTTACCTTGAATGCCATGAACCGCTATATATATATATATATATATATATATATATATATATATATATATATATAATATATATATATATATAGGGTATGGATCCTAAGAGAACCAACCCCTATTTGAGAACTGAGAGAACCATTCTGAGCCACACATTTCATATAAAGGCAAAAAAAAAAAAAAAAAATTTTTTTTTTTTTTTTTTTTTGCTTTAATCGCACATTTTTATGCAAGGAAATTTTTTTTTTATTTTTTTTGAATTATTTTTCATTTATACATATGTGTATATAACATTTTTCAGCTATACATATGTGTATATTTCAGTTATACATATGTGTATATAGCATTATACATATGTATATAATGCAATTATACACATGTGTATAGTGAAAAAAAATACAAAAAAAATAAAAAAAAAAATTTCTTACATATAAAGCAGCGATTTTTGCAAAAAAAAAAAAAAAAAAAAAAAAAATTTGTCTTAGAGAAATGTGTGGCCCAGAATGGTTCTCTAGTTCTCAATTTGGGAAAAGGTTCTCATTTGAACCAAATCCTATATATATATATATATATATATATATATATATATATATAGGGTAGGGATCCTAAGAGAACCAACCCCTATTTGAGAACTGAGAGAACCATTCTGAGCCACACATTTCATACAAAGGCAAAAAAAAAAAAAAAAATTTTTTTTTTTTTTTTTTTTTTTTTTTTGCTTTAATCGCACATTTTTATGCAAGGAAAAAATTTTTTTTTTTTTTTTTTTGAATTTTTTTTTCATTTATACATATGTGTATATGACAATTATACATATGTGTATATAGCATTTTTCAGCTATACATATGTGTATATTTCAGTTATACATATGTGTATATAGCATTATACATATGTGTATAACGCAATTATACACATGTGTATACTGAAAAAAAAATACAAAAAAAATAAAAAAAAAATTTTTCCTTACATATAAAGCAGCGATTTTTGCAAAAAAAAAAAAAAAAAAAAAAAAAAAAAAAAAAAAATTTTTTTTTGCCTTAGAGAAATGTGTGGCCCAGAATGGTTCTCTAGTTCTCAATTTGGGAAAAGGTTCTCATTTGAACCAAATCCTATATATATATATATATATATATAATGGTTATATTGGAAACCTTAGTTATTTGGTAAACTATGGAAACCCTATCATGACCATCCATCTCAAAGTATCAATGGTTGAGATTAAACCATTGTACTTCCAACTAGCTATATTAATATTTTAATTGACTAAAGGAACTGGAGGGGTATTTTGGGAAGACAAGAAGTTCCTCTCTCTCTCTCAAGTACTAGGGTCATGTCACCCTCTCTCATACTTTTTCTTTAAAAAAATATTATAATAATGGGTCATGTCATACCCTCTCTCCTACTTTTTCAAAGTCAATATCACCATTCTCTCTCCTCTCTCCTACTTTTTCTTTAAGAAAATATTATTATAATAGGTCATGTCACATCATCTCTCTCCTCTTTCCTACTTTTTATTTAAGAAAATATTATTATAATAAGTCATGTCACACTTTCTCTCCTACTTTTTGTTTAAGAAATATTATTATAATGGGGCAAGTACGTGTGTTAACATGTGTTAACATATTTTACCAGCCTTATTGAAAAAAAAATAATCCTTGGTAGAGATATTAAACTTGTTAACATGTGTTAACCTATTTTACCAGCCTTTTCAAAACCTTGGTAGAGATATTAAACCTGTTAACATGTGTTAACACAAAGCAGCAATTTACGCAACCACATACAGCCTAGATTCTAGAAGGGACACCATGGGCGTCGCACAATTTAACTTATACATATCAAAGGTTTTAAAAAGATCATATGCACTAAGTAACCGCTAGACACAAAAAACATGGCGACATAGATACCCAATTTTGATATATTAAAACTGTTAACATGTGTTAACATATCTTACCAGCCTTATTGGAAAAAAAGAAAAACCTTAGTAGAGATATTAACACTGTTAACATGTGTTACACATGTTAACAGTTTTAGTAAATCAGTCCCATAAAAATTTGTTAACACTTGTTAATAAGTTGACGTATAAAAACTTTGTAAATACTTTGTTATGACATGTTAACAGTTTTAGTAAATCTGTCCTATAAAACTTTGTTAACACTTTGTTAACACTTGTTAATAAGTTGACGTCTAAAAACTTTGTTAACACTTTGTTATGACATGTTAACAGTTTTAGTAAATCTGTCCTATAAAACTTTGTTAACACTTGTTAATAAGTTTACGTATAAAAACTTTGTAGATAGTTGGTGCTAAAAACAAGAAATCATAATTGAGATATTAAAAGTGTTAACATGTGTTTACTAAACCTGTTAATACATGTTAACAGTTGTAGTGAATCTGCCCTATACAAATTTGTTAACACTTGTTAATAAAGCACACAAACTATTAACACATGTTATTACAAAAGTATCATTACAAACTATTGAACTGCATGGAAGGTTAACATGTGTTAGTTGGTCATAAAGGGTTTAACATGTGTTATCTAATCTGATAAAGAAAATATTATTATAATGGGTCATGTCACACCATCTCTCTCCTCTCTCCTACTTTTTGTTTAAGAAAATATTATTATAATGGGTCATGTCACACCCTCTCTCATATTTTCTGTTTAAGAAAAGATTATTATAATGGTGCAAGTACAAATAATGTGTTAATGTTGCATACGAGGGTAACATGTGTTAGTTGGTCATAAAGGGCTAACATGTGTTATCTAATCTGATAAAGTTAAACATGTTGCCCCCATATACCCATGAAAAGATCTAACATTTGTTAGTATCAGTGGTATTGTAACATATGTTAAACCTGAATCATTTGTCAACCTTTTTGTCTTTCTTACCACTCCTGTTTTCACTTCATAAGTTTACAAAAAAGAAATAAGTAAACATAGCATACAACTATTAACACACATTAGGTTAATAAGTTGACGTATAAGAACTTTGTTAACTTGTTAATAACAAAAAGAACCTAACTGTTAACATGTAATATCAACACAAGAAATATCATTCTATAATAATAACATAAACAAAACGTAATTTATAATACAACACAAGAAATATCATTCTGTAATAATACCATTCTGTAATAATACCATAACCACTTTATTACAAAGTATCATTACAAACAATTAACCACTTTAACAAAATAAATCTAGTAACTCTATACATTGAGTACAAAAAAGAAAACGTTATAAAAAAGTTTTTCTTCATATTTTTCTCGGCTTCCTTCGACTTCGTTTGTTAACATATGTTAACCAGTGGGGTCTTCGTTATCAACTGCAAAACAATAGATGAGATATTAACCGGTGTGACCAACTCATCATTTAACATACTAAAACAGTCGTAACATGTGTTAGCCGGGGCCCAAATAACAAGTTAAAGTCACAAAATCTAAATTTCCAAATTCCAACTGTTAATATTAATTCAATATTTCTACCTCATAGCTTTCAACTAATAAACACATCATTCTAACATAAATTAACCTTCAATCCTCACTAAACTGAAATCGGCCCAAGTTCAAAACCTAGGGCTCCAAAACTAACAAAATCTAATTAAACAATACGAATCCGAAACTCAAACGAAATCTTGACCTTCACATAAATGATAAACCTACTATATATACATATAACATGCATCAATAACCATCTTTAACATCAAACTGTAGAAGAGAAACCAGATCTACAACCTCATGTCCCCAATCCAATAACAATCTAACATAAACAAAATAATAAAAAAAATCAAAAAGGTTAAAATAAGTTTTTTTTTTCATTCAAGCATTTGATCAAACACTTGGTATGCAAACAAAAAAAATCTATGATTTGAGTGAAAAAAAGTTAAAACAATCTTATGTTAATCGACCAAAAAGCTTTAGCAACGATCATAAACAGAAAAACAAAGAAAAATCTTAAAAAAACACTACATAAACGAAAAAAAAAAATTTACCTTCAATTTCAACATGTGGAGACCTACATAAACGAAAATAAAGCTTTAGCAACGACCAACTCGTTGCTCCTCTCAGATCTGGAAACATCTTCAAAAACCATAGATTAGCAGCAGCTCCAGCTCATCTGGGTTTCAAACAAGATCTAAGAGAGGGTTTCAAACAAGATCTGGGAGAGGGAGACACAAGATATATAGTTATAAACCCTAGATCCCAACTTAAAAAGAGAAAGAATGAAGAAATGAAAATCCATATAGAGAGAATGAAGAAATGAAAATCCATATAGAGAGAGAGAGATGAGTTATACAGATATTATAAATTTCAAATTAAGAAACAAGACTAGTCTGACAAAAAAAATGAGAGATGTGATGGTTAGGAGGTAATGACTATCCTACCCTTATCTTATTATTATATTGATTTTGGATTGTGGTGATGTGGCTTCATTGTAGCCACAACTTGGGTTTCAAGAGTTTACTAAATAACTTGGGTTTCTTGTATATACTTATACTATATATATATATATATATATATATATATATATATATATAAATCCACCATTCATCCGCTCCACCTTAATTCGATCCACTCCAAAATCTAGTGCTCAAATTATCGAGCTTTATGCCAACGACCAACGGAAAAGGTAACCCGACACTCAAAATAAAAAGAAGATTGAGGAGAACATTTCAACAAATGTAGAAAATCCTCGTTTTGAGATTAGTATTACTAACAACCAACGAATCAGGGGTAGTGGCCAACCTGTTTTTTGGCGCATTGGTAGAAATTTGCGATTTTAGCAGGTAAATTGAGTTCGGGTTGAGTCCGGCCCCTCCCGATCCTTGAACCCAAGGACGAAGCATTGTGAGGGCCAGGGGTGGCCCTGGCCCCCACTGTTTTTTGGCGCAGTAGTGAAAATTTGCGATTTTGTAGGTAAATTTAGTCCGGGTTGAGTCCGGCCCCGCCAATTTGCCACTACCGATCGAAAAAAATTGGGTCCGGCCCCCGCCGATTGGCGAACCAAGCTTCGCCCCTGCTTGAACCAAGCTTCGCCACCGCAACGAATGATGCATAAATACATAAACTAACTTACTAACATAAAATGAACAATGCATAAAGGAACATTCGCGAGCATAAAACTGCTTGCATGCGTATTTTTACGTATAGAGAAATGAAAAAAAGTTGAGTTCAATTAACACATTGCATGCGTATTTTTACGTATAGAGAAATGAAAATAAGTTGAGTTCAATTAACACATGTGTATTTTGCTACATATTTTAACTCAAGTAAAAGTAATTTCATGTACATATTGGAACTATGTATATAGTATACTGTAGACAGTTTTAATTGAATGTGTTGTAAAGTTTTGTTGTATTAGTTGGAAAGAAAGAAAGAAGAGGTACTTTTGGAACAGTAAATAAAGGTGGGCCATGAAGTCACCGGCCATACTCATTGTAGGTTACATTTTTGTGGATTCATAAAAAAGATAGCGACCCAAATGATTACCACTTTAGAATTTAGCATCGACGGCACGTTGGCTCGCATCGCTTCACGCGCCTCCTCCTCGTAACTTGGCAGTGCAACCACCGTGCCCGATCTGCAGTCTATCTCTATCCCCCCACCACACCAACTTACAACTCCTCTTTAAGGTTATTGTTTTTGGGAAAATCATACAAAAAATAATAACATAATAATAATAAATTTCACTAAATTGATTTTTCACATAAACATAAACTTTTTCATCAATAAAACAATTAGACATAACCATAAATTTTAAAACTGAGGAGCGGTTCCAATAACTAGCAGATTTCTACGTCGCCCAATTAAATAAGGGGAAACAGAGCAGAAAAAAAAGGTTCAAACTTTAAACGAGCATAACTTGGACTAATGATTGGAATTACGGGGCTCACAAGCAGGCGACGGAAATGTCTCGACGAGCCGGATCTTGTGGCAAATGCCTGTAGGCAGTTTGGCCCAGCTATTACGCCCGAATTCCTTGATTAAAGCCATGATTTCGTCAAATTTCAGCTTTTCCCCAATTTCGTCAATCTTTAAAGCTTTCCTATTTTATGAATAACGCGTAAATGTTTGATTAGCACAATTGACGTCTCTATTTACACTATGAATTTAATTTCCCTTAAGTCAATTTGTAATTTTGAAGATTTGACAATACATGACAAATTTAGAAAACCCCTATATAAAGGGCTACGATTAAATGTTTTATTCATTATGCAATTAACAAACTTTCTTTGAGAATTATACTATTTGTTATTTGCTTCTGCTCTACGTCAAAAACAATAGGAAAAATTTATGTATATGACTTAGACGACGGATCAGAACAAGTATCCTCCTTACCGGGCAAAGTTTTATAATGGTTATGGCTTATCGGTTCAAAATCACCCATGATGATGACTCTTGTAGGGCGAAAAGCCGAAACTTATGCCTCAGAATGTAATGTTTGCATAATGAGTCATCATTATGCGTAATTTTCACCTAACAAGAACATGTGTCATTATCTAGTATGCCGACTATGCCGGCATACATGTATATATTATTATGTAATTAGATGTTTTATGCAATTCTGTTATTGGTTCTTAATACTCATTTTGGTCAATGTTCATTTTGAAAAGTTTAGTGGTCATTAATTTGTTTTTGTGAATTGTTCTTTTCTTTTTAGTTGTTTAAATAAAAGTAAAAAAATTACACAATTATTTAGTAAGAAAAAATAAAAACTGGGTATTTTATATAATCCGGTAACTTCTTAAGGTGAAGGGCACCTTATTTTTTTTATCCAATGTAAAGTCATTAAGCAATCACAATTTATCAGCTTGTTGCCCGCCTACCCGCTATCTTAATGTAATTTTCTTTGTCTTGGAATGAATTAGTATTCTTATAAAAAAATTATAATACTTTTTATTATTACCCAAAACTACCCGAATTATTTGAAACGGTGTTTCTATAAAGTACACAAGTAAAATTTTCAACACACAACAATCATTTGTATTCGGTAAAGATATTGGATTCACGAACCAAAAATTTGTTTCTCGGATACACTATCCGAATGGTTTGCATGATTTACTATAACTACCCAGAGGGGCTTAGGCGCCCCTCAGCCTTATGTGTTATTACTAAGGACACATGGTGTGCACTTAATGACTCATGGAAGGACTTCGTGGAGAGAGTTGGCATTGTGGTCATGATCGTGAAGTTAGTAGAGAATGCCATGCATGCCACGAGTGAGTGTTGATGGCAATTAACGTTCATGTCTTCATGATGATGGAAGAGCCGAAGAGAAAATAGTAAATTTTAGTGAACCACACCCTTAGATAATAAAGGAAAGAAATATCAAAGGATGTTGACATAATGTTGAGATTAAGAGTGATAATGGAGTGGTAACTCCCATAATGTCACGAAAGTGGTAATGAATCCAAAGAATGACCATGATCCGACGTGGAAATGGGTCCCACCTGTTGATTCTTGAGGCACATGCCCATCACAATGTATATGCCACGTCATTACTTCATGTTTGGTTTTAGTATTTATGTACCTGCAATGGGCCCCGATTTCGCCGTCCAAACTTCTCATCGTCGTGTCATCATCAAATGCAACCTTTTGTAATTCTTCTAAAATGGAATCATACATCTTCTCTTAATCTTTTTTTATGAAACATACATAAATTTCATGTTCACTCTTGTCATCTCGTTACTTTTGCCTATGGTGGGTGAAAATGGAGACGGTTTAGTCGGTTATGTTGTATTAATATAAAGATTTGAGTGTAAAAATAAGTTACTATATGGTCAATTACATAACGGTCTAAAATAATAAATTTCTTATACCCTTGCAGCTCGGCAAGGTGTAACCGAGCTATATGGAATTTCACTGAAGCCGGGGGTGGTGGCGGTGTTACCATTCGACAACGGTAACCGAAGACCTCTAGCTAACGAGTGCCCAATCCACCCTTATATATTATATGCATAATATTGCAAAAAGTAACATAAGTAATATTTTTATCTATCAAGTACATATAGACGACACTTGGTTTACAAATGAGTTCAACTACCTTTATGTATGTTGTAAATTATTAAAGGCTCATGTTCTTCTAGTTTATTTAACTCAATAACTATTATAGCTCATGTCCAATTACTTAATTCATTTCTTAAACCTATATTAACAAAAAGTTTCAAGAATCCCTCCCTCTTGAATCCCAGTCGGAATTTCTACAGTTAGCCAAGTCTCGTACCAGTGACAAAGATCGATTGTGAATTCACTAATTTTATAACCAAACGAGGGTCCTTCACATACGATTTTGGATATATGTCGGTCTATCATTTATTGAAATTGGTATCAGTTATATCGGTTGCAACAACAAGTATTGAGAGATGTTTTTCTTCTATAAAGCATGTGAAGACGAATTTGCGTAATCTGATGGGTAATGATTTTTAACTAATGCTTGCATTTGTTATATTGATAAAGAATTATTCGCGAAATTTGTGATTGAAGACGTTATGTATCGTTTTTACAACATAAATACATGTGGGGAGTAACAATAAAATAGTTATGAGAAAGATTTACAATTCCTATTCTTTTGTCTTTTACTGATTTTTTGAGTTGTTTTTACTTCTTTTTTTTTAATTAAGTTTTAACATTACCCTTACACTTTAAATAATATATGCTTTTAACTTTGATTTGTTTTTCTTTTGTACGTCTTTTCTTTCATTTGGTAACTTTTCTTTCATTTCAACATATTGATGCCATATTAAAACGAATCAATACCAATCAAATTCCTAATGAAACACACAAGTTTAAAATACTATCATGGAGTAAAAAGAAATAAACCAATCATTATTTCAAATTTACATTGACTATCTCGATTATAAAAAAATGTGCAACTTTTTATATATGTTTTAATCAAAAGTTGTATAGCTATTGGCAAATAATTTTAAAGTTACATTTTAGACATCTCTTTAGACATATAGACACCAACATTTTAACGGTTTATTTTTAAGACTTTATTAAATTATAAAAAACCATAAAGAATTATTTATTATGAAAAAATATTAATATCCTTCTATTTGTTTTAACGTAGTCGAAATGGTATGATTCTCAGCACGGAAACCCACAGATCGGGTCACCTATATTCCCGACTGCACAAAGCACGGAATAGACGCCTTTTGTACCCACCAAAAAGTTGATCATATGCATCACGAAATTCATTTTTTAATAGTTATTTTGCAGTTTACATTTATATCAGGGAGACGGAGCATCACCTGAATTGGTCATGGGTACCTACTATCAGCACGGTAACACCGTCGCCACCCACGTTGGTTGTGGTCTTGTGGACCGTTTTGTTGGTTCTATCTAGCGGGCTGGTAGCGGTTGTTATTTTAATTTTGAGTTTATATAAATTTCAACTTTTTTTTTTGTTTTAACTATGTGTTTTGTAGTTTTGTTAAGTTTACTGTTTATTTTTTAAGTTTTTTGTATTAACCGTGTGTTTATTAAAATGTAAAAGTAAATAAAAATAAAAACATTGCATTAAAACATAAATATTTTAAACATAATAATACAAAACAAAAAAAAAATACATAAAAAACAAAGAAAAACACTTAAAGTTGGCGCAACAATCGCAATGCCTCGACATGGTCGAAAGCGTTGCCGTATCGAACCCCATACTCATATTGAGTGAATACGATAGCCAACTCCTCATCAAGCTCCGGATCGTCTCTCACTTGTTGCTCGTATAGGGTGGTCCACCTCTCACATTTGATGTTGAGGTCGCCCCACTTGAACTGGAGGTCGTGGACGATCTTGGTTGTGTTGGTGCCAACGTGTTCAATGAAGTCGCTAAACACTCGAGCCCAAAACCTCTCGGTGGGGAAGGCCGACCCATCGTCCCGGGGGGGGGGGGAGGAGTTGAATTTCGGGGTCATTCGACGCATCCTTGTGGCAAACCACAAGGGCCATTTCTTCCTCTTCGGTCCATGGGTTTATTTTTTTTTTTTTGGTGTGTTTGGTTTTTTTTAAACCGTGTAAAGTGTGGCTTTTAACCCCACGGTTTGATCAGTTTATATACAATCGACGGTGCACTGTTAAAATAAAAGTCACTGACCGTTTTGGTGAGACGAATTCAATTCAATCGACGGTTTCCAAGATTTACAATTTAATTTTGTTGACCATTTGGTGGAACGGTTGCAATAGTAAGAAATAAATGTTAAAACCGTTCAAAATGTAAAAAAAAAAAAAGATTGGGTTTTAAATGTAAATAAATAAAAGAATCAATGGAGTGTTGCCTCCACACAAGTGTTTCAGTGAAGTAAATCAGTGAAATGATTTGGCAAAGCAGAATTTGTTAAAATCAGTTAAGTGGAAAAACTTTACAATAAGTGCCCCTTGCTCCCTTATATTATATTATATTGTGTGTTTACACATATACATATTGTACTACTAGTAGGAAACCCGCGCGATGCGACGGGAGTGACACGTTTTATTATGGTACTTATTTCAAATTCGTATAGTATTTGTTGTAGCATAATTGCGGTGGATATACGTCATAAGCGTTACACATGTCTAGTAACTAAAAAGATTTAACATTTAAATTGTAGGTACTTTTAAGAAACATTTGATAAAATAAAGTAACATACGAAAGGAAAAATTAAGTATTAATAAACATAGAAGTTGAGAAAAATAAAAGCTAGTGAACTACTTGAATCATGAGATCAATTTAGTATACACGTTCCAAGTCTGCATGATCTCATCTATATTGTCTGCCCACCATTCGTAATCAAGAACGATTACTGAAATTTCTTGTATATCTCCATGTTTGATTATTACATCTTTTGGTGAGGATGAGTTTTCCTCCATTTTATCCTATCTAAAGTGTCATCAAATATGTCTTCTTTGTCATTTTCTTCCGAACTGTCTAGATCAATAACTTGACTCCATTTCCATTAAGAGAGCGTCTTGGATCTCTTCCTATTAATTTCATGCATCTGATCCTTAAAATAAATTAACAATTAAAAATATTTAATACACAAATTAATAGAAGATGAAATAAATGTTGATATTACCTATTCACTAAATTAATGTTGAAGATTAGATTTGTAGGGACTAAACATTGCACCATAGAAAATAATCTCAACACTATTATCACCATTATCATGCAATAAAACACATACAATATACCACATAAAATAACAACCATGTTAATATTAAAAAATAAACATTAATAAATACAACCTTAGACGATACTTTAAACGCTTGTATGGCTATTGGTTTGTTCATCTCTGTATGTTTTTTTTATCTAAATGAATCTGCAAAACCAAGAAGTTAACATTTAAATGATTAAGATATGTATAAAAAGGTATAATTAGTAAAATGGGATGAATGAACACATAAACTAACAAATAACCAACATTAGATGCTTCAACTTTTGAATTCAGTATCCATGCCTACGTATTTTAGCAGGTGAAATAGGTGTGCATTAGTATGTTTTATATAATAAACTTTAGTAGGTTAGCACATGGTTTAATTTTCAAATTCATGATTTTCCCACCCCTTTAAATTATGAAATTTTGTTAAACTTTAGTAGGTTAGCACATGGTTTAAATTTTGAAATTGATGATTTTCTCACCCCTTTAAATTAGGAAATTTTGTTTATCTTTGACTAAAGTGTAAAAAATTATTGTGTTTTCTGTGAATACTGAATTCAGTGCATTTATCTTTTTTTTTTTGTAACTTTGTTAAAAAGAACCCCTTCAAATTAGAGAGTTTTGTTGTTATTAACATAGATGTTCATATCACATGGATATCTAATATGCATCATGTGTTTTCTACCAAATTGATGCAGCTAAGTTTTTTTAAAAGTAATTTACCTACAATTAATATCTACAATGCATTTTTATATTTTTTCTAAACTTAATTATTTTAAAGTTTTATATATTTAGCTAATTATGTATATTTAAAAGTTTAATGTGATTTATTTTAGTTAATTATATTTATGTGTATACCTATTAATATATACATGAATACCCATATATGTAAGACCCTAACCCGTAAACGCGCGATTAACTTTAAAACTTACGGGCTTTGGTCTTAATGAATAACACTCCCGATTTAAAACTTTGATATCTGTGAAATCCAACCCATTATGATTTCTACATTATAGGTCCCAACAAAATTTTTGTAATTAGATTTACAAAAAAAAAAAAAAAAAAACATGTACTAAGCCTGCGTTTTAATCGGGAACTTCAAATGCGGAAGCTTGACGAGTGCTCGGGTGTGTTCGGTTCTTCTAACAAGTCTTGATCATCATCCATTCAGTGCAACCGAGTACCTGAGTGTTAAACACGAGTAAACAACCCATTAAACGTTACTAGAATCGAGTAGGATGGAAAGTATAAGAAAAAGTGATTTGTTACTATAATTTCTAGCATTAATCCCACTTGAGGTTCTGGATCCCCTTTTAGGTTCTGGATCCTCTTTTAGGTTCTAGATCCCCCTTTTAGGTTCTGGATCCCCTTTTTAGGTTCTGGATCCTCTTGAGGTTCTGGATCCCCTTTTTGATCCTGGATCCCCCTTTTAGGTTCTGGATCCCCTTTTAGATTCTGGATCATATCCAAAAAGGGAAACCACGACTCATTAAGGCCATAGGTTTTACAAAACCTCATTAGACCATTCAAAAATCATAATAATCATTTTGGGAACTTATTAGACTCTTGTTTAACTAAAAACATCATCCGGTTTATGTCATTAAGACCGGTTCCCAGTTTTAAATGTTTATGTCGATTTTTTCCCAAATCGACCCGTTAAGACCTTGGACTCTACAAGACACTTTTTAATCACACAAAAGTCATTGAAATCATATTGTCAACTCATTGGACACATGTTCAACTAAAAGCATTGTTCGTTTTGTGTCATTATGACTTGGTTATTAGATTTAACCTTTAGTAAATCTATAAATTCCCAAAATGCCCCTTTATAGCCAAATCCATAAGTTTAGCCATCCATGGTGACACTTTTGATTCAACCCATTGCTTTTGACTCATTGACTTGTTTAAAAACCTCTAAGTCCTTCCGGACTTAGATTTTCACCTTTTCTCAAGTTTTCTCTTATTTAGTAAATTCTAAGCGCATTAGCGCGCATTAGACATGGTGATGGAAATAACTTACTTGGTTGACAACCACACTTTATGTGAGTAGCTTTAGTACCCACATTGCTTCGCCCGAAGGCATTTATTTAGCTATGGACTTACCGGGTGGCGTTGACCCATACCTTGCACCCATATGGATTACTTAGGCAACGAGTGCCCAATTTTCCAAGTGTTCTCCTGCATACACTCTAGATTGACCACATTAGTCTCTTGGGACTCAATGGTATTGCATTTACCATTTGACTCGTTATCCACAAGTTTCTTAAAGCTTAGATAACTGGCTTTTAATGTCGGGTTCGAATGGTGAGGGAATCACCCCTTCGACCCGTTAAGACTCATGATTACTTAACTTCCTTATTCATGTGATTTTCCTCCAAAATCTGAGTTTAGACTCTTGTTTACCATATGGCTTTATTGGTTGACCCAATTGATGATTTCCATCATTTAATCAACACTATATGACTCATTTATGACTATGAATTTTGTTTTGACATGAAATCGCATTAATCACTCGATTAGTAGGTTTCACCCCTTGAGGTCATACCTTTTTTCCCACTTCAAAGTTTACACGCTTATATTAATACAAGAGTTGTATTTGTAGACTAGCAGTGTAAGTATTACTTACCTCATATCCGTTTCGCTTCCGTACGCATTGAGCTTGCATCCGTTTGACCCGTTTGCTCCCTAGTCCTTGTACCTAACTTAGGGACATGTCAAACCCTTTTTTGTTAGAACACGTAATATGGATTTCTTTCATAATCCATGGCATCATGTATTCATTTTTCCTCAAGCTCAACATTTACATTTCTAGTTTTCATGTTCATACATGTTCTACACATTTATTTTCCCATTCAAGCATTTCATCGAACACCTTATATGCACTAATTTCATCATGTTACTTCTAGGTGTTCAAGACTTTCTAGATTCCACCATGGCTTAGCTAACCAGTTGCACATGATCAATTCACCAATTAGTATACATACATGATACAAATCATATATACTAAGATTTACCACTTAGTAAGGTAATTCATGTTTAGGGTAAAAACCCACTACTTATATACATAATGAGAATTCACAAATTCACATGAATCAACATCATATAACAATTCATCACGTTTTATAGCTTCCTTGATGTCTACTAACACATAGAAATCCATAGAAGCTGAGAATTCACGTTTTTAATGTGAACCCTAATTTACCATCTTCCACATACAAGTGTATGAGGTGAAATCAAAGGGGTCTAAAGATACCTTGTGATGTGTAGAACACTAGATAAACAAGAATTTCATCATGTATCAAGAAACCCCCTTGATTTGAGCAGATTTGTGCTTGGTAGATGAGTTAGGGTTGGAGCCCTTCTTGGGGTCTCCTGAAGATCATACGAACACACACATTGTGTATGTTTTATTTTTATTAATAAAACCAACTTTGTCATTTTGGCCACTATGGCCCCTCAAGTTCCAATTTTCATGATTATTAGATAACATCACGATCTAGGTTGGTCTCGTGTATTGAGTTTTAGCCTCGTTTTTATCCGTTGACTAAAACATCCACCGCTAAATTTGCTTTCGATACTTTATCAATTACGCCTAATGGCGTATTTAGACAAAACAAGATTTCGGGGTGTTACAATATACATATGCACATATTACTAATATTGATTATTTAAATAGGATACTACAATTGAAGCTATCAGTAACAAACGTGATAAAGCATTCTTAGAACCCAGTCTTGTGTTGCAATTTTGTTACCATGTAACAAATTATTTGTCTGTCAAAGCAAGGATGAACCATAATGTTTAACAACGTTATCATATTTTAAGAATCACCAAAGCTGATATGTAGATTTCGAGTGCCCTGTTTGGTTTTTTAAATCGTTGCATTTGATTTATGTGAATTTTTCATTATTGGGCGGAACAGTATTTAACACCAAATTCAATTTTACAATTTTGAGTTTTAGTTGATCATGAAATGGTGTTATGATTCAACATCCATATTAACAATAAATCCATATTATATTTCTTATAGTTAGTATTTAAAACATAAAATGCAATAATCACTTGTACATAAGACATTCTTTCTTGTACATTTCAATCCACACATCGGTATTGATTACGACAAACACCGACACGTTGACAAAAATGAGCTGGTCGTCATGGTATATTCGAATGTTTTTAAAATATAATAGTTCTAAAGTTATGATAGAATTAAAAAAATTATAATTTTGTAGGGGATGGGAGGAAAATGCAATTATTAACTAAAAATTAGGGAATTAAAGTGTTAATAAGATAGGGTAGTAAAATGTAAATAATGTATGATTGACTATTTTACCCTCATTTTAGGGTTGTTAATGAAAAATTAATTCTTAACTTTTGGGTATCTTAAAATACCTCTCCCTCATGCATTATAATATAGTATAGATAATACCGTTAGGGTGACGGGGCGCTCGTAGTGAATCAAAATGAGTCAAATGCTATCTATCAATGATGGAGTGTGATCACATTTTAAATCGATAAAATGGTCCAAAATTAACTAAAATCACAAGGGGCAATCCAAATTAGGTTCATAAACCAAAGTATATATTAACTAGCTGATTACCCTGGGAGTGTCCCGGGGTTAAAAAATCTAATATTACTTAATAAAAAATGATAAAAGAAGTAAACAGTCTCAACCTCTTTTAATGTTATAAAAAAGTTGTTCTAATGTTTATACTATCAAAAGGGGTTTTCATGCTGCGTTCCCAACATATTAAAAAATCTCAACCGCTTTTAATGCTAAGCATATCGTTATAGCACATGAACATGAGCAATTCATATATGTAATAGTAGGTTCAAAAACATATATCCTATCATAACATGATTAGTGACTTGCCTATATATGATTAAGAAAATTACCTAAATACATTGTGTTTTTTTCTGCATGAACAAAAACTCACTAAAAAAAACATTTTTTTCGTTTTTGTATAGCACTATATATGGTGCTCGTTGGATAGATAATAAAGCGATCGTTAATTTGGTGTAATTTTTTTTCAAAAAAAATGTCATACATAAAAGTTATTAACGTTTAAAAATTGTGAGCGGAAAATAGGAAAAAAAAATAAAGATAAAAATATTAATTAACATATTTGAAATTTTAAAATAGTTAATAGTTCACTAACATTTAAAAAATGTGAGAGAAAAATAAGGAAAAGATATTAATTAACATATTTGAAATTTTAAGATAATATAGATATAGATTTTATTTAAAAATACAAAATAAATAAATTTAAAAAAAAGCTTCACAAGATGCCACATGACACATTTAATGAAGGGTTGAGGCCTCCATTGAATGTCACCTAATACAAACTCAATTCTTTTATTATAAGTTAAAGATTATAGATTTTTGTTACTAGCTAGCACTTCATTCCGCTAACTTCCCGCTCTAATTTAAACCAAAATAATGTTCACGAACCAAAAATCTCATCCTACTTTGTTTGTGATGGTAATACACTTTGGTATTAGTTATATTTATCTTGTAGGAACCAAAATAATGTATTCTTGACATGTAGTGTTTTCTAAAACACCATGTAAAGAAAGTAATTAGTGTGTTTTAAATTTATGTCTAAAATACATTTGATTGTGTTTTAAATTGTTACATTTTATGTTTTTCAAAATAACACAATGCAATAGGAAACGAAAACACAATAGCCAAAACTAAAAGCACAAAAACTATATAGACTTCTCATATTTTATACGAAAAGTGTTCTTTGTACAGGAACCTAAACCTATGTATATGTATATGTATGTATTATAGAAAAGGGTACTTTACTATTAGTTAAAATATGAACTTAGAGGGTGTTTCGGATTGCTTTTTGAAAACTGATTATGCGCTTTGCTGTCGTATTGATGGAGTTGCTTTTAGATCGTTACATTTTGGTATCCTAAAAAACCATTTCAAAACTCAACCTCAAACACTAAAAACTGATTATTTACGTTTTCAAAAGCCAATAATCTAAAAATCTATTTCAAAAATCAACACCAAACACGCTCTGAGTATATAATAAAATTAAAATAATAGTATTCTATTGATAGCGTGACTTATGAATTTTTTTTAATCGAGGACATACCAAGAGAAGGCCCCCCTTTTTTTCTTTCAAAAACACATATTGTACGTTTTTATTAATGATGTTAAATCACGTTTTTTGATCCCTTCTTCACCTACGGTTGCAATTTGCCAATTTCAATTTCATTGCGTGTTATGAAACATTTTAAAATAATAATTACGATCGATGAAGAATAAATGTGATCAGTGATCCCATGGTCCTTAACTCCTTATATTTTGTGTGACAAGTTTTTTTTTTTTTTAACTGGCAACAAATCAAACCCTAGCATTCTCAGAAAACCCTTTCGACAAATTCAAGTATTTCGAGAGTACCGGAGTTGTTAAACACCAATTCCGGGGAAAACCCGGTATCCCACCCGCCTGTAGGCAGGACGATGAAATTACCGGTAAAACCCGTCTTGCTCAAGAATCGAACCCAGAATCCTCTGAGTCTTTTTTCATTGTCCACCAATGTCTCAACTACCTCAGTGTAAACTGTAATGGTACTAACTTTTTGTGTGACAGATAATTAAAAGGTAAAAAGAAAATGCAAAAGCGTATTGAATAAAAATTCAGAAATCAAGATATCGATCACATGAAAATACTAGTAAAAGGTACACATTACACATATACACCCTGTGAATTGATTTCTCTCTCATCGACCACACTTCTATATAAACCTATGTTTCCCCACCATTTTTTTCACACTAAAAACTTCATTCATCACCATCTTCCTTATACTATTCTTCTTATTCTTCTACCCTTCGATCGTTTGCATCCATGGCTACTGCTCAGGTATCTTTCTTTTTTTAGTTAAACAACATCCATTAATTCAGCATGTATATTCAAAGGATGTTTGTTGGTCCATTATAACATACAAACAAACGTACCCAGTGTAATCCTACACGCAATAGAGCTTTTAGTATGGTCTAGCTAGGAGTGTATAGTGAGCGCACACCTTACGTCTTTCTCATTGGTTAAAGATGTTCATTCTTACATGTACTGGTTTCTTTTTGTAGCAAAGCTATTAGTAGAATCTACGAGTGTATTAAAGCCAAATCTTACCTTTACCTTTTTCCCAAAAGGATAAAGAAATTGCTCCCGTTGAAATCTTTAATCCAAAAAATCTTTTTAATTTTTTCCAAAAAAATAAAATAAAATATTTCTTTAGGGGGATGGGGCGCTCCACTTGGTTTTTTCAACTTTACTGATTTCTACTAATCCTGCACTGCCACATCAGTTCACTGATTCACATAACTGAAACAGTATTTTTGAAGACAACACTCCACTAAAAATAAAATATAGAAAAAGACAAAAGGGGAAAGACAAACTCACGAGTACCCATCCGTTAACAATCTCACAGAAGCCCTCCACGGATCCACTACCAGCACCACCGGTGACAGTGTTTTCATGCGGGTAGTGGAGGTACCCGTGAGCATTTCTGGTTGTGTCGGCCCCTTCGCATTATACTAAAAGAATAATATATTTCTAAAAATTATATTTGTTGATCTAAAAGAATGAGTCGGCTTAACTTTCAATTGTTAATTTTCTACACTAGCATCTAATTATTTTATTTTTTAAACTACAATTTTTACTAGCAAATATCACCTAATAAACTTGCTAGATTTGAACTCACACCACATTTATTTAAAATTGATAATCACGCAGGTCGAAACAGCGACACCCGCATTGCATGATGAGAAAATCGAGGATCAGCAACCGATCAATGAAACCGTAGAGGACATAAAGAAGACAGAAGATCAAGAAACAACACCAAAACCACAAGACGAGGAACAACTCCCTAAGGAACCAGCTGTTGAAACAACTGTTGCACCTGAACCCGAAACAAAAGCCGAGCCAGTACCCGAACCAAAAGCTGAACCAGAACCAGAACCAGAACCAAAAGGCGAACCGGAGGCCCTTGCAGCTGAGGTTGAAACCAAAGTGGTTCTAAAAGACGAAGAAAAGGAAGAAGATAAGGAAATCCCTGTGGATCAGCCTGCGAAGGTGGCACCTGAGCCTTGTGTGGAGGAAGAAGCTAAAGAGCCCGAAGGCAAACCAGCGAAAACCGAACCCGAAACCGAGGTGACAAAGGCGGAACCAGAAGAGGAGGGTGAGAAGAAAGAAGAAGCTTGAAGTGGTGCATGCATGCATGCGATTGCAGCTTCTTCTTGTGGACGTGTTTGGTTAATTATTATATGTAGTTTGATTTTGAATTAAAAGTTTGTGAAATTCCACCTGGGAGCACTTATTGTGTAATCAATGCCACGTGGCAAGCATGGGTTGGGTAGAAAGTGGGGTTTTATGAGTGAGAGGGAACATGCTTGCCATGGTATGCTGGTTATAATAATAATCAACTCCTAGGCTGGATTAGTTTAATTTTCAAGAATAAAGTGTGTTTGTTGATGTTTATTATAAAGGTGGCTTAATTTTAATGCTTTAGTTTGTCCTTGCTATTTACTAGTTTTTATCACCTCTTTAGTAAAGGTTAATAACAGGCGGATCTAGGGGCTTTTAGGAGGTTTCCATGAACTTCCTCGTTTTGGAAAAAATTGAAAAAATTAGTGGAAATTTCGGAGAATTAGTGAAAATCATTGAAAATCTACAAAAGAAATCCTCTAAAAATTCGTCCTAGATACGCCACTGATCAACAGTTATAGTACATATATTATCTTATGCTTTTCTTCTTTCCTTCTGCCCCAAATCTTAGTATGCATGCTTCCCGAATTTGAAAATTTTATCAGCCACGAATGGGTGGGGGCGGTGTTCCTGCGTTGTTAGAATATTATTAATCAAGATATTAGTATTAAGTTAAAGGTCAAACAAAACGTCAAACCGGTATGTATATTATAGATGTGTTGGTTTAGAATGTATGTGTCGGTTAAGAATGGTAGTTAAATAACCGCCAAGTCTAAGGGTATAAATACCCATGTATTGCATCATTTTGTTTATGTGGAAATAAAGAACATTATGTATATATCAAAAAGTTCCCACCATCTGTTTCGTTGTCGAGTCCCTGACTCCCTGCACAATAATTTGTGCAAACTCAAACAAATCAGTTATGTTCTTCTGATAAATCCAAGTCGCTAATAGGCAAAACAGGGGCAACTCAACACGGTATCAGAGCGTTACATTAAGAAATCATGGGAAGAAGAAGAAGAAAGAAGCTTGTGAAGAGAAAAGAACCGATCCCCTGTTTTTGCAAAGTTAATCGGAAACTATAGTATAAACGAAATCGAACAACAGAGATTGTGTGTTCAATTTAGACTTGGTTATTAACATCAATTGATCAGAAAACACAGTCAAAAGGAAGGGCCAAAACAGATTTAAAAACCGAACCGTTTTCTGGCAAAGAGAAAGACACTGAAAATCAATCAGAACCATTTCAGAACAGAAGAGACATGTTTAGTGAAGGGTTTAAAATGTAGAAAAGATTAAACCCGAGAAGAATTAGATACAAGGCAGAAGGCCGGAAAAGTCGAAATTTGAAGGATGCATTTTTTAAGAAGAAGAAGATGGACGTGTGATACCCATCTTTCCCTAATCGTTTTAGGACTAGATGAGTCAAAAATAAGCGACAAAAGATCATGTGGATCAAGAAGGGATAGTAGTGAAGACTTAGTATGCATCAAAGTTTAGAATACTAAAAGAATGGCTCAAGATCAATTGAAAGAAAGAAGACAAGAAGGACTGTACAATTAGGATGAACAAGAAACAAAGTATAGATCATCATTTCTTGATTAGGGGAGTGATCGTTAGAATATTATTAATCAAGAAATTAGTATTAAGTTAAAGGTCAAACAAAAAGTCAAACCGATATGTATATTATAGATGTGTCGGTTTAGAATGTGAAGAAACAAATAGTCTTACCACCGGATAGGGATGATAAGATTATTGTATTCCACAAGGTTGATCATTCACTAGTAGTTCTGGATTGAATGGCCTGCAAATAAGAATTGACGTGGGTAGGGAGACGACTACGCAAGGTAGTAGTTTGTAACAAAAATGGGGTGAATGGGGTACTATCTTTAGCGATAGCTCTTTGGGTTAGCAAAAAGTGTCCTCCCTACTGGGGATGTAATCCCTTTATATAGGGAGGGAATGAGGGATGTATGCCATCATTGCCCAAGTCCTAACCGTGATGGGCCTAGGCCCGGTTAGGTTGTCTCCACTACCCTTGATTATGTTAGTAAGGTAGTTATGAAGAGCTAAGTTTAAGGGAATGATGGGACGGTTTACCGCCTTTAGTGTTGGGCTTACGGAATTGTCTCCTTGATTCATGCATGGCTGTTGACCATGCATGATATTCTCCTTTGACTATTACGTGGCTGTTGACCAGGTGTAACTTACTCCTTTGGTCTTGTGCGCATGAGTTCTTCCAACGCAATTGTACATCCGGGTTTGGGTATGACAACGAGTCGGTTTAGTACCCAATCCCATCAGAATGTATGTGTCGGTTAAGAATGGTAGTTAAATAACCGCCAAGTCTAAGGGTATAAATACCCATGTATTGTATCATTTTGTTTGAGTGGAAATAAAGAACATTGTGTGTATATCAAAGAGTTCCCACCCTCTATTTCGTTGTCGAGTCCCTGCACAACAGTTTTGTGCAAATTCAAACAAATCAGTTATGTTCATCCGATAAATCCAAGTCGTTATTAGGCAAAACAGGGGAAACTAAACATGCGTGACCCCAATATCACCTTCTCCGAGACTATACCATACACCCTAATCTCAAATCTCAAAGATTTAACAATTTTCGCGGATTTATTCTTTAACACCATAAGACAATATGTACAACTCTTAAATAATATAAAATGGTTAGTTTAACACCATAATATTTTTTTAAAATGTAATATCATTTTAACAGGGATGGGAAAATAACTCAAATAGATAATTTTGACCTTGACTTTTTCAAAATAAGCACATTTGTTTGTCTTTTCCTAAATAGCTAAGTTAGTCAGCCGGCTAAGCTAGCTAAAAAAGAAAAAAACATTACATTTAGAAATTGGAAAAGGTAATTGGGGCAGTTTTCTTGGAAACTTTGTGGTAACTATGGAAAGCGCGGAACGATAAGGACTTTAGCATACATAATGCATCAATCGCAAAGGTAGTGGAGGATATCAAAATGAACTCGTTTCTTTGGATTAAGGGGAGGTCTAA
Source organism: Ambrosia x helenae (assembly GCA_030844895.1). Taxonomy (NCBI): domain Eukaryota; kingdom Viridiplantae; phylum Streptophyta; class Magnoliopsida; order Asterales; family Asteraceae; genus Ambrosia; species Ambrosia x helenae. The sequence goes on along the minus strand of CM061226.1, from coordinate 115,833,912 downwards.
ATTTTGTAACTTAAATTGAGAGCGTTGGTGTGATTTCAATGTAAGGGATGTAATAGTGTAATTGTTTTTTTTGTATTTAGTTTAAGTTACTTGATTGCCCGCCTTCTATTTTAATAGAATAGATGGTTGCTATTTAGAATTAAAAACTTAATTAATTAATGCAACATATTTCATCATTTTGGTGATTAACACATGCAGTGGCGGATCCAGTGTAGCAGGAGGGTTGGCACGTGCCCACCGTACAATTCTCCGACGAGGTAAACTCCCATTAATGGTATGTAACGTGAGCCCCTTTTTATACCTTAACCCTTTCAAGTTATTATCGATTGAGTTGGAGAGCGGTGGAGAAGACACGAGTGAAGTTTGAGTGACTGTAATTAATTTGCTCGACAGCGGCTCCCGGCTCCGGCACCCAGGCTACAAAGTGCAGTGCACAGGGGATGCAAGACTACTAATAGTAACAGCAACAAGAAGAAGAAATGAAATACCTAATGGGCCCAGTGTTCAAAATTATGGATGGGGTAGGCTTTAAAAGTTAACAGCCCAATATGAATACCTTATAAACCTTAATCACTTATCTGAGTGTTTCATGTAAAAAGGGAAAAAAAAAAAAGAAGAAAAAAAGAAAGAAAAGAAGTGTCAACAAACCAATGCAGATGTAAGAAAAGTAACTATTTTACTTACCTATTGTTTTTCTTTATAAATTGGCTTGATATTAAATAAATTTGAAAACTTTTTTACAGTATCAATAAATTCATAAGACCGACCGTAGTGGTAAAGAAATGGGGCGCTATTTTATAAAATAAAGCCCCCCACACCGCTACGGGGGGGGGGGGGGGGGCTTTATTTTTCAAAAACATTATTTGGCGTTATAAGTATAGCGCCGGACTAATTATTCCCCCTCTAATCAAATTGTGTCACATCATACTCTCTCTCTTATTATTTTTTTACTTTAAAAAATATAATAAAATATTAATAGGGGCTTTATAAATAAAACCCCACCACTACACATCTTTTTTACTTTATCTCTCCATGCTGACTTAGCTGCCACGTGGACCAATCAGAAAGGGAGGCTTTATATATAAAGCCCCCCACTACGCATGGTCTAAGTATAGTATAGGCGATCTATTTCGGCCAAACTTTTTTGACCTCACATTCTTTTTAACCCTATCAATTTGTGCATCCCGTCAAAAAAAATTCTGGATCCGTCACTGAACATATGAGTTTGTACTTTTATATAAGTTAGGCAAACATCATTTCAATCGCTTTATTTCATAATTTTCATTTGAAAATTTTGAGTATTTTGACATTTTTTTCTAAATCGGATACAAAAGCTATAGAAATTTAAAATTGCAAAATAATTGCAGAGGATTACAAATTTGATAATATTTCTATTCTTGGTTGAGTCCAAACAAAAATTTATGGTATTCAATAAAACCTATCTGATCGAAGCTATTCAATCTTTAGCCAAATTAATCCACAAGATATTCAACAAGCATACATGATCTTATTTAGTGGTGGATCCATAATTTTTTCCAGTGGGTTTACGGTTTTTAGATGCTCAAATTTCATAGGACCGGACCAAAAAATTTCAGGTCGGTTCGATGGTTCGGTCGTGTAAGGTTTATCACATAATAAAAATACGGTACAATAATTAAAAAAAGACAAAACTACATAGATTGTCCTTTATTTATCATCCAAATTTCATCCTATGTCCCTTGTCTTTCATTTGCATTGGTTATGTCCTTTATTTTCTCAATTTGCTACACCATCTGTCCTTTAGTCTAACTAAGTTAAAAAAGTTGGTTAACTTTATTTTTTAACTTTACACTTTTAGCCCCTGTAGTTTTAAATCTCACCTTCACTGCTTTTCATTTTCTTGCTGAAACTGGTAAGACCCTTTAGATAGTGAGCGAGCTCCCTGTATTTTCAACATTTGCTGATTCTGGTGTTAAAGATTATAGAATGATGGTGGCCCGATTCTCATTTACCACTAAAAAGTTTGAAGCTTTATTGGCGTTGGTTTATTAAAATAGTACAAATAGGGGTCATAGTTCTTTGTTTTTCATAAAAAGTTTTGTTCTTAAAATTGATTTTGTTCAACAGTATGAATATAACATAACTAAATCATTGAATGAATCTGATGAACGTATATAGGGATGGATTTAGTCAAATCAAATAATTTCGTTTTACTTCAATCATGTATGCTATGTTTATATCTTCTTTAGTTGTATCAAATAAAACAAAGTTAATAATACTGCAGAAATAGAACTTGGCAAGATAGCTCAAGACCCCCTAATTTTTTTTTAATTATAATCTAAATCTGTACATCATTTTTTAATTATCTGAACATGGTTCTACAATTTCCATGGCGAGGAAAAAAAAATTAGAGAGTTAGGAATAGCTAAGCCCCTAAGAGTCTAAGACAACACTAAAACAAATTACATTATTGTTGTTAAATTGTAAAAAAAAAAGAAAAAAAAAACAAACTCTGATGGCTATATTTCTAAGTTTACTCATCAAAAGTCATGTGTAATCGTGATTAGTGATGGACTGATGGTGAACTATAATTATAAACACGCCTACAAACAAACTAGGAACAACAAAATATATTGCCTTTTCCCAAATTCATATTGACAAATCAAATATTCCACAATGTGTGATGGCGTGATGAGTATAATTATAAACCGATAATGCAGTGGAGGACCATCCATATCGACCATAAAGCTGGTGAACACGTCGTATTAATGGCTCGTGTTTATCACTTTCAACAATGTCACATAGGGTGAATATATCCTTACCCTTAATTATATTACTACTCTAGATAAACAAACTAGGACCAACAAAATATCGTGTTTACTTTGGAACAACGATCACATCGAGAGTTTGACCAGGCAAAACCGCAAGGTAATATTACCAATAATCTTCACTGCACTTGAAAAAAACGGGAGGTTCCATTGGAATCAAGCGGTGAATTAGGAGTCGGGTTTGCCCAGAAACCGATTAACGATTAAAGCTTTTGTAATCCCATTTAGAAAAGCAGTGAAGGGGAGACCTAAATCAGTGAAGATGAGATTTAAAACTACAGGGACTAAAAGTGTAAAGTTAGAAAATAAAGTTAACCAACTTTTTTAACTTAGTTAGGTTAAAGGACAGAGGATGTAGCAAATTGAGAAAAATAAAGGACATAACCAATAAAAATGAAAGACAAGGGACATAGGATGAAATTTGGGTAATAAATAAAGGACAATCTGTGTAATTTTGTCTTAAAAAAAAGCATCGCCAATTTTTTCTAGTTATAAATCGTCATCTAATTCTCGTTTTCTAATTTATTGACATTTGTTAGTTCATCCTCTATGCATTCCCATAATCCCATCATGTTGGTTATATTCTAGTTCGGATATCCCTTATGAATACAACATATCTTATATCCACGACTTATGTGAGATGTGTTGGTTGTTACATTTGGTAGTATTCTGATTGTATCATGATCATAACACACAAAAAAAAGAAAAAAAAAAGATGTTAATTAAATGAAATCCAGAAAATTTTACATATTAAAGTGTAGAATTGTTATTGTCTTTCACTCATTTTCCATACTCGCCTTGGTTTATGAATCAGTTAATTGGGTTACTTGTCCATTGTCATTCTCCCTTGCTTAAAAAACATATATGTTGATCTCTCAATGCCCTTAATTGTGAGAACACGATTGATGCTATGAACTATATGTCATCATTCTCTTCATTATCTGATGCTTTAAGTTTATGGCATGACTCAACATTGTGCTAACATTGCTTATCAGTTGTAACAATAGGTTAATGGTCCAAAGGTAAGGCAAAGCCTTTTAATACACTAAAAGTGTGAGGTCTTGAGTTCAAATCTCAAGGAGCAAGAAATTTACCTTTCAAAAAAAATCTTTATAACATCTTGATGTGGCATAATTTAGATTTGTTGGTCTTAATCTTTGTACATCATAAAAGTGAAGAGAGTTCTTATCATCTAAAAAGGCAATCTAATTTAAGAATCATGTTTTTTTTTTGTCAACCTTAAAAGAGACTATAGATGCATAACACAAATCATCAAACCACAATGGTACCATAATAATAATAATGAGACTAATTTATTCCAAGTCACCATCACATATGATTCTAACGAGCTCGAAAACTGTCAAAGAATCATGGATATCAACATAATATTCAAACGATTTATTACTGAACCCAAACCTCAATGTTTACAACCAAAATGAATACAGACGGTGAAACTAATGATTTACTGGATCAAAAATCTCTCACAAAAAACGAAGCTAGGCACCGATTAGACACAGGTTTTGTTAAGAGAGAAACTGAGAGAAGAGATTAACAGCTCAAAACTAGGGTTATTACCCTTTCCCTCCTTTATTTATAATTCTGTTATTGACAGTTACAAGTATTCAGAGTTGACAATACTAGTCCCTGAACTATCTAACTATTACAAACGAACACAATTACTTCCAACTACCATACAACTAACTATTGATTATTACAAATTGGCCCTTGTACTCTTAACGAACGATTGTATCCTAACAATACTCCCCTCCCATAACAAAGTCTTGACCTCAAGACTGAATTGCAACATTAAATTCTGGAAATCTCAAAGATAACTCTTTTAAATCTTCCCATGTAGCATCAGCTGGAGAGGCTCCTTGCCAGTGAACCAAACCTTGTAAAGATCCTCTATGACCCTTCTTCACCCATCTTTTCTCTAAAACTGCAGCAGGCTTCATGTGAAACCTTGGTTCCACAGGTAAGGGAATAATCTCAGTAGGTGGCCCATTAGCTTTTTTCAATAAGGAAACATGGAAAGTGTGGTGGACTTGTACATCATTAGGCAGATCTAATTTGTAAGCCACTGCTCCAATTCTTTCCAACACAAGGAAGGGACCATAATACTTTGGAGAAAGCTTGGTGTGCTTAGTATATCTCAGGGTAGACTGACAATAGGGATGTATCTTAACATACACCCAAGCTCCAACAGCAAATTCCCTTTCAGATCTGTGCTTATCTGCCATCTGTTTCATCTTGTTCTTAGCCATGTCCAAAGAAGCTTTAAGTATCTTAATCATCTCTTCCCTATCTCTGCAAAGATCATCAACTGCTGCTACTTTTGAATCTTTAGGAATGTAGGGAATAAAAGTAGGAGGTGGATAACCATAGAGGGCTTCAAAAGGACTCATTTTGACTGTGGAATGAAAGCTTGAATTGTACCACCATTCAGCTAAAGGTAGCCACTTTAACCAATCTTTTCCATTGCCCATAGTCATACATCTAAGGTAGGATTCCAAACATCTATTGACTACTTCTGTCTGACCATCTGATTGAGGATGGTAGGCAGTAGATAAAGCCAATGAAACCCCATGTAATCTTGTGAATTCTTTCCAAAAGTTACTAACAAAAATGGGATCTCTGTCAGAGACTATGGTTTCTGGCCATCCATGCAATTTGAATACTTGATCTAGGAAAACCTGAGCAACAGTTGCAGCAGTATAAGGGTGGGCTAATGCTATGAAATGAGCATACTTAGTTAGCCTGTCAACAACCACCAAAATAGTGTCTTTGCCCCCTGATTTTGGTAGTCCACCAATAAAGTCCATAGAAACATCAGAAAAAATGTATTTAGGAGTAGGTAGGGGTTGCAACAGGCCAGGACTTGCAACTGTTTCACTCTTGTTTCTCTGACAGACTTCACACTCCCTGATGTGTTGCCTGACCTCTTTAGTCATACCCTTCCAATGGAAAAACTGTTTTAACCTCTGCAATGTGACATGAATTCCTGAGTGACCAGCAGCAGTGGAGTTGTGATTCAGAAAGATTAGCTTTCTTCTGAGATCATCAACCTTCCCTACTGCTAATCTGTTTTTCCTTGTTAACAAATTCCCATCCCAAGTGTAATTCTTGACCATTTTACCCTCCTTTAACTGATTTAAGTTTTCTTTCAATTTCTCATCTTCTTGCCAAGAATTCTTAATTTCAGTCATTAAAGTAGGATCAAAGGTAGATAAAGAAATTGTTAAGAGAGTAGACCCTTCAACCCTGGATAGAGCATCAGCTGCCAGATTTTCTTTACCTTGTTTGTAAGAGATCTCATAGTCTAAGCCCATCATTTTTGACAACCATACATGCTGCAAAGGAGTATTCACCTTCTGATCTAAAAGATATTTGAGGCTTTTTTGATCAGTTTTAATGATAAACTTACCAACTGAAAGGTAATGTTTCCAATGCTGCACAGCAAACATTATTGCCAACAGCTCTTTTTCATAGACAGAAAGAGTTAACTGTCTAGGAGATAAAGCTTTGCTGACATAGGCAATTGGATGATTGTTCTGCATAATCACAGCTCCTATTCCCAAAGAAGAAGCATCTGTTTCTAGTACAAAAGGCAGTGAGAAATCTGGTAAGGCCAATACAGGAGGGGACATTAAAGCTTGCTTGAGTTTTTCAAAGGCTGCAGTTGCAGCTGGGGACCAAATAAAGGCATTCTTCCTGGTTAAGTCTGTTAGTGGCTTAGCAAGTATGCCAAAAGATTTGATGAATCTTCTGTAATACCCTGCCAGTCCCAAAAATCCCCTGAGTTGTTTCACTGTCTTGGGAATAGGCCATTCTTTAATTGCAGCTACCTTCTTTGGATCAGTAGCTACTCCCTCTTTTGAAATCAAGTGACCCAAATATTCCACTGTACTACCACCAAAACTACACTTGGATTTTTTAGCAAAAAGACTGTGCTGTCTAAACAACTCTAAAGTCAGTTCCAAATGTTTAATATGTTCCTCTAATGATTTACTGTAAATCAGTATATCATCAAAGAAGACCAAAATAAACTTCCTAATGTATTGATGAAAAACTGAGTTCATTAGGGATTGGAAAGTAGCTGGTGCATTAGTAAGCCCAAAGGGCATTACTAAGAACTCATACAAGCCCAAATGAGTTCTGAATGCAGTCTTTTGAATATCATTATCATCCATACGGATTTGATGATACCCTGATCTTAAATCCAACTTTGAAAAAATCACAGCCCCTTGTAGTTCTTCAAACAACTCATCAATTAAGGGTATAGGGAACCTGTTTTTGATGGTAGCCTTATTAAGCTTTCTGTAATCAATGCATAACCTCCAACTTCCATCTTTCTTTTTAACTAGAACCACATGGGAAGCAAATGGACTTGAACTACTTCTTATTACCCCTGTGTTCAATAGTTCTTGAACAGACTGTTCTATAACATTCTTCTGCATTGCCTGATACCTGTAAGGCTTCTCATTAATGACAATCTTTTCATCTTGCAGTGTTATTTTATGGTCACATGGTCCCCTTTGTGGTGGCAACCCTTTAGGTTCCTCAAACACTTCTGCAAACTTAATCAACACCTCTTCTATAGCCTCTTGATAATCAGTAGACAACACCTGTGTTGAGTGTTGAAACTGATCCTCATGGCCCTCTAACTGCAGGCTCAGCAATTGACCATTAACCACAATATCATCTTGTTCCAGCCACTGATCCATTTTCTGAGCTGAACAAAGAGTGACCTTATTATTAGTATACCCTTTCAACTCATGAGAAACTTCACCTACCTTGTATCTCATCACTAGATCCTTGAAATTCCAAGAGATGTCACCCAATGTGAGCAACCATTGGATTCCAAGCACCATGTCATAATTCTCAAGTGGTAGGACTAATACATCAGTTTTGTACCATGATCCTTGCATTGCCCATTCAAAATCTTTACACATAGTGACACATTCCAACTTCTCACCATTTGCCACTGATACATTCATACCCTCTACCCTTATCAACTTACACTTCAGTTTTCTTGCAAGTTTAATATCAATAAAATTGTGGGTAGATCCAGAATCAACAAGAATTATCAATTGTTTTGTTCCAATTGTACCAATTACTCTCATGGTAGAGTAAGAAGGTATCCCAGTAATAGCATGGATTGAGATTTGAGGCTCATTCCATTTTTTGCCATCAAGGGTATTTTGGTCATTTTGTATCTCACAATTCAACAGTTCAAGATCTTCTTCATCCTCATCATCCAACTCAAGAATGAATAACTGTTTGTTTTTACACTTGTGAGTGGCTGAGTATTTCTCATCACAGCCAAAACACTCACCTCTGGCCCTTTTTTCATTCATTTCTTTCCTTGTTAGAGTTTTATAACCACCAGGAAGGGTTGTTTGTTTATTAGCAGTGGTGGTAGGTAAAAGTGGTAAGTGTTGAGTGTTGAAGGGTGATTTGTTATTATTGAATGATTTGTTTTGTGAAGAATTAGAATACCTGTTGTAATTCTTATTAGAAAAGACCCCCAAAGATTTATTTGTCATATTCTGAATATTAGCCAAATGATAAGCCATTTTCATAGTTGTGGGCTGGAACATCTTGACAGGCCCTCCAATCTCAGGTTTCAATGCTTTCAAGAAAATACTCACTGCATAGGGCTCAGGAATTGAAACCTTGAGTAAACATGCATCAAACTGTGAACAAAAGTCTTCTAATGAATCTTCTTGTACAATTGAAGTCAACACCCCCATTGCATCTTCATACAGCACATTAGAGAATCTTGAGATAATGGCTTCTGAATATTCTTTCCATGATACTTCTGTGATTGGTACACCTTTACTTTTCACAAAATTCTGATGCCATTTGACTGCACATCCTTCTAAATGAATGGCCGCATACCTCACCTTACAGTTTTCAGGCGTCTCATCAATAGAAAAGAAATGCTCACTCCTGTAAATCCAGTCATCAACAGCATCCCCATTAAACTTTGGGAATTCTATCTTTCCCACTCTGTGGAATCTATCCGGTTTAGATAGATCCACTACTTGTTTGTTGGTGAACGTATTATTATCATTATGTTTATTAGGCATTTGTGTAGTAGTACTATTATTATCATTATGGTTTTTGTTGATCTTAGCAATTTCATCAGTGAGCTTGGACAATACAGAATTAATATTGACAAAATTCTGTTCGATTTTGTCAAAATTCTTATCATTCTTCTGTAATTGAGAATCAACTCGAACGAGTGTAAGTGCATGCTCATCTAAAGTTTTCTTGAGGATGTTATCTTGATCCTCACCTGCTCTGTTTCGGGTAGTCATGATTAAACGGACAATTTGAGATGAATTGATTGATTGGATTGGATAGACCACGAATTAGTCACACCAAAGGATGAATTGATCAGCAATTAATCAATTCGGCACGAAAAGGAAAGAATGGTAGAAGAATATGGAAGAAAAAGAAAGGGAGAACAGAGTTCAACAATGGCGGATAGACCGGAAACAGTGGTGGTTAACGACGGTTGTAACAGATTTTTGATAGAACGGTAACGAGTAACCGAGAATCGGTTAGCTCTGATACCAATTGTTAAGAGAGAAACTGAGAGAAGAGATTAACAGCTCAAAACTAGGGTTATTACCCTTTCCCTCCTTTATTTATAATTCTGTTATTGACAGTTACAAGTATTCAGAGTTGACAATACTAGTCCCTGAACTATCTAACTATTACAAACGAACACAATTACTTCCAACTACCATACAACTAACTATTGATTATTACAAATTGGCCCTTGTACTCTTAACGAACGATTGTATCCTAACAGGTTTCAATCGACACAACATGTGACAGATGAAATAATACAAAAAACCTAATCGCTTAACTTTGAGAACAGAGAGACTCAAGTGAAGAATAATATATTTTTTTAAAAATTAAGTGAAGAATAATATATGGATATGATAAATATGTGAGAGGCTTAAAGTTGTCAGAGAGATTAATCTTCCGTATAGGAACGAGGAACCCTAATTGCCATTTTGTATATTATTGTGTGTAGGTGCACTCTATGTGTCACTAACAAGAACCACAGGCCACAACATTATGAGCCTGTAAATATAAGCCCACTAGATGAATATCTACAAGTTAGCCCACTAGTTGAATATCTGCAAGTCCAACAAACATCAACAACTACAAGCCCAAATTCACAACTTATCACTCGATCACAAGATTGACCGGACCCTTTGACCCGCACAAATCTTATGCAACATATTCAAATACAAATTTCCCAAGGCATTATAGCCTAGTGGCATCTTGGTGGTGAGATAAGACTTAGGGGCCATAAGGTCCTGGGTTCGAATCTCACAAAGGGGGTTTTCTCATAATTATGAGTTTCCTCCTGAATTGGTGACTTGGTGGTGGAATATGATCGCGTAGCAACATTGGTGGCACGATGATACTCCAGTGTTCCGTGAGTGATTCCAATTTGTTGGCCGTTCAAAAAAAAAAATACAAATTAACTGGGTACAGAAACAGATGTTTTAGTTACACATACTTCACAGAGTAAAAGCTATGCAAGAGGATATACCTTGATCTCGTCGACGATACTCCGGGTATATGGTATCATCAACCCAAATACGGCTCATACCAACGGCCACAAGGGCTCACTCAGGTATGTGAGTGCACGGGGTGGGATGGTTTACTAATGCCAGATACAGAGGAAGTTTTTCAAAAACGGCAGGAGCAGGGCACTCATCAGCAAACTTCGTCTTACCTTCAGGAGTTTGCACCGGAGCAATGACCGGTAGCACACCCTCATCTATAAAGAAGAATTTCCGTTTCCAGTTCTTATCTTGTACGTTGGGAGGAAAGTTCTCAATACAAGAAGGAGCCCCCGGGCGACGATCAAAAGTGAAATATTCCCCCTTATACACAAGCACGTATAACACTCGGAAGACCTCAAGCTGGGGGGACATACCCAGCCCCCGGGCACAAAATTCAAAGTGCTTCACTTTGATTAACCCTAAGGGATGCAGTTGAGAAATGTTCACCTTGTAATATGACAACAATTCGACCATGAATTGGGTAACTGGTAGCTGGAAATGACAAAACTTGAAGAACTCAGCATATAATGTGATCTTCCCAGGCTTCAGAGGAAAAGCAACGTCGGTAGGTCCTGGACAAACAAGATTCCATTCCGGCAATATACGCCATTCCGTAAGAAAAGATTGTAGTGCCGTTACCGACCAACTAGTATGAATCTGGGCAACACTCATGGTGGTTCGTGATGTGCTAGTTTTGGGAGCCATGTCAAAGGGCAATTGAGAATTCGTTGATTGGGATAAGATATTCCCATCTCCATGGCCACTAGCTAATTTATAGGCGGATGTGTCACACGTTTTTTAAATTTTGAAAACAAACCGCCAACATGTCAAAACCCTTGAGTTGCTCAAACTGTTAAAACGGCTGAAGTGACAACTCAGGGTGACGTCACATCACGTGCTTTAACCATGCGGCACTACCCTCGATAAAGATTTTATTTGGCATTTACAGCATTGTCTAAGTGTCACGTAACTTTTTCATTTTCAAAAAGCCTAGTAATAACCAAGTCTGCTTATCACTAGACTTGGGGGGACATGACGAGGTAGGCCCAATCTAGATGGATTAGCCCAATACCACATAAAGGCCTCACTACCTTTGGGCCGGCCCATTGGCAGATATAAACTGGGTGGGCCCAGGCAGTCATGTCCCGGTCAATCGATAAGGTTCAACCTGTTCTCCGATAATTGGGGAAGGAAGGTTCGACTAAGAAGATAATGCCTATCTCCACCAAAAACCGGAGAGTCAGTTCCGGGAAATAGGCTCAAAGAGGCGGTTACGAGAAAGGCTATAAATACAGGTCAGAGGTAAACGAAAAGGTATTCACACATTCACTAAAAGCTTCCGCTTTACTTCCTCTCATACACCGATACTTATTCTCACGCCGGAGGGTGGTCACAGGAAACCCCCCTCTCCTGTGACGAGTCCTAACGGTGTTTTGTTTTGCAGGCATCCGGATCCAGTTTTGGTAGATCATTCATAGCCGGGACATCGTTCTTGTCTACTCGCAGAGGTATTTACTTCTTCATTGGCGCCATCCGTGGGACTCGGCACAAGGAGTTAGTTACCGGCTTGATAACCCCAGGATCCAAGATGGCTTCGAACCAAAACGCCATAGTGAACACCAGTTTGGCAGAAGACAACCAGAATCAATTCCCTACGACAGAGCGGGTGGATGGAGCAGTCGCTAATGATTTAGAAGGAGAAGGAGATGAGGTGGCTCCAGGCTTCACCATGGGAGCATCAACTTCTCGGCCGAGCAGCACACAGACACCGACATCGGTTGGAAATCTTCAGGGGCCTTTCTCTTTTGTGAGAGGGTCGGCCCCGTCATACACTTACACTCGGCCGATTGTCAGTACCACTTTTCCAACCGCACGAGTGTCGGCTCCTACGCCGTCTATGCCATGGTACACCGCAGCACAAAGCTTACCCCTTTTCTCGGCCGCTATTTCGGCAGCTATGACTTCGTCACCACAAGCAACCCTTATTCAACCAAGCATGCCACCCTATACCCCGGTTACACCCGGAAACCAGCCATTTATGCGTTATTATCCCATGTCTCCATACGGGTATATATGTGCACCGTCTGCTGGGGGTACATATTCATACCCTTACCCATATATGTACCCGCCTATGCAACCACCCCTTCCGGGATGGAGCCCTCAGACCGGGATACCTTCAAGCGAAAGGTTGAATGACGTCCGAACACGTCTCACTTACGAGACTACCCCTGGGGGTCCGGGCGTGTCAGCCGGTCCTCCTTAGGGGCGGCAGCAGAACCCGGCTTTGTCACAAGAGAATGAAGAGCAAGGTGATGATGAAGACCTCACCGGCCGTATCGTCCTCCAACAATGGCAACTTATTCCAAGTTCTCGGAGAGGATAGCCAATGCTCCATTGCCTCCAAACTTGAAGCTCCCGTCAACAGTGGGTAAGTATGACGGAACCGGGGACCCTGATGATCATTTGAGCATTTTCGAGTCCGTAGGGACATCTAAGGATTGGCCGATGCAGGCCTGGTGTCACATGTTTGTCCAGACCCTTGTTGGGGCAGCACGGGTCTGGTGGGATAGTTTGCCACCCAGGTCAATTTCCAATTAGAGGGAAATCCATAAAGGATTCACACAACAGTTCAGCCAGCAACGTAGACATACGAAGTACCGAGATGAGGTGATGCATATCCGTCAGAGAGATAACGAGCCTATGGAGAATTTCATAATCCGTTTCAATAAGGAACGACTACAAATCCCAGGCCTTACTGAAGAGCTGGCATGTACCGCATTCACCATGGGGGTGAATGACGACGGATTGTTGAGGAAGCTTCACGGTCCCCAGGGATACCCACAAACTATGGACGAAATGATGACCATAGCCAAGGCATATGTTAAGCAGGAAAAATCGATCGCCATGAACTATGCGGTACGCAAGAAGCAGGAAGCTATCAAGACAGGTGACAGCCAAGACTCTCGAAGTTCCAGAAACAGGGGGCGGTCTAGTCAACCCTACTTAAGGGACGACCGTCGGGATGAACGCCGGGACGACCGCCGGGATCATACACGAAGACCGGAGAAGTCCCGGGACTCCTACTCTAGCAGAGGAGAAGCAGCCCCCAAGCCCAAGCTAGATTATCCAGAGCTTATCAAGACACCGTCCCAGATACTAGAAACTGAAAAACTGAGGCTGAACACTCCTCGGCCGGTCAAAGACTCGCCGTCAAAAGACAAGTTCAAGTTCTGTGATTATCACAAGGGTAACGGTCACGATACAAATAACTGTTTTCAGCTCAAGAGACAGATAGAATACTTTGTCAGAACGGGGAAACTAGCACACCTGGTCAAGGATATGAAGCTGGGCCCCTCAGCCTGGGAAGATAAAGCAGCCGGAAAGAAGCCCAGAGAGATCAATGCCATACGGTCGGAAGCAAACAGTGGCACAAAAAGACGTTTTGAAACAATCGAGCCGTGGATGGAAGCAACAATGACAGTGCCACCTTATTACAAGGTGTTAGGATCTGAGTTTGATTGTTTTGATTGTTTAACAAAATATGGTAATAGAGAAATGAAAATAGAATGAAAGTGCAGCGGAATAATAAACTGTTAATCAAAACAAGAGAGTAAATGTTTTCAGATCGAAAGCTTTCATTTATCTAAAAGATTACAATCGTACAATTACTCCCCCTCAGCCTGATCACACAGTGTTTGTCTGAGAGAATGTTTGTTTGTGTGATGCAATAGAACAGTACAAGCACTGTTCTATTTATAGACAGACTCAAAACACTGATGACCTAAGCTGACGTCACCTAAGATAGTGACCTCTAACAGAATAACAAACATAAACATCTGCCTATTACAAACTACTGTTACATTGAAAGCACTGATAATAAACAGCTGTTGTAGGAAAACTCTGATGGTCTTGTATCCACTGCTGGAGCCTAAGTGCTGTTGGTTCCAGCAGTGCTTTGGTCTTCAGTACTTGAATCAGCAGTTGTTCTTCATCAGACCTTTGGTCAGCAGTTGTTCTTCATCAGTTGTTTATTCAGCAGTTCTTTGTATCAGCAGTAGTTGAGCAGTTGTTTGGATAGAACAGTTGTTAGGGTCAGCAGTCTTTTGGGAGAAGTAAGTTGTAAAGACTGTTTATACAAAGGATCAAACTGTTAGCATATTTTGGCTTTCTAATCATCTGTTCTTCTCCAGGTCAGCAGACCCAACAATCTCCCCTAGAACAGATGATGCCAAAACTCAGCTTTATTTATTGATCTTTATTTCTCATCAGACTTTCTCTGATTTGACCTTTGAATTGTAATTCAAAGTTCAGAGCAAACAAGTCTTCTTCATCTCTTTCTAGGTCCAGATTTAGCAATGTTTGGTGATCTTCTGCACATAGGCTGTAAGCATCATCCATGTTGATCTTCTGAACCCTTCCATATGACCTGAGCAATGTCAATTCATGGTTGTCTTTGTTGACTTTCCATTTTAGAATTTTTGAGTCAGTGGATTTGCTGAGCTGAATTTTTATTCTAGATGAGTTGGGTGAAGGTGGTCTTCCAATGAGTTCTCTGAGCTTCTCTGTTGTAGGATCAGAGAAGAAATGTACTTGATTGAAGAGCCCTTCCTTGATGAATGTATCAGCAAACTTTCTTTGATCTTCCTCTGACATTTCCTTCTGTTTCTTGAACTGTCTTCTTGCAGCAGTTGTTAGATCAGAGGTATCAAGTAAGCTGTCCAAGGTAAAGGTCTGTTGGGGTCTCTTCATCATTGGCTCGTCAGTGTACACTGGTTTTCTTGGTAGGCTGGGATCCTTCTTTCTGTTTTCTTCCAGACTTTTGTATGTTTCAACCAACCTTAGCTCAGACCATCTAGAAACTGACCTCATCTCCCCATAGTTGGCAGCTACAATCTCTTGCCTCATCCTTTTAAACTTCAAGGCTCTGACTGGGTCTCTGCCTTTGCCAAAGTTAGGAGTAGAGACTTTAGCCTTGGGGTCTTTGGCCATTTCTTCAATTCTGATAAGTTCTTCTCTCAAAGCATGTGTGGTCCAACCATTGAACTGCTTCTTGGTTGCTTTGTAAGGCTTGGTTGCCATAATCTGTTCCAGAAGAGAATCCCTTACCTCCTTTTCCAAGTCAACACTGAGAGGCATGGAGGACATGGAGTTGCTCAGGGTCTTAGCAAAGTCTTCAATCCTTCTGAGTTTGCTAAGCTCTGCTGAATGGATGCCCTGAGCAGTCCTGTCATCCTTCCCTTTGCATTTCTCCCTAATGATGGCATCCACCTGTTCACCCTTGTATTTCAGATAAGTATCAATGTTGAGGGGAACAGGGAAGTTTGGGAGAGATGGGAAGGATCTGCCTGATGGCTGTTCAGTATTGTAGAAGGATTGTAATTCCCCTTGAGTAGATCAAGTTCAAGGGGATACTGAACAACCAATGGTGTAATGGTTGGTGGTGGTCTATGGGATCTGAACTTGGATGTGTGTGGTGAGAATGATGTGATTGGAATAGCTGTGATAGGAGGAGTGGATTGTGCAGTTGAGGTGGTGTTTGGTGATATGTGTATGTTTTCATCATGTACAACAAAGGTTGATTTTCTCTTCCTTGTGTACATGATTTTAGGGGATGGTGATTTGGTAGCAGTGGTTGGATTAACATCTGTTGGCCTTTTAGTAGAACCAGCAGATGTTGGGGATTTGGTTGGTGATGTAGGTTTGGTGGTTGTTTGTTCAGGTGTGTATGTTGGCTTGGGTACAGTGGTTTGGGAAGCAGTGTTTTGGGTGGCAATGGTTTCAGTAGCAGTGGTTTTGTCAACAGAGGTGTTTAACTTAGATGGTGGTTTTCTAACATGCTTAGCAGGCCTTTTCATCCTTTTAGAGGATCCCACATCTTCAGTTTCCAGCTGTTGTTTCTTCTTGAGTTCAACTAATGATTCTGCTTTAACTTCCAAGGTGTCAGCTCTTTTCTGTTTTTCTTGAGCAGCCTTTTCAGCTTCTATATTTGCAGAGTCATCTACTGCTTTATTCTTCTCAGTGGTTCGCTGTGGTGCTGTTGATGTTGCTTGTTGTTGTTGTTGTGGAGCTGATTTGGTAGACTCTGGTTTGTTAGCAGACTTGGCTTGGCCTTTTTGAGAAGGAGGACAACCAAAGGGATCCAGCTTTGGTAGCCTATCTCTGCCACTCTCCCCCTTTTTGGCATCATCAGCCGTGAAAGCATCATCATTTTCATCCCTGAGGATGGTGGTAGGGGCAGAGCCAGTAGTCTTCAGCAGGTGGTCCTTGATGGCTTTAATATCAGCATGGGTATCTTTGTACCTTGCATCTACCTGATTCAGTCTTAGAAAGGTCTGCAATGGAGCTCAGTATAAGCTTGACATCAGATTTGATGTCAGCTACAGAGGTTTCAATTACAGAAACTCTGTCCGTCAATTCTTGGTATTTTGACCCATCTCCTAAGTTAATAGGATCATCTGAGTCCCTACCAGTGGTAGTTCTACCTGATTCAGTCCTAATAGGTGAATCAGATGCCCCTTTTTCTTGGTATTGGGGACTTCCAACTGTTTTTGGAGACACTATAGTGGCTTCAACAGTTGTTGCCTTCAAGGGAGTCTTAGTAATGTAATCACTGTCCTGATGTGAGACAGTGGTCTCTACATCAGTAGTGGCTGCTCCACTTGAAAACTCACCTAGAGTTGCATTGAACTCAGGTGGTGTAACCTCCTCTTCTGTTTGTTGGATAGCAGATTGAATATTCTCAGGACCAGTCACATGTGGGAGTATACTCTCAGGGACAGGTGGAAGAGAGGAACTGGGATCTTCCTGAGATTTGTCAATTGCCTCAAACAGAGGTTGCATGGTTTGTGGGACATGATGTGATGGTGAGGGTGGAGGAGTAACAAGAGAATTAGCCCTGGGAGAGGGGCTTGTGAACATTTGGCCAAGTGACTCAAATGTATCATGATGTGTGTCCCCTTGGCTTACAACATGATCCTTTTGAGAGGATTCATGAGGAGTTTGGTCAGGTGGAGGTATATCCAACTGTTGTGAGGAAGTAACAACAGTGGTTTCAGGTTGCTTTTGTTGTGCAACAGAGGTTTCTTCTGGTACCTCAACATCCAGAAGCCTCATTTGTGGTTGAGTGGTGGTTTTTGTGGATGGATGTTTCTTTTTGGAAGTGGCTGGTGTGGGTTTCACGGCACTGGATGTAGTGCCATGATCACCAGGAGCAGTGGGCTCAACAACAGAGGTTTTGACAACAGTTGTTGTCTTTGTCCTCTTTGTTTGTGTTTTAGAAACTTTTGACACTTTAGACACTTTTTCTTGGGTGCTTCCACCCAGCATTCTAGTGAAAGTTTCATCAGTTAAGCTTTTCATTTGCATTGCATCACCCTTTTTGAAAACTTTTTCAGGTAAGACTTTTTGTAAGATTACACTAAGAATTCTTGGGTAGATAAGAAAAGCATTGTTTGACCCAGACTTGACTGCTTTCACATTTGATACTAAGTCCATGAACAATCCCTGGGAAAGATTGAAGTCAGAGTTTGACAACATGGCATAACCCAGATATTGCATCCTTAATGGAATTTCATTAAAGGATGTGGACTTAGCAGAGACACATAGAAGAAGAGTATGGAAGAAGAATTTCATGACTGGAGGGAAAAACTTTTTGAAAAGAGTTGATCCAGTCATCTGACCATCATACCCTCTTTCTTGGAACTCAGTGTGAAGCTCTGTTTTAGTAAAGGAGTCCTTACCTGCCAGGTCATTCAGTGTGAAGGTTGTGGATATGGTTTCAGGGGTAATGACGATACTGGTTTCTCCAATTTTGGAAATAACGGAAGTAGGCTTTTTGTCTTGGAGTAGAAACTCAGCATTCAACCAAAATTCTTGGAGAGTATCAAGATAAATGGGGGCGTTAGCGGTTAAGATGGGTAAGTATTTGGAGTTTAGAAAAATGTCGATGGTGGAGTGGAATGAAGCGTTGTCATCTGTTTTAATCAGATAGGGGAGACAATTGTGGGTGGCTTTAGCTTGAAGATCCATTATAATGGATTTCGAAGGTGAAGTTGATTGAAGTTTGATGGAGGGTTTGAGAATGAAGAAGGCGGTTTTCAGTATTTTGAATACAATGAGACAGTGTAACATCTGTTGTGGTAAAACAGGGTTTTTATAGGCTCAATGAAACCGCTGATGTGGCCAAACCTCTGCTTATATGAGCAGACGTGGCAATCATCTGATGGATGAAACATCTGGTGGAGAACAGCTGTTTTTGTCAAACAACTGATACAAACAGCTGATGGAACCAACTGTTGTTTTTTTTATATATAGATATAGTATAAATATATAAGGAATCAGTTGTTTTATCTGAACAGATGTTCTGAAGCAGATTTTTCAACTAACAGTTGTTTTATCTGATCAGATGTTTTGAAACAGATTTTTCAACCAACAGTGGATATGAATGAAACAGTGGTTGTTTTATCTGATCAGATGTTATAAACAGATTTTTCAACCAAACAGCTATTTAAAAAATTTAGATTTTCTGAAACATTTTATTATGTTTTATTGAAAATTTATTTGTTCAATCCATGTTTAACATACCAATTCTGGAAATCAGATTTGTAAAGGTAGATGTGTCTAAAGCTTTTGTTAACACATCTGCCAACTGATCCTCTGTTGGAACATGGTGCAAGGAAATCAAACCTTTTTCATAGCTGTCTCTGACAAAATGATGTCTTATGTCAATGTGTTTGGTAGTGGAGTGAGAGGCTGGATTCTTGATGATATTTTCAGCAGCTTGACTGTCCAACATGAGTGGAGTCTGAAGTGCAGTTATCCCAAAATCCAGTAATTGATTTTGAAGCCACATGAGTTGGGCTGTACAGCTTGCAGCAGCAATGTATTCAGCTTCAGCTGTTGAAGTTGAAACAACTGCCTGCTTTTTGCTTTGCCATGAAACTAAGGCATTCCCTAGAAATTGGCACCCTCCTGATGTGGATTTTCTTGTGGTGTGACAGCTAGCAAAGTCACTATCTGAATAACCTGAAAGCTCAATGTTTCCATTAGCAGGATACCAGATACCAAGTGTGGGAGCACCTTTGAGGTATCTGAATATCCTTTTCACAGCAATAAGGTTTGACTTTCTAGGTGAAGCCTGGGATCTGGCACAGACACAGGTAGCAAACATAATGTCTGGCCTAGATGCAGTTAGGTACAGTAAAGACCCAATCATACATCTATAATGTGTTTGATCAACCAGTTCATCCTTGTCATCAGTAGTGAGCAGCTTGACTGTACTCATGGGTGTACTACATGGCTTACAATCATTCATCTCAAATCTGGTTAATAAATTCTTTACATATTTGTTTTGGTGAATGAATGTGCCATTTTGCAGTTGTTTCACTTGAAGACCAAGGAAACACTGAAGCTCACCCATGGCACTCATCTCAAACTCTGCTGTCATGAGTTTTCTGAACTCTTCACACATTTGGTTACATGTGGATCCAAAAATGATGTCATCCACATATATTTGAACAATCATTAAGTGTTTCCCTTTCCATTTAAGAAATAAAGTTTTGTCTATTTTACCTCTTGTGAAGCCAATGGATAAGAGAAATGTGGAAAGAGTTTCATACCAGGCCCTTGGTGCTTGTTTGAGTCCATACAAAGCTTTGTTGAGCTTGTAGACATAGTCAGGATGGAATGTGTCTTCAAAACCAGGTGGCTGACATACATAGACCTCCTCCTGAATTTTGCCATAAAGGAAAGCACATTTGATGTCCATCTCATACACCTTTATGTTGTGGTTGACAGCAAAGGCTAAAAAGAGTCTGATGGCTTCTAGTCTTGCTACAGGAGCAAAAGTCTCATCATAGTCTATTCCTTCTTCTTGTCTGAAGCCTTGAACCACAAGCCTGGCTTTATTCTTGACAACAATACCCCTTTCATCAGTCTTGTTTTTGAAGACCCACTTTGTTCCTATAGGACAAACATCCTTAGGAAGTGGTACAAGCTCCCATACTTGTTGTCTTTTGAATTGAAGGAGTTCTTCTTGCATGGCTTCTACCCAACTGTTGTCTTTCAGTGCCTCTTGGTACTTGACAGGTTGTGTGAGGGATAAGAAGCCTGCAAAAAGACAGATATTTGAGGATTGGCTTCTTGTGAGCACACCCTCTCTGATGTTGCCAATGATCTGGTCTGGTGGATGAGCTCTTAAGTAAATAAGATATCCCTGATATGGAACAATGGCATTTTGAGGTGATGGACAGAGGTTTGGTGACTCTGTTGGTGTAACATCTGTTGGTACTTCTGTAGTGCCATCAGATGTTTGGAATGGTAATGGAGGAATGGGTCCAAGTGGTGTGAAATTTGACTGACTTTTGTCAACAGATGATTGACTTTTGTCAAAAGATGATTGACTTTTGTCAACAGATGATAGGTCAGTGATTGAGAGGGGTGAAGCAGTGGATTGAGGATAAGACTGGCCAACAGTGGTTGACACAGCTGTGGCAGAGTTTTGACAATTGTTTTGAACAGCTGCTTCCTCTGAGGCAGAATAGACTTTGTAGTGACTGGGGATCACAACATCTGTTCTGTAATCTTGCTGTGGAGACTGTGGAATACCTGCATTGTTAGCTTTAACAGTGATATCTTCAAATTTGAATTTATCTAAATCAAATAGTTCAGCAGGGTTTGCAGGGATTTTTAGAGATGAAAGTTCATTGAACTTTACATTCAGAGTTTCTTCTATTGTCTTAGTCCTTGTGTTAAACACTTTATAGGCCTTAGTAGTAGAAGAATATCCCAGAAAGTAACCACAGTCTACTTTGGCTGCAAATTTTGAAATGGAATCTTTGAGATTTAAAATGAAACATGGGCAGCTAAAGATTTTGAAGAATGAAATTAATGGTTTGATTTTGAACAAAATTTCATAAGCAGTTTTTTGATGTCTGGGGTTGATCAAAACTCTGTTTTGAACATAGCAAGCAGTGTTTACAGCTTCTGCCCAAAAGGACAGTGGCAAGCCAGAATCTGCTAGCATGGTTCTTGCAGCTTCTATAAGAGTTCTATTTTTCTCTCAACCACCCCATTTTGTTCTGGTGTTCTTGGGATGCTGAACTGCCTCACAATCCCTTTTGACACACAGAAGTCATCCAACTCCTTATTTTTAAACTCTGTTCCATTGTCACTCCTGAAGACTTTTACTGGCAAGTCATATTGTTTTTCAACTTTGGTGACAAAGTCCTTCAATATACCTGCAGTCTCATCCTTAGAATGTAAAAAGTAAGTCCATGTAAACCTAGAAAAATCATCAACTATGACAAGACAAAATCTCTTTCTTCTTAGACTCATGATTTTAACAGGGCCAAACAAGTCCATGTGCAACAGTTGTAGACACTGACTAGTTTTGGACTCATCAATGGATTTGTAAGAGCTTTTATGTTGTTTCCCTTTTAAGCAAGAAACACAATGCTCATCACATTTAAATTCTTTTGATGGTAAACCTCTGACAAGGCTTTGTTTGGAGAGTGTGTTGATAGTATTAAGGTTGGTGTGACCCAATCTCCTATGCCATAATTCTGTCTCCTTAGGATTATCCATTAACATATCAACAACATACACATTGCCACTTCTTATGAGCAACAAGTTGTGCTTTGCTCTCAGCAATAATGGTATCAATCTTTTTCACCACTTCTGGCCCAATAATCTTACAAGTTTTCTTTGTGAAAAATGAGCCATAACCTTTGTCACTCATTTGTGAAACACTCAGAAGATTAAACTTGAGATTATCAATAAGATTGACATTTTCAAACTTGAGTTTTCTAGCTTGTATAGTCCCTGAACCCAACACCTTACCTTTTGAATCATTACCAAAGGATATATCACCCCCTCCATGAGCCAAGAAGTCCAGAAGAAGGGCTCTACATCCTGTCATGTGCCTGGAGCCTCCACTATCTACATACCAAAGACTATCTAAACAAGCAGAAGCTCGTGCACATCAGTAAATGATTAGTTTTGGTGAGTGTCCAAAGCCAGTTTGGCTTTGGATGGGTCCTCAGACCTTTCAGACTCAAGCTTTGGAAGGTGATCAGTGGTTTGGACCAATTTCTGAATTAAGTTCAACAACTGCTGCTGACCATTTGCTAGTGCTTGAATGTCAACACTTGGTGCAGCAGTTGTTTGATCACTTCCTGACAGATGATAATACCCATATGGATTTCTGTTCACTCTTGGTTTAGAGGGTCTTTTTGGCTCCTCATAAACATGTGGCAGACTGTGACATGGAGGTTGACCATAACCTCTTGGGTATTTGCTTGTGGGTGGAGCATCTGTTACTTGGACATCTCTAGAAGCGGATGTTTCAAGCCTTTTTGTAACAGATGTTTGGACAGGGGTGAAGGTCTGTTTGGGCTTTCCTTTTGAAGTACTAACCACAGGGTTTGCAAGAGTTTTAGCTTTGTATTCTTGTATTTTAACATCAAAATTTTTGAGATACAAGCACTCTTTGGTCTTGTGATTCTTTTCCCACATATTGAGCATGTGGCTTTGGAATCACATTCACTTGTTCCTTTGTTAATGTCATATGCTTTTAGAAGAAAACAGTTTTTGGTGACATGATTCTTCTTTTCACAGAAATCACAGAACAAGTTGACAGTCTTTTCTTTCTTCTTCCCCTTTTCAGCCTTCTTTTCAGCAGATGTTTGAGCATCTGCTGGAAGATTTTTCAGGGGAATGACTTTTGCCAAGGGAATGACCTTTGCCTGAGGAGCTGTCTTTCCCTCAGGTGTTTTGAAATCAACAGGTTTAAAATTCTCAAGAGTATCACACTCATCAGACCAAGTGGGTTTAAATTCATACTTTTCAAGTTCAGTAAAAGATGAGGAACCTTCTGGTTTTTCAAGAACAATTTCTTACCATTTGGTTCAGTGATTTTAATCTCTTGACCCTGCAGATTTGTTGGTACTACCTCAACAGACTTTTGACTCTTTTTGTCAGTATTTTCAAAAGCTGGAGCAGTGGTTTCAAAACCAAAGCCAAACTTCACATGACTTTTAGTTTGTTTGTTGAGTAGCATTTCAAAACCTCTACATGATTCCACCCATTTCTCACATTCAACTTGGGTGGACTCAAGCTCACTTTTACAACTTTGATATTTTGCTATCATAGTTTGGAGCTGGTCTTTGGTTATGGTTGCTTCATGTTTTAAGCTGCTTATTTCAGACTCTTTTGCAGTTAAACTTGTTTTTAAATCTTTTGTAAGTTTTTCAAATTTAACTTCATCATCCAAAATTTTCTTTCTAAGGTTTTCATTCACCTCTTTGATGTTAGCAAATGCTATCACACATTTGTCAGAACACAACTCTTTAAGAATTTGAGGAGATACCTTAGCAGCAGCCATCAATGCACAATCACACTTGCACTCACAGTCATCAGATGCACCCCAGGGATCTGAGAGATTCACAACCTCTTCTTCAGGTTTTTCACCTGTAACAACTTCACTAACAACATCATCAGTCACAACATCAGATTCAGTTACCACCTCCTCGGATTCAATCTCATCCACCATGGCCATGAGACAAAAGTTTTCTGGTTCATTTTCAGCTTTGGCAACTAGTGCAAAATTTTCATCTGTTAGCTCATCAGGTAGACTGCTCCAATCAACAAAGCCTTGTGTAAAGAAGCTCTGTTGACTGGTCTCTGCAGGAGCAGAGGATGGAGCAACAGTCGTTTGCACAGGTGCTTGAGCAACAGGTGTTTGCACATAGTGGATCTGAGGAACAGTGGTTTGGACATACTGGACAGGAATAGTGTTTGAGGACTGTGCAAAATGAGCAGTGTTTTGCACATTTGGTCCAGGGGCATTATAGGAATTCTGATAAGTGTTGGTCTGTGGTCTTTGATTTGGATAGGTTATCATAGGTGTACCATGTTGACCCCTACATTCCCTAGCAAAATGACCAAGTCTATGACATTTGTAACACTTTATCTTTGATTTATCCAACCCAACCTTAGATCTGCCAGTTAACCCTGGAAACCTTCTCCCAGTTTTCTTGTAAAAATTATTAGTTCTTACACTGAGAAGGGCCAATTGGTGCATAATGTCCATTTCTTCCAAATCATCAGGGTCAAAGTATTTCAGGTCATCATACTCAAAGGATATATTGTCAGATGCCTGGATATCACCACCACTGTTCTTTCAGTGCATCCCACAACTCCTTTGCACTGTTACAGTGTAACAACCCAGCATATATATCATTGGGTAGAGCCATGGCCACAATACTGAAGGCCTTAGCATCTAGCTTAATTTTCTGAAAATCCTGGTCGGAGTAGTTTTCAAGTTTCTTTGGCTCAAACACCTTGGGATCTTCAGTACTCGGCGCAGTCGGAACATGTGGTCCGAAGATAACCGACATCCAACACCCAGTGTTTTGTTGAGCTAGAACATGGCTCATCCGACGTTGCCAGATATTGTATTCAGATCTGACAAGCATCGGTGGCTTGTTGTTCGTGCCAGTGTTATGTGGATCGTGATTGATTGAAGCCATTCTCTGATTTTTCAAAAAACAAAGTCTGTTTAAAAACGGTTGAAACGAAATTAAACTATTACTCTGTTTTCAATCCAACAGACAAACGATATCAATAATTGTGAGCTGATTATTAAATTGATTTGTTAGATCGAATTTAATTGACCAAGCTCTGATACCAATTGTTAGGATCTGAGTTTGATTGTTTTGATTGTTTAACAAAATATGGTAATAGAGAAATGAAAATAGAATGAAAGTGCAGCGGAATAATAAACTGTAAATCAAAACAAGAGAGTAAATGTTTTTAGATCGAAAGCTTTCATTTATCTAAAAGATTACAATCGTACAATTACTCCCCCTCAGCCTGATCACACAGTGTTTGTCTGAGAGAATGTTTGTTTGTGTGATGCAATAGAACAGTACAAGCACTGTTCTATTTATAGACAGACTCAAAACACTGATGACCTAAGCTGACGTCACCTAAGATAGTGACCTCTAACAGAATAACAAACATAAACATCTGCCTATTACAAACTACTGTTACATTGAAAGCACTGATAATAAACAGCTGTTGTAGGAAAACTCTGATGGTCTTGTATCCACTGCTGGAGCCTAAGTGCTGTTGGTTCCAGCAGTGCTTTGGTCTTCAGTACTTGAATCAGCAGTTGTTCTTCATCAGACCTTTGGTCAGCAGTTGTTCTTCATCAGTTGTTTATTCAGCAGTTCTTTGTATCAGCAGTAGTTGAGCAGTTGTTTGGATAGAACAGTTGTTAGGGTCAGCAGTCTTTTGGGAGAAGTAAGTTGTAAAGACTGTTTATACAAAGGATCAAACTGTTAGCATATTTTGGCTTTCTAATCATCTGTTCTTCTCCAGGTCAGCAGACCCAACACAAGGCCCTGAGGATGGAAGCATTAGTAATATCAGCCGCCGTGGGTGATTACAGCATGAAGAGAATCATGGTAGACACGGGTAGTTCGGAGGACATCATCTATGAACCATGCTTCAGAAGAATGACGAGCGAAGATCAAAAAATGTTGGCACCGGCACATGGCCCGGTAAAAGGATTCACAGGGGAAAGTGTGGAGCCATTAGGACAGTTGATGTTTCCGGTGACCCTGGGCGATGGTTACAAGGAGCGTACCGTCCTAATCACCTTCTTAGTGATCCCAGCTACCTCCCAATACAACATGATCATCGGCAGGTACACTTTGGGTCGAATTGATGCTTTGGTATCCACAGCCAGAGGATTTATCATGTTCCCAACTCCACACGGTGTAGCCACCGTTTCCGGGGAAAAGGTGTGTGCTGTATCCAATAACAAGGCTTGCCATCAAGCACCGGCAGGAATTCGGGGGCCAGAGAGATGGGTCCTGAGTGCGAAACACCCGGACCAGACAGTCATAATTGGAAGCTCCCTTGCACCGACAACTCAGGAGAAGCTAAAGCGATTGCTAAAACAGAACATGGACGTGTTCGCTTTCTCACCCTCTGATATGACTGGGATTGCTCGGTCAAAGGCGGAGCATAAGCTTTCTACTTACCCGAACGTAAGGCCGATCATGCAAAAGAAAAGGAGTATGGCCCCGGACCGGAGAGCAGCTGTAGTTCAAGAGGTTAAGAAGCTTGAAGAGGCTGGAATTTTGAGAAAGACCAAATACCACACGTGGGTCGCTAATCCGGTCATGGTCTGGAAGCACGATGGGACCTGGAGAATGTGCGTGGATTACAAGGATTTGAACAAAGCATGCCCTAAAGATGCTTATCCGCTCCCAGAAATAGATCTCAAAGTCGATTCCCTGGCTCCATTCCAATTCAAATGCTTCTTGGACGCATACAAGGGATACCACCAGATTCAGATGGCACAAGAGGATGAGGACAAGACGGCTTTTCATACGGATGCCGACATATACTGTTACACCAAAATGTCGTTCGGTCTGAAGAATGCCGGGGCGACATATCAAAGATTGATGGATCAGGCATTTGAGCACCAGGTTGGCAGGAATCTAGAGGTATATGTAGACGATCTGGTAATAAAGAGTAGAATGTTAGATATGATGCTGAAGGACATAGAAGAAACGTTCAATACTCTTAGAGAATACAACATCAAGCTGAACCCGGGAAAATGCTCCTTCGGAGTTGAAGAAGGAAAGTTCCTGGGAGTAATAGTGTCGAAGGACGGATTCAAGGTTAACCCAGAAAAGGTGGCAGCCATCCGAAACATGCCTGCTCCCAAAACACTAAAAGATGCTCAAACACTCAACGGGAGGTTGGCTGCCATCAGCAGATTCCTTGCCAGGCATGCCGAGCGTTCATTGCCATTCATCTCCACGCTCAAAGACTGCCTAAACAAGAATAAGTTCAGATGGACTGAAGAGGCAGACAAGGCATTTGAACAGATGAAGACATTTGTTGGTAACCTACCTATGCTCACAGCACCACGTCCGGGAGAGGTATTGAGAATGTACTTGGCAGCCGGCCACCATGCCATTAGTTCCGTTCTTCTGGTCGAAAGAAACAAATGCCAGACCCCGATTTATTATATCAGTCGGACGTTGTCCGACGCAGAAACTAGGTACCCTACTTTGGAGAAATTGGTGCTAGCATTGGTTCACACATCCCGGAGGTTGCGCCGATATTTCCAGGCACATGAAGTGGAAGTTTTGACAAATTTCCAACTGGGGCAGATCTTGAACAGACCAGAAGTGTCCGGGAGACTCGCCAAATGGGCAATTGAACTAGGGGCACTTGATATAACCTTCAAAAAGAGAACGGCGGTAAAGGGACAGGTCCTGGCTAATTTTATGACCGAGATCTTGGAAGGTGAAGAGATCCAGGAATCCACCCCAGGGGCTGAAGATATGTTGGAAGACGGATCCACTCCATGGCAATTGTATACCGACGGCTCTTCAAATAGCAAGGGGGCCGGGGCGGGATTACTATTGGTCAGCCCGGAGGGCGCGAGATTCCTCTACGCCCTGCGGTTTGATTTTGAATGTTCCAATAACCAATCCGAGTACGAAGCCTTGCTAGCAGGATTACGAATGGCCTTGGCTATGGGTGCCACCCAGGTAGACGCCCATGTGGACTCACTACTGGTCAATAATCAGGTCAACGAGTCATATGAGGCAAAGGATGAGTCCATGGCCAAGTACCTGGAGAAGACAAAAGAGCTCATGACAAGATTCAAAAAGGTCACATTGCATCATGTGAGAAGGCACAAGAATGATATAGCGGATGCACTCAGCAAGCTAGCATCATCAGGCACGGATAAAGACGTCCGTATTGAAACCTTGAAGCATCCATCCACACGAGCATCTGAAATTCATTCGGTTCACACAGTCGAAGTCTCCTGGATGACTCCCATACAAAGATACCTCATAGACGGAAGCCTGTCGGAAGACAAGGCCGAGGCAATGAAGATCCGAACCAAGTCCCTACATTATGAAATTCAAGCCGGAGTTCTTTATAGGAAATCTTACTTGGGATCAGCTCTGAGATGCGTGTCCCCTTCGGAGGCACAATACTTGATAAAGGACATCCATGCAGGCATGTGTGGCATACACGTGGGACCCCGGGCTGTAGTGGCAAAAATAACCAATGCAGGGTACTACTAGCCCGGGATGCATAACATGGCCGTGGAAGAACTAAAGAAGTGTGTCAGCTGCCAGAAATATGCTCCGGTAACGTTTCGTCCGAAAAATAACTTGATTCCGGTAACAGCAGCATGGCCATTCCAGAAGTGGGGCATTGACCTGGTTGGGCCATTCCCCTTAGCCCCGGGAAAGCTCAAGTATCTGGTAGTGGCCATTGACTACTTCACAAAGTGGATCGAAGCAAAGCCATTGGCTAAGATAGAGGCCTGCAACATCAAGAAGTTTTTGTGGGAACATGTGTTTTGCCGTTTTGGGGTTCCCCTGTACCTGGTCAGTGACAATGGGACGCAGTTCGTTGATAAGCATATACAGGAGTGGTGCAAGAGCATGAACATACAGCAGATATTCACATCCGTGGCCCACCCTCAGGGCAACGGCCAGGTTGAAGGGCCAACAGAAGCATACTAGATGGAATCAAGAGAAGGTTGGATCAAGAAGGGAAGTCATGGGTCGACCAACTCCCACATGTGCTTTGGGCCCACCGGACAATTCCTAAGACCAGTAATGGGGAAACCCCCTTTTGCCTGACGTATGGATCAGAGACAATGATCCCAGTTGAAATGGTGTTGCCATCTAACCGACATGTCGATCAGGAGGCCAACAATGATCAGCTACTAAGGCACAACCTCGAGTTGTTGGAGGCTCGGCGTGATGAAGCTCATATTAGAGAAGCCCAGTACAAGAAATTGTTGGAAAAATACTACAACAAAAGGGTAAGAAGCTGCTCGTTCAAAAAGGGCGACCTGGTCATGCGGGACAATGAAGCTAGCAGACAACAACCCCAGGGAAAACTAAGCCCAAACTGGGAAGGACCCTATGAGATTGCTGAAAACCTAGGAAAAGGGGCATACCGTTTGAAGCAGCTGGACGACACTCCGGTTCCCAGAAGCTGGAACGCCGCCCAGCTCAGGAAATGTTATATGTAATAATGGACGCTAAAACGTCCTAGCCTATAGGCTGATGTAAGCTAGCCCGGACGGTAACCACGATACCCCGGGTCAGCAAGTTCTTTTCTTTCTAAGTTACAATTAATAATAAGACGCCGATGATGGCATTAGTAATATTTATACGTTTCATTATAAACAACCGCTTTTACAAGCGAAGTTACAAAAAAAAGGTAGGGGCAGGACAAAAATCCAAAGCCATCAAAACACAACTTCCTACCATCTATACATAGCGCTATACCACTAAGCCACACTAGGCTATCAACACTAATTAATGTAACCCTCCAACATGGCAAACACCTCTGCAGGGGTGTGTAGCAGTTCACCTTCAGGGTTGCAATCAGGAGGGAGCACCCAAAACTCCTCATACAGCTTCATCTCCTCCGATTGAAAATCATGGGGCCATATCTCCGGGTCTTTACTAACCGACCCGGGCCCAACAGGAACGGCCTCAGGAGACATGGGCATTTCACCTTCAGTAGAAGTAACCCATGGAGATGACAACCGTCCAGAACCACGCTTATAGACTAATCCATAACGGTTAGAAGAAGCAATGGGTGCTGAGTCAACCATGACTGTTGCAGTCCCATCTGGTATCAGGGGGAACGACGTCTTCTTTTCCTCTATGCCTTACAGCATCAGATGAAGATGAAGGGACGTCCTTGTGTCGACGGAGATAAACCAAACGACATTGCCTTGGGGGACGAACATCGATTGACTTCTGAGGAGATGCGTCCAGCTGAGGCACAGCTTCATCAAGTTGTTGGGACAGGCGTTGCATTTCCCTTAGCCCCTCAAGAGCATCAAGCTCTCTCAAATAATGCTTCAAAGAGACGAACTTACGTGGCATGGTAAAACGAACGAATAAAATTGTACACGGTTACATGATATGAAATCCTACTTATAAAGGGGTTAAATACGACGGTTAAGTTGCCATTGGGAGTTTAAACACTCGGTAATTATGACGTTGATAGAAGCCGCCTGACACGTAGATGTGATGGTTAAGTTGCAGTGCTGACGTCAGCAGAATGATTGCAAATATTAAGTTCGAAAAGACGTTTCTTTATAGCATGCTAAATAAGCCTGGGCATCCATTATTATAATCATAAATTAAAATTCCACATCACATTGAAACAAAGAAGTTTACAAGACAAGTCATCAAACAAAAGACAATAAATATAAACAATCACTCGCTATCAGAGGAACTTGAAGAGGAGCCGGCAATCACAGGTTCAAGAAGGGCCCGGACGTTCGACATACCTTCGTCACCGACCTGGGCCTGTAGCTGTGCAAGTTCGTCAAGGGAATCACTGCTCAGTGCTTCCAGGGCCTGGGATGTCCGCTGCTCAACCTATTTTTCATGATCAGTAGCCTCCGGGAGTTGTCGTCCTAGGATCCCATGACGGTGACCATGTCTCATACCGTCCTGATATCCGGACTCCACAGCAGTCCGGTAAAAATCATTGAGTCTCTGTTGGTACTGAGTACCTCCCCGTATATGGCTCCATGAAGCCTGAAATCCCTTTGATACCAACCAATCCCGATCCACCTTCAGGACATTCACCCGGGCTTGAGCAGTTGCCAACTGCTTGGAGAGGTTTGCTGCATTGTTGTTAGCAGCCTCAGCTTCCGATTTGAAGCCATTCAGCTTCTCCAGCATAGAGTCTTTCTCCTCTTCAGCCCTCCGGGCACGAGATTCGTAACCTTCAATTTCAGAGGATAACTGCTGATACCTCTACTTGTAACTCTTTTTCGAGGAGTCTCACCCGATCCTCCAAATTCAGCACCAGCCGGGCTTGCTGATCCCGGGAACGTAAGATTTCAAGCTTCTCATCATTGTGAGTATTTATCAGACGAGTCTTGTCCCGTTCGTATGTATCTCGGACGGATGACATCTCAGCAAGTTCCTTCCGACAATCACCTAAAGACTGTAACAATGCCTCGGCCTCCACCGACAATTTGCTATGAGACACGTGCATATCGAACAAATCCCCCACATCCGAACGCCAGCGACGCAGCACTTCATACAAATAAGCAAGAGAGCTCACGCTGGACCCAAGAGCATTCTCGGCAAGCTGGGCGTTGTCCAGTCCTTGGAGATAATATCGTTCGGCAGGCGGAAAGGCATGATCAGCCCAATGCCTAACAACGTCTGGACCGATCAGCCGGGAGGACTGAGCAACTTTCCATTTGGGGTGTACTTAGTGTCCGACAAAGACGGGTGCCAATTGATACCCGGGGCATAGACATGAGAAAGCATCCCCTCAGATTCAACGGGCTCCACACTGAAAGGCATTTTCCCAGACCTGACACCACCAGGAAACGCAACAGGATGATGTTGCACATCGTGCAGCAACTCAGTAAAGCTAACCTGGGGCATATCCCTAATGGCAACACCACTAGAACTCCCGAGATAAAACCCTGGCTTCGCAGAAGAAGGCATGGAAGTACTGACCGGAGCAGACACATTGCTCAAAGAAGCAGCGGCTGTTGATGAAGTAGTTGCAGTCGCCGGAGAAAATGTAACACCAACTGATATGGTGTTCATAGGTTCTTCCACAACTACCAGACATGGAGCCGAAAGGGTAGTGGTTGCAGCAGCAGTCGAACAGATAGCAGATACCGGAAGAGCAGCAGATGACGCCACAACAGGGTTGTCCACACCCTGCTCTGGCCTAGCTGTAGTAATGGGGCTTTGAACCACGCCCTGTTGCGAAGAAGTACCTTCACCCAGAAGGCAAGTACCTAGAAACAAGAGAACAGCAGCTATAAGTACAGGGGAAAAGAGGAAACCAAACATAAGACATGACAAAGGATCCTTACCGAGTCTTTCCTCCTTGCTGGCTAACAGCTCACGACGCTTTGCAAGAAACGATGATACATCGGGAGAACCGGTTTTCCTTTTCCGGATCTTCTTTTTCTTCTCACCAGTGACGCCAATGGGATCTGCAACACTGAGAGGATCCGGGTTTAGCGGTGGTGAAACCGGTGCCTCCGTGCTTACCGGAACAGAGGTACCCGGTTGATCAGGAAGATTTTGAACTGGTGGAACAGGGACCACAAAATTTTTCGCCGTCTGGCTAAGAACGTCCGCCTCATCTTCGCCCAATAGACGGTCATGCTCCTCGATATGGGGAATGGCCTTCGGATCTATGGCGTCGAAGTAGCGCCACTCATCTGGGTACAGAAACAAATGTTTTAGTTACACATACTTCACAGAGTAAAAGCTATGCAAGAGGATATACCTTGATCTCGTCGACGATACTCCGGTATATGGTATCATCAACCCAAATACGGCTCATACCAACGGCCACAAGGGCTCGCTCAGGTATGTGAGTGCACGGGGTGGGATGGTTTACTAATGCCAGATACAGAGGAAGTTTTTCAAAAACGGCAGGAGCAGGGCACTCATCAGCAAACTTCGTCTTACCTTCAGGAGTTTGCACCGGAGCAATGACCGGTAGCACACCCTCATCTATAAAGAAGAATTTCCGTTTCCAGTTCTTATCTTGTACGTTGGGAGGAAAGTTCTCAATACAAGAAGGAGCCCCGGGCGACGATCAAAAGTGAAATATTCCCCCTTATACACAAGCACGTATAACACTCGGAAGACATCAAGCTGGGGGGACATACCCAGCCCCCGGGCACAAAATTCAAAGTGCTTCACTTTGATTAACCCTAAGGGATGCAGTTGAGAAATGTTCACCTTGTAATATGACAACAATTCGACCATGAATTGGGTAACTGGTAGCCGGAAATGATAAAACTTGAAGAACTCAGCATATAATGTGATCTTCCCAGGCTTCAGAGGAAAAGCAACGTCGTAGGTCCTGGACAAACAAGATTCCATTCCGGCAATATACGCCACTCCGTAAGAAAAGATTGTAGTGTCGTTACCGACCAACTAGTATGAATCTGGGCAACACTCATGGTGGTTCGTGATGTGCTAGTTTTGGGAGCCATGTCAAAGGGCAACTGAGAATTCGTTGATTGGGATAAGATATTCCCATCTCCATGGCCACTAGCTAATTTATAGGCGGATGTGTCACACGTTTTTTAAATTTTGAAAACAAACCGCCAACATGTCAAAACCCTTGAGTTGCTCAGACTGTTAAAACGGCTGAAGTGACAACTCAGGGTGACGTCACATCACGTGCTTTAACCATGCGGCACTACCCTCGATAAAGATTTTATTTGGCATTTACAGCATTGTTTAAGTGTCACGTAACTTTTTCATTTTCAAAAAGCCTAGTAATAACCAAGTCTGCTTATCACTAGACTTGGGGGGACATGACGAGGTAGGCCTAATCTAGATGGATTAGCCCAATACCACATAAAGGTCTCACTACCTTTGGGCCGGCCCATTGGCAGATATAAACTGGGTGGGCCCAGGCAGTCATGTCCCGGTCAATCGATAAGGTTCAACCTCTTCTCCGATAATTGGGGAAGGAAGGTTCGACTAAGAAGATAATGCCTATCTCCACCAAAAACCGGAGAGTCAGTTCCGGGAGATAGGCTCAAAGAGGCGGTTACGAGAAAGGCTATAAATACAGGTCAGAGGTCAACGAAAAGGTATTCACACATTCACTAAAAGCTTCCGCTTTACTTCCGCTCATACACCGATACTTATTCTCACGCCGAAGGGTGGTCACAGGAAACCCCCTTTCCTGTGACGAGTCCTAACGGTGTTTTGTTTTGCAGGCATCCGGATCCAGTTTTGGTAGATCATTCATAGCCGGGACATCGTTCTTGT
Source organism: Ambrosia x helenae (assembly GCA_030844895.1). Taxonomy (NCBI): domain Eukaryota; kingdom Viridiplantae; phylum Streptophyta; class Magnoliopsida; order Asterales; family Asteraceae; genus Ambrosia; species Ambrosia x helenae. The sequence continues at coordinate 115,799,652 of CM061226.1, read as the reverse complement.
CTACTCGCAGAGGTATTTACTTCTTCAAATAATCAATCCCAACACCCCCTAAAATTGTAATATCAAAGTATTATTATTTCAACAAAAACCATATGTAAAAAGAAATATCAAACCGCGTCACGTGTCACACAAGACAAATGTGTGAGACCAGGTTCGTTGCGGCAAACGTTTGATGAACACTTGATTTGATAGAAAAACACACAAAAGTGTACATTATTGAAATAATTTTTAAGGTGTCATTAGGTTGCTTATATGGGATAACTAGTTTATATCCCGGGAGCTTCCCGGTTGAGAAATCTAAGTAAAGTGAATAAAATTAGAAGTATCTAAACTATAAAAATGACATCTGCCAATATATTATTATTGTTATTATTATTATTATTATTATTATTATTATTATTATTATTATTATTATAATAAACAAATCACTACCATAAGTTATCATATTCTAATATAAAAAAAAAGGAATTGGGTCGGGTATCACCTAATCCCAGACCCGATCCAAACCCACAATTTTTTTTAAACTAATTCCAAACCTGACACAAAACCTGTCGGGTTACAAAAAATAGTCGTTTTTTTCTCCGTTTTTTATATAGCATTATGGTACTCGTTGGAAAGATAATAAAACGCTCGTTAATTTGGTGTAATTTTTTTCTTTAAAAAATCTCGTATATAAAAGATATTAACATTTAAAAGTTATGAGAGGAAACATGAGAGAGAAAATAATAAAGTTTTAATATTTACATTTAGTAGATTAGGTATTTAATAGATTATGTTAAATCATATTTAAGCCATATTTATTTCTTTTTTTTAATTGGTCTAGAGTTGCCACATCACATCTTATGTGGCATCTCTCAAAAGAGAGATTGCATGATATTATGACATGTCATTAAAAATGCTTTGGTTTATTATATATATAGATTCCAACTATTTTCATCAAATTAAGAAACTAAATTCGATATTGTTAACTTAAAATGCGACAAATAATAAATCACATTATTATTGAAAGCAAATTTATAAGACTATAAGGAGTGGTGGGGGAAAGAGGGGGATGAAGCGCCATGTGGCACTTGTGGGGCCCTTGTGGGGGGGAAAATAATTGTGGGGAGTGGAAGAGGGGGAAGAGGTGGGGGAAGTGACACTTGGCATTTCTTTTTTCTTTTTTTTTCTTGTTTTTAACTTTATTTTTTAATAAATATAAAACAAAATTTTATAAAAACATAATATTAATTCATAATAAACTACAAAGTTAAATAAAAAAAACACTAACAAACCAAAATTACATGAAATTTAAAAAAAAAACCTTAAAAAAAAAACAACTTAGTTATCGCTATCGTCTTCATCAGATGGGTAATCTCTTGGTATACTCCAAATATGATCAACCAGATCCGCTCGAAGGTTGTGATGTGTTTGGCTATTCTTGATTTCAAAGTTGTTGGCGTTTCTTTCTTCATCCGTAATGTTTTCTTGACTTTGCTGCGTTTCCTCACCAAAGTACTCGCATATTGCACGTCCTTCATCCTCCAAAATCATGTTATGTAAAATTAGGCATGCGTACATCACATTTCGTACATGCGTTTTTTCCCACAGTCGGCAGGGTTGGGCCAAAATGTGCCATCTTTTTTTCAACACACCAAAAGCACGCTCAACATCTTTCCGTGCAGCCATTTGAGCTTTGTTAAACTTTTTTCTCTTAGGGTCTAACGTAGTCCTCCGTGTAAACGATTTTACGAACACAGCCCAATCAGGGTAAATTCCATCTGCTAGAAGATACCCGTACTTGTATTCTGCCTCGTTTAAGAAAAAGTTCCTTTTGGTGCAACATCGTTTATAAGATCGTCGAAGATTGGGGATTGATTAAGAACAGTCCTATCGTTCAACGAACCGGGCACACCAAAAAACGCATGCCAAATCCAAAGATCTTGTGACACAACCGCTTCAAGCATCATACACGGCGATTTATGAAAACCGCTAGAGTGTTGGCCTTGCCACTCAGTTGGACAAAGTTGCCACTCCCATTTCATACAATCTATACTCCCGAGCATACCGGAAAAACCATGTTTTTCTTCGTGAAAGTCTAAAAGGTGTTGGACGTCACTAAATGTTGGTTTTCTCAAATATCTTTTTAAATATAAATCAATGACGCCCGCACAAAAAAACTGAGTACTTTCTCTAGCCGTTCGCTCGGCCATCCTTAGATACTCATCCATTACGTCGGAACTGGTTCCGTACGCCAATGATCTAAGCGCGGCTGTGACCTTTTGCATCGCGGTAAATCCCATCTGACCACGTGCATCGGGCCTTTGTTTGAAATATTCAAAATTATTTTCTAAATCATTTGTTATTCTTAAAAATAAATTACGACTCATACGAAAACACCGCCTAAAACTTCTTTCATCGTATGTTGATTCGGGTGAGAAGTAATCACGTACCAATGACTCATTTCCGGTTTCGCGTTCGCGAATTATATACTTTCTACGCTTGGGTGGTTCGGAGGTCCCTTCGTCGTCCGCTATAGCTTTAACGACGTTCTGAACGGTTGCCATTAACAACTCTGCGGCACCTTCGCCCAAGTCATCCAAAGCGAGCTGATCAAACAAATCGTCTGAACTCGAAGAGTCGTCCGACATCTTGCAATTTTTTTTGAAAAAAATATGATAGTTTGGAGAGGATTTTATGAAAAAAAAGAAGTGTGTGTTTGTGTAGAAGATGGTATTGTTTATATATATATATATATATATATATATATATATATATATAATAAATTATTTTTTTTTTAAAAATAGCCGTTCTACAACGGTAATATTTTTTTTTAACGGTAACAAGAAAGAGAGAGGGCCAATAGAAAGGTGCCACGTGGACTCCCCTCTCCCCCACGCCAGTGGATCCCCTCCCGCCCCCCGCCCCACGCCATCAATCCCGCCCTACTGGCGGCGGTGTTCCCCCCCCCCCTCCCGCCCCTCTCCCGCCCCCACTCCTGATAGTCTAAGTAAAAATACATCTTCATTATTAATAAAACTTATATCAAGATACATGGAAGGAAGGACACTTTAGGCTTCTGAAGGTGCACCAATATCACCGTGTCATGTTTTTCAACACCAAACTAGACTAAAATAGCCTAAACACCATAAACATCTAACCTAAAGTAGCTTAAAACCGAAACCCCGTATTTTTACTCTACCCACCAATCACACACACTATTTAGGGTATGTTTGGCAAAACTAGTTAGAGGCTGGTAGCTGGAAGCTTTTTAAATATATTTTGGTGTTTGGCAGAGTAGCTGGAGCTTTTAATAAAATGTATAAAATGACCAAAATGGTCATAATTAAAAGCTTGTAAATAAGGTTTTTATTTTATTTTTAAAATAGAATGGGTATTTGTGTCATTTACTAATTAAAAGCTTGTAGCTAGTAGAGCTTTTTCTTAAAAGCTACTACTAGTAGCTTTTCACTGTAGAGTTTTTTCTCTAACCTAAAAGCTTCCAGCCCCTTCAACCAAACAAGGCTTTTTATTAAGTAGGAGCTTTTTCTTAAAAGCTTGAAGCTTGAAGCTCCTAAAAGCTCTTAAAAGCTCCTTGCCAAACATACCCTTAGATGTGGCCCCACCCTTTCCCACTTTCTTTCTTCGGTAAGGAAAAGCCGACAATTGTAGCCCAGAATGATAGCCAAAATTGAGGGGCGAGTAGCTGATTCGGCTACGAAGCCGATAACTTCAAGCTGCATGTGCCCCGTCCTCTAAAGAAACATGACTTGATTCTATATCAAACTTTTATTAACCATACAAAAAATAAAATTTATATATTAAATAAAAAATTTAACAATCTATCTATATATATAAAAGAAAACGTATATGCTGACGTGACGTGTAATTGAGGCATCAACCTTCCCCTGAGAGTGCCACGTGGCATCATAATGGAGAGTTTTTGGTGTTTTTGAATTGTTTCATTTTTTAGTTAAATTGAGTTATTTTAGGAAAAAAAATTTAAAAATAAATTTAAAATTGTCTCTCTCATATTTCCTCCCATAATTTTTAAACGTTTATATCTTTTATATACGAGATTTTTTAAAGAAAAAATTACACCAAATTAACGAACGTTTTATTATCTTTCCAACGAGTACCATAGTGCTATATAAAAAACGGAGAAAAAATCGACTATTTTTTGTGGGGTTTCGTTCATACAGAAAAAAAAACACAAAGTGTTCATGTTATCACATAAAATTAGATTTTGTGGGGAATATGAGTTATTACTGATTAGAATACTATGAACATGCAATGATTGAGAGATTTTGTGATTAGTTAACTTGAGCCATTTGCAATGGGTTATCACGTAAAATTAGATTTTTCAACCCTGGGACCCTCCCGGGGTAATCAACTAGTGTCATAATATTATGCAATCTTTATTTTGAGAGATGCTACATAGGATGTGATGTGGCAACTCTAGACCAATTAAAAAAAAAGGAATAAATATGGTTTAAATATGATTTAACATAATCTATTAAATATCTAATCTATATTATCTTATTAAGGAGGAGTGACGGCTACTATAGTCATTTTCATCTCCGTACAAGTTAACATGCAACATGTACAATGTATTTAAGCAACACATTTAAGGGTATTATAGGGAAGTTAGGGACAATTAAGACACTTATAAGGGTAATCTAGACATTTCACCCACCTCCTTCTTTGCAACATCAAAACAATTTTACATTAGTACCCTTCTTCCATCCCTGACCCACAGTTCGTCTCTTCCACATCCCCAGTCTCTGCCCTCATCAATTCAAGGTTTTAATTCTTGATTAAATGCAAAAATTGAAGCGTCATGCGTTTTTATCTTTAGAATATAGCCCAAAGCCAGAAATCAACGAAGGTTTTTGCTCCCAGCCCCTAACCCCTTTGTTTCAGGTATGTAATGATGTGTTCTTTTACACCAACCTACCACTCTAACTGGTATTATGTTTATCTATTTTATGGTTAAACTATTGACTTACTTCCAGTCCAAGATTCAATTTGAATATCGGCAATTGAATGGTGTGAATTGATCTTGTTAGATACACGTTTGATTAGAGGGTACCATTCATTGCTGTTCCACAAATCCTTAAACTTTTGTTTGCTTCATCATTTTTTGATTAGGGTTTTTGGTAGATTTGTGAAGCAACCAATCAGAATTTGAGGACCTACAGATACGGATGTAAGGTAAACAACTTTTTTTTATCTGATGAAGATTTCTATCTTTTTATGCTAATTAAAGAGGGGTACCAAGTTTCTGGGTTTTGGTAGGTTCTAACTTATCTTAGCTTATTATTTGCTGTTAAATCATATCAAATCTTGTTTCTCTTTGCTTTGATTTTGATTTCCTATTTCGCTAAAATATTTTGATTAGTTTGTTTATGCTCGCTCGTTGATTCTGGATCTGTGTGTGTTCTTTATATCTGGTGGAACAAATAGAACCCACCAAGTGTATACAAATGAAAAAATAGGTTTGTTGCTGTTTATTCTTTTCATTTGTATCTGCCCAGTGTCTGAAAATAGATCTTGTACTTAGCATTGATTTCGTATTTTGACTCTCTGTTGTTGTTCTTCACTGTAGGTTAAAGCCACAGAAGTCTTCTTTTTTGTGACAAAAATTTTTCCAGCCTAAAGATACCAGCTTAAAAGAATGATTTATTTGATTATAAAGGAGCTCTCACCCTCTTCACATGAGGTTATAAAGAACAGTTTTATTCCTTTCCATGCTCATAAAATCTAGATATATTTTATGTTTGAATGACATGTTATTCTTGTTCACAATAAGGTTGTCATTGTCACAAGCTCGCTCATGAAGGATCTGAATAGCAAAACTGATGTATATCGTGCAAATGCTATCCGTTTATTAAATACACGGGTCAAAAGGGGTTGGCTTGGGTTGAAGACAACTTTTAATATAAAAAAATTATTTTTTTAGAAGCCCATGGTAGTAATTTTAATTTATACCGTTTTTTGTTTGCAAGTTGATGACTTTCATTGTAATTTAGGTTCTTTGGTTTGGATTGGTATAACTACATTTTTTAACGGATGTTTGGTTTGGTACAATAGTTTCATTTTTGCAAGTTAGGTATTTGTTAATTCAAAGTTATAATAAAACTGGAGTATTTGCTTTAGCTATTAATATTTGTATTTATATATTTTTGATAGTTTATTGTTGTCATTTTGAAATTTTAAGGTTTGTGAGTTTTCTTTCTTTCTTGGTTTTGGTTAAGGTTTTCTGGGTTCAAAAACTCATTTTTTGTTTTTTTGTTTTTTTGTTTTTTAAAGAACTCATTATTCACATGTTATGGCCAATTTTTTTAATCCTGGCCGTTAGACCGCTGTTCAGGCTAGGCCTACCCACATAAACCCAATAAAGAAGGAAAATGGCCTGTAACCACCCTGTTCCTGTAACACAGGTTGTGATTGCCAGGCCTGCCTGTGAAGAATTTCGGACTAATTTTTTGTTCTCTGATTTTGTTTCAGCTTCTCAAAATGGTAAGTTGCCCCCGTTGCCTCGCAGCTCTGAGAACAATGGATATGTATGTAGTTTCACATTACAAATTCACTATTACATTTCATTACACATATTATTGATCACTTTCACTGGTCTATTTTTAGGGTATTGTCGCTATCATTGTAACCGGAAGCCACAACGTTGCGATTGTCCCATGTTTTCCCCAAACAAAGGTTGCAAATTGGTGAAGAGTTAACTCGTGGGCTGGGTGCTGGTGGTAACCCGGATGTTGGTATGAATGCTGCAAAAGAAAGTTATTGAAGAAGCTCTTTATGTTTGGATATGGTTTTCGTGACTGTAAGTTTTTATTTTTTATTTATGTTTTGTAGATACATATTGTTATTGATGTGTCATTGATGAAAATCCCAATTTTGCTTGCATAAAATTGGAATAAGATATAAACTATAAAATCTTGAAAATTAAGAAAGTTTAAATTTGTAGCCTGCGATGAAGATTACGTGCACGTTAATTTCAACTGATAACTTTATTCACTGATTTTGAGGGCATCTCCAATGCTGATTTCGGACGGGAGCTTAGGACTTGTCCCTTTTGGTGTTCGTTTAAAATCCGGGCGCATTCGATGGAATGTGGTGCGCCCTTTTCACACACATGTACACAACCAATAGATTTATTTATTACAAATTAGGTGTGTTTGAAAAATGCTTAAAAATCTAATGCGGCAGCTGACATGGCGCGTTTATGAGCCTTTAAAAGGGAATGCATTGGAGATGCTCTGATTGAGGGATTAACAATGTTGCATTAAACAGTTTTAAAAGTGCACATCCAAATACACCTTCATTGATAACAGTTAATTGAGAAACATAAACACAAAGAGACCTGATTGTAAATTTGAGCACTAAATTGGGTCAATCAACCTGTTTTAATCTGCACAAAATTATTTGACCCGTTTCCTAACCTGGATTCTGACTTACTTTTACACCTCTAAATATATAAGCTCGGTAAATATATAAGTTCATGTTTGTGTCGATGTACATCTGTTTATTTTTATTTGTACAAAATATCTTGAAATAGCCTATCTTTCTGAGCTGGAATCTCAAATTAATAGTTTTGAAGGCGAGAAGGAGGGGCTCGTTATTAAAAAAGGAAAGGCAACCTCCTAGATTGGTAACTGTTGAATTACACATTAGTTTATTTAAATATCACTTTGTAAGTTGTAATAATCCCTCATTGTTTTAAGTTTATCTTACAGCTCATAAATTATATGCGAAAATGGGATCACAATAATGAGTAAAACTCAAAATCCTTGCTCTTCTTACAAAAGAGGAATTTTACATCTGGAGGATATAGCTAGGTAGTAATATTACTTCTTTGTGAGCAGGTCACGGGTAGAGGTGAAAATACCATTTCAACTAATTAATATAAGAATGGGTCAATTCAAATTGTATATTGTTTGAGAACGTGATTGGATTAAAGTATATAGATGTGTACAAATTTCTGCTCGCATATAAACCGATACATTTAGCATATGATATCATTATTGTTAATAACATTGTAGATAAACCTAATAATGACGTTTTTGATAAAAAGTTCTTATGGTTTAATAAACCTTGTTCTTGATATGGAAATTCTAGACTCTCTTAGCATCATTGTGACCTTATAGGTTCTACATCTATTTTTCGTTGAATAAAATAAAATGTTGGAAACCTGAAATGGGTTGTGGTTCGTAATAAACATCATAAATAAATTTGCTATCAGTCGGAACACCCGCCGCAACGCGCGGGCATTCCCACTAGTCTACTAAATGTAAATATTAAAACTTTATTATTTTCTCTCTAATGTTTCCTCTCATAACTTTTAAATGTTAATATCTTTTATATACGAGATTTTTTAAAGAAAAAAATTACACCAAATTAACGAGCGTTTTATTATCTTTTCAACGAGTACCATAGGGTTATATAAAAAAAGAGAAAAAAACGTCTATTTTTTGTAACCCGACAGGCATTGTGTCAGGTTTGGAATTAGTTTAAAAAAAATTGTGGGTTTGGGTTGGGCCTAGGATTAGGTGATACCCGACCAAATTACCCTTTTTTTATATTAGAATATGATAACTTATGGCAGAGATTTATTTAAAATAATAATAATAATAATAATAATAATAATAATAATAATAATATTCATTAATCATATATTGGCAGATGCCATTTTTATAGTTTAGATACTTCTAATTTTATTCACTTTACTTAGATTTCTCAACCCGGGACGCTCCCGGGTATAAACTAGTATATATATTGCAAAGGGAATAAATCCTACATGTCATACTCTTATGCAATTGCTCCTTTGAGAGATGCCACATAGGATGTGATGTGCAAGTGTAAACCATTTAAAAATAAATAAATATGATTTAACCTAATATATTATAATTTTTAACCTAATCTATTAAATACCTAATCTACTAAATCTAAATATTAAAACTTTATTATTTTTTCTCTCATGTTTCCTCCCATAACTTTTAAACGTTAATATCTTTTATATACGAGATTTTTTAAAGATTAAAATTACACCAAATTAACGAGCGTTTTATTATCTTTCCAACGAGTACCATAGTGCTATATAAAAACAGAGAAAAAAATGACTATTTTTTGTAACCCGACAGGTATTGTGTCGAGTTTGGGATTAGTTTAAAAAAATTGTGGGTTTGGATCGGGTCTGAGATTAGGTGATACCCGACCCGATTACCCGAAACAACATACCCAAATACCCGAACTATATACCCGATCATATACCCATGAATTTTTTAACGCATCACATAACCCTTAGACTAATGCGTTCGATATTTCAATAATTAACTTTTTTTTTCTTATTTCATGTTAGTCTTTTTAGAATGATCGATTACAAACTTCCGAATTCATTTGTAATGGCACTAGATTTATACCCCGGCGTAGAGATTCGTTTTTTTAATATTTGAATATGATAACTTATGGCAGAGATTTGTTTAAAATAATAATAATAATAGTAATATATTTTATTATGTCATATTAGATATTTCAACTCGGGACGCTCCCGGGATAAAAACTAGTGAAAACATAAAGGAAAAAAAAGAAAGCAAAAAAGGCACTACATCTTCACCAAATTGGTGTAAATCACAATTCAAAAACATCCTTCATCTCATCTTCCTCTCTCTTCCTGTCAACACACGCAATTCGGATCACCACAACCTCCCCTCTTTCCTCTCCTCCACATTTCACATTTCTTTCACATTTCAAGATTCCCTAAACAACACACCCTTTTGCTTTCCCTTTGTTTTTCCACCATTCTTGGCCTTAATTCTTAATAATATCATCAGGGTATCGTTAAAGATTTGATCTTTGGTGAAAAAAGTCAAATCTTGGATGTGGGTAAGAGTTGGTTTGTGTGATTAATGTTGGAGGTGGTTGTGGTTGTATAAAATGGGGTTTGAGGATAAGAATAAAGGAGAGAAAAGTGCATTTGAAGAGAGTGATGATGAGAGAGAACATCATGGTAATATGAAGAGTGTTGAGAGTGATTCTTCTTTGTATGAAACAGAGGATGATGGTGATGATGGAGAAGGTCATAATAAGATTGTGTTGGTCCTCAATGTACACTCAAGGAACAGTTTGAGAAAGATAAGGTAATATAAGTCTTTTAACTCTTTTTGGTTTGATATTATTAGTTGTTGCTTTATGATTAGTTTTATAGATTTTGGTTGTTTTTGTTGTTGTTTGAGATGTATAGGATGATGAGAGCTTGAGAAAATGGAAGGAACAACTTCTTGGCAATGTTGATATTAATAATGTTGGAGGTATTTTTTTTGTTAATATTTTGGATTTTATAATAGTTGTTTGAATGTGTCTAATGTTGTGATGCATGTACTAGAATGTGGGCATCATTGTTGTAATTCATGTGCTAGAATGTGCCCAATATAATGCATGTACTGGCATGCATTTTAATGGAATTAATCAATTAATGCTGCAAACAATAATGCTAATTTTTTTAAATTATTTGATGAAAAAAAAAAAAACTAAAGAATTTTGGTGTACAGTTTTAAAAGTAAATATAATTATTTGATGAAAACTAAAGAATTCACATGTTTGACAAGTTATAGGGCTTTTTTATTTCAGACTTTTTCTAGCCATTCAATGGGCCTAGTTTGTAGCTTCTTAGCCCATAATTCCATACTTAGTGGACAGTGGTGGGTTCTTAATATTTTTATCTCTCTATGGGCCTAGTGTATAGCTTCTTTAGCCTAGTTTGTAGCTTCTTATTTAGTGGTTTTCTTGAGGCTTGGGTATGTATTTTTTGTCTTTGGGCTATATCCTGAGGTGGCCCAAGTATTTGTTATATTTGTTTACCTTTGATTTGTAATTGGCCTTATAGATAGGGCTTTTCATTTCACACTTTTGTTACCCTTATTGGTTCTTGATTCTTCTATGGGCCTATTTTGTAGCTCCTTTAGTCCATAATTAGTGATTTTGTTGTGGGCTTGAGGCTGGGCCGCTTGGGTGTTTTTCGTCTTTGGGCTATATCCCGAGCGGCCCAAAATCTTTATTGTATTTTTTTTTTTTTTTTTTTTTTTTGTGGAGATTTAAGGTATAACCCAATTTTTTTAGAGACCACAAAGCTAGTTTCTTGCAAATTTCTTATGATTAGAACTATGGTTTACTTTTATTTCAGAATCACTAGAACCAGATGTGAAGATTCTTAGCCTTTCAATAGTGTCTCCAGGGCGATCCGATATTATTCTTCCCATACCCGAAAATGGCAAACCCGAAGGCCGTTGGTTTACTCTAAAAGAAGGGTGTCATTACAACCTCAAATTCTCATTTCAAGTCAGCCATAACATTGTTGCAGGCCTCAAATACACAAACCACGTCTGGAAAACCGGTGTTAGAGGTAAGTCAACGGGTCAGGTCATGATCCAGTTTGACACATTTTGATACAATGGTGACAAATTGTTTTGTACATTATGTTTGCAGTGTATAACATTAAGGAGATGCTTGGAACATTTAGTCCACAACTTGAACCGTACACCTTTGTGACGCCAGAAGAGACCACCCCTTCTGGCTATTTCGCGAGAGGCTCATATTCTGCGAAAAGCAAGGTAGTTTGTATGCATTTTGACATTTGAAGTCAAACCCAAGACTTTTTTAAAATCAATTTATTTTTCTATCTTTCATTTTACTTAATCTTTGATATGATCTATAATTATACTCCGGCATTTGTAACGCGCTTTTACATTTGATGTCCAACTTAAGAGTCTTTTGACCTTATATGTCAACCGATATCTGTGTGTGGTTTAAACTCGATTATCAATCTCTTATGTTGTTTTTGCAGTTTGTTGATGATGACAACAAGTGCTACTTGGAGATCAACTATTCTTTCGACATCCGAAAGGATTGGGCCAATGCATAGTAGACAAAAGACAAATGTTTTTTCGTAGTACAATGTTAACAAACCTTTAAAAGAGGTCTCCATTTCATGGTGTGATACCTAGGCAAATTTAATTCATGCGTTGAAGCCATAAGCTGTTGAGCGAAATATTTGATTTTCGTGTTTGTGTGATCGAGTTAATCATCAATAAAGAGGGGGATTATGGTTAGATGGTCCTAATTTTTCCTTTGTTTAAAGATTTATTTGAAGTTTCATTGTTCGTGTTACCCCTTTGTATTTATGGTGTGCAAACAACATTTGTTATGTTGTTTGTTGATATGATATGGATTACGGTTTTGAACTTGTTTGGTGTTAACTGAGTTAGCTACTAACGAGGACGTCCCTGAACTTAAAAAAAACTTGGGTCTCGGGCAACATAAAAAACTGGGACCAAAATTTTGGTAAATGCCATAAAATAGTATTTTAATGGATCATAAAATAGTATTTTTATACTGCCATCGTCGAGGGTAGGCATCAGTTGGGTACAGATAACATACAACACTGGTACCATACGTCCGTACTGTATAATATTGATACCAAAATTTAGTTGAAACCATAACCGAATATCGTACCGTATATATTAGGTCGGTACCGTACTGATATCAACATTAAGCTAAATTTAATTTAATAGTAAATAAATTCAGTTGATACTAGTATTATACAATACTGGTACGGTACGGTATAAAATTTCTCATCCTAATATAGGGCAAATCAAATTAGTATAAAAAAAAATAAACTCATGATGATTTAGACGGGTACACCAATCTTTAGTTTGTACTTCTTATATGTTATTAATTTATTAAAATAATAAATAAATTGTAACTAATTTTGTTAATGTTTTTAAAACACAATAATTTTTCGTAAATTTTGTATTTTTTTTTTTTTCTGAACATGAACTTTCATTAAAAACCGGCAGGATCTAAACACAGACCCGCCAAACTATACACACATATACGATGAGTATTTGACCCAATCATTCCAAACAATATCCTTACAACTAGATCTATATTTCAACCATAAAAAAGTTTTAGATTTAACTTCCGTCACCACTTCCATCACCTTAACATTATTATTTTGAAAAACCTTAGAGTTCCTAGCATTCCAAATTGCCCACGTCGTGATCATGACAATATCCCGGATAATCTTTTTTCTCCACTTGCCTGCGTGAACATTCTTATAAAGCAACAGCAAATCCTCGTAGTCATACGCGTAGAACGGATCCAGCTTACACCACTTGCAAATCCTACTCCATACCTCATAAGAAAAGCAACAATCAATCATAAGATGCTTAACATCCTTACTGTTGCATCCGCAGAGAGGACAATAAACATCTTGAATAGGTATATTCCTTCTAACCAGAGCCACACGGGTCGAAATTCTTTCTCTCGTCACCCTCCAAGCTAGCAAACAAACTTTTAAAGGAACCCACCCTTCCCATTTGAAAGCTTTAGTAATCATCCCAATCGCTACATCTTGACTGTAACTGGGCATCTTGATACGGAAACTTTTCACAGTAAAATCCTCATTCGGCTTACCATCCCAGACCCAACGATCAGCCAAAACAGTCGGCGTTAGTCCCGAGAAAAGCCATTCCAAATCCTGGAATTCAGATATCTCCTCCACTGTTGTAATAGACCGAAAACAATCATACTTTATCGAAACTGAACCAGTGCCGATCACTAACCTATCACGAACTGTACACTGTTTATTAACCTCCAAAAGGAACAACTTAGGCCAGCGATCTTTAAGAAGAGTATCCCCTACCCAGAAATCCAACCAAAAACGAAGTTTATCTCCACTACCCAAAACACCCCTAAATAAAAAACTAACCGCTTTATTATCCACCTTTGAAGACTCTAATAAGTTCACAATAACCTTCCAGCAACCTGGGATCGATCTTCGATCGGGAGAAAACTCCAACAACCTCTCCCCCATGAATTGCTTCTATAACCTTCATCCACGCCGCTCCATCATCCATACGCCCATTTCGCAAGAAGTGCTAAATTAACCTCTGAAAGCCTCAATATACCCAACCCACCAAACTTTTTAGGAATAGTAATCGCCTCCCAAGAAACCCAATGCATCTTTTTATCTTCATTCAGCCCGGACCATAAAAAATCCTCATTAATCTTTCCAAGGTATCAATCACACTAACCGGCGCTTTAAAAATCGATAAAAAATAAATGGGAAGACTAGATAAAACGAACTTAATAAGAGTAAGTCTACCTCCCATAGATTAAGTGTTCTCCTTCCATGAAGCAAGCCGATTTTTTACCGTATCAATAACCGTGCTCCAGTGACACACCCGGTTCATGTTTGCCCCCACTCGAATCCCCAAATAGTCAAACGGAAACTCCCCCATCCTACATCCCAAAAAAGCCGCCATGCTCTCCGCCTCCCTTTCTTCTACCCCAACCCCAAATAGATAAGATTTATGAATATTAATTTTAAGGCCCGAACAAACATGAAAAACCCGAAGAACTCGAGCAACACCCGCAATATTATCTTTTGACCATTCTCCAATAAGAAGTGCATCGTCAGCATAGAACAAATGAGAAATGGTCAAAGAATCTCTACCCAACCAAATCCCTTTGATTTCTCCCAACTCCACTGCTTTTTCTAACATACAATGGAGCACTTCCATAACCAACAAGAATAACAAAGGTGATAATGGGTCTCCTTGTCGCACCCCTTTTTGACATTGAAATTCAAACGTTGGAGACCCATTTACCAAAATAGCCGAACGGGCCGACTCTAAAATCCCCTTCACCCAATGCACCATCTATCCGGAAAGCTCATTTGCCGAAGAGTCGATAGCAAGAATCCCCAATTCACATTATCGTAGGCCTTCTCTAAATCCAACTTGAAAAGAAACGCCTTTTTACCATTCTTTTTAAGCCAACCAATCGACTCATTAATGACTAACGGACCATCTAAAATGAACCTCCCACTTAGAAAGGCTGATTAAGTGCTCGAGATAACCGAGCTCATCACCTTCCTAATTCTAAGCGCCAAGACCTTAGAAATAACTTTGCTCACAATACCAATCAAGTTGATAGGCCGATAGTCTTTTAAACCCACCGGAGTTTTAGACTTCGGAATCAACGTTATAAATGACGAACTACATCCTCTACCGATTACACCAGTATCATAAAAATCATCAAGCATTTTTGAAAAATCATCTTCAAAATAACTCCAAAAATGCTTCACAAACCTAAAGTTGAACCCATCTGGCCCTAGAGCACGATCGGAACCGCAGTCTAAAACTGCATCTTTAATCTCGTCTTTAGTAAACCTCGCAATTAGTAAACCTGCATCTTTATGTCCGTGGTTCCCAATTTATAAACTGAAAACTGTGTGAAACCTAGAACCTGAGGTTTAGAGGGAGCTACTTATTTATTATTATTGTTTTATGTTCAAATCTCTTAATAAACTTTTGCAAGCACAGCAACATTCTACTTTATAAAATATTATTTTTAATTAGTTTAACTGATAAAATTGCTATTAACACTAACCACATACTCCCCGTGGTTCGACAACCCTACTCCCTATACTGTAGTCCTTGTAGCTAAGGAGTTGTTTTTAAAATAGTTTTTTATTAGCACTCGACACGCGATCAACGCCATTTGTAGAAATCGATATAGCAGAGAATAAATTCTCTGGTGGGTTGCCGAGGTTTTTATGCGATTCGGGTAAGCTTCAGAAATTGTTGGCGGTTGATAATAATTTTTAATTTTGGTGGAGGGACGATATCGGCAATTAAAACTTTAAAACGTGAATTGATGATTTTACCCCTGACTTAACTGGGAGTAACTGGATTTCGTTAGTGTCAGGGACGAGAATGACAAATAATTTAAACCATGGTACGATTATGACAAAAAAAAAATCAAAAGTTTATACGCAAGTGACACTTTTCACCAAACCAGAGGGACGATTTAGCAGTTTACTCTTGTTTTTCAAGTAAATGAATGAAATAAGTAAAGTTGTTAGTTCTTTAAAAAAAAAGTTAGCGAACAAAATCATTAAATAAAATAATATGTTTAAAACGAATAAAATATATATGGTGCAGGGATAAAGTTAGAACATTATAAACCTGAGAGACTGAGAGATTACATCTTGACATTTGCAAAGTCAATGGACTAAAATTGCAATGTGGTGAAACTTTGGGTTAAAAACGCAATGGAAAAGCAAAGGGAGTAAACATCCAAACCTTGAAAGTAGGGGTTGCGGGTAAAAGGAAGCAGGGGTAGAAATGACATTTTGCAAAGTTGAGGGGGTGGATTTGTCATTTTTACGAAGCGTGGGCAAAAATTACCAGTTCGCAATGTTGAGAGGTCGGTTTTTCATTTAATGAAAGTCAAAAGATGACCGCCAGTCTATAAGATATATAAGAATAATAATAAGCTTTAAATGTTGAAATTTGATGTTAAAAAATTTAGACTAAATTATAAGTTTTGTTCTTTACGTTTATATCAGATTTCAAAGGATGTCCTTTATGTTTAAAATTGATGAGTTTTGTACTTTATGTTCCAAAATCTTGCACGTTACGTCCTTTGACACTAACTCAGATAGATTTTAACACTGATCCAAGGGTAAATTCGTCTTTTTACTATTCTATGGTCTATTTTGGTAATTAAGTTAAAGTTTTGGGCAAAAAGTAAAATTTAAAATTAATATAACCCCCCCCCCCATCTCTCTCTCTCTTAATACCTGCTACCACCGCAACCTACCACTACTACCTGCTGCGACCACCACCACCACCTGCCGCCGACCACTACCACTTGCCTGACCACTACCCCTCCCATTCCTTTCCATCAAACCAAACCCGAACCCCAATACAAAATAGATCGGACCACAACCACGTAACCACGATCATCACCCCCTTCCCATGTACACACACTTTACAAGGAGAGGGAGAGAGACTTCCGGCCACCAAACACGGCGGAACTCACGGCGGGGACTCCTCTATCCTGTTGTGACAACCAGTCAAGTCGATGGTTTGGGTTAAACAAGAGACGGTGGCGCTATACACGACTGTTAAAGCTTGGGATCGGGAGAGTTGGTTTCATAGGAATGGCGATGCAACCGCCATGACCCACTGCATCAAGTAGTGTTCCGATAATATTGATGAGTTCGTTGACTGAAATGGTGTTAGGGCGGTGCATTAGTGACTGTAGTGGCGGCGAATTTAGGGATCAGTTGTGAGCCCCGGCAACAAAGGTAAACCTTTGACCTTTGCTTCATTTAACAATAATTAGGAGATCGGTGGTAACAACGGCGGCGCGTACGGCGGTGGTGATCTTAGTTGTGGCCTGTGGGCTCCCAGGTGATAGTGATGGCTTACATGTTAATGGTTTAGAGTGTTAAAAGGGATGGCAATTGATATGGTGGTGATGGTTATTTCTATAAAACATTTTTTTTTATATAAAAACACATGTATTTACATTTTGGCTCAAAACTTTTAGGTAGTTCCACAAGTAGTCCCACAGTGAGTAGAAAGACGATATTACCCTCACATTTCAGTTAAAATCTAACTGGGTTAGTGTCAAATGACGCAACGTGCAAGATTTTGGAACATAAAGTATAAAACTCGTCAATTTTAAACGTAAAGAACATCCTTTGAAATTTTATATAAACGTAAAGGACAAAACTTCTAATTCAGTCAAAAATTTAATTTCAATAAAAAACTTTATCTAACTTACTTATTCCTAGAGCAAAACCTGATGGACAATTTAAACTAATTACATCAGAAACAAAGATCTCCCTACTTTAGAAAAAAAAAAAAAAAAAATTTGCAAGACTCCCATCTTTGGACGTGTGAATTTCAAATGGAACTCCCTTAAGCCATAAATTTTATTGGACATGTGACAAACTTTGGTTGGTTTCGTGAAATGGAAAAGAAAAAAATATTATAATCCTATAACTAAGAGATTGTTATGTACTTATGTTATTACCTTATCCTTATGGTAAAGGATATATTGGAAACCCTTGTTATAATGAAAACTCTGGAAACTCTAACTTCCCGAGCTTTTTTTTATATGAAAATTTTAGGGCATGTAATATACATGATTTTAAGCATTTTGAGCTAAAAAATCAAAAAAGCGCCGAGCAGTTTTTTTTAAAAAAAATAAATAAGTTTTCGGGTAACACATTGTTAACACATGTTAATTTCGTTTAACATGTGTTACCCGAAAACTTATTTAAAAAAAAAAAAAAAAGTGCTCGGCGCTTTTTTGATATTTTTTTTTTTGCTCAAAATGCTTAAAATCATGTATATTACATGCCCTAAAATTTTCAGGCCCTAAAAAGCTCAGGAAGTCAGAGTTTCCAGAGTTTTCTAAATAAGGAGGGTTTTCTATGAATCCCTACCCATTGCCTTATGTATCATAATTAAAACAATATGTGTAAATGTTGGTGATTGTTAGAATTTTTTTACTTTGAGTAGATTATGTATAGAATGACCATACACAACAAACACGTAGTGTTCGGTTCACGGATTTATTGTGTCTTCATCCCTAGTTTAGGATTCGTCCAAATTCCCACTCAATTTGGGGATTCCTGGATCAAATCAAGTTTAGTATCAAATACCCATTATCTAGAGTTTTCATTTTACCTTCCGGCCTTACCATTAAACTAGCGAATGGTAAATGTGTGTTTTCGTCTCTACCATTTTACCATTTATTTAACTTAGCGACCTACATATGCCCGAATTCTGTTAGTTTCTATTACAAAATTTGTGAACCCAAAAAGTTTTGGAGGCATAATTGTGAAGTTTCATACCTTTTCTATAAATTTGTCCATCTGTCTATGTGAAGGGATTCTCTATGATAACCAAACTTAAAATTTACGTTATTCCCCCTACTTAATGACACATGGTATGTTCAAGATTTTTGGTGGTAGCATATGATATGTTTAATGGTGGTAGGGTAGATTATCATAGCAAGATTGGAATTTTCACTTTTATGTGTATGTGATATCCATGTTATAACATAAGAACAATGATCCCACATAGTAAAACTACTAGTCAAGTATAAAATGCATTTAGCATAAATAACATGTTTAATACAAATCAAATTTCAGTCAAACTATATAAACACTTGTAGATAGTGCTATTGACCATATTTAATGAGAGAAAATTAGAGATGATTATGTATATCACAGACTCACAGTTAAATAAAAAGTTAAAAGATAGTTCTTAGTCATATTTAAATAACTTTCTTTCGGATCCAATGATACTTTCTTCACCAGTTGGAGCTTACAAACATATAACTAACCCCACATGCCACAATCTCTAACAACACCTTCTTTATATATATATACCCCAATCTACACATCACACTTCACCTTTTTTTTTCTCTCTTCCAATTCCTTAAGCAAAAGGTCAGTTTCTACCTTTCAATTGTCTCAAATGCTCTGTTACATTACATATTATTATCATGTTTGCTTCATTTTAACATGATCTAAGTAGGTTTGCATTCACATTATTAATCACAGCCTTTTTTCTTGATTAATTTGCTAATTTGTTGATCTAGATCTACTTTTATAGTTTATATACCTTACCTTTATGTACAATATGTAGGCCCTCTATGTTCTTCAAATGCATATGTAGATTAGCATTTTAATTTTTTTTTTTTTTAGTTTAAATTGTCTTTATAAATTGAGAATAGAATTTTACATAATGACTGGTAGACGGGCAACAAGCTGCGCCGCCACCCCTTTTTGAATAGCAAAACTAAACCTACTAAAGACAAATCCTTGCCTCTGGGGGGTCGAACAATTGCTATGAACGACCCGTTGAACTCTGGCAAGGAACCGGACGGCTTCCGGTGCCAACGCCCCAAAAGTATCAAAGGCTAATGGGACAAAAACATGTTGATTATCCTCACAAGCTTTGGCATGCTTCTCAATCTTCTTGGACTCGGCTTTCCGCATCGCCTGCCCGGTCACAAACCCAGTATCTCGAAAACCGACTAGCGGGGATACCCCTGTAAGGTCCACACAAGCGTGTTTCCCGCCCACCCATCCAAACACAAGCACATCTGCTGGGCGGAGAGATGATCTCCCCTCTGTCGGGTCCGTTAGGAAATTAACTGGTGCCTCCTTTTTCGCTGATATCCCTGCCCGCCTAAGTATATCCCACAAGGCATCCATGTCATGTTTGATCTTTTAATCAAAATTTTGATCTTGAAATCTTAGAACATTGCTGATCAAATGTGGTTATATATCTACAAGAACTTTATGCAACCATGTCATGTTTGATCTTTTAATTTGAGAATAAGTACAAATGCTATGTTTCTTGGTTCATGGACTTCCTAATTCACTAGTCAATTTCTTAAACATTTCAGTCTTGAATCATATTATTATTGTGGTTTTTGGTTATTAAAATAGAAATTCGCTTGCATTATTTGGTTATTGCAATTTTAAGTTTTGAGTGTTTAAAACTTTGATTAAGGCTATTACTTTAGGTATTTATGTGTTAGAGTTGAGGGTATTTATGTCATTTTACAAATCACAAAGTTTTAATTTGAGAATCTTGAGATCTAATTAAAGGTCAAACCTAAAACACAAGAAGATTCCTTTAATAAACAAACATGGTTGGTTGAGAACTTGATATTGTACTGTATTGTGTAATTTATTTATTGTCGTTTTTGTCGTTTTAGATGTTTTAAATTACAGATTTGACCCTATTGTTTGGTTGCTAAACCGTATCAGATTTGATGTTAAGGGGCTGTTTGGTTGATTAAGTGCTGAATCATTAAGAGGTCTGAATGGTTAAGCGCTGAATCATTAAGTTGGACCTCTTAATGGTTAGTTTTCTTGTCCCACATTTGTAGGGGAGCCTCATTAAGCTTCAGCCTAGTTCAGTGCTTAATGATTCAGCAACATCCCAAATCTTAATGATTCAGACTTAACCATTCCATTCAGAAGCTGAAACAAACACACTGAATGCTGAATCATTCAGCGCTGAATGGTTAAGAGCCTCATTAAAAGACTACCAAACAGCCCCTAAATCTATATGAACTATGCCACTTGGTCGTTAACAAAAGTAAAAAAAGAATAATCATCAAATTAACCATGTTGATCAAGATTATTAAAAAAATAAACATTGAGTTTTCAAATTTAAAAAAATAATCATTTATCTTTCTTTAGTTACTAGTTATAATTCGACCAATAAGAACTAGATGTGTCTCCCACTACACTATGTTGTGCTAAGGTCGTCTCCTCTACCAGGATGATATGTCAGATTGATATATGCTACGCAAGATTGAAATCTGTTGCATCAAATTACACATGTTGCACTCTGGTTTATTAGTAATTTTATAAATTTTATAGCTAATCGGTTAACTATTTTGATCAATGTGGTTAATTTTGTGATTATAACTCTTAACTTAAACCGATAATCTAAATATTTGAGGATTATTTCAGAAGGCATAGCTTGTTGTTTATTTACCTGTCATTAATGTTTTTTATTGGTTCCATGAAATGAAACTAATCGAATTCCCAACACTTTTTAATATATTGCAGGAATCCATTCATAAAGATGAACACCACCCAAATTTCTATAGCTTGTACATTCTTGTTTTTATGTGTCACACTAGCACATGCTCAAGCAGGATACGGTGCAACAACCGATTCAGGATACGGTTCAACCCTACTAGCCCTTTCATCCCCAGCCACCGAGCTACCCCTACCACCCACACCCGCGCCTGCACCCGAACCCACACCCGAATACGTGAACCTAACCGACCTCCTAAGCGTCGCGGGCCCATTCTCCACCTTTTTGCACTATCTCGAGTCCACTAAACTTATAGAAACACTACAAACACAAGCCAATGACACGGAAGAAGGCATAACACTTTTTGTACCAAAAGACACAGCCTTTTCTAACCTTAAAAAAACCGTCACTATCAAACCTTACATCTGACCAACTAAAACAACTGTGTCTTTTTCATGCACTGCCACATTACTATTCATTATCTGATTTTAAAAACCTTAGTGGTTCAGGCCCAGTTAACACATTGGCGGGTGGGGCATATACATTAAATTTTACGGATGATTCGGGCACGGTCCACATTGGGTCCGGGTGGACTAACACGTTAGTTAGTAGTAGTGTGCATGCTAAGGACCCGGTAGCGATTTATCAAGTGAATAAAGTGTTACTACCCGAAGCGATTTTCGGGACGGATATACCTCCCCCAGCGCCAGCTCCAGCACCCGTGGCGGTCCCGAATGTGGCTCCTGTGGCTGATGGTCCGGATGCTGATGGTGGGAAAGGTAAAGGGAAAGGCGTAGGTTCGGATACCGCGGCAAGGTCGTCGACGGAGTCGTCTTCGCACCGCGTTACGGCGTGGAGGACAGTGGTGATGGTGGCAGTTTGCGGTGGATTGGTTGTGGTTTTGTGAGATTTTGTAACCTTGGACCAACTGAGCTACATGCCTGAGTGCTTGGAGTTTATTAGATGGTTTTTGGTTATGTATCACTTAGATTTTAAATTAAGTATTGTTGTTACTTGTTAGTTTATGATTTTTTTTTGGTTGGTAATGGTATTATAAATGTACTTTGAAAGATTAATGTTGTGGTCTCATATATATATTTTAATTCACTTGGAATTTGGCTTATTCGAGTGGCATAATGCCTAGGGAAGGCAGGAATCAGTAATCATGACATACCTCTCAGGGGCTTAGGCACTGGTCAATCAATACTATTTGGCGAAAGTATTGACCATACGACAACCAAATCTTTCACTAATATGGATGTACGTGTAGCAGATTTGGTTTTTATGATGTATTTGACCCGTACACTTATACCATTCCTATTCATAACACAACCCAACATTTTTATAAAAAAAAATAATTTTTTTCTCTTCTACCTACACAACCCAACCATAACACACATTTATAACCAGGAACGAAGGATTGTAAGGGTCAGGGGTGGCCCTTCCCCCCTCCCCCCCCCCCCCCCCCTTTGGCGCATTAGTAGAAATTTGTGGTTTTCGTAGGTAAATTTAGTCCGGGTTGAGCCCGGCCCCCGCCGATTTGCCACTACTATTCGAAAAAAATTGAGCTCGGCCATCACCGATTGGCGAACCAAGCTTCGCCCCTGTTTATAACTCCATCCGTAGTGAGAACTGGGAAGCGCTAATTAGCACCCCCTCCCCTCAAAGTGATTGGCTGCAAGAGGTTGGCACAATTTTCAAGAAGAAATGACGTTAAAAATTTAACACTCCAAGCCAAATTTGCAATATTAGCGCCCTTTAAGGCCCCTATGTTGCAGTGTTGGGGGCGCTAATTTTGTTTTAAGACCACATTAACACCCCACTACACATGGTCTAACCCAACTCAACCTAAAAATATTTTTTTAAACGAACTCGGTTTATAATAAAATTTATATTGGGATGTTCACAAAAAAAAAGTTAAGAAGTACAATGTATTTAGTTTTTTTTTTTAACTTGAATATTATAAGCTATTTAAGTAACTAAATTAGTAGGGGTTTATTTGGATTGCAACCATGGTTTTGTGAATTGTTAAGAGATTGCAAACTTTTAATTTTATAATATTATTTCCACAACCCAATCCATGTTGGGGTCATGGATGAGAGTAGTCATAGACTCATAGGGTATGGGTTGTGGGAGACATCTCCAGCTTTTTCCCCAACTCCAGTCTCCTCCTTCACGTCATTTCTCTCGCCCCTTCCCTCAAATGAGAAAAATGGTTTCCCTCCTTTCCCTTTCCCCCTACCCACATGCATTTTTTTATTATTATTTTTCTCTTTTATTTACTTATATATTTTTTCTTTTCCATTAAAATTAAAAACAAAAACACAGGAATTAAAAAAAACGAAACTAAAAAAAAAACTTAGGCATATGTCCTCTTAGCGACTTTGACGCAATCCTATCTTTCATCTTTTCAAAAAACCATACGGTCTCGCTCTGGAAGGCCCTCGGCATAATGTTAAACTCTTCCGTCTCCTGTTGAGAAATATCCAGCTCGAGTCGTTTCCTATCCAACTGCAGCCTCTCCATATCCCTTGCCGCGGCTTCTTCTTTCTCTTTCTCTTTTTTTTTGTACCTCTCCGCTTGCAATTCCTTAAACTCGTTAAAGCTTTGAAGCAATACATCTATTTTCGCCACGTCCTTTTCCTTGGAAGCCGAAGCCTTTCCCTTTGAGCTCGAGACCATTTTTTGGCGTGTGATGACGTAGGTCCCTGACCAGACACCGGACCAAGACCTCCCAGCATGTGGGTCAAGCAAAAACACACAAGTCCTCGGAACGGACTAGAATCAGCCAAACCAACAAGACAAATTACCAAAACGGATCGTCAAACGAATAGCTTAGGACGAAACTTAAATCAGCCGAACCATATGTGAATACCGGATGAACAAGGATAACGAAATATACTTAAGACAATACGTAAAACAAAAGGACATAGCCTAGAACCGACGGTCTAATAAAAGGCGGCGTTACCCCATGGGTAAACGCCGAAGAGACAGAGTCTGACACGGATAAACCTAAGGACAATGGTAAATGACGGCTACGAACTAACGGTCACAACCGAACTATGTTCAAATAATATATAAGTCATCCCTAAATCAACCGGAACAGTAACTCTATCACCATCACAGCCGACCTCATGATAAAATGTAATTAATGCAGGAGCATTCAAGGCTAGTATAAATACTGACATCAGTCGGTAGTTGGGGACACAACAAACCACATTAACTCCCTTCGGAAGTAGTCTCTGCTTCCGAAGACCAACCTTCATCCAAACCTAATCCTTATACACCAACAGCGCGTTCCCTTCCAATCGGCCGCTCCGATTCGGGAGTTGGAGCTTTGTCTTCGAACTCTGGGTAATCGTTTATGTTGATAGCACAATGTGCATCCGACCAACTCACACCATAACCTCTCATCACGCTCGTTTTCGATCTTTTAGCTTGTGATACCTCATTAGGTACCACTTTTCACATTTGCTCAAAATTTTGTGAGCCATCGTCTAGCCCCATGATCCATTCTTCTTGGTGATTTTTAACCGCATCTGCCAACACATTTTCGTCACTTTGACTGGTCGTGCAATTAGGGCTGCAAACGAACCGAACGAACACGAACAAGGCCTTGTTCGTGTTCGTTTGTTAGGGAAATCATGTGTTCACGAACAGTTCATGAACGCTTGCCAAACGAGATTTTTTGTTCGTGTTCGTTCGTTAAGAAAACACTTGTGTTCGTGTTCGTTTGTTAATGTTGTTCATGAACGCACACGAACACAAACGAACATTAATGAACACAAACGAACATTAATGAACACAAACAAGTGTTCATGAACACAAACGAACGCAAATAAATGTTCATGAACAGAAACAAACACAAACGAAAATATATTAACTTTGGAATAAGATATAATTCTTAAGACATCAGCTATATCCACCCAAAATACAACTAAATTATACAAACATATTTACCTCACATATATTATTTATTTGGGTAAATAAAAGAAAATAAAAATTATAAACCCTATCAAACTATCGAACATAAACGAACAGGTTACCGAACGTTCACGAACATAAACGAACGAACGCGGCCTCTGTTCATGTTCGTTCGTTTAACTAAACGAACAAAATTTTTTGTTCGTGTTCGTTCATTTATGAAACAAACGAACACAAACGAACTTCCCGCCGAACGGTTCATGAACTGTTCGCTAAAAGTTCAGTTCGTTTGCAGCCCTACGTGCAATTGTTCCAACAAGTTTGATAAACACCCGCAAATGATTGCCATTTTTCACTCATCTCCCTAAACTTGGTACTAATGAAGTGTTGTGTTCGATAAGGCTCGCGTTGCATCATTTAGCTTATTTCTTACGTATTTTTTTTTAAAATATAGAAAAGGAATTATGGCACCCGTAACGCGAGCGAATGCTAAGGCAGAAGGTTCTTCACTTCCTATTTCGTCTGAGTAGTTGGCTAGGAAGATAGCGCAGCAAGTGAATTTTGTCTTTGAAATGCATGATTTGGTAGAGGTCGAGGTGGTGGCGTACCAAGTGATGGCGCACCAGGTGGTGGCGCACCAGATGGCGACCCAATTAGTAGCAGACCATAAGGTCAAGGTACAACTGGAGGTGGATCATGAGAAAGAATCCATATTGGAAGCTCATCAGGTAAAGACACTTGAGATTGGTTCTAATGTTTCATAAAGTTATTATTTTGATCGTATATCAAATAGTAACTTTGACGCGTTCAAATGAAACAGGAAACCCAAAACAAGGTTGCAATTATAAGACATTTTAGTCTTGTCATCCCCGTACATTTTCAGGAGCTCCTGAAGGTCCATTGGATATCATTAGATGGATCGAGAAAATGGAGTCGGTTATGATGACCAGTAACTGTTCTGCTTCTCAAAAGGTCAAGTATGTTGTATGTTCTTTTCATGATGATGCCCTTACTTGGTGGAATACGCAAGTTCAAGCATTAGGTGAAGATGTTGCGCATGGTCTTTCATGGGATGAATTGAAAAACATGTTGTTGAAGGAATATTGTCCCCGTAGTGAGATGTAGAAGATTGAATCTGAGTTTTGGACACTTTCTATGAAAGGAGCAGAAGTAAAGGCTTATACGACCAGGTTTAATGAGTTGGCTAGATTAGTCCCTCGTTTAGTGACACCAGAGTTTGCTCAGATTGAACGTTATATTTGGGGTTTGGAACCTCAAATTTGAGGAATGGTAGCTTCTTCTAAACCAACTACTATGCAAAGCGCTATATCTTTAGCGAATTCCTTAACTG
This sequence comes from Ambrosia x helenae, assembly GCA_030844895.1. Taxonomy (NCBI): domain Eukaryota; kingdom Viridiplantae; phylum Streptophyta; class Magnoliopsida; order Asterales; family Asteraceae; genus Ambrosia; species Ambrosia x helenae. The sequence continues at coordinate 115,772,952 of CM061226.1, read as the reverse complement.
ATGATGCGATCGGAATGGGAACGTTGATTAAGAAAAGTGAAACCGGTAAGAAGTCGATTGATGTGGTTGAGAAGAGTTCTGAACCAGAAGCAGTGTCGTCTAATTTTTAGTAATTTTGGGGGATTTTGTATGTTATCGCTTGCTTCTGTATCTATATGTGTTTTCAGTCTCAGATTCCCAAATTTCTTATCATGTAGCATTAAAAAATAACATTTTAGTAACTTTTTTATAGGAAAGCTTTATGTCTATTTATGTTTCATTTGAGTATTATGTTTGGTTATGATTTCAGAGTTGGGACAATGAAGCAACATCTTTGTCCCTTAGACTTCTTATACACACACTTGTATATTCTATATCATAAAGCATTTTTTAAGGACTACTTAAATTTTAAGATTTATAAGTTTAATCGCTTGTGATACAACACATAATGCATAAACTAACTACTTTTTAGGACATATATGTCTTTAAAACACCATATTTAATTAAAATAAAGTCAAGAGTAAAGACATATTTATTAAACCTCATGACATTTAATTTTAGAATTACTTTGAACATATTAAATAATAAACATATAAAAAAAATCATAATGCTACATATGTCATTATAATCTTTTATATAGAATTAGGTAGTTTATAAAAGTTAAAGTTTTATAAATTGATCATACTATAGAAGTCAAAAAATCAATAGTGAAAGTTGTGTTTTTAATCATGATGTAATGGCTTGAATTCTAAAATTAACGTTATATTCATACATGTAAACATGCCTAATCTGCTACAAACTATATAATCATCAGATTTAACGACCGCAAAAGAAAGTTTTTGTTTACAATGAATTGCAAACAAAAGTATTAAGAAATATTCACATAACTGTGATCAGGTTATAATCAAGGTTTTGAAAACCGGACCGGACCGGCCGGTCCGACCGGTTGAACCGGCGTCCAGAGCCTTAGGCGGTCCGGTCCATGGTGTTGGATCGCTTCAGCATGCAACAGGGCGGTTGAACCGGTGACCGGAGGTCAAACCGGAAAACCGGTGAAAGCTAATGGTCGGGCCGGTGGTTAATGGTGTTGGGTTTTTCCAAATCAGTATCGCATCACCGTAGCTCCAACCATGGTTTCTTTCATATTTCTTCGCACATAGCATCATTCATCACTTGCAGCCCCAATCATTCCATCTTTTGACTCGTTGCAGCCACCATCGACTCATTACAGCCACCAATCAACTCGTTTGGAGGTTTGTTTGACTCATAACAAAAACAGGTTTGGTAGAGAAATAAAGCTTTTAAGTGATGAAGGAGAAATAAAGCTTCTTTGTTTTCTTGATTGAGAGAGAGAGAGAGAGAGAGAGAGAGAGAGAGAGAGAGAGAGAGAGAGAGAGAGAGAGAGAGAGAGAGAGAGAGAGAGAGAGAGAGAGTGTGTGAGAGAGAGAGAGAGAGAATACAGATTAAAAAAAATATCCTTCGATTAAGCAATTTGACTTTGTAACGTGAATACAGCTATGAGTTGATAAATTTTCATTATTAGCCCTTATAGAAAGGATATTTTTCATGTATGACACCAAATTAAAAAATCAAAAGACAAATAATAAAACTAAAAGATGATAATTGAATTCTAAGATAAAAAAAATATTTTTATAATATTTATAACCTTGTCCGGTTCTTAGATCCGGTTGAACCGGTCGAACTGGTCCGACCAGTGGACCGCTAAGAAGACCGGTTCGACGTCCGATCCGATTTTGAAAACATTGGTTATAATAGCTTTGTCAATTATCAAATTTTGAAATTAAAAGAAAAACATAAATTGGATAAAATGTGATTGGGAGGTTTAGTGCTAAACCAATCATATATCTCCACGTCATTTTATGACATTTTACGTAACAAAACACACAAATGTGGTGACCACACATTTGTGGTGTGAAAGGTGAAAATAAAGTAATCGTACATGATGCTTGTGGGGCCGTACGTTTTTTTCAGCTTTGTCCCATCACAACACATAGTTTTAGCGTTTTATTTTACTCTTTGTTATATTATATTATATTATTTCTTTTTGTGTCTTTCCTTATATAGTTATATTTGAAGGTCTATCTTGATATAACTTCATAAAAATTTGGGAATATTTCATAGAATAGTAACCAAGTTTCAAAAGTGTTCCAATTAGGTCACTCATCCTTTTTTTGCCCAATTAAATGACTAAACATTCAAATCGAGTCTTGTAAAATTTTGTATGTGTCAAGAATGACATGGAGGAGAAGATGTTGGAGTCAGGATTTTAAATATATGTAGATGTATTAAAAAAAGAAAATAACATGTTAATTATATTAAAAAATTAAAAAAATATGCTAAATCCACATCATCACTTAACGTCGGCATTAATAGATAGGAAAAAAATAAACAAAAAGCCACATTACCATAGTTATCTACAAATAGATGAAAAAACCTCTAATTTACATACTAAGTGAATGTTGAGTGACCTAATTGAGACAAAAAAAATTGTTGAGTGATCTAATTGGAACACTTTTGAAAGTTAGTTACTATTTTACAAAGTTATCCCTAAAAATTTATACAAACTTTTACTTTTTTTAATACGCTGTTTAGCCTTATAGTTTACTAAATTGACTTTATTTATTTTTTTAAAATATACATACGTTTAACATTGCATCAACACATTTACATATTACTTTAATTCAATATTACCATTTTAGTTGGATTTTAACAAAAACGTCTCAAAGAGACCTTTTTAGCTTCTTATATATCAGTTAAGCAAAAGATAATTTATAATATACCACCAAATAAAATAAAATCTATTACCATCCACTTTAAAAATTCTAGTTGTATAATTGTCTAAATTTCTTTAAATTTTGAGCTCCAAACTTACACATCCTCAGAGTATTAATTATACCACCAATCACCTTCATGCTCTAGACTTACGCTACTCCGGAGCTCTAGAGTAATCATATATCTCAAACTCTCTAGCCTTTCATAGTGGGAAGCCCTAATTAGTGCCATCCCTTCAAAGTGATTGTCTGCAAGAGGTTGACATAATTTCTAAAAAGAAATGATATTAAAAGTTTAACGCTCAGAGCCATATTTGCAATATTAGCGCCATTTAAGGCTCCTATGTAGCGGTGTTGGGAGCGCTAATTTTGTTTTAAGGCCCAATTAACGCCCCACTACACATGATTTCATAGCTTCGACTATAGACGAAGAGTAATTTTAAATTTCACACATAACCAAACTGTTAAACTCATAAAACAAAAACCAAAACCAAAACATTCAGATATCAAATCAACCGATTTGTCTCAGTTTAAACGATACAACCGTTTATAATCACCTTAATTCACACAAATCTAGCCCGATTCATTGCACTTAAGCTTTCGTCAACAAACAAACAAAGATACACGCGTGACTAAACGTATCTTCTCTTTTACTTTTACTTAAACACACTCCGTATGTAAGACGGAATATTTCTTTTATACTTAAAAGAGAAGAGGTACGTTTAACCCAACCTAACAGGTAAAGTAAAAGTAAAGAAACGTTTACCATTATTATTTTCCAAATTTATTCTTCACACTCTCTTTTACACAGTACACAAAAAAAACAATAACAGAAAAATCCGGCGTACCACGTAACACGTTCCCTGCAGTTTTTGCAGCACTTCTTTTTCCCACCATCTCCATTCCTTCACCATTAAAGCCTTCAAACAAACACTCACACACACAGTTACTCCACATTTCTAGGGTTTTCAACTTTTTATAATAATAATAATAATAATAATAATAATAATAATAATAATAATAATAATAATAATATTATTATGGCTTCTTCAGACGAAGAAGGAGAAATCGTCCCTGACTCAGTAACAAACTACTCCTTCGTTAACTCTCACAACACTCCAATCTCCTTCTCCACATTACCTCTTCACTGGCCCGATAACACTCACAATCACGATCAACACGACGCCGTTGCGTTTTTGAAAGGATGTACGGACGGTGGTTTGCGATCGGTGTATAAGGAAGTGATCGGATGGAAACTGGAGTTATCAAACGATGTGCCTGAAGTTTACGTCCTTTCTAAAGGCGACACGTGGATTAATATTAATAAACCGAGGAAATGTTATGAGTATATTGTTAAGAGTGTGTTGGTTGTGGTTTATTGTTTGCATTTTGTTAAGAGGAATGTAAAGGCGGTTAGGAAGGAGATTTTGAGTTGGTTGATGAAAACTTTGAGGTTTTAACTTTTAAGTGTTTGTTAGTTTGTGTTATGTTGTTGATTAGATGTTGTTTTGAGTTAATTTTGTTTGATTGTGTAGTTTGGATGAATTTTGTGAGAGTTTGGAGAAATGTTTGGCGGATCACTTGTCGTTGATTCGGATTGCTGTGGCTAAAGATAAGGATTTGGCTAAATCAGAGGTTTGATTTATATTTTAGGTTTCGGTTTCGGATTTTGTGAGATTAATGTTCAATTTATGTCATGTTAGACTATAATAAAGATGTTAATCCTTGTTTGGAAGGAGCGTGGTTTAAAATAATGCTCGAGGCGAGGCGGTAAGAAAACGTGGGGTTATGTTTGTACGTATGCCTCTAAGGGCTGAGGCGGTGAAAAAACGTTCGCCTCATGGGGTTATGGGCGGTTTTTATGTGTGTTTTTGATGTTTTAGACTTTCTGTGTCAATTGTTTAATTTTTTATATGTATTTTTGATGTTTTAGACTTTTTGTGTCAATTATTTTATTTTTTTAAAAGAGATATAATTTTTATATTTATTTTTTAATTCCGCCTCGGTTCACCTCATGAGGCGAAGGCAAAACGCCTCGAGGCTCGATTCCATTCTTTCAAACATTGGGAGGAGGCATTGTGTTTAATGCTTAGTTTTTGGGTTGTAAAGTTTGAGTTGCTTGTGTTTAGACCATTGGGTGTGGAGAGGAGAGGCATCTTGATGATGGGCCGCCACGTAGGAGTGGGAGGAGAGACATCTTGATGATGGGCCTCCAAGGGGGTGGTGTGCACCATGATGACGGGCTTCCTCATTGGTCAAAATTATTAAAAATAATAAAAAAACAATTAAAAACCAATAGCTTGGCCCGGCTTGAACGGCAAGGAGATGCCGGATGTGCCGCCCCATGAAGGATGCCGCCCCTGGGGGGTGGTGTAGGGAGGCCCGGCAAGTGGATGCCACCCCTATGCCGCCCCCCATACCCAATGGTCTTATAGGTAGATGTAGAAGAATATGATATTTAGTCAAGCATTTATTGACATTTGATATTTTGACAGTATTTTAAAGCGTTTCTTATGGATATTGAGAATCCTGGGAGGAGAGAAGCTCTTCATGAGGTTAATAGCGATAATTTATTGTATTTTATCGTGTTTTTTTTTTTTTTGTATCTATTGACCGACTTTTTTTTCCTTTTATTTTGCATTGAAGGAGAGTAAAACAACAAACAAGTCCAAGTTCATAGTTTCTGACGGGGAAGAGGAAGAGGATGTAGATGAGGGTGTGGACTTGGACGCTGATGATGATGATGACGAATTGTTTGATTCTGTTTGTGCATTCTGCGACAATGGCGGTGATGTTCTCCCGTATGCTTCTAATTCCTTTTTACGGTGACTTAATTGATACACCACATTGAACAAGTATATCCATAGTGTAAGGTTTCTTAGAGTTTGTTAAATTTGGAAGGATGTCCTTGAATCAGTAGCAAGAGTTGTGAATTTCTTCATGTTTAGCATTTGTGTTGACTAAGCATTTAACATTTTAAATATTCATGATGAATGTAATCAGTTTTGCTATTATATATTTTTTACTTTACGCAACTTCTCCACATATGGCAGTTGTGAAGGAAAATGTATGCGATCTTTCCATCCCACCATAGATGCGGGAGCTGACACCTGTTGCGAGTCTCTGGGCTTTGAAAATGCAGCTCAATATGAAGTATGAATCTATATGGCCATACGAAATGTATTCGTATTTTTCATTTTTATTATGTTCACTTGGCTTAAAGCATAATCATCCTTGAATTTTTTATGCAGGCAGTCCCAACTTATCTTTGTGATAACTGTAAACACCAGAGACATCAGTGCTTTGTTTGTGGATCGTTGGGTTCCTCTGATAAATCTTCTTCTCCTGAGGTGTGCTGTTATAAGTTATAACCAACCTAAACACAAATAGAATATTATATGTATGTTTGTCAAATATAATTTACTGATTGTTGCCATGATATACAACAGCGGCCACCATATTTTCCTACTAGTATTATATATATATATTTTTTGCACTATTTGGTTTGAGATTAATATCTGTAAAGAATGGGCCTACCTGAATATCAATACAGTATCAGCAATCTGCAATTAGTAATCGTTGAGTTTGGATTCATAATATATGGATGGGCTGAATTTAATTTTTAACTGAAATATGGTTTTAGGTCTTCCCTTGTGTTTCTGCAACGTGCGGGCGTTTTTATCATCCTGAATGTGTTGCAAATTTGCTCTACCCATCTGATGCCGACAAAGCCTTAGCTAGTCAACTTAAAAGTCAAATAGCTGCAGGAACATCTTTCACTTGTCCCATCCATAAGTGCTATCGTTGTCAAGGAGGAGAAAATAAAGATGACCATGAATTGCAATTTGCAGTCTGCAGGCGATGCCCGAAGGCATATCATCGGAAATGCTTACCTAAGTAATTAAGATTTTGCCTTTAAGCTTTGTATCGCAAGCAAAGAATCTTATATTAAACGGTTAATAATATTTTCCAGGTCAATTGCTTTCGAGGGTAGTGCTGATGGAACTATCGAGCAAAGAGCATGGGATGATCTCTTGCCAAAACGCATTTTGATGTATTGCAGGTAAGTCTTATTCTTCATACTACATAATCTAATTAATATGTACATATGATATAAAGTATTAAATAATGCATTGCCAGGAAGCATGCAATCGATCCAAGTATGGGGACACCAAAAAGAGATCATCTTTGCTTCCCCTCAGTTGTAAGGAAAAAGAATCAAGAAGGGAGAATAATAACGATTATGTCAGAAAGAAGGAGCAATGCCTTAGGAAATTTTAGAGTAATTGACACTGAAAGGAAGCCAAAAGTTGTTGAAAGGCAACGTAACACAGTCTCTTACGGTGATACTAAATTGGAGAAAGGCAAATCTTCCACCATGTACAAAATGACAACTTCCTTGGACAAGAAACCTATTCCTAGAAGTTTGGTGCAGCCATCCAACATTTTACGAATCAAGTTACCAAACAAAGATATGCCCCGAGAGAAACGGTTGATTTCTAAACCAGAGAAAAAGATGGAAGTGGATTCACCTACTAAAGTAGATGCCGAAATGAAAACAGAGTACTTTTTTTTATTATTACTTGTGTTGTAATGTCTTCTATTTTGTAACCATTCATGTGTCATGATAATATATCGGTTTGTAGGATTTTGAATTTAATGAAAGATGCTACATCTTCGTTTGATTCCGAAGAATTCATAAAAGAGAAGAAAAGAAGATGCACTCATAAAATATACGTCCCGCAGCATGGATTGGATAAGACCATTACCATGGGAAAGGTGAAGGCTTCTGTGAAGGTAGTAAACCAACTAGACAAATCAATAAAAACACTAAAACTTATAGATATGTTTAAGCTCACAAGGTGTGTATTGTTTTACTTTCACAGGCAGTAAAAGCAGCCTTAAAAACACTGGAGGATGGTGGTAGCGTCGAGGATGCAAAAGCTGTTTGTGAACCAAATGTTCTCCATCAGCTCATCAGATGGAAGGTATGGCGAAAGATGTCCATTATGTTAGTTTCTACATCTATTTGTAACACATCATGTGACATCTTTGTTTGAAAGGTCTACCTCTAAGCTGCAAAACAGTATAGGGTTTAAGTTTCACATACCCTGCCTAATTTAAGATTTTTGTGATATATAAAGAAGGATTTATTGTGATATAAATTTTTTTGTTGATGTGCAGAACAAGCTAAGCGTCTTTCTCGCTCCCTTTCTAATTGGAACACGTTATACCTCCTTTGGGCGCCATTTTACAAAAGTAGACAAGCTTAAAGAGGTAAGTCTCTGTGTTCTTTATATTAGGGACGAGCTTGGTACCGATCCCGAAAATCCCCAAAATTGGGTACCGGTACGGTATGGCATTTGAAGGTAAAAATCGGTAAAATACTGGTACCGAAAACGCCAAAAAGTTGGTACTGTGTTGGCACTGAAAATGATTCGGTACGGGATATCCTTCAACTTTATTCAAAAATCAGTATTGATGAAACTTGGATTGTTACAATGTCATAATTACGGGTACTTAATAGTCATAGTTGATAATAGAGGGACTGTAATTGTAAATAATTACTTAAACCAACTTAACTAACCATTTGAAAGGTAGTTAAGCTGTTAATCTCACTTCAGCCATTCAATGTACTTAAGCTACCTAATCAATAGAATATTCAGACAGGAAGTGATACCATCTAAATCCATTAATCCTTGTGGAAGTAAACATCCCATGCCAAAAGCTATCAATTTTAGGCACAATTTTTTTTTTTGTACTTCGATTGGTTAACCTTTTCTGGACCACATTTCTTTTCTTTAAGCAACATGATTATGACAATTATCTATGCTCTATGTGTGACGATAACCAATTTTAATGTGTTCAAGGTACATTTGACAACAGATATCTAAGTAGCTAAGCTTACGTAGAGCTAACGGCTTTGCTTTTACGGTGCAGATAGTTAATAGACTCCATTGGTATGTGGAAGACGGTGACACGGTAAGAATATTTTTGTTCTTTCTTTTTTACGGTGGTTGGTACTAAAGTCGCATGCTCGTCAAGTACCCATTACACAATATCCATTGGGTTCACGAGTATATCCGTTTATGGCCTTTTGTGGTTAAAACTCATTGCTCGTTGGGAAGCCCATTGCCCGAAACACAATCTAAAACCCACCTAAATAACAAATTTGAAATAGAAAATATTAATTACACTTCTAAAAGTTATATTATTTTTAATAATTTCAAGTTTCTAATGACTTCAGCATACTGTTCGTTATATTAATATTTAATGTATTCAGTTTCAATCTGGGTAAAATGGGTTTGAGCAAACAGGCGGGTATCACCTAATACTATGCTTGTCCTAGACCCATGAAAGTTTTAAAACTAATTCCATACCTGAACATCCGTCCCGAATGTTTTGGGGTTTCAGTTTGGGACTTTGGGTTTGGTTTGTTCCGAATTCCGATTCTTTTGCCATACCTCCACACATATCTGGACCCTTATTTTTTCCTAGTCATCTTTGATTAATTGTTTCCTTTTCATTTAATAATTTTAAAGGGTGGTGATTGTGGGATTATTATTATTATTATTATTATTATTTTTTCAGCTGAGGTAGTATCTGTACAACCATACTACAGTTAGCCTGCTGACTTTATAAAAATATTGATATACCAATAAAAAAACCAATGATTAACGACTCAGCGATTATCTTTTAACTGGTTCCCAAGGAAATTGTTTATGCATAAAATATAACAGTCATGCCATCCACTATATCTTGTAACATAGGCATGGGCACACATATTTCATCAACTTGAAAATACACACATATTTCAACATGACCAAAATTGAACTTTTCGAAACTATTACAATAAATGTTGACTCCAAACATTTGAAAGCCTGTTCCGTGACTCATTTTACAATTTATCGTCACATGCTGCACTTCATAACAATAATTCTCAAAGATGTTACAGTTTGCAGTTTCCTATATACACTTATACTTACGAACTCCCTATCCTCTGTTTTATCAGATAGTGGATTTTTGTTGTGGGTCGAATGATTTCAGTTGCTTCATGAAAGAAAAGCTCGATAGCACAGGAAAGAAGTGCAAATTCAAGAACTATGACCTCATCACCCCGAAGGTAGTGTAACTTGTCCATTAATTTTAACAAATCTTTAGCTACGTTACAAGATTATAAACTATGATTCTGTCTTTCTGCTTAGAACACATTTAACTTTGAAAAAAGAGATTGGTTTAGCGTTCCTGTAGACGCACTACCTGATGGTTCTGGTCTGGTAAGATACTTAAAACTTGGCATTTATGCTTTTACATTTCTCTTGAAGACTTAGAGCTAGGCTTAGCACATGTTGAAACGATCGGGTTTGGGTTTGACCCAAAATACTTTTGTCCATAAAGTTTAATTTCTCTTTTGAGATATAAACATCACCTGATTGTGTCATTCACAAGTAAACACCGCCTCTAGCTCTAAGTAGGTTCGAAATTATATTCTAATAGTTACTTTCTCAAAAGGTAATGGGACTAAATCCTCCTTTCGGAGTCAAAGCATCTCTAGCGAACAAATTTATAGATCATGCTCTCAAGTTCAAACCGAAGCTCCTTATCTTAATCGTTCCAGAAGAAACTAAAAGGTATAATAATATAAATATCTTCGTGTGCTTGTATTTATGTTATTAACTTTTTTCAAGTTAATTTTTATTAACTGTTTTCTGTGTCGCTATAACAGGCTTGACTGTAAACGGTCCCCGTATGATTTAATCTGGGAGGAACATGACATGTTGTCTGGCAAGGTTTTATTACTACTCTAGTAACTTTAATGTCTAAGAAGTTAACAACTAATTACCTATTACAGTATTACTCATATACTTCTTCGTCTTGGCCCTTTCAGTCATTTTACTTACCTGGCTCGGTGGACAAAAGAGACCAGCCATTGGATGATTGGAATGTCAAGCCGCCACCACTTTCACTCTGGAGTCGGGCTGACTGGACCAAAAAGCACTTAGAAGTAGCCCAAAAACATGGTCACGTTGAACAAAAACAAACCGTGCCACACCAAGAAGCTGAAAGAGTAGTCTCTAATGACTTAATGGAAGAAAACCTCGACTGTTTCAATGATCTTGCCAATATCATGACCAACTATCCAGATCTAACCATGTTGGAAGAAGAAGCTGCTGTTAATCAAGCTGACTGTGAAAACACATATATGTCATCAGATGCTTTTAATGACATTGCTGACATGGATCTGTCAAGTTCAGTAAACTCCTCAAACAACTCCAGATCCGAACCAGTAAGACTCAGTCCGCCATGTATCCAGCCTGGACCTCATCCAGGTTTCGGTCCACCACACTCTGCTAATACAAGCGATCCATACGGGCAAGGTGTAGGGCTTGGGTACCATCAATCAGGTCATTATTCCAACTATAATTATCCTAACTACAGTTACCCTGGTAGCGCTAGCCATGATGGTCAACCTAACTATGGCCAGCCAGATTATACAAGTCAGCATGCTAACTATGGTTATCCTGGCAGTAGTAGCAACTATGGTCAACCTCACTATGGTCAACCATATTTTATGAGTCAGGCCGACGTTTGGCCACCGGGTACCACTCCTCCTGATTATAGGTACAATTAGAAGTTGTTCTGTTATGGCTTATCTCTACATGTTAACTGTTTAGAACCATTCAAGGGGTCTGAAAACATGTTCATATCTGGTTTCTTATATTAAAAAAAAAACTGGAAATTTAGTTGCATTTCACACTTTCAACCTCTGGAACACACTTTTTTCCTTCTTCAACGACGCACCCGATTCTCTCCTGGGAACACAAAAAAACGACTCACGGAGCCCTTGATAGCCCTCAGCAAAGCGTAAGACAACGTTTTCACATATATGCTATATACTAACCTTACATCACATACATTAACTAGTTACTCTCAATTTACTTGTGTTTAGTCGCCTTAATCTCTGATCAAGTTCCGCCATTACCACCGTTTCTTGCTTCTTCCTTTGCTTCGATAAATTCGTTGTCCTAAAGCTAATGTTTTCAAAGGCAACCTACAGTCAGTCACAAATGAAGGTCAACAAGTAAACTGAAAGTCTGAAACGAATGAATATAACTTTATATATAGAGCGTTGACTTACGGTCAACAAGTCATCAGGATCAAATAGATGATGGGTGGTATTCTGTATTATATTGATTGCATCCCCAACATGATGTGTCATCAACAACTCTTCTTCCTTCATCTGTAACATCAACACAACCCTTTAAAGTGACCCGTTTTGACACGAACCCGTTTATACCTGTTAGGCTGTTAGCCGACCCAATCCTCCTTAATTTTTAAACGTACAAAAAACGTATGATCTTTACCTTGAAAACAGCCAAAGCTACATTAAACAAGACATTTGCCCCTTCATAAAAGAGAACATCCCATACTCTCATAGTTGTCTGTACAGTATCACACATTGTAAACGGTTAAAATAAGATGGACCGGGCATATATGCTAGGCGTTTACGAAAAAGGAATCACTAGTAAACGTAACCTCTGAAGGTAAGCTCTTAGAAAACAGGCATAGAAACCACTCGGTAGCTACAAGGGAAACATCGAACCCGATGGCTTCTAAGTGAGCAGATAACCTGCAGTTTCAAAACCATATACTGTAAAACCACAGAAGCCTCCATGATCATGAATACAAATTACAAAATATAAAAAGAATATACCTTGGGCATTTCTTGGTTAGCAAATCTTTAAACACCCTTTGATCGACATGGCAGCCGGATAAATTGTCTGTGTAACAATCGTTGACCAATACGTTTTCTAGGAGAACTGCTAACATCCAGAACGCTTCTTCTTCGGTTTTCATAACGAGTAACAACAATGCTGCCACATAATTCAAACCCTGTATACAATAGTCTAGTTGGTATAAAAAGAAAATAAACTAGTTTCATGGTTCGATGTAGGGATGGTCTATAAACTCGACAAGTATGAGACCAGGTTAGGGCTGCTTAACCAGCAAGCCGAGTTAAGCTGGCTCGTGCTCAGGCATGAAGTTAAATGAGCAGGCTCGGCTTAAGTCAGTTTTTTTTTTTTTTTTTTTTTTTTTTTTTTTTTTTTTGTACATAGATAGGCATATCAAAGGGAAAAAGGTGGTTGCTTTTTTGCCTATAAAATTTGGGCTGAAGGAGCCACCTCGCCTCGGCTATAAACTTAAACGAGCCAGCTATATTTTACAAGCTGATTTCAACTAGCTTTTTTCAAGCTATTTTCATGCGAGATTTAAGCCACGAGTTATTTAAACAACCATTTACAAGGTATTGGTCAATTACCATCCCTGTCAATGAAATATGACACAAAAAGCCAACCAACCTGACAATAACCAACATCAGAGTCGCGAAAAGAGTATCCAACAAGAACACGTCTCACAGCAGCATGGCCCTCCGGGGTATCCAACCACGGATGACCAGGGAACGTTCGCGGCAGGTCCTGCATCAATAATCAAAATCACAATTTAGACTCAAAATTCAACTAATTTGACAAAAAAAAAAAAAAAAGCCAAGAAACAAACTGACATGATCAATCTGCTTGGTAGCAGGGGTGACCTTATCTTGAACAGCAAAGGTCAGATCATCATAATAGCTATCAGGCACCGTAGATTTCTTCTTCGCAGCGCCAGACAACGAAAACCATACCTTCGGCCTTAAAGCCGGAGGAATCCCTTTCCTAATGAGCTTCTTCAAAGCCATAGCATTCACCAAAACCGAAAACCGAAGCGCAGCCGAATATGCAAAACTCTGCATATACCAATCCTCCCCTTTGCTTGCTTCCATAGCCCACCAAACCTTGTCCTGTTCCCTAATCTTTTCCCTCACTTCATTCAATATATTCACATCATCAACATTACCTTCTACCATAAACCCATAAGGATCTTGAAACTTGACAACAATATTAGCCCTTCTAGCATGAATACTCTGCCTCAATATTGGCTGCATTTCCAAGGGTAAATCCGTCTTTCTTGAAACTTTATGCATCTTTTGTTAAAACTTTTATATGACCAAATTACAAGATGGGTAGATGGGTGTGTTTGAATAATGTCAAAAAGTGGAAGAAGAGGAAGAAGAAACCATGAATATGTGATTAATATTGATGAATGGGTTCCTTGAAGAAAAAGAAACAAGAACAAAATAAGGTGTTTATTTATAACAAGAAGGAAAATATTTGAACAAGGTTGTTGTTGAAAGGGTTGAATTAAATTAAATTAAATTAAATTCAAAATTTTTGAACGTTTCTCCAAATGGGTGTTTGAGAAAAAGCTTAAATTTTGAAACCATCAAAAGACATGTTATAACGTTGGATAGTGGCAAACATAAACAACAAACAAAGGGTTGAACTTTTTGTATTTTTTAATGAGATAAATAAAGGTTTTAAGTTGTTAGATGAGACAATTAATATTTTATTTGGCTTTGGTGGATAATTGTATAACGGGTCTGCTGCCGTTTTTGTTAGTGGGCGAAGGCCGGCTCTTTGTTAACAAATTTCGATATAATGTTTAAGAGAGATAGCCGTTATAAGTTCACTTTTAAATATCATGTATTTTTTAAACACACACTACATTATAATTCTTTTAAATTCTAACTAATGGCGAAATCAGCGTGTTGCGATAGGGTTAATTTTTTTTTTAAGGCTTAGTTTCAACAATTTGTATTCACCTCGGGGAAAAAGTAATGTTGACATGTTGGTAAAATTAATCAAGTCGTAAAGGCAAAGTCGAAATTTATAATATACATCATGTTTTAAAGGTTGTAGGAGGAAAACGAATAAAAATCAATAAAAATGAAACTTTGAAGCAACTTTGACGACTTGTACGTTTGTATTTCGATGACTAGTATATTATCACACACGACTCGGTTTTGAATAAATTAACACAGAAACGTAAATAATAAATTAATAATAAGCATGTCTCAAAGGTATTTCGGAATTTTATAAAATATTATATTTTCAAAGTTATAAGAGGAAAAAAAAAAACATATGAGCCACATGTCATGACATAGTTGATCCATAAAAATATGACAAGTTCATAACAAGTTTAAGACCATACATAATACAAAACAAAAAAATGTCTAGTCAGCTCTGAAAATACTCATTCTTGAAAACATAAAAAAACTCATGAAAACCCTACTTTGCGATTTTTTTTATTTGAAAATTTTAGGGCATATAATATATCTGGTCAGAGTCTGGGCGCATGCACAACCAACCAGAGGATTACGCGTGCCGAGGTTGGACTAACCACTCTGCTAGGGGTGCTTAACGGGTCGGGTTCGCGGGTTGGTGGGTCCAACCCGACCCGAACCCAAAAATTTTACACGAACTCGAAAATTGTGACATACTTATGAACCCGACCCGTTCAACCTGATTTTTATTTTTATTTTTTCGCAACTAATGTATTAAAATTAAAATTTTACTACAAAAAACGAAAACATATATAAAACATTTATGTTTTATTTATAAATTCTCATACCAAATTTTATTTTAGGTTATAAATGTAGCATAAAATACCTACCAATTTATTTTATAACATAAAACATATTGTAAAAAATACAATATATAGTATAAATAGATTAAACGGGTCAACCCGCCAACCTGACCGGGTTGACCCGAACCTGACCCAATCCCATTTATACTAAATCCAAACCCGCTAGTTTCGTGTTAGGTTCAGGTCGTGCCAGAAATTCACACCCCTACACTCTGCCCAGGTACAACGACGTGACAACTTCCATGCTGAAACCATGTTGTGTACAGTACTCAAACGACACGTCAGGCGCCTCCAATGGTCAAAACACTCTGCCCGTCAAAAAAGTGCATGCATACAGCCACTCCACTTACGCCACGTGGCTCCATAAAAGGTGGTACACTCTTTCTCTCACATCAACATTAATTACCACGTGGATAAATACTAATATATTGGGCCGGAGGGAGGCACCCCTTAACTCTGGCCTAGGAGGACGGGTTAAGTGTTAGTGGTGTTTGGCCCATGCATGTTCTATATAAAGAGGTTACCCCTTCTTCATATGGCATGTCATGTTACACTAAGTAAGCCAACACCATTTTTGTGTCTGTACGTTGGAATCGTTCTTAATCTCCTAGCAGTCGCCTCCCTTCGTACGACCACCTTCTTTCTTTCTTGTAGGTTCGTTTGAAGTCATGAGTGTGTGCAAAGGATTATACCTTGCAGCAACCACGAGTATTTACCCATAAGCACCTCCTTTCGAGGTAATTATACTCGTTATTTTCTCATTGGCGCCATCCGACCGGCTAGAACACTTTCTTTTCCATCTTTTAGCCCACTTCATGGCCGATCCCAAACCTCGATATTTGATGTTCCCGTTCGATAAAGGCCCTCAAGTCCAATTCGACGGTGACACTCGAATCCGTAAACAGTCAGCAAACAAGCGAACCAAAAAATTCAAAGGCTGATCTTTGAGTTGCACGATGTTGAAACCAACGACGGTGAGTCGCCGGTAGACCCAAATCAGTGGCTCTTGCGTGAGCAAGCTAGAACAGCCGCTAGATACCATCAAATGATGTTGAAATAGAAACAAAAGTCAGGGAAAATACTAAGCTTCAGCTCTCCCGTGCACGAGAAGAGCCACAAATGAAAAGAACCACATGATGGTCGTCACGAGGGTCGTAGCGGGGAACGTGGTAGAAACACCAACGTTTGGGGCTACGCCAAAACGATCGACGCATCAAACAGATACGAGTCTTCAGTGATGGAGACTACAACAATCGGAGTTACCAACACAACTCTCGGTCCATAACAGCCACACATAACACTCACGCGAAAAGTGCTGACGATGACTTGACCAGACCGTATAAGCCTAGGGCCTTCGAGGAGAGCTCCAAGTTCACGCAAAGGGTTGCGAACGCACCAATACCAAAAAATTGTAAACTTCCCATCAGCATCGGGAAATATGATGGTCTTACAGATCCAAATGATCACATCAACAACAACAACAACAACAATAATAATAATAATAATAATAATAATAATAATAATAATAATAATAATAATATGCGTATGCTTATGTAATAATATACTATAACAATATGACTAATAATTAATAAAATAATCTAAAATATGAATAATCTAAAATACGAAAATAATAATATGTCAAGATAGCACGTGTGTGTATAGGAATTCATTTTAAGATTCAAATAACATATTTGAAAGCTGAATTCATAAAAGTCGGTTGCTTAGCCGACTATGAGTACTATAAATAGAAGTTCATTTCATTCATAAATTGATATTTCAACCTTCTGCTAGTCTGCGTTTAGGACCCTGAGATATTACCTTGTCATACTGGCAAGTGTTGAGCTACTGTTAAACATCATTTAACGGGTGAGTTATCATGACTTTTTACAAAACTGTGACATATACTTGTATCATCAATTGCATGCCAGTATCATGATTGTGTTTCCTAAAATTGTGATGGATGTTTGTATGAATAATAGATGTGAGGTGATAAGGGTGTTGAGACCATGTAAGGCCGGCAACACACCCACACCTAAGTAATTAAATAAGATATATTATATACATACATGGGCATTGGGGTACTCTGGATCCATGGATTCGTAATGAGGTATTGAGGCTGGGGGAACCGCAGTGAGCCTTCCCAGTATGGGTTGCCCAGTAGTAAAATACGCTCATAATAGGCAGTATGCCACCGTCTTGTATTGAGGCTGGGGAAACCGCAGTAAGCCTTCCCAGTATGGGTTGCCTAGTAGTAAAATACAATCATAATAGTAAGGCAGTATGCCAGCCCAGTACGGTCATATGTTTAATCTATAGGGTGTATGGGATGTATTCCCACACCTAAAAAGGGAAAGTAAATGTGCCAACTCAAGTGAGTGTCCTGTAACTAAAATCAGTATTGTGGTTCATGATATTAAATGAATGTTTTAAACAATTGTGCATGAGCTCACCAGCATAAGCCGACGTAAAAACTTTTAAAATATATGTCGCAGGATTAGCATGTTTACAAGAAAAGTTGTGATTCCGCTGCTAGGTCAGGTATCAACCGTGCATGATCACCCGGGTCTCGGGTGGGGTGTTACAGTTGGTATCAGAGCCTGGGGTTTTAGCGAATTAGGTATTGTAGGAATGCCTAAGCTTTAACCAGTAGTGCTTTATAAGATAAATATCAGACTTAAGCTGGACCAGTTAAAGAAATGAGTAAGTCATGCGTAGAAAAGACACTTACTAGATTCCTTAAGCATGACAAGAATAAACGGTTGATATTATGTTTTCTTAATACCGCAACCGTACTGTATGTATGTTGTGTAATGTAATTGCTATGTTACTGAAAATGTTAAATACATACGAGTAACTTATATATAATTACATTCCTATAGGAAAAGAAACAATGTCTGAACGTAGAAATGAACAAGGATCTTGACATGAACAAGGCTCTATACACGAACAAAATAATCAAATGTTACTTAGAAAGGTGAAGAGTAGATGAAGAAATCTTACCCTTGGTTATTCACGATTTGTCAGGTTTCGGGGACGAAACCTAATTTAAGGGGAGTAGAGTTGTAACACCCCATTTTGAGCTCAAATTAAAATACATGATGCATGTACTTGATATATTGTTGAACGAGTAAGTAACGAGTAAGAGGATTATTTTTAAAGGTTGGGATCTAGACCGGTATTTAGGGTTATAAGAAACTGTTCAATAATAATAATAATATGCGTATGCTTATGTAATAATATACTATAACAATATGACTAATAATTAATAAAAATAATCTAAAATATGAATAATCTAAAATACGAAAATAATAATATGTCAAGATAGCACGTGTGTGTATAGGAATTCATTTTGAGATTCAAATAACATATTTGCAGGCTGAGTTCATAAAAGTCGGTTGCTTAGCCGACTATGAGTACTATAAATAGAAGTTCATTTCATTCATAAATTGATATTTCAACCTTCTGCTAGTCTGCGTTTAGGACCCTGAGATATTACCTTGTCATACTGGCAAGTGTTGAGCTACTGTTAAACATCATTTAACGGTGAGTTATCATGACTTTTTACAAAACTGTGACATATACTTGTATCATCAATTGCATGTCAGTATCATGATTGTGTTTCCTAAAATTGTGATGGATGTTTGTATGAATAATAGATGTGAGGTGATAGGGGTGTTGAGACCATGTAAGGCCGGCAACACACCCACACCTAAGTAATTAAATAAGATATATTATATACATACATGGGCATTGGGGTACTCTGGATCCATGGATTCGTAATGAGGTATTGAGGCTGGGGGAACCGCAGTGAGCCTTCCCAGTATGGGTTGCCCAGTAGTAAAATACGCTCATAATAGGCAGTATGCCACCGTCTTGTATTGAGGCTGGGGAAACCGCAGTGAGCCTTCCCACTATGGGTTGCCTAGTAGTAAAATACAATCATAATAGTAAGGCAGTATGCCAGCCCAGTACGGGCATATGTTTAATCTATAGGGTGTATGGGATGTATTCCCACACCTAAAAATGGAAAGTAAATGTGCCAACTCAAGTGAGTGTCCTGTAACTAAAATCAGTATTGTGGTTCATGATATTAAATGAATGTTTTAAACAATTGTGCATGAGCTCACCAGCATAAGCTGACGTAAAAAACTTTTAAAATATATGTCGCAGGATTAGCATGTTTACAAGAAAAGTTGCGATTCCGCTGCTAGGTCAGGTATCAACCGTGCATGATCACCCGAGTCTCGGGTGGGGTGTTACAGTTGGTATCAGAGCCCGAGGTTTTAGCGAATTAGGTATTGTAGGAATGCCTAAGCTTTAACCAATAGTGCTTTATAAGATAAATATCAGACTTAAGCTGGACCAGTTAAAGAAATGAGTAAGTCATGCGTAGAAAAGACACTTACTAGATTCCTTAAGCATGACAAGAATAAACGGTTGATATTATGTTTTCTTAATACCGCAACCGTACTGTATGTATGTTGTGTAATGTAATTGCTATGTTACTGAAAATGTTAAATACATACGAGTAAGTTATATATAATTACATTCCTATAGGAAAAGAAACAATGTCTGAACGTAGAAATGAACAAGGATCTTGACATGAACAAGGCTCTATACACGAACAAAATAATCAAATGTTACTTAGAAAGGTGAAGAGTAGATGAAGAAATCTTACCCTTGGTTATTCACGATTTGTCAGGTTTCGGGGACGAAACCTAATTTAAGGGGAGTAGAGTTGTAACACCCCATTTTGAGCTCAAATTAAAATACATGATGCATGTACTTGATATATTGTTGAACGAGTAAGTAACGAGTAAGAGGATTATTTTTAAAGGTTGGGATCTAGACCGGTATTTAGGGTTATAAGAAACTGTTCAATAATAATAATAATAATAATAATAATAATAATAATAATAATAATAATAATAATGATATGCGTATGCTTATGTAATAATATACTATAACAGTATGACTAATAATTAATAAAAATAATCTAAAATATGAATAATCTAAAATACGAAAATAATAATATGTCAAGATAGCACGTGTGCGTATATGAATTCATTTTGAGATTCAAATAACATATTTGCAAGTTGAATTCATAAAAGTCGGTTGCTTAGCCGACTATGAGTACTATAAATAGAAGTTCATTTCATTCATAAATTGATATTTCAACCTTCTGCTAGTCTGCGTTTAGGACCCTGAGATATTACCTTGTCATACTGGCAAGTGTTGAGCTACTGTTAAACATCATTTAACGGGTGAGTTATCATGACTTTTTACAAAACTGTGACATATACTTGTATCATCAATTGCATGCCAGTATCATGATTGTGTTTCCTAAAATTGTGATGGATGTTTGTATGAATAATAGATGTGAGGTGATAAGGGTGTTGAGACCATGTAAGGCCGGCAACACACCCACACCTAAGTAATTAAATAAGATATATTATATACATACATGGGCATTGGGGTACTCTGGATCCATGGATTCGTAATGAGGTATTGAGGCTGGGGGAACCGCAGTGAGCCTTCCCAGTATGGGTTGCCCAGTAGTAAAATACGCTCATAATAGGCAGTATGCCACCGTCTTGTATTGAGGCTGGGGAAACCGCAGTGAGCCTTCCCAGTATGGGTTGCCTAGTAGTAAAATACAATCATAATAGTAAGGCAGTATGCCAGCCCAGTACGGGCATATGTTTAATCTATAGGGTGTATGGGATGTATTCCCACACCTAAAAAGGGAAAGTAAATGTGCCAACTCAAGTGAGTGTCCTGTAACTAAAATCAGTATTGTGGTTCATGATATTAAATGAATGTTTTAAACAATTGTACATGAGCTCACCAGCATAAGCTGGCGTAAAAACTTTTAAAATATATGTCGCAGGATTAGCATGTTTACAAGAAAAGTTGCGATTCTGCTGCTAGGTCAGGTATCAACCGTGCATGATCACCCGGGTCTCAGGTGGGGTGTTACATATATAGCCGATAATATCAAAGAAAAATAAGCTAACTTCCTTCCAAATGACTCCTAAAGGCATGCTAGTGGCTTGTGATTCCCAAAGGTCGATGGCAAGTGATCGAGTGAAGCCTTGGTAAGGGTGTTGGGGCTCGGCCGATTGTAACCAAGGGAAAAGGAAGGAGTGTTCAAGTGTTAGTGAGTTGTGTGAAATTGTGGTGTGATTCTCATGTCCCTCTTGTGCCCTATATATAGCCGATTGGTGAGAGGAAGGCCATGGATTCATTGTTTCACAATTGGGGAAGGTCAACACCTTGCTTTCTTGGTGTGCATTCTACTAGAGGTCTTGTAAGAGTAAAGTGTTGCCTTGAGGTTTTGGCTTGGCTTGTAGGGGTGGTGTAGCGGCCGAAAACCACGGGGAAGGAGCAAAATGTTTTGGCAAGGTTGACAATGTGGGAAAGATCAAGTGTTTTATGTTTTTTCCACTCTAGTGCAAGTAGTTGACTAGTTTCCTAGGGGATTGTGTGCACACCTCTGTTGGAGACTCTTGGGGGCCGAAAATAATGAAACAAAAGAAGTTTTTGTGGTAAGTCAACTTGGTCTTGAGGTTCATGTGTTTTGTGTTGTTGCCATGTTAGTATAAGGCATGGGTGTGTGGTGTGTTATGGATATGAATGGTGAGTGTATGGTGAGTGTGTGTATGTAGCCGTATGTATGTATGTATGTATGTATGTATGTATGTATGTATGTATGTATGTATGTATGTATGTATGTATGTATGTATGTATGTATGTGTGTGTGTGTGGGTAAGGGAGTTGTTCATTTCCAATGTATTTTCATGTGTGTAGATTGATTCCTACATAGTGTTTTTGATGGTTTAGGAAGTCAACTTGTGTAAGAATAAGCTAATGTGTGTCCCTCATTCTACTTTGGTGTTTCCATGGGAAATTGAAGTGTAGATCATGGAAATCTTGGTGATGTGTGTATGTGTGCTCGTGAATATATATACACATATATATAATTTTGTGTTTGCTAAACATTAACTTGTCTATGGATGTACATATGTATGTGTATTAAAATTAATACCCTTATACACAAGTTAATTAGAGTTTAATTGTCCTTGTTGGACAATGCATATGGATAGTTCATGTAGATGAACATTGTTTGTTTTTGCCGGGGTACAAGTTGGAATTCTTGTTCAATTGCATGGGTTTCCTAAAATCTATCATGAATTATAGGACTAATTGAGGCCTTGAACTAACTAATGGGTCTACTTGTTAGACTACATGCCTTGAGATTGACCCGTTGGAACCATGTATAGCCCAACTATGATGCAAATGTTAACATGTAATGCTATGCACATTGTAATCATGTAGCTAAGTGTACGGATATGACTTGTGATTTTCGGCGGGTGTCACGGGTCATAGGCCCTGTAATCCCCGACACCATCCACACTCATCTGAAGCAACTCCTCATTACTAACATAGACATCTTCGCTTGGCAGCCGTCGGACATGGTTGTGTTTCGCGCGATGTCGCGGAACAAAAACTCAACATGTACCGATCGGTAGAGTCGGTCATCCAGAATAAGCGCAGCATGGTTCTGGAGAAAACGAAGGCCGTGAAAGGGCAAGTCACCGAGCTAATCAATGCGGGCATCTTGCACCCCATTCGGTACCAAACGTGGGTGGTGAACCCGGTCATGATCGGAAAAGCCACAAGTGGGTGGAGCATATGCGTTGACTATAAGGACCTTAACAAGGCGTGTCCAAAAGATTGCTATCCTTTGCCAGAAATTGATCTGAAAGTAGATTCTCTAGCCCCTTGTCGCTTCAAGTGTTTCTTGGATGCATACAAGGGTTATCACCAAATACATATGGCAAAGGAAGACGAAGACAAGACGGCTTTCCGCATAGACATGGGTACTTTTTGTTACACAAAAATGCCTTTTGGCCTAAAAAACGCGGGAGCTACATATCAACGCCTGATGGACACAACCTTCGTCAATGAAATCGGCATAAGTTTGGAAGTATATGTTGATGACCTCGGCATCAAGAGCAAGGTAGAGTATCACATGTTGTGCGACATCCATGTACTATATAAAGAGGGTTACCCCTACTTCATATGGCATGTCATGTTCCACTAAGTAAGCTAACACCATTTTTGTGTCTATACGTTGGAATCTTTCTCAAACTCCTACCAGTTTCCTCCCTTCGTACGACCACCTTCTTTCTTTCTTGTAGGTTGGTTTGAAGTCACAAGTATGTACAAAGGATTATATCTTGCAGCAACCACGAGTATTTCACCATAAGTACCTCCTTTCAAGGTAATTATACTAGTTGTTTCTTGCTCAAAGCTTTGGTTTTAAGACAAAGTGACTTTGGTTTGATCCCATAGTGAACATAATATATTGCATTTTACACACAAAAAAAATGGACGTTTGAACCGGATGAACCAAGGCTTGAAACCGCACGCTTAGAATTGTAGACCATGCCGCTTTCCATGACCATAGCTTTCATTGTTTTAGAGCACTAATATCACATTCATATCTCCAACTCTATAAGTAACCAAAAAACAAAAATACATTTTTTCTATAAATTTTGTTTATCTTCTAAAAATCTCCCACATCCCATTCTCTATAATCTTTTATTAATATTATTTTTCTCTTTTTTTTTTCATATACAATCTTAACTACTAATTATCAGGTTCCTCTAAAATTGATTTCTAGTACAAAAATTTGAAACTAACTAATTTATGGGTGCTGATTGGGCGTCTTCGGGCTAATAAGATGTTGATTAGGAAAATGGAGGAAAAATAAGATTCGGCCTCAAGCTTTTGTAAGTTAAGCGAGCCAACTCATCTTATCATCCTCAAGCTTTTGTAAGTTAAGCGAACCAACTCATCTCGTCATTATGTTGTGTTTATTTTTATCTATGTATTGGTAAAAAAAAATCCTAAGAATTCGAGTCATATTTTATATATTTTATAAGCCGAATATGACTTTTTATAAAATTTATATCGAATCATAGATATTAGATAACAACAAACACAATACAAGTGTATATTTGAACTTATATAAAATATATATATATATATATATATATATATATATAGGGCGTGGATCCTAAGAGAACCAACCTCTATTTAAGAATTGAGAAAACCATTCTGGACCACACATTTCTTATAAAGGCAAAAAAAATTATGCAAGGAAAAAAATATTTTTTTAAATTTTTTTTATTTATACATATGTGTATATTACATTATACATATGTGTATATTGCTATTATACACATGTGTATATTGAAAGTTAATAAAACCATACTTTCAGGCTTCAGCATTCGATAAAACACATCAGCAAATCTGAAACTTTTTATGCTGGAGGTTTTTTTTATGATTTTTATATGTATGTTTATAGGTTGATGAGAGGGAGAGAAAGGGAAAGAAAGAGAGAGATAACCGTAATAAAAAAAAGGAGAGGGAGAGAGATGGAAAGTATCTTAAATGAATGAGATATTTAATGAGTTTTTTTTTGGTTTTTTGACAATTATACCCAACAACCCCTAATTTATTAATTAAATTATACATAATTTTACAACCTTGTCATCCATTTAATCTCAACCATCCATCAACATGATCTAAAAGACACAATTACTTCTCACACTTCTCACAAAACACACCATTTGTACCTTAACCCTACCCTATATATAGATATAGATATATGTGTGTGTATAATATTCTTATAGACGAAAAACTAACAGAATAACTAAAAACTTTACGGGTGATGAATAATGGCCCCTCGTATTTGAGGTCTCAATCTTGCTTATCTTAAAATATAGAGGTTTGGATATATGGAGATAAATTAAGGATGTGATGTAGAGTGTTTTTATGGGATTTATGTAAAATTTAAAGAAGAGTTATGATGTATGTGATGTGAATGCTCTTGTGCCCGTTTCCAAATGCATATATTTTTTATAAATAAGTAATTAGTAAAATGTATATCTTATATACTTCTGTATTTTTTAACATACACACACATATATAAGCGTTTTTTACAATAATTTATATATTTATATTAATCATTAGAAATTAGAATTTGATATTTGTGATAAAGTATTAATGGAGCCCGCGCTTCACGGCAGGATCTTAGGAGGGTGCTGATGATAATATATTTGTTACATAATATATCAATGGGTTACTACATAATATACACGCTGATGATAATATATTGTAATCTAAACAACGTTGAAAATAAGCAATATGTCTAAAGTTAAAAGTTTAGTTTAGGGGTAACTTTGCTAAATAGTAACCTACTTTCAGGAGTGTTCCAATCAAGTCACTCATAAAAAAAATTGTTCCAATTAGGTAACTAAAGTTATTTTTATGTTCTAATCATAGACAATTTACCCATTTAGAAGGTCATCAATACATATGACTTTTATTTGGTTATTTTTTGAAATGTTGACTTGGATTATCAATAACAATATTGATTAAAAAATTGAAAAATATATTTTTAAAATTGCGAAAAATTTAGGAAAAATAAAATTACGAAAAAAATATAAAAATCACAAAAACAATTACGAAGAAAAAAATTAAAATAATTATTAAAAAATCATGTACAATTCAACGAAAAAAAAATTAAAAATGCGAACTTTTTTTTAAAATGGCAAAAAAATATTAATTTTTTGCAATCTCTATTATTAAAAAACTATAAAAAAATACAACATTTTTAAAATTTTGGCAAGTTTTTAATTATTCACAATTTTTATAAAACATTTTTTTTCCCAATTAGATAAGTCAAATTTACTTTGATGTTCTAACTAGGTCACTAAAGTTTACTTTAATGTTCCAATCATAGATATTATACCTGCTATTCAGGTAAACTATATAGGATTAGAACATAAAATAAACTTTAATGACTTATTTAGAACAAATATTTTTATGAGTGATCTAATTGGAACACTAGTAAAACTTGATTACCATTCTATAAAATATTCCCTTTAGTTTAACTATAATGTAAGTTTTAATCTGTACGACGGTAAAAATAAGAAAGCAATACGGTTAAAAGTCAATATATTATTTATTAATTAAATAAAAACTTCCATAAAAATATATTTGTAAGAATTACAACCTTTTTAAAAATTCAATTTTACCTCAAGTAAAATTTTGTCAAACATATTGATATGAAAATAATTTACAAAAAAAATATTAATATTATAATAAATATTGAAACATACAAACCATAAATTAGCTTTAGTATTACATTAATGAAACAAAGGACTCAAGATGAACATGAATTGGACCACTAACGTGCACCTAAAATGCATTGATCAATATTTAGAACTGTTTACGTTGTGAAATGTTATTAAAGAGAAATAATATCACAAATACTTAGAAAAATATATACATCAAACTTCCTAATAAAATATAAGGACAGGAAGAATATCTTACAAGTTATAAACAAAACTTTCTAGAGTGTGTTTTTCTCCAAGGTCGTGCATCACACTAAAAAAGTTGTGACTATTAAAAGATATAAGAAATTTTTTGATTTATTAATTATTTTAGAATACAAGCTTGAGAAAATCTAATATTAATTTCTCCTGTGATTTATATATTTAAGATTATATTAAAAATGTAGATTTATTGAGATATAATAAGGAAATATATTAAACACGAGAAGTTAAAATGTAAAAAAAAGGGCAAATATCATAAAAACATTATACGATTTATTTTTTCTTATAAAATTCACCAAACAACCTTTTACACGTAAAAACAGTATACTTTATGTTTTATTTTTCTTACAAAGGTCATACAACAATCTTTTACACATGAAAATCACTATAGTTTATGTTTTTTTTTTTCAAATAAAAGTCACTCTAGAATTTTTTTTTCTGTTATGACGTGGCTATTATTTTTCTTTTAGTTTTTTTAGATATATTGTAGTTAAATATTTATTTTTGTAACGAATTATTTGGCAAAAATAACTCGTGTTGTGAGCATAGTAATATTAGTTTTGCTAATTTAAATAATCATACAATTCTTAACCAAATAAAAAATATACATACAACAAATAAGAATTGTTTTTTAATCGAAATAAGACGTTTGAGGTAATTAACTTTATTGGTCAGTAACGTCGTCATTTTGAATATTTTAAGGATAAAAATATATATAGGTCATGTAAGCAACAAATGAACATGTAAGCAAACACAACCGGGTATTTCGGTTTCATGTTATTTAAAATAAAAAATTTAAGTTTCGTTTGAAACTGTCATTTGGATAGACTTTTATGTGAAAAAAATTATTGAGTGACTTTTATGAGAAAACCAAAAAGTATAGTTTTTTTTTTTTACAAAATATTGTCGAGTGAATTTTGAGAGAAAAAAACAAAAAATATAGTGTTTTTAACGTGAGTAACTTTAGTGAGAAAAGACAAAAGGTTTAGTGTTTTTTAAGATATTTGCCCAAGTAAGAATGTATATTAACTTCTAACGCTTGTCTGCCAAATTTATATTTGTATATTTATATACCACAAGGGCACAAGGAGTCGTCCTGGATTTCTCTGTTTTCCATGTATGATACGTCAGGGCCACATTAAGATTTCCTCATATTACACAGTCTCGTCTCAGACACCCCCCTCTCCCTTTTACCAAAACTAAACTATTTTATATTAAGATAGCTTTTAAAATAGGTTTTAATTAAACTAAAACTACTTATTTTAAATGTAAAATACATAATTCCAATAAAAATACTTAACTTAAATGAAAAAAGTTAAATAAACAACAACTTAAATTAAACTAGTTTTCCACTAGATATGGTTTCTCAAAATTTGGCATGTCGAATGTGCTAAAATCTTTTGTTGGTGTAGCAATGTTTGTACTTGATATGAGCCACTTCAATCGCTTCATGCTTCATTAAGTCACCCTCCCCATTCATCAGCTCGTTGAAGACATAATTAAATCTTATAGACTATGCGTGGATGTCCCTAAACCAGAAACAATTTGATTAACACTGTGATGGGTCTAACCCAAATGTTAGACGAAATTGATCGAAGATTGCATTCCAAAATGACCTTGATGTAGTAGGTGGATTCTTTGTGGACACTCACACAAGCCCTAGCCAAAGCTTACCGATCTCTTCTTCTTGGTCTAGGGTGTCCTTGCCATTTGAGAGATTATATATATATATATATATATATATATATATATATATTTAAATGTATGTAAAATGGTAGGATTTTGTGTCTATGTTTTCTAAATTTGGTTGGTATTTAAAGTGTTAACTTATTTTTTTTAATTTCCTTTCTAATGGTTAACAGTCATATGATCGCTGTATGTTCCAAAGCCCCTTTCTGATATCCAGTGCCAGCTTCACAAAATTTTGGGAAAAAGAGTCTCGGAATCAGGGATGGTTGATGAGAGGGTAAATGAATGGTTAATAATAAGCCCATTTTGTGTGTTTTTGCTATGTTTGTGTTGATAATATAGATGAATGGGATAACTACGTGAGCTTTGATCGTTTCAGGATAAATGGCTAAACAGATGGAATTAGAGCCGAAAAGTGTGAAGCGTGGTGTCCAAGTTAAAGAATTGAAGAAGTGGAAAGTGTTCGAGAACTTGTGGAAGAGAATTGGATGTTTGAAGGATGTTTATGATGAAGAATTGAAGATTAGAGTGTGTTTGGATGCAAGGAATTGAAGGAAAAATGCTTTGGAAAGAAGTTGGAGAAACAATGTGTAAGCTATGCCTTCCATCTGTAGCTTACTGATGAATTACAAGGCAAATGGAGCATTTTCACGTGGGTTTGAATAGTAAGGTACAGGGCTGATCTGTAAGGTACTGTTGAATAAAGCAATGCTGATAGATTGACTGAACTGTAAGCTACGGGCTGATCAGTACCTTACGGCTGGCTGAAGAGCAAAATTAGGAGAGGTTGTTTTTCATGAATAAAATGATTTTTATCAAACCTAGCAGCCATCTAACATCATTATCACGAAAATTCACTATCTTTTGGAGACTTTTGAAGCTACAAACACCATTGTTCATCATCATTCATCCATTCCTTCGGTTTCCATCAACATGTTCGGTATTATTATTCATACTTTTGAGTTATTTCTTGCTATCATGAGTGGCTAAACATCTTTGTAACCACCTCCGGGTGTAAGGTTTATTTGTGAAACTCTAACTCTTGTTTGGTTTGGTTTATGGATTGTCTTTTAATTGTTTTGAAAGATATTTGTGGTTTGAGTTATTTAAACAAGTCATGTTTGTGCAATTGCTTATCTTTTAGTCATTCGCATTCGGTTTTCTTGCATCGTGAGTAGTTTGATTAATGGGAAGGTAGTTGTTATTCGTGGGTTGGTAGTTAAATTGTACGAGTTATTATTAAAAACTTGTGTTTGATTATCACTTAACTTAAACCGTTCAACAAAACTATGTCTATGTGGTATCCAATCATCTAACCAAGGGTAGGGTGAATCATTAAACCGGAAACCTGGAGGGGGTTACTTCTTTAATATCATTGTTTACAACTTATAAAATTCGTTTTCTTAAAACTCAAAACAACCAACAAACCAATTAGATTTTTTTTTTTTAATTTACTAGTTAATTTACAAAACTATACTTTCCACCAATTCCCTGTGGAGACGACTCACTTCCACTTTGCTACTTATTTTCATTATTTTTGATTGACCCAACGACATCGATCAATGGTGTTTCTAAACGGGGTCGGGTTTCCCATCGCCGCTAATAGTCTTGTTTCTTGTAGTGCCTCTACAGCTCCCACACACAGGGGCGGATTTAGTAAGGATGTTACGGGTTCAAGCGAACCCAGTCGGTTTTCGATTTTTAGTACAAAATATGTAAGAAAAATAAGCCATGAACCCATAAGAAAAATGAGCCATGAACCCATTCACATATCATGTGAGTGGCACAATGGGTAAGTCTTCCACCTTCCAAATTCTAGGTCCTTGGTTCAAATCCTACTGTACCAGTTTTTGTGTTTATTTATTTCAGTTGACTTTCACATGATGAAACCC
Source organism: Ambrosia x helenae (assembly GCA_030844895.1). Taxonomy (NCBI): domain Eukaryota; kingdom Viridiplantae; phylum Streptophyta; class Magnoliopsida; order Asterales; family Asteraceae; genus Ambrosia; species Ambrosia x helenae. Next base: position 115,742,664 of record CM061226.1, on the reverse strand, counting down.
AAGTCTCTGAGTTGTCCATAATGATGATTGATCGGTTGAAACCGTTGATTGTCGATCTCTTTTCTTAAGGTGCTTTAGTTTAGCAGTGCTGTGGAATAAGTAATGTTGTTACGAATAACTAATTTTTTCGACTTACTTTACATGCTAGATACACTCACTACCAATGGGCATCCGGTTGATTTAATGATAGCGTATATTGTTGAAACTTGCATGTGATGAACCATACATTGATACTCAACCCGTACCGTCGATACGACCCGTACCGTCGAACCGACCTGAAAATTTTATGTCCGATCCCATGAAATTGAACCATTTAAAACAGCGAACCCACTGAAAAAAAAATCCTAGATCCGCCACTGCCCACACATGTGCTCAATGCTCTAAATAAATACAAGTCATATGATATGAATCTTATTTCGAAATCAACCACGGTAAATATAATAATTATTTAGACAATTGATGTTATTGATAATACTACTAATAATAATAACACATAGTAAGTTCCGCTTACAAACATAGATTCATCACAATATAATACCATTACATCACATACTACATTAATTAAAAGTTAAAACTACCAATAACATTATATTAGCTCACTCCTTTTTTTATTTCACATGCATGCATGCACATACCACCCTAACCCTAAATCTTCACTCATGTCCACCCTCCTCTTTTTGCTTCTTCCCCGGACCACCGCCAAATCCGGGGATACCGAAACCCATTCCTGGTCCGCCACCACCTCCTGGGCCGCCACCACCTCCTGGGCCGCCGCCACCCTGTCCACCCCATCCAGGGATAAGGCCACCTAGTCCACCACGCCCACCAAGCCATCCCGGACTACCACCACCACCCCATCCACCACCACTAACACCACCACCACCTGCACCACCTGGACCCATGCCACCAAATCCACCACCTTCACCACCACCACCTCTGGGCCCACCACCATATCCACCACCTGCACCCCTTCCCACATTCCCTAACCCACCTCCCCTACCCACCCCCCATCCTGCACCGTAACCAGCAACCCTTAATTGCTTTGGTTCCAAACCGCCGCCACCACCACTCTCTGCAAACATTCACAAAACAAACAACACGAAATTATTAACACATTTTAATGGCCATGCTAATCCTACGCTACCCGGCACAAACTCAAACAACGGTTTAGCTATGACATAAGCCCTAACCTTTAAAGCAGCAGCTTGACAAATCCTCAAACAGCCATTTAAAATTAGAGTGCTATGACACAAGGCCGTCATTGAGAACAATAAAAAAGTTGTGGGTCTCGGGCGAGACAAAAAAAAATTTGGTCCTATAATATAAATTCATCAATCATATATATATATATATATATATATATATATATATATAATATCATAACACTAACGATAATTGTTATTAGATAAACAAAACAAAAGTAGTGTAGTAAAATGATCGAGTAGTAATGTATATTTTTAAGTTAAAAATTCGGGCCCCTGAAGATTTGGGCCTTGGGCCGTCACCTGGCTTGCCCAGCCCAAATGTCGGCCATGCTATGATGCAATTCCTAACCTTCAAATAGGTGAAACCTCAAAGAGTCGTTTGAAAATGATATGAGATTAGATTGTCAACAGGGCTATGACACAAACCCTAACCTTCAAAGGTTGTTCAGTGCTATCTAAATCGACTATTTGAAAATGATGTTAGAATGTTAGGGTGTGTATAGTAGACCCTTTTTCTAATCAAATAAAAAAATTGAATTTATATGTGATAGAAAAGAAAAGAAAACCAAAAGCATACTTTTAACGGGATCAATGGTTTCTTTAGTCTGGACATCACAAGAAACAAGAACACCTGCAAACAGAATAGCCAAGAAGACAAAAAGACCTTTGGAAAAGGCCATTGTTATCCAAGATTAGATTAGAATTAGAAGTTTCTTAATTCTTGTTGTTGATTGGAGCCATGCATGCTTTTATAACCATTTGGCGTGCAAAAGAAGCCAAGAAAGCATTGAAGAAGACATTAATGGAAGGTTCAGAAACAGTGATGACTACAGGAATTAGGTCTTGACTTTAGACGGAGTGTTCTATGTTGCCACAAATGGCACACATGCATGCAGCCACTACGAACATGTGGCAACTATGCTACGTGTCTTTGTAGATCATCAATCATAGCTTGTATATATCATATATGGATGTGTATGTATAGGTGATAGATGAATTCGGACAGCCATTTATGAGCACCTGCAACTGCAACGTCATTTCATAATGAAGCAAACCATTATTAATCAACTGTTGACGATGGATGATGACTCACGGAAGCACAAACTCTGTACGTTTGAAAACTTGGGGTTGTATCGAAAGTACTGTAGGTTTAATAACTTACATTTTATTTACTTTACATAAGCTTGGCTGATTGCGGCCAGCTCAACTTTGTAGAGCTAAAGCAAATCCTAAAATGAGGTAATTTTGCAAAACTAAAAAAACAATATAAAACTGAAGATGAAAATAATTGTATAATTAAAATATTTTTATGATAAATACATTAAAGCCATAGAGATATTAAGTTAAAAGGACTCTCATCTATATATATATAAAAGAAAACGTATATGTTGACGTGACGTGCAATGGAGGCCTCAACCTCCCCTTGAGAGTGCCACGTAGCATCATAAATGAAAGATTTTACTGTTTTTGAACTATTTCCTTTTTTAATTAAAAAAAAAAAAGATAAACATAAAACCCTAAATTAAATTGAGTTATTTTAGGAAAAAAAGAATTTAAAAATAAATTTAAAATTTTTCCTCTCATGTTTCCTCCCATAATTTTTAAACGTTTATATATTTTATATATGTGATTTTTTTAAAGAAAAAAATTACACCAAATTAACGAGCGTTTTATTATCTTTCCAACGAGTACCATAGTCCTATATAAAAAACGGAGAAAAATCGACTATTTTTTGTGGGGTTTCGTTCATACAGGAAAAAACACACAAAGTGTTCATGTTATTCATTAATCATGTTTTTTCTTTTAAACCAGGTTCTTATCTACGATGTTGAAAATCAGCCTAATTGCCATGTTATCATTGGAATTTTACTAGGTATACTTCATCAAGAGAAGTTAGGAGAAAGAATCGCGCAACACTGCAACACATGGTGTCACCTTATAGCAAGGTTATTTTTTATTTATTTAATTACAAGAGTAATAATTATTACTATTAGTATTAGTATTATTAGAATTGTTATATTTTTCAACCCCGGGACGCTCCCGGAAAGAATTGATAGTTGCTGACGTGGCGTTCAATGATGGCCTCAACCATCTCTTGATTATGCCACGTGGCATAATGAGATGCAATGATTACAACTTCCAACTTAAGTGTTTGTTTAGTTGATTAGGTTAGGAATTATAAGAGCCATTAGAATGTGAGAAATTAGAGAGATGTGATGATTTTTTAATAGTTGCAGCTTACATAAGTGATTCTTTAGATGATTACTGATTAGGTTTTAGATTAGGGAATATGAGTTATTACTGATTAGAATACTATGAACATGCGATGATTGAGAGATTTTGTGATTAGTTAACTTGAGCCATTTGCAATAGGTTATCACGTAAAATTAGATTTTTCAACCCAGGGACCCTCCCGGAGTAATCAGCTAGTCTTGATTATAAAGAAAAAAACCATATATTCAAAGTTTATTTTAAAATTAAAGGGTCTAAAGCTTAGCTTCGAAATACACCCCTTAAGCCGGCCCTGATACTGATCGAAGGAGAAAATCATATGTTGATGCCTAATGGCACATAGACAAACAATATTTCAATTGAGTGGATCGAATTGTGAGTTATGTTTTTTTAACAATAATATAAAGCTTACTGTACTTATATCAATTATCCAAGTTTAAACCTACGACATATCTATCTTCTAATTAAAAGAGATTTTTTTTCTACTAAGTAGGCTAGTTCTATATTAGGTTTTGTGAAGTTTTGATTTGGTCTCGAATTAGAAGACAATTAAATGGCAGACTAATTAAATTGAAGACTTGGCTCGTTTTATTTTAAATAGCCCATTATTTTTATTTATTTTTAGATTAAGTAGTAAACCCTAATCTATAATTATAAAAAGGCATCTTGTACTTGTAATCCTCATCACGAGTGAGGCAAAAAGCAATCATAAAAGTATCCCGAATGCAGCTCGTGGACGTAGGTCAGCCGACCAAACCACGTAAATCATTGTGTCCTCATGTTCGTTTATTTTCTGTAAATTAATCGTTTGTGTGTGCTGCTTCCTCGTGCGTATACCTAACAATGAAACAGTATCCAGATCACTGGTCTATAGTTATGCTTCTCTGATATTTCAACAATGAAACGGTACCCAGAAATACTGCTGGTCTAACTGGTATCAGAGCTTTGGCTCGTTGTACACACGGTTTATACTGATAAACGAGTCGCATAAAAAGGTTCCAAACCCGTCGTTGTTGCCGTTTCTTGTTCTCACCATTTTCCTGTATTCATAGAGTTTTTCTGCTTGCAATTGAGGGAAAAGGAAAATAAAGGAGTGCTGCCGCTTTACAAATATCTTTTTGCTCTTTATTTTTTGGGTACTTTACATTGAGAAAGAAAAAAATAAAACAATGGTTGACCAATGCTTTCATTTGACCGAGATCTAGGACGTGAATTTAATTGGCAGTAGCCAATTTTTGTTTTTGTTTTTTTGTCAAAGATATAAAATTTTGGCATAAAAGTTATAACGAGCAGATTAATACGTTAGGGTTTGAATATCAGTTTTCTTTTACCAGTTAGACCAACAGTATTTCTGGGCACCTTTTCATTGTTGAAAGATCAGAGTAACATAACTATAGACCAGTGATCAGGTGCTATTTGTTTCAGTTTGATTTTTTACTTATTCGATTTCTAATCCGTTTAGTTGTGTTTGTGTTATCATGGCAGACGACGGGAAGGTGCAAATCGACAAGTTTAACGGTATGGATTTTAGTTGGTGGAAAATGCAGATTGAGGCGTTATTGATTTAGAAAGATCTAGATATTGTGTTATCAGGGGATAGACCAGATAAGATGGAACCAGCAGTTTGGGAATCTAAAGACATGAAAGCCAGGGCACTATTAGATTAGCATTGTTAAAGAATGTGGCATTTAACATCATGAAGGAAACCACAACTAGTGGTATGATGTTAGCCCTATCTAACATGTACGAGAAGCCTTCGACAGCTAATAAGGTTTTTCTGATTCAAGAGCTTGTAAATACAAGGATAAGAGAAGGCAATTCAGCTACAAAGCACATCAACAAGTTGGATTCTATTTTAGCCAGACTTGTGTCAGTGGACATTAAATTCGAAGATGAAGTTCAAGCCTTGTTACTGTTATCATCATTGCCAGATAGCTCGTCTGGGATTATTACAACGATTACTAGTTCTGCCAGCAAGTTCACTTTTGATAGGATTCGGGATCTTATTCTGGGCGAAGATGTAAGATGAAGAAATTCAGGTGACCATCAAGTAAATTACTAAATATTAGCAGAGAAAGGAAGAATAACAGAGGTAGTGGAGCAAGAACAGGAAGAGAGTTAGTGTGACAACAGTCAACGATCCAGGTCAACATCTGTACGCATTTTACTTATTATTGTCATTTCATGTGCATAATCAGACATTTTGCACACACTATACCCCCCCCCCCCCCAGTCTAGTGAAGCATGAGTTATTCAGAAAACTCAACAAAGGTCAACCGTTTATGCATACAACACCCGAACAATCACCAAACGAGTATTCAATGAGGTACCACCCCCCCTAACATATGGTAAGTCCTCATTAACACACGTATACAAATCTGGACACCACCAAATTCTAACACATGATCACACGGGTTCACACCTAATAGATATTAATACATGTTGATATCGTCATCAAACCTCATAACAGGATAACTTATCACCCAACAGCGAGTTGTCTATAAATAATTTGCACGTAACTTGATCTTATAAACACATAAGTTGGATTTGCCTACACATATGCATGAGAATATGCCTTATCCATCTAGTGAGCCAAGCATATGTTAACCTACATATATACACACACACACATAGGCCGACCTCTTTCACCCTTGCATATATATATACACATAGGGTGAGCAATAAACGGTTCCGAACCGCGAAAACCGTGAAACCGACCCGGAACCGCTAGAACCGAACCGAATTAATGTTATAGTTTCCGGTTCCGGTTCTCATATTTTGGCATAATCGGTTCCCGGTTCGGTTCCGGTTAGAACCGACGGGTCCGGTTAAGAACCGTTAGAACCGTTTTGAATTAAATTAAATATTTAAATATTCTATTATTAGTTTGAAATATAATATGTTATTTCCTTCTTTATAGTTTTTAACACTTTTAAATTGTTTTACTTGGTAGGAATGTAGAGTATTGCCTTATGTGATGGTCAGCAGTCAGCACAGCTTGTTCTGACCCGTTTAAATCTGTATAAAAAGAATGATCTAATCCGAACAAAACATATTTTGATACGTAAACTGCTATACTTTTAGTAACCATGGTTAACACAAACTGTTGATAATTTTTTTTTTAGAAAAATCATTGTTTTTTGTTTATTTTTTTATTTAATTGTTAATGTTAATTTTAGGATTTTATTGACAACCGTTCCGGTCTAGAACCGTTTCATGAGAACCGTTTCACCCGGTTCTGGAACCGAACCGTTTAGTAATTATCGGTTCTGGTTCCGGTTCCGGTTCTCATATTTTGGAATAAACGGTTTGCGGTTCGGTCTGGTTCGGTTCGGTCCGGTTCTGAACCGTTGCACAGCCCTATATACACACGACATATACAACATAAGATCACTATACTTTGACAAGGCTAGTCTAACTTTCACTAAAACTACTAACTTCCAAACTAACTTACATCACCTATCTTTGCCTAAAGGACACCTATGCTTACTTATACCTTCTAGAAACCGATTAATCCATATGAGTGTGTATACATATACACGCGTGAAAGGCAACAAGAAGAAGGGACAAGAACATGAGATACAAGACCAAGATCACACACACACACCCTTTATACCAAAGAATGCATATGTCACCATCAAGAGCATAACCCCACACTTGATTTTATAACCAAAATCCACTTGATTTCTCTTGTTCTCATCTCGGCCGAATACAAGGAATGCACCCAAAGACAAGTCCCTTTCATATGATCTTGCCACATTTGTTCACAACATGTATGACACCATCACCCGCAAGTCCACCCTTTTTCCTCTTATAGTTTAAGAAAACATCACCTTCCACTCCTTCACAATTTGCGGCCAAGCAACCATCAACATCACCACCCTTTCATTTTAATTAAAACTCTCTTGGCATCTTGTGTCATGCATGACAATAAGAAGACAAAACATTCCCCTTAACACCATTCTAGTGCCTTACCATCCAACTCATGCCATTCTAAGACTTAGCCTTTGCCAAAGATAGAAGATTTGGTGACAAAAACCCATCGGTCAAGCCCCATGAAAGCCACCAAACATCTTGACAAAGTTATTTCACTAACAAGGCATATGTACAATCAATGGATTCAATGAAACTAGGTGAGAGGATTGCCATATAATCCACTATGTAAGGAGGTTACCATAAGGAATGAACTTACACCAAAACCAAAACAACCTTGCTTCCTTCTTGTCTACCTACAGCCGATAACCTCTACCCACATAACCCAAACCATCGGCTAGAGAGTACAAGAACTCGATCAAGCATCCAAGTTTAGTAACCATACTCGAACACATGTGACATTCTTTCAACAATCGGTCCTACATTGTTCACCCAACCCACCAACCATTGAACCCATATGATCGACCACATATACACCTAGATCACACATTGTTTTAACTTGTGATATAATCGGCTTAACATTACTCACATTGCCACGATACCTCATTCAATTGTTAGTAACCAGTTTCTAAATCATAAGGGTAGGCTAAGTGATGGTAATTGTCCAAAACAAAGAACTAATGACCCACTAACAATTCGGTTTTTATAAAATAAAGCTCATTAAATTGATGTTCAAACTAAGGCTTATAAAGAGTGATTTTATGATCGACTTTGCCACCAAATTTACTAAAATATCTTGCAAACTTTCGATGATAACTTGGCAAGCCTAAGATCAATCACTATTGATCCAATCAAGCATCAAATCCAAGTCTTGTATAGTGCATTGTTTCGGCTATGGCTACTAAGCATGTGTTAGGATGAGCCGAAACATGTGTTAGCTCTATATTAGATCGAAAAGGGCATTCTTTTTATAGGGTAGCCAGGAACCATATGTATTAATACATAAGGATCACTATTCACGACACAAACACAAGGGCATGGCCCATTTGCACTAAAAACCAAAGCACACAAATGCCGGGTGAACAACTTGTATGATAAACAACCGGAACGTACAATTTACCATGCTCTTAACAATCATAGGGCAACCATTGTCTGGACGGTAGCTATCCCACGATTTCAGCTTCACTAGACCACACATGGCACTATCAGGTGAGTTTTCACGGCCCCATTTTACTGTTATTTCATTTTCTGGGGAAAAACATGCTACAACTAGCACAATATCATTTGGTGTGTATATTCTATCTTGACTACCATGTGGAACATGAGACAATTGGTTCATGAGATCTCAATAGTCCTCGTCCTTACATTATACTGTAACCATTAGCTATCAAAATCCATGGAACACTTTAATAGATCTATTGGGTTGACACCCCTACTCTTGATTAGTCGCTCTAACCGTTTACATACAAAGAGTGTTAGTATTCTACTATACATACATTGTCTTTAGTGTACAATGCATGAGGCACCACAGTCAAGAGGTTTGGCTACGGGACTCGTGGTTTGCACAGTAATCATTCGCTTAGCTACCATATGATTGGTCATACACGAATTACACAAATGTTTACTTGTTACACTCAAACCTGTGAACTCGCCAACATCATTGTTAACAAATCTTTTATGCATGTTTTCAGGTAACTAATGATGAGCAGCGGGGTTTAAGAGAGGGGTCCAAGAATGCACTGGGTGGTACCACTATGGAATGGGTTTTGTCAATCCCGTAATGTTATAGTTTCAGTTCCATGAATTTCAGACAATTTACCTGCTTTCAGACAATGTTACTATCGTTTGAATAAGTTTTATGACAACATCCATCCGTTGATGGTACTTTTTTTAATAAATTTGTGTGTGTTGCTTGTACCTGTGCTTGAAAACCTTTCGAGGTCACATCCTCGTGTTTTCACCTTGACAGGGTGTGACAGTTAGTCTAGGGCTCGAAGCGATGTAACCTGTTGGAACTGCAAAGAGGTTGGACATTTTATGAATCAATGTAAAAATGAGAATAAAGAAGTTAACACTGCATCAGAGTGCTCAGATGATGATGCTTTAATCTGTAGTGTAGAGAGCAGTGTAGATTCCTGGGTCATGGATTCTGGTGCTTCATTTCACGCTACCCACAGTACTGAAGCATTGCATAATTTGAAAAATGATGACTTTGGTAAGGGTTACACTAAGTGATTTTATGTTACATTAAGTCATGTTACCTGTTATTAGGTAATGTTTGATAGTAATAACTAGTTGTTTGAGACAATGTATAATGTTTCTTGTATGTGTAAATGTTTGTACTATATCATAAGTTATAGGAAAACTTAAAAAATGTTTTTGTACAATATCACAAGTTATGCTCTCTAGAGTCATGTAAAGAAATAAACATGATAGATATTACATAAAAATTAGGCCACACATGTACACCATTGATTTATGAATGTGATTTTTTATAAACATGAGGTACTATTTGGGGACACCCACTAAACCCTTTCCATCTTAAAAAAAAAAAAAAAAAAAAAAAAATTCACCATGTTATACCCCATCTCTATGTTATGAAAAATTGTTATCCAAGCTTTTTTGAGCATTCACATCCCATCCACCATTTTCCCTCTATACTTTAACTAAAAATCACTACTTTTTAAAATTTATCTCTCATTTTAAAAACCTCTCATATCCCATCCACCATATTTATCTTTATCTCACTCACAAACACTTATTTTATTATATTTTTTCGTTAAAATACACTCACAATAGTTTGGGTATGGTGAATAGTAGCTTTTCATATATAAAGATGTAGTATAACATGGTGGATGGGTTTGTAGGGTGTTTTTAGTAGTTTTTTTTTTAAATTTTAAAGATGGGAGGGTTTGGTGGATCGGTTGTGAATGCTCTCATATATGAAAAACTACTATTCACCTTACCTCAAATTATTGAGAGTGTATTTTAACGAGAAATATAATAAAATAAGTATTTGTGAGTAAGATAAAGATAAATATGGTGGATGGGATGTGAGAGGTTTTTTAAAATGAAAGATAAATTTTAAAAAAGTATAATTTTTAATTAAGTTATAGGGTAAAAAATGGTAAAAGGGATGTGAATGCTCTAATTATAGGCCCAATATCCTTACACCATCATTTCCAACTTTAATTGACCACATGTTCTTGTATACATAAAAACCATTTTAGGGCATTCGTAGTCTCGAGTGTTCTAAGATCACCAATTCCAGCAATGTACACGCATGTGAAATTCATATTTGACATTTGAGACAACATAACACTTGGATGGAAATTAGCACAAACACAGAAGAATGACCACATGTGACAAATATTAGTCCAAGGACCATTGATTCTAACAAATATTAGGTAATATCAACAAAAAATACCACTAGCGAGATTGAGAATGAAGAATCCAAAATTTTGATAGGTCTTAGGAGCATACATAAGAAACATATCAATGTCTTCACCAAAGGACTGGCTGTCCATTGTCCAAATACTGAAAGACTTGAACAAAATCTTATTTTCAAATTTCGAGACGAAATATTGATGGATTTATGTCGTAGATTTACCCTTACCCAACATACATCATAAACTTGGAAAGGAATCTTATATGAAATCTCATCCGCAAACATTTATCGGTAAATACCGTTCGATTATTGATTGGGCCTATAATATGGGACTAGTACCAAAACCACTTGAGTAGGAACACCTTACTACACACCTTGATACCAATAGGCTTACAAGCCCTTCAGTCTATTTTTACGTGGGTCGAAATATTTGATTAATTAGGCATGAATTGTGTGATTCAAATAAAATAGAATATAGAAATTTTTTATTGGGAATTTGCTTCTTCTGGATCAAAAGTTACTTGAAAAATACTTAATTATGTATTTATAATGTTTGTTAAAAAGATTTGAGTTTTTAAAATCAAATAGTTGTGTCATATGAAAAATGTCATTTCATGATTCTAAAACATAGAATAGAAATGTCATTTCTATCATCTATGCACATAACCATGTCACCTTCTAAACAAAAATATAATAATGAGATAATGTTGGGCACGACTATGTTAAACATTCTAACATAACCATGTCACTTTTTGAAAAAAAAATGATTTTTTTATAAAGCATACAACTATGTCGATTCTATTCATATAGCCATATAACTTTATGTAAAATATGAAATTTGGAAAGAAAAAAAAATGAAGTACACGACTATATGTGCACATAGTCGTGCTGTAATTTAAACCATTTTAAAAGGGGATAATGCCATATGATGCATGTTTACATAGCTATGTCATATTTAGTGGCTATATGAATCTTAGACAATTAGCCAAGTGGTCTTATTAGTGCCATTTAATTGTTAACGTCCAAGGTTGTTGAGCTGATCTTATTAGTGGCTTTTTATTAATGTCGTAGGCTACTTAACCCTTATTGTATTCATTTAACAACCACTAAAAATATATGTGATGTGTAGTGTTAAGTTGTAAATTAACTCGCACATTATCGAGTTACTTGATAATTTTATGCACCTCTTTTTGAGAAAAAAAAAATGATTCAAAGCTATGTTATTGATGATTTTGAAGTATTGATTTTGTAAACCTGGATGTACTGAAAGTTTATTGATGTATATATGTTTAAAAAGTCTCCTGTAAATGTTATTAAGCAAGTTGGGAAGATCAACAAGCACTTTACTATCAAAGTTGAAATTGAAACAATGTTTTTATTAATGTTCCTTGCTTTTTCCCTAAACGAAATCAGCAGGGTGATCCCTAAGATTTTGGATGCGTTGTTCGACTAGTTAATAAGCTTGTTTATAAACCGATCCAGCTTAGTTTAGCTAGCTCACTTCATCTCAGGTTCAAGGGAGTGAAAAAGAAGTAGAACCGTCAAGCCTGGAACCCATGACCTCACATGTGACGTGGAGAGATGCTTATCAACTCTTGCATAACTACTTTTGCGTTATAATCCTGGATATAACAATTAATATACTTTTACATATGTAAGACGAGGAATGATTTTTTTAACCCTGTATGGTCGGAAATCAGTTCCACAATTTAGATGGTACAATCACTCTTTCCTAGAAATGATGGCAATTCAAAGCTAAGGCACCACGGGGCACCCTCGGCTTGAGTAGCCTCGCGGCTACCCCCCCCCCCCCCCCCCCCCCCTCTATTAGGTAGCACACGGGGCTTCAAATTTCGGCTTCTACAAGCCGAAGAGAGGGAAAAAGTGGGTTTTTTTTGGGTTAAGACCATCTCATGGGGTGTGTGTGATTAGTGGGTATGGTAAAATGGTGGGGTCCTTGGTTCCAGGCTACTTTAGGCTTGGCGTTTCCGGTGTTTAGGCTAGTTTGGAGTTAAAATGACGTGGCGCGAGGAGATTGGTGCGCCCCAGGCTAGTAGAGGCTTGTGCCCCGTGGTGCCTAAATAAGATGGTTAAGCATAAGTAAGATGAAGAATGTATGTCAAATGGAAACCTACAGACAACAGACAAGTACCTTTTTAGAGCTCAAAGCATGTCAGGGTAATGCAGAGTCAAACAGAACAGAACTTTATAGAATCACGGCAATGATTCCAGTAATCCAACCACAATCCTGAGGATCGATACTGCAATCGGGTGGTTGTGATCATGGGTCAGATGACTAACCGTCAAGATGTATACAGATATTGACTTGTAACAGGAATATTGCATATGCTGTTGATGCAGGTTAAACATACACCATGAATGAAATCAATAGCAGATGACCAAATTCAAATGTCAACAATCTAACTCTTAATTTTATTGCACAAATATATTGAATTCATATCCATTTATACATTTCAATTCTTAAGTTACAATTAATATGTATACAAATGGCATGCGGTCACGCACCGCCATGTTTGATATCATGAAAATAGTCTGAATTCATGATTTAGCAAAAAGATGAAAGAATAGTGGTCATTGCAACCTTCCAAAGTTCAACCAATCATAAATCTTTGGCAAATGACAAACCCACCGGGTACTGCCTGCGAAATCTTGATTTAGAGTTATCTTGATCTTTGTTTACCTTGGTACTGATTTTGCTGAACACGGGATTCTCTTTTGAGCCGGAGTCATTAGCATCTGTAAGGAACTGAAGGCCCTGAACAATTGAAGTGCAGAATGTCAGAAAAGATAAAGAGTACATATGACTAAAATGAGAAGGGAAAAAGTGTTATAAGATGCATCACAAACCTTTAAAGAAGTCTCCTCAAATGTAATTTTTGATTGTTCTCCGAGCTTAGCTTCAATATCCTATTGTGCATTGAAACGTATGTCGTATGAGATATATTTATTAACCAATAAGAAACCAATACATATCTCAGATCATACATGATTCGCATAGTATAGTTACAAATACCATTTGGCCCATAGCCGTTTTGAGTAACAATATATTAAGTGACAAAAACTATTAAAGCTTTAAGAGCTGCCAAGAAACTAGAGAATAAAAACACGGGTTGATCAGACCGTTTGGGTAACAGTTGTCATGGGTCCAATTGTACAAATGGTCCAGAGCAGGCCAGGATGGGTTGCCCTACACACTCTTTGGTCTAATTCTTGGGAAAAAAAACATAAATATGTGTAATTTATGATTATAAAAAAGTTGCAACAATGACCAACTTTGGTCAATGTTCCATCATATTGACCCATTCCCCTTTAGCTTAATCTCTTATATTTGAACCATTTGAACATTTTGATATACTAAATCGTACTGAGCTCTTAACAGTCTTACAAACCAAATGGCAAATAATGATGAGATAATAATGGTCAAGTATGTAAAACATATAAAACTTTCTAGAATAGAGAAAACTTAGTAACAGAAACTATAATATCTGACCTTAAAGAGCTTAGCATTTATTCCATCTTTAATCCCTCCAGCTACTTGCATTAAATAGTAAAGACCTGAATTGGTCATATCCTGTTGGCCAGAAATCAAGTACAGGAGGGATAAATTTCATGAAATGAATACAATAAAAACAAAACAAGTTCAAAATTAAAAAAAAATTCACCTGCTTTCCTTCAATAAGATCAATCTTTCCTTCCTGTTCAGTAATAATGAACAAAGGAGCAACGTTACATATTTGTTAATATTATTAAAACGACAATGAGAAAACTTACCAATCCGGTCAACATTTGATGGATCGTATCGATGTCATAACCTATCTGATTAAGATTGGACTTCACATCATTTACCTGGAAAAAAAAACTCAGTTTAATTTTGAGATGGCAATCTTAATCCAGTTACTTATGAATGCATCAATATGGATTTTGTGTTATCCCTAATGGGTAGAAATGTAGAATAAATTCTTTTAGCTAAAATAAAATCAGCTCAAATGTGAAAAGGACAAGTAAATATCGTTCATGTATGATGCATACAACAACCATACCCAGTAAATCCCACCAAAAGCAAAACTACTGGTAGGGTATAGGAGGGTGGGAATGTGGGATGTAGGCAAACGATACCACCTCTATCCCAGAGTTATACGCATGGAATCTAAACAACAGAAAACAAAAAAAAGCTAAACAAGACTACAACTATAGCATTAGTAAGCAAAAATGGTGGAAAAGTATAATAGTCCAGATAAAACATCATAGAAACACAGAAGCAAGATGAAGGTAACATGCAAAGACACCAAAGTGTGGGTAAAGCTAAGCCCCTAAGACTAAGATAAGACCAATTTGTACCGTCCCCCTAAAAGTCCTCCACCTACTCCTACAGACACAATCCTATCATCGACCATGTCTTCAGAGAGGTGCAAGCACTATAAATTATGATGCCTACAACCTCCCAAATTGCTATATGCAAATAACTATATTATAGTTTTCAATAATCATATGTGATTAACTATTTATTGAAAAGAATAAGAACAGGCAACAAAAAGGGTTTCATATCAATCCAAGCCAGCGCAATCCAACCTGCGTGCCTATACTTGCCACCCAAACATTTGTACCTCTAAATAAAATGATAGAAATCAGTTAGAAAGATGACGCTAAGTTTGTATCTTTGTAAAAGACAGGACATTATAATGCATTTTACAAAATCAAATTTTCATACTGAAACTTCATTTGTGTGTTTGATTTCTTTAACTTCTCCATTATAGTCTTTGGCTATAACTTTAAGAGTTCTATAAAATAAATTTTCCATATTGAAGCTTCATTTGTGTTTTTAATGTCTTTCATTTCTCCATCATAGTCTTTGCCTCTTTGGGTATAACTTTATGAGTTATTCCTTTTAAATGGGATTTTACACAATAATAACAATCTATTTTCCACCATAAAACTATTTATTGAAACTTAAAATAAGAATTAGAAGACTTGGGCATGCTTAACAGGTTAAAAAAGCACAATAAAAGTCTAGAAAAACAATTTATCTAGAAAAGTTAAAGGTGGCCATATTATATTAACATATAAAAAGAAAGAAACTGCCTTACATCATCTGCAATCAGGTTACTTATTTCCTTCTGCTCATCTAACTTCCAATCCAAGTTTTCAAGTCTTTTTGATAGATGTCTCTTTGTAGACTGCAAATTTCAATTAGAAACAAAAAGGTGTCAAAGTAAAATAAATAAAGAAAATAGACCACAATCTATAAAATGAGGTATTACTCACAGCTAATGCATCAGAAACATTATCTAATTGTTTTGAGACCGATGATACAGCATTTGCCATATTTTGTTTAGTTACAAACATAACATCAGAAAGAGACAAACCCTGAAGAAAAAAGATCAAAAAGATGAAATTAACTGCAAAAGAACATACATCAATGTGATTAAATGGGAATACATCCAGTCAAACAATTCGTTGACTTTTATAAGCAATGTTAGTCATTTAATTTAACCTTCCACCACATATAACAATATCCCATTGCTCCTAGAGCTGCAGCTGGCATCAAGTAAGATGAAACGCCTCCTGTGTGCCAAATTTACAAGAAACCTTTAATTTCTAAGCATATGGGAAGCTAAGAAAAAAGAAATCAAGCTCAACATCAACATAAATCAGTAAACGGCATCGCAGTTAAATCAACAATGATTTAACTCAACTACTCAAGCAAATGGCTGCTTTACATTTCACAAGTTGGCATGTTGCAGCATGGATCTCGGTTTCATACATATACCAGATTACCAAGCAAAAAAACTATCAGATCATTTTGTTTTGTTCACATTATGGTGTTATTTATCTTCTTCACACCTTTTATGACATAAATGTGTAACTGAACGTGAAACGTAAGTTATATAAAATGGTAGCAAGACCCACTCTGAATTAAAGCTAATCGTAACAAGAATGCAAACACTTATTTAATATGCAACCACATAGATATAAAGGTAAAGGGAGAAGGTACGGAAATAACTAAGAACAAGACAAAATAACATTACTTAGGGAGTGTTTGGTTTGTACTTTGTTGTAATAAAAACTATGGTTACATATTTGATTGCAGGGTAGAATGGGAATGGGTATGCATGCTTCAAAACTGTTGTTTGGTTTATAAGTCATACTTGGGTATTATTCTAATATCTTGAATTTTGGTTTACCTAAGAAATAAACTCATAAGAACAATATTAACAATGAGAAAAGATTATCATCCATATCAAACATTCATACATGGTCTTAAAAATCTGGCATTATCCACCAAATCCAGCAATTTATATCTATAAATCATATCAAGAGAGCAAATTCAAAACCTGAAAGACTAATAATTGATACTTTCTTTTGGATTATATTTTGTATTATGTTATTTTTCATCAACATCTTCTTCAATGTTAAGCAGGAATCAACAATGGCAACAATGGTAAAAAAGCCCAAATCATAGGGGAAAAAACTATTTTTAGGCCAATATCCCCTTCATGCCATAGTTATGTATAAGAGCAAAAAAAAAGGGTTCTATACTTGACTACTTGTATACCAAGAATAAGGATTTTGGAGCATATAAATTAAAACAGATATTTGGGCTTATGCTGTTATGTTTTCCTCTAAAAACATATGCAAGCAATATAGTGATCATTTATACCTCAACATGGATCAAGCATTCAAAGTAACATTGTAAACATCTATCAAGACCATCCTTAATAAACTAAACAAATCGTGAGTATTAGACCCGAAGAGGTATAAATAGAAGTTCGAATGACTTACCACTAGAACTAGAATCTCCATTGAAAATGGTAACAGGCCGGGAAAGGGACAACTCCCGAATTTCTTGTGCCAATTGTCGAATCTGAAATGAGCCCGAAAAAAGTAAGCACATAAAAATAAAATCCAATGTATGAATCAATCATCCATCCTTGATATGACATACTAAAATGCCACCCCTAACCAAAGTATAACTTGTATAATTAACTATTTTAAAACAATTTCTAACAATTGTCAATACACTTTATAAAAAAGTACAATATTAACAACGTTATAACACATGCAGTCGTAATTCTTTAAGCATCTTTTCAAATACCTGTGCTGCAAGAGCGGCACTATCGTACTTTCCAGGTTGGATTTCAATTTCGTTAACACCCGTCATCAACTCCTGAAGCTCTGATAATATATCTGAGAGTTTTCCACTCCTTAATATAACGGAACTTGTCAGACCTAATCAGCACAAGAATATTATTAGATGGCGGATACAAATTACAAAAAAGGAAACATGGCTACAAAAAAAACTACACAAGCCTCTATATAACACATTAAATCAAGTAGGCCAACTTTTTCTGAACATCACATCAGTTTTCCTGAATTACTTACTACCAATGAAAAGAAAAATCATAAAGATCAAATAACAAAATTAGGCAACATATGCGAAGGGAAGTCAATAAGATATTAACTTACAGTATTCAACACGACTAAAGAACAAACATCCATGATCCATGGTTTAAAAAAACGGGTGAGGCGTACGCCTTGAGGTGCGCCTCGAGGCGAAACTCTAAGAAAACGAGTCTGAGGCGCGCCTCACGGGGTTTAGATTGTACATACGCCTCTAAGGGCTGAGGCGCTAAGAAATTAGCGCCTCGGGTGCGCCTCAGCCCTCGGGTGGTTTAGGGTGTTTTTAATGTGCTTTTTTTTTTTTTGGTGTTTTAGACTTCTTGGGTCAATTATTTTATTTTTGATGTGTGTTTTTGATGTTTTAGACTTTTCTAGGTAAGTATTTTATTTTTTTATAGACATATAATTTTTATATTTATTTTTTGACTGCGCCTCGAGCTTACGCCTCATGAGCCGAAGGGATAACGCCTCGAGGCTCGTTTCCGTTCTTTTAAACTTTGCAAACATCACAAACATATGTCATTTGTTTCAATATCAGCCCCTAATTTCTTATTTTTTATTTTCTGAACGGTGATTTACAGAGAAAAACCAAATCCCTAAGAATTTGGAAACCTCCAACTTGGAAATGTATACGAGAATAATCTAACATATTAATCATTCAGTTGGCAGAGTCTATGGGCCGAATTGGTTAGGGGAACTCCTAGAATCCCCATACGCAATGCTAAGATCTTGTGTCTTGCCCGACTTTTCCTCTATAACACTCGTTAAAGGGTTGGCGAGCCCACTTTGGCGCCCCATGATAGCATTCACGGGACAGCATACAGGGCGTTAAAGCCCTAACGTGGAGGGGGACGCTTCCCGCACTGTGCAGCATTTAACACTACAAAGTACAAATAGATCAAACAGAAGATAAAACTAATGACACAAGCAAGTTCTAAACTCTAATCCTCTCTATTTCAGCATATACTTATTCTCCAACTAGCTCGGTTACCGTATCCTATCAATCAAGGGAAATTCTATGTAACCATCACCAGGCAGCAGCAATAAGCCCTAATAGTATTAGGCTGCTAATAGCCAACAAAACTATTGATGAACATGTTAAATTAATAATAATCATGATAAACCCAAAACCTTGAAAAATAATTAACGGAACTGCCTACCTAATCCAGACCATAAGGTTGTTTCTAAACATTTGATAAAGATCAATTCTAAAATAAGCATAATAATTGGGTTGGGGGTTTTATTTAGGGTTGGAAAAAGAAAAACAATATTAAAAGGAGAAAGAAAAAAAAAGTAAAAAACCTGCACCGACGAGGATGAGAACTTTGGAGGTGCTGACTCCGGTTTGCATCGCCATGTTCGACGACGAGTCTCACTGTAAATTTTGGATCGATCGGAGCTGGTGGGCTGATATTTGGCTATTTGCTGATTCAAAGTCGTATTTTTTGCCCTTCAAACCTTTACTTGTTGTAATAACCTTATTCGAACGTGAAAATTTTACATTGAAAATGAAAATTATGTTAGGGGGATGGGGCGCCTACCGATTTGGTCACGGGTATCTCACTGTCAGCATGGTAATACTGCTGTCACCTATGTTGGTAGTGGTTTCGTGAATTAAATTCGGGTTCTAGTTACCGTGCTGGTAACACCTGATTTTTCTATCTCTCCCTTTCAAATCACTAATATTCAAATATTTTCTAGACGGTTTTTTATGGATCGAGTTAAAAATAAGTCGGTTACCTGCAGCTCTAGCAATTTTTTTGCTTTTGGTTATTTGGAATGAAGCTTGCCGAAGAAGAAGATGATAAGACTATCTCCAATGCTAAGCGCGCCTTTAGGCGCCCTTAGCTGCCTAGTCAGCTGCCACATCATATCCTTACAAATCCTTAAAAATCCTTACAAATCCTTAAAAACCCATCAATTTCATCTCCAACCATACAAACATCCTTACATATTCTTATAATTTCCACATCATCGCCCATTTTTTCTTTAAATTAATTACTTAAAATATTAAAATGTATATAAAATGAATAAATGATTAAATAAATAATACACGTTAATAATAAGTAAAATCTAAAATAAAACTAGCCCACGTATTAAAAATCATATATACATAGAAATTAAATTACACATGCAACTGATTATTTTTTATTACAAGACTTTTATTTTAAATTAGTTTTTTTTTTTTTAAATTAAATCAAACCTAAAGGACTATAATGTGTAGTTCACTTCAATTGAAGGAGTAAATATAAAACTTTTAATATTACATTTAATAAAAAGTTTCTCTTTGACTTTTACACTTCATCTTCTCCCAAAAACTTTTCTTTTCTTTTTTTTTTTTTTTTTGAACGGCAAAAAACTTTTATTAAAACCACGAGGCCACTAGCAAGAAACTAGCGACACCATGCACCCAATCGCCCAAAGGCGTTACACCACAAACAAAAAAACATAAAATAAACCGTCTTACACCCCTAAGCACCACCTAAAATTTATGACACCTAACTTATTATACAAAGATCACCATTGTCACCCACGGATGGATCATATCCACCTGTCATCAGCTGTAAGTCTAAGGAAGACACGTTGCATCGAGCTCTTTTAACTGGCGTCTTCGCATAATTCCCGAACAATCAAAACCCTAGCAGTCTTTTCTTCTCCTTTTGGGGGTTTTCTTTGAAGCAGAAACAATTATTTTGTCCAGATTGAAAGGATCCGCCATACCATTATTGTTATCTCGAGCCTTCGGTTTGCCCTCTCCCATATTTGTCACCTCGCTAACATTCAAATTCTTGTGCTTACGGGTCTCTTTTAACAAAACCGACCCGCCTGCATTGGTTGTTTGAGCCTTGAAGTAGAAAATTTGCTTGGCCACGTGTGGAGGCTTAGGGTCGCTACATTCATAAGAAGTCTCGTGTTCCACCACATTTCCTATAGATCTCACCAGGCTAGAAATGTTTGACAAAACATTTAAAGTAACCTCGCACTCCCAAAAACTTTTCTCCATAGCTTGACTGAAAATTTTCACATCTTCATAACAATTCACTTTCTTTATCCATTTAATATCTTCATACCTTCAGAAAAATACCATTGAAAATAATAGAAAAACAAAAAGGAAATGGCCCAAGGACCGAGACAACCAAAGCCCTTAACTTCAAGCGTCACACCTTCGGGCATCTTCAAACGGCCAGCTCCAACCCTACGCCTGATTTCAGGCGGTTCCAACGTGGCTCGGACGGCGAGAATTCGGATGCGTTAAAGTTATTCTAATATGTGCACCTTTTGTTTTTTATAATAAATATAATACTGTTAATCCTCGAAAAAGACGAAAGCAATGAGAAGAAAGCAATTTTGTTTTTTCCTTTCACATGCCACACTTTTAGAGATTGTTTTGTTATTATTATTTTTTTTAATTATGGGTAAGTGTTTAAATTTATTATGTGTAAAAATATATATTTATTTTTAAATTTAAGTGTTTAAATATGTAATATATATATATATATATATATATATATTTAATATTATTATTATTATGTGTAAAAATAATTGATTGTTGATAAAGAATTAGTGGAGTGCTGCCTCTAAAAAAGTGATTCAGTGAAGTAAATCAGTGAAGTGATGTGACAGTGCAGGATTGGTTAAAATCAGTGAAGTGAAAAACAATTCATTGTAGTGCCCCTTTCCCCCTTATACATATGAACCCGAATATTTACGGGTTGACATGACATGTTTAAACTAAACCTAAACCTGCAAATTTCATGTTAGGTTCGTGTCTTGTTTTTGGGTCGTGTCAGACATTCACACCCCTTGACCATTTTGCATATTGTGACTCAAACGCCCACTACCAAAACCTATCATACTGTAATGTAACCCACCCTGTGTTCAAGAAAGTCAACCCTCGACTACTAACGAAGAAAAAGAAGAAGAAAGAAAGAATTGGGTGATAATGAAGACCCGTTGAAAATAAAGGAAATTTATCAAAACGCTTAGAATATTGAACAAGAAATAGCTTTGGCCAAATCTTTTCTTCCTATTTCCGAAGACCCAAACATCGAACATCAACAAAAGCATGACTTGTTTTGGGGTTGAGTTCTTGAATATTCAAAAAGCTACTTGGTGGAAGCAACCAAAACTTCATCCAAATATATTGAAAGCGGAAGGATTTAAATATATAAATGAGTGAGTTCAATGGATTCCACGTCCAAGGATTTAAATATGTACACTGAAAATATTAACAACTAATATGCTGGTTTATACAACTGGATATATAGTATAGACCATAGAGACTAGAGAAATGACATAATTTGAGGAATATGTACGATTGGGGTATAATTCATTAAACATTCTGGATTTAATATGTGATTCTATAACGAATGGTTAAAATCTTTTTTATTGATTTAAAAAAAGTTGATGAGGGTATGATTTTATAACAATAATCAGAAATGAAGGCTCCTTTGCGGATTTTATATGTTGGACTATTGGTATACACAATACAAATAATATATACTATTCTAGCGTCATGAATGTCATTTTGTGTAACACCCCAACCGATGGCGGAAACATCGGGGTGTCACGTAGTGACGATTGTTCAATAGCACATGGACTAAAGTGTAAATTTTTGAATACATTGATTAAATAATTTATTACATTGAAATGCAATACAACGATTCTAACTGCCAACTAAATTGAAATACAATAAATCAAAATCTAAATATAAATCCGAAAGCTTAAAGAATGCATCTCAAAACAACCTGAAACATGTACAAAATAATTTGGTCAATACAAAAATTGTATTGGTGAGCATACCCTGTTTAAATAAGTATAGTAGGAAAAATGTTTAGCAATTCATGTGCGGTACCATTTGCAATTATGTAATAAGTAATATCCGTTCAAAACCAAACCTGAGAATAATGACTAACACATGACTAACCAACTGAATAATGAATTAACAAGACAATGACCAAGATTCTCTTAACAGAGTCTCAAGGGGGTATACCATAGTACTATTCATTGAAAAGCTAGGCCGCCCAGCGGTTAATGATTTTGACAGGTCATAGACACACCAATTAACATAAAGCAAACACACATGAGAATTGCATTTAGTAAAAGTAATAGAAACTTGATAGTAAGTACATGAGTCACCCCAGAATAGTAAAACAGTAAAAAGGGGAAAGATATACTCACAGTTTGCGAAAGCGATCAAAATCCACTTAAGCGGTCGTGAGCTAAGTAATGGGAATTCCAAGAAATTCCACCTATAACGTACAAGAATACTAATAAGGGAAAAGTCTAAAAGTCTATGGTATCTAGGGTCTAAGGCATTAGGGTTTACTAAGTCGATTTGGGGGAATTAGAGTTTTTACGGTAAATCGCGTTAATGTAAAAGTTGTATATCACAAATAATATATGAAAAGGTTGTAAAGGTGGTTTAAATAATATAATTATTACCAATTGAGTATTTAGTTAAAAATATGTTTAAATAATTAAGACAAAAATAATTTAGTTAATTACTTTAACTAATTATTGTAAATAAATACAATAATAATAAATATTGAAATAATTAGTTACGAGTTACTCAAAGATCCACCAATGATAATAAAGACTTTCAATCATAAGACATTTCTATTTTATAAGAAAAAATATTTATAAAATAGATGTTTAAATAGTGTAAATAAATAAATGTTTTAATTATATCTAATTAAACATAAATAATGTTAATAATACAAGACATGACTCAAAATGACTATTTTTATAGAAATTGGATGCTTTCTTATGCAAATTAATGAAAATAATTTTCTCATAATTTTTATAAACTTATTTATATTTAAAACTGATTTAATGAGATTAAATCATGTTTAAATGACTAAAAAATAGGAAAATCAATAAAAATAAATTTTTTCTGAACCAATAATTTTTATTTCAGATTAAAATGCTTAGAAATAATTATCCTAAAATTTTGAGATTAAAATCATTAAAAATGAATTTTTTATCAATTAATTATGATTAAAACAATTTAAATTAATAAAATAACGAAAATTAAATAATTTTCACAAAGTAAAAGTGTGATAATTTTCTATGTGGTGTCATGAAGCTACTCCTAAATTTTCATAATTTTTGGATCAAAAATGAATTTATTATAAATATTTCAAGTTTTATAGATTATATACATTTAAATAAACAAAGATAAGAGATAAAAAAAAATGATACAGAAATTGACTAAGAATCATGGGAAGCAGGACTCGAACCCGGCCCCTTTACAAACAATTCACATGCTCTCAACCACTCCACCAAGTGAAGCTTTTATTAATTTTAAATGAAACAATATATACTTAAAATATAACAAATATCCATCATCTTCCCCAAATGACCAAACCTAAACCCTAACCCTATAACCTAATTTCAATAATCTGCGAACGACTCCATGGACGCGATTAAGGATAGGGCTTTTGATGTATTGTAAAATACATCTATTTCCTGTATAAAATTTGTATAGTTTTCGAGTCGTTTAAATGTACTTTTATTAGTTTTAGGCTTGTACCGGTCTATTTTATTTAGTATAGGTTTTTTTATAGATTTTTATTAGTTTTGAGTCAGTTTTAGCGTTTACTTATTTATTTTATATTTTGGTAGGTGTTCATGGACGTTGGAGCGTAAACGAGCAACTTTTGTCAAGTCAAGAACACCCGAGTCGAGATCACGGCTTAATAATAATAATAATAATAATAATAATAATAATAATAATAATAATAATAATAATAATCTATCTATATATTATTAATAAAAATAAAAGAATAAAAAAAAAAAAAAAAAAAGGCGTGACCTTGAGTCAAGCCCAAGGCCCACCCACCAAACTTGGAGGCACAACACATTAATTGGAAAAGCAGCGATTATTAGGTGGGGGTGGCAATATTTATTTGGATTGACATCAACTTGGGGAAAAAACATATTATTATTGAAGGGATCTAAAGCCCAAGAAGAGGAGGGCATTATTTTTGTGTGCCGCAGGAGAGAATTAGGGAGAGGAGGCAGCGAACATTTTTGATTGGAGGGGAGCATTATTTTCGAACAGAGCAGCCTCAAGAAGAGAAAATTAAAGAGAAGGAGATCAAGGGTTGAAGCCTAGGTGCCAGCACGGGTCGGTTCTAATTCAATATTTATTTATTTATTCTATTCTAACCCGTTGTGAACGCCATGAATATTATTTGTTTTTATTGTTTTGATATTATCATGACTTTTATTGGCTAAACCTTGACGCTACCTAGGTTAAAGATGATTGCACTCGTTTGATTTATTTTCTTTTGGTTTTGGAACTTTTGGTTGTGGGTTGAATTTTAAAGTAAAGAACTTTTTATTTTCTGGTTTGATGTGTATGCGTATTTAGTTTTATTTAATTATTTTTTATAAACTCCACTTGCGTTTTTGTGAATGTCTTTCATGTATGAATGCGGGTTAGGTTGCGGACTGGGTGTTAGCGACTAGTTTATGGTTAATTCTGCAGGTTATCCATAGGGGTTGTAATTGTTAGTTAGATAATTCTAAGTGTTCTACCAATTCTCAATAGCTGTGAGGTGCGAGATTGTTGGTCTGTCTAGGGTGTTAAATTGCTAGTTCTAGAGGCTTTGTGAGAAGATCTTCCTAGTTTCCCTAGCATTCCTTGTAGGCCAAGTCTTATCAGAAATATTGTAGTTACCCCTTGCACTTTAGGGTGTATTGTGACTTTCGCGCTGTGAGGTAGACTGTCTAGCGGGTACTTTAAGATTCGAGTAGGTAAGCCTGTGAGGGTAACCTCTCAACCGGTGGTTTAACGGCACAACAGTATTCTAGGGTTTCCCCTTGAGAAGGGTCGAGGGTGTCTAGTTTATTCTTGATGTTTAGTATTTTAAGATCCCGGTTCCACGCCAGTTCCATAGCCATTAGAAATTTATCATTCATGTGTAGGATTCTAGCCTAGGTAGTGCCTTCCCATCACCTGATTTTAGTTCTAGTTCCCAGCTTGTGCCCTCAATTATTTAAGTTTCATTTTATTTATTTTTATTAGTTTATTAGAAAACCCCCCTTTTAAGCAACAAAACATTATTAAGTCATTTTGTAGATAAGTGGTCGAGTCTAGTTTACGTTTTCCATTAGAGTCTCGTGGGTTCGATACTCGGACTTACTTTAGCTGTACTGCACTGACCGGTACACTTGCCGGTTGTGTGGTTTAGGTTTAGAGAGTCTTAGGTTATAAATTTAAAACTTAGAGTGTCTAGTTTAGGTCAATTTAGTTAGTTTTTATTAAACCACTTTGAGCACATCAAGTTTTTGGCGCCGTTGCCGGGGACTCTTGGCGATTGCGTTTACTAGCTTTGATTACACTTATCTGCTATATCTGTGCTACTTGTGTTTTGTGTTGAGTCTGTCTTTTTGTATAGTGAGTCGTAGGAGTCTAATTGTTTGTGTATTTTTATTTCTATCGAGTCTGTAAATATGTTTGAAATTTGTGGAGGACCCTATTTTACCGTTAGATTTCCACAAAATGCGGGGTCCTCTGCATATTGTTATGCTAATTCCTTTGTGCAGCCGCCACCATGTTATTCACAGGGTTGTCCTACATATCATTATGATGACTCGTATCAGCAGCCACATTTTAATCAGTATCCTGATCAAATTCCTGGAAGCAATTCTTGTGAGAATAGTGGTAATGATTGGAGTAAAATAGAGAGTCTGTTGACATTATTAGTTGCGAAAGATGCCAATACCCAGAAAATGTTAGCAGAGCAGGACATCCTCATAAAAAACCACGATGCCATCCTTAAAAACCGACAGGCTGCTATTTTAGATCTTCAAAGAACACTAAAAGATATATCTAGGAGATTAGAAGAAGAAAAAGAAAAGTTTCAGCGAGAGCAGGTGCCGAAAGTTGGTTATACATATGATGAGGAGGGCAACTACCTCGGGTACATGAACGCTCGAGGGGAGTTGTTCCCAACGTTTCCAGAAGAAGGGAAAGAGCCGATCATGGATTACGCAGATGAGTCAGATGAAGAGATCATCCCAATCACGGAGACGAAAATGGACGTTGAAGTCCCACCTCCGGTGCCACAGGTTACTATATATGATTTTGGGAGTGACTCTGACGAAGAGGACGACGAAGAAGAATGGGCGGCGTATCAAAGGTCGTTATTGAGGAGAAAAGGGGTTGAAGAAGAAGTGGAATTGGGAGATTCCGTTGATATGATGTTTGGTGCAGAGGAAGACAATGAGATGGGTGAGAAATCATTGTCTGAAGAGGATGAGTTTTTAGATTTGGATATAGATGGTTTACCTGCTTATGAAGGAGTTGGGGAGTCTGATCCCGATGGGGATATAACATACCTAGATGCCCTACTTGAAGGTGAACCGACCGCCATGACTGTACCTGCACCAGATGAAAGAAATAAGTGTGGGGATCATTCTATGAAAATGGTGGTAGAAGAAGCGCACCATAGCTGGCCCGTGGTAATAGATGGAACTTCAAAATCAACAACACCACGGGAGAGGGCAAGGAAAAGAAGAAGAAAGGATAGAAGCCGGAAAAGGATCAAAGACTGGCACGATTTGGAGAAGAGGAAGCCACTAAAGATCAAGCACGATCAATCTTCGTGCTACATGCCACGCATCCGGTTCAATCCAGGTAAGTTTAAATTTTGGTGGTCTGACCCGTTAAGAATGCTTAGATTATTTTTCAATTCCACTAATAAATATTCAATTGTTAACGAGGACCGGGTGGAAATAAACGGGTTAGATCGGGTCCAGATAAAAGAGAAGCCCCCTGATTAACTTTAAGTGTGGGGAGGCTCTGTAGAGTTTGTAAATTTATTTTTATACTCATTT
Source organism: Ambrosia x helenae (assembly GCA_030844895.1). Classification (NCBI taxonomy): domain Eukaryota; kingdom Viridiplantae; phylum Streptophyta; class Magnoliopsida; order Asterales; family Asteraceae; genus Ambrosia; species Ambrosia x helenae. The sequence continues at coordinate 115,714,698 of CM061226.1, read as the reverse complement.
TTTTTTAGCTATTCATTTTTTTTATTTGTGGTCCGTCTTTCGATAGTTGTTCATAGGTTTTTTATCTTTCTATTTTATTTTTTTGTTTTTGTGTCTTTGAGTCTGTTTGCAGGTTTTCGTGTTGCCTGGGTGGAGGAAATTTCACCATGAGCGGATCCCATGTATTTATTTTTATATATATTTTATGATTGGGAGTTTTGGTAGAGGTTTGGGTAATAAAAGATATTTTTTCTTAAAAAAATAAAATAAAATAATAAATAGTCTTTCTGTGAAAAAAGTCTTTTCACGTAATGTGAAGAGTCTGGGCTGACCTGTTCGCCTCATGCGACCAGCTATTACCCCGGAAAGTTATATTTTTTTCGCTTGCAACGCGTGTTGTGATCACCAGTGTCCTTCACGTTGAGCGAGAACCATATTTTTTTTTTCTTTCTACCCATTTGGTTCTACCACCATTCACCGCCATTCTGCCAAGCAGGTACGTCTTCTTGTTTGTTGTTATATTATGAGTCTAAGTTAGTGGTTTGAGTCTTTTTTATTTTTTGTGTGGTTCGGTATTATGCTCGGGTTTTGTTTGTTTCATTTTGCGCAGGTTTGGATTGCACCGCCCGTACTCAATCTCCATTCGGGTGATTCCGGAGCTGTTTAATATTTATCAAGGCAAACCCGAGAGTTTATTACTGTGTCAGAGCCGATCGCGAATGAAATGCTATATGATCGAGCTGGATTGGACTAGAGTTTTTGGAGCTTACGCGTTAATAAACCAGCTAAGTCCTTTCCAATTTGCCCTTGTCTTTTTATTTTTGTATTCGGAATTTAGTTTTTTGTTTTGAGTCGTTTTCGATTCCTACATTGAGGGCAATGTAGAGTTTAAGTGTGGGGATGGAAATTGTCGTGTAGTCTGTATATAGAGTCGTTTTGAGTTCAAAAAAAAAAAAAAAAAAAAAAAAAAAAAAAAGTGTTTTTAAATTCTCTTGGTTTTCTACATAAGACGGTTGGAAAATGGTCAATTGGTCGTTCCTTTAGCTTCATAAGCTTGAGGCGGGATTAGGAGGAACTGTGATTTCCTTCGAGTGAGACCCTAGATAGACTAATCAACATGAACTTAACATAAATAAAAAGGGGCTTGGAAACCGGTGTGGGTTTAAGAGGATCAATATACCTGCAATCGCAATCAACACGTTAGTAGATTATTAATTAAGTAACCTATGTTTTGAAACTGGACGTAAACCTAACTGTGATTCCATAGCATAATTCTTTTTCAGGGACGAAAAAAAGATAAGTGTGGGGATATTTGATGTATTGTAAAATACATCTATTTCCTGTATAAAATTTGTATAGTTTTCGAGTCGTTTAAATGTACTTTTATTAGTTTTAGGCTTGTACCGGTCTATTTTATTTAGTATAGGTTTTTTTATAGATTTTTATTAGTTTTGAGTCAGTTTTAGCGTTTACTTATTTATTTTATATTTTGGTAGGTGTTCATGGACGTTGGAGCGTAAACGAGCAACTTTTGTCAAGTCAAGAACACCCGAGTCGAGATCACGGCTTAATAATAATAATAATAATAATAATAATAATAATAATAATAATAATAATCTATCTATATATTATTAATAAAAATAAAAGAATAAAAAAAAAAAAAAAAAAAGGCGTGACCTTGAGTCAAGCCCAAGGCCCACCCACCAAACTTGGAGGCACAACACATTAATTGGAAAAGCAGCGATTATTAGGTGGGGGTGGCAATATTTATTTGGATTGACATCAACTTGGGGAAAAAACATATTATTATTGAAGGGATCTAAAGCCCAAGAAGAGGAGGGCATTATTTTTGTGTGCCGCAGGAGAGAATTAGGGAGAGGAGGCAGCGAACATTTTTGATTGGAGGGGAGCATTATTTTCGAACAGAGCAGCCTCAAGAAGAGAAAATTAAAGAGAAGGAGATCAAGGGTTGAAGCCTAGGTGCCAGCACGGGTCGGTTCTAATTCAATATTTATTTATTTATTCTATTCTAACCCGTTGTGAACGCCATGAATATTATTTGTTTTTATTGTTTTGATATTATCATGACTTTTATTGGCTAAACCTTGACGCTACCTAGGTTAAAGATGATTGCACTCGTTTGATTTATTTTCTTTTGGTTTTGGAACTTTTGGTTGTGGGTTGAATTTTAAAGTAAAGAACTTTTTATTTTCTGGTTTGATGTGTATGCGTATTTAGTTTTATTTAATTATTTTTTATAAACTCCACTTGCGTTTTTGTGAATGTCTTTCATGTATGAATGCGGGTTAGGTTGCGGACTGGGTGTTAGCGACTAGTTTATGGTTAATTCTGCAGGTTATCCATAGGGGTTGTAATTGTTAGTTAGATAATTCTAAGTGTTCTACCAATTCTCAATAGCTGTGAGGTGCGAGATTGTTGGTCTGTCTAGGGTGTTAAATTGCTAGTTCTAGAGGCTTTGTGAGAAGATCTTCCTAGTTTCCCTAGCATTCCTTGTAGGCCAAGTCTTATCAGAAATATTGTAGTTACCCCTTGCACTTTAGGGTGTATTGTGACTTTCGCGCTGTGAGGTAGACTGTCTAGCGGGTACTTTAAGATTCGAGTAGGTAAGCCTGTGAGGGTAACCTCTCAACCGGTGGTTTAACGGCACAACAGTATTCTAGGGTTTCCCCTTGAGAAGGGTCGAGGGTGTCTAGTTTATTCTTGATGTTTAGTATTTTAAGATCCCGGTTCCACGCCAGTTCCATAGCCATTAGAAATTTATCATTCATGTGTAGGATTCTAGCCTAGGTAGTGCCTTCCCATCACCTGATTTTAGTTCTAGTTCCCAGCTTGTGCCCTCAATTATTTAAGTTTCATTTTATTTATTTTTATTAGTTTATTAGAAACCCCCCCCCCCCCTTTTAAGCAACAAAACATTATTAAGTCATTTTGTAGATAAGTGGTGGAGTCTAGTTTACGTTTTCCATTAGAGTCTCGTGGGTTCGATACTCGGACTTACTTTAGCTGTACTGCACTGACCGGTACACTTGCCGGTTGTGTGGTTTAGGTTTAGAGAGTCTTAGGTTATAAATTTAAAACTTAGAGTGTCTAGTTTAGGTCAATTTAGTTAGTTTTTATTAAACCACTTTGAGCACATCAGCTTTCACGGAGGATAACATAAAGATCAAAACGGCAATTAAAACAAAAGCTTACAATGATCATATATGCGCTGAAAACGAGTGAAAAGGGTCGCACCATGATGCACGAATTGAGGGTCTTCCAGTCACGTTTTGTTTGATTTAAAGGTGCGTTCGAAGGGTGTAAACGTGCAGAAGCTGAATGGAACAATCAATTTATAGTATTATGAAGAAAATGGCGTTTGATATGGGTCTTTAAGTTCCGGACGGTTACAAGCTTAACACCCGATTAAACCATGTTTAAAACGCTACAATTACACCTTATAATGATTTGGATCTGTTACATATCGATGGTGGATCATAAAGACACGATTTAAAGCTTTTAAAACGCGTTAAAAACCAAGTTACAACGTTCGCCGGAAAAGATTCCGGTGGCCGGAATCCACCCGCCGGAAAAGCGTTAATGGCCAGGAGGGAAAGTTGTTTTCTTTTTTTGTTTTTTTAAACTTTCAACTTTTTTTACAAAATCAGCCCCTTTACTTTAACCAAGTTAGTTTTATAATAATTTAGTTAGTTTTTTTTTTTTTTTCCTTTATAACACTTAACCAAGTTAACTAAGTTTAACTTAAAACTTTTATAGAACATGAAATTTTTATAGTATCCATTCCGGGTGACATTTCAACATACACATTTGCTTAAAACGCATACTCGATCCATAAATTTAATTGATTAAATTTTAGTTCGCTCAAAAATTAAATTTGAAAACGACGAAACTTACAGGGACTATAATGGAAATATTTAAAGGGCTATTTTTGTAACTTTGACGAAAGACGAGGATGACGGATGTCACAGTCTCCCCTACTTTAGAAAATTTCGTCTCGAAATTTCTTTCAAGTGGAGGTTTCTATGAAACAACGGCGTCGTAAAAGTCAACTAGATTTTTTTTTAAAAAAAATCATCATTTATGATTTGTCAAAACTTAAAATAGTTGTCTAATACCCAAAGTAAAAAAAATTTTCAAAATCCTTGGTAGTTGACCCGCGGTTAGGAAGTTGGGAGTTTAAATGAGAAAGGCTTTGGGTATGTGTAACGGGTGAAGGACAGGGGTACTAAGGAAGCAGTCTCCCCTACTTTAGAAAAGTTTAGAGTATGCAGCAAGTATCCAAATAATTGAGTATGTAAGAGTATACGAGGTTCGTGTTTATGTGCGGGTATTCAAGAGAAAAACCCTAGGAAGACGTAATGAAGCTCGTGTAAGAACGTTCTTATTGAAGATAATAGCTATTAGTCAACTATCTAATAAGGAGGTAGTAATGGGTAACGGGTCGGTTCTTGGTTAGACTCCTAGTCCGTTCCCACAGTATCGTTTATGCTTATATATAGGGTGTACCGCAGCTGACCCACCACACTCCCGATACTTTAGACCCGTACTGATTGTCTACCAATAGCCTAAATAGAATTACACACCACCCTCATGTACCTGTAAACCCATGATTGCGTTTCGAACCGTAATCATCGATTTACCTTACACTAAAGTGTTATGCTTTTCCATAACCTTAACAAGAAATAAATGCGTGCAACCAATATGTAATAACCACTGTAATGAAATGATGTTCAATCAAGACATGGTTAGAGGTTCTTCCCTTCCGGGTTTTCCCTTTAACCGTAATGTGAATAATATGTAAGTATAAGACATGGTTAGAGGTTCTTCCCTTTCGGGTTCACCCTTAACCGGTAGTTTCTGTTTACATCGTTGGCTTTAAACACTCATATTGATAGACTCTGAGATTTACACCGTTCCCCTCGGATTAAAGAAATACTCTAATCCGAGTCGTACGTGGGCACTGGCTTAGATCCCATACGAGTTATCAACTAGTATGTTCATTGACCATGATGATAAACAAAAATAATGTATGTATAACAGGGTTTTGCTCAAAACAGGAAAGAAAATATGCATACCAAATATGCGTTCAAGTAAGTATATAAGTATAGTCATAAAATTCTGACTGAAAGAATAATATAAAATAAATCGAGTAAATCGCACAATTGCACAAAATGAAAGTAAACGAGTTGAATTAATGCAAATAGGCAATGTGAAAATAATCACAAATAACGTGTCAGAAATAACTATGAATAAAAATGATGCAAGATTAAAATAATGAAATTTATGGCAAATGAATGTGCACGGAACGAGTGTATAGCCTACTGGCACGTGAGTTTAAAATCTAATAATTTTACATATATGCGTTATACTATAAAAGACATTTAGCAACATTCTGATAAAAAGATGTCCATTCTTTTGTTAAACCAAAAGTTTTGCAACTGAAAAAGTATAAGTGTAAAAGGTAAATTTTCGCAGTTTACTCGACTTTGTGATATTGTTGAAAGAATAGTTAGTGATGCATGAGAATAAATTTTTTTTTTTAGAAATCGAAGTGTGTTTTAGATTCAAAACAGGTTCATTTGCAAAATCTTCGTAATTACACGTTTTCATGTGTTTACGAGAAATCGAGTTTGAAAAGTGTTATAAAGCTTATTATTAGTTGCAAATTTCTCTCGAAAATATATATTGGTTATGTCATATGAAAACAAAGGGTTACATTTGGTCTTTAAATTATGCAATACAAGTTTGTAAAATGCAAAATGAAACCATTTCATGAAGTATGTGTAAATCGAATGTGTTTTAAAAGACCGTGATTTAAAATGACGTGAATGATAAGATTAAAGTATGTAATAGATTACCAACATTTAAGAAAATTCATAATCAACGAGATGTAGAAATAGATTCTTGAGATGTGGATTTCACTCCTAACTCAAAGATGTATTTCAAAATTGAAAACGATTGTGGAATGAAACCAAATCACTAAGTTAAGGATATCACTCCCAGCTTAGTGGTTAAGTTTCTTTTTGAAGGAAATGCTCTTTGAGGTGTGGATGTCACTCCTATCTCAAAGATATATTCCTAAGATAAATAACCTATAGAGGAGTGAAACTAATCACCAAGGTATGGATACCACTCCTAACTTGATGATATCGTTTCGTTTGTGAAATACGAGTGTCTTCTTCGCCAAGAAAAATATCGAAAGAATAACGAGAAATAATCATAACGAAAATATCTTGAAAGAAAATAATAGGAAATAAGAGAAATATAAACGAGAGGACTCGTGAAAGTAAGCTTAGTTATAGACTAGGCTAAAAGGCATTCTAATAACCTAATTCCCTATAACCATGGCTCTTATACCAATCTGTAACACCCCAACCGATGGCGGAAACATCGGGGTGTCACGTAGTGACGATTGTTCAATAGCACATGGACTAAAGTGTAAATTTTTGAATACATTGATTAAATAATTTATTACATTGAAATGCAATACAACGATTCTAACTGCCAACTAAATTGAAATACAATAAATCAAAATCTAAATATAAATCCGAAAGCTTAAAGAATGCATCTCAAAACAACCTGAAACATGTACAAAATAATTTGGTCAATACAAAAATTGTATTGGTGAGCATACCCTGTTTAAATAAGTATAGTAGGAAAAATGTTTAGCAATTCATGTGCGGTACCATTTGCAATTATGTAATAAGTAATATCCGTTCAAAACCAAACCTGAGAATAATGACTAACACATGACTAACCAACTGAATAATGAATTAACAAGACAATGACCAAGATTCTCTTAACAGAGTCTCAAGGGGGTATACCATAGTACTATTCATTGAAAAGCTAGGCCGCCCAGCGGTTAATGATTTTGACAGGTCATAGACACACCAATTAACATAAAGCAAACACACATGAGAATTGCATTTAGTAAAAGTAATAGAAACTTGATAGTAAGTACATGAGTCACCCCAGAATAGTAAAACAGTAAAAAGGGGAAAGATATACTCACAGTTTGCGAAAGCGATCAAAATCCACTTAAGCGGTCGTGAGCTAAGTAATGGGAATTCCAAGAAATTCCACCTATAACGTACAAGAATACTAATAAGGGAAAAGTCTAAAAGTCTATGGTATCTAGGGTCTAAGGCATTAGGGTTTACTAAGTCGATTTGGGGGAATTAGAGTTTTTACGGTAAATCGCGTTAATGTAAAAGTTGTATATCACAAATAATATATGAAAAGGTTGTAAAGGTGGTTTAAATAATATAATTATTACCAATTGAGTATTTAGTTAAAAATATGTTTAAATAATTAAGACAAAAATAATTTAGTTAATTACTTTAACTAATTATTGTAAATAAATACAATAATAATAAATATTGAAATAATTAGTTACGAGTTACTCAAAGATCCACCAATGATAATAAAGACTTTCAATCATAAGACATTTCTATTTTATAAGAAAAAATATTTATAAAATAGATGTTTAAATAGTGTAAATAAATAAATGTTTTAATTATATCTAATTAAACATAAATAATGTTAATAATACAAGACATGACTCAAAAATACTATTTTTATAGAAATTGGATGCTTTCTTATGCAAATTAATGAAAATAATTTTCTCATAATTTTTATAAACTTATTTATATTTAAAACTGATTTAATGAGATTAAATCATGTTTAAATGACTAAAAAATAGGAAAATCAATAAAAATAAATGTTTTCTGAACCAATAATTTTTATTTCAGATTAAAATGCTTAGAAATAATTATCCTAAAATTTTGAGATTAAAATCATTAAAAATGAATTTTTTATCAATTAATTATGATTAAAACAATTTAAATTAATAAAATAACGAAAATTAAATAATTTTCACAAAGTAAAAGTGTGATAATTTTCTATGTGGTGTCATGAAGCTACTCCTAAATTTTCATAATTTTTGGATCAAAAATGAATTTATTATAAATATTTCAAGTTTTATAGATTATATACATTTAAATAAACAAAGATAAGAGATAAAAAAAATGATACAGAAATTGACTAAGAATCATGGGAAGCAGGACTCGAACCCGACCCCTTTACAAACAATTCACATGCTCTCAACCACTCCACCAAGTGAAGCTTTTATTGATTTTAAATGAAACAATATATACTTAAAATATAACAAATATCCATCATCTTCCCCAAATGACCAAACCTAAACCCTAACCCTATAACCTAATTTCAATAATCTGCGAACGACTCCATGGACGCGATTAAGGATAGGGCTTTCATGGAGGATAACATAAAGATCAAAACGGCAATTAAAACAAAAGCTTACAATGATCATATATGCGTTGAAAACGAGTGAAAAGGGTCGCACCATGATGCACGAATTGAGGGTCTTCCAGTCACGTTTTGTTTGATTTAAAGGTGCGTTCGAAGGGTGTAAACGTGCAGAAGCTGAATGGAACAATCAATTTATAGTATTATGAAGAAAATGGCGTTTGATATGGGTCTTTAAGTTCCGGACGGTTACAAGCTTAACACCCGATTAAACCATGTTTAAAACGCTACAATTACACCTTATAATGATTTGGATCTGTTACATATCGATGGTGGATCATAAAGACACGATTTAAAGCTTTTAAAACGCGTTAAAACCAAGTTACAACGTTCGCCGGAAAAGATTCCGGTGGCCGGAATCCACCCGCCGGAAAAGCGTTAATGGCCAGGAGGGAAAGTTGTTTTCTTTTTTTTTTTTTTTTTAAACTTTCAACTTTTTTTACAAAATCAGCCCCTTTACTTTAACCAAGTTAGTTTTATAATAATTTAGTTAGTTTTTTTTTTTTTTCCTTTATAACACTTAACCAAGTTAACTAAGTTTAACTTAAAACTTTTATAGAACATGAAATTTTTATAGTATCCATTCCGGGTGACATTTCAACATACACATTTGCTTAAAACGCATACTCGATCCATAAATTTAATTGATTAAATTTTAGTTCGCTCAAAAATTAAATTTGAAAACGACGAAACTTACAGGGACTATAATGGAAATATTTAAAGGGCTATTTTTGTAACTTTGACGAAAGACGAGGGTGACGGATGTCACATTTTGGTAATAAGAATTTAAAGCCTTAGGCTCATAATTTTGGGATGTTATCTAGGTGAACAAATTTGGAATGAGCTTATAACTTATAAGAGATGAGATGTTTGACAAACACGTTACATGGGCTTTACTTTAACGACTAACCTCTACGCTCACAAGGGTGCAATTTGGCTACGGAAAAGTTACATTATTGCGTACGTGAGACATGTGGATACAGATGTTGAACCTAAATTCTCGTGAACGCAAGTTTTCCTCGAGGCTCCAACCCACATTCTTAATTGACTTTTACTCACATCTACGTACATAAGGGGTGATCAGATTTTGCTTGAAATAAAAGATCAAAAGTCATGTATGCTACCAAAATTATCTTGTAAGTCGAGTTTTCCGCCGACCCACAATCTCAATTTTGTAATAATAATGCTCATAAGCTAGAAATCGTGTTTGAATGCACAATTCAACTTATTAGATTAATTAAATGTATTTTAATTTGTTTAATACCGTTTGTAAGTGGTTTCAAATTTCTTTTTATGTCATGTTAGCTACCTTTTGGTTCATGTCTACGAGACACCAAAAAATAGAATTCTTTTGTTCACTTTTCCGTCTAATAATACCTTCTTTTCGTAACTACCAGCTCATCTTTCCTAAACATGAGTTTGTCGTAAGATTTGCCACTACAAATGTACAGGGTCGACTCAAGCTTTATGAGCGTCCAAAACGGATAATAAAATTGAGGTTTTTGAAGATAAAAGTTGTTTTAAATCTCATGATTCATGTATCATCAGTGCATATGCAATTATGCATAGTTATAGACCAAGAATTCATTCTCAGCAATCCTAAAACCCAAATTATCTATATAAACTTGTTTTCTTAGAATTTCTGAGCCTAAAACTTTATTTTATTTTACTCCCCTTGGCCGCTACTCTAAACGTATACCCATATATTCTTTTTCTATGTCAGGTTTTTGTTATGAGTTTTCTAAATCTATCCGAAAGATATAGTTGAATGTGAATTGATATTCAATATATACTTAAAAGGCATGGTCGGTGTACACAAAACACAAAAAAAAAAAAAGAGAAGAAAAAACAAAATGATAAAACTAAACAAAATCCTTAACTTTTGAAAATGATGTTTACAACCCTACACTTTATAAAAACTTTATAAAATGTCATTTTCACCCCCTTTGAGTTCTAACTTTTCAAATTTACCAACTATATTTTCAGTACTTACGTTAAAGGGAAAAAAGGATTTTTTTTTTTTTTTTTTCACGTGGTTATTCTAGTGATGTATCGGTACAAATTCATGCTTCGAAGTAAATTTATTTTTAGGTATGTTTTCGGTTGTTCTAGCCTTTGCCGTACATGTTGGTATAAATTCTTGTTTCAATGTAAACGATACAAATTTACATTTTGACATAAGGTTTTTTCTTACACGTGTCTTGTCGAATATAATGCGTTTTGATTCTTATTTTTACTTAAGATACCGATTGGTCTATTTTTTTTTGCATAAATTGTGTTCAGAAACGAGTAGGCTCAAATATAAAACGTTTTTATTTGACGGTAAAAAGCTCAAGTTACCTACATTTCTGATGTAAACTGTGTTCGGAAAAAAGTCGGCTCAAATATAAAGTTTTCATTTGACGGTACAAAACTACAAATCGAGTTATTGTACATTTTCATATGGTTAATGCATCACATGACCTGTCTCCACCTATAAACAACTTAGGCGTCGCCACTGCAACGCACAACCTATGGTAACCATCTAGTTATGTGAACAATTTTAAAACAAAACTATTGACATAATGACATTGGGTTTGTGTATTAAAATGTGTTCATATAATGCAATAAACATAAATGAATCAACATACGACATGAAAGCTAAGTTCAGTGACCAACTACAACAATTTCAGGTGTGTCATCTGAAGCAGTTTGAGAATTTATTCTTTCGGCATACGAATCTTCATTCGAGCCTTCGACGATTCTGGGTTTCTTTCGGGAGGGTGTAATGACACAATTGGGGTCTGTCGGGTCACAAGCAGGAGGCGCGGCAGCTTCAATATCTATAATCAAGATTGAACATATAAGCAATGCTATAAGACAAACAAAACCCATCTTTCCCATCTTTGCTTTATCTTTTTCAAAAGCTATAGTTTTTATTTATTGTAACTGTAAAGGAATTAAACAGAGAATTTATGAGACTAATTCATGGTTAAAACTAATTCAAATTCTGATGGTTATTAAACATCAATTCAGTTTAATGGTTTTCCGGTTTATATGACAACCATTTTGGAACTCTAGTTGAGATACCAAACTTATTAACCATTGAATATATTATATTATACTATATATACATATATAGGGGAAAGTTAATTTGAGAACACATATCGTGCGAGCCGCGAGAACGGCATCTAAACACATTCAAATTCAAAATTTATTTTTACACTTATCTTTATTACTAAAATACAATCTTAAAAACACAATTTACGCGTAAAAATTCAAACGTGTACGGAAATAAATTATTTTTACACATGTGTAAATTTACTGTTTATACATATGTAAACTGTTTCATTTACACGTGTAAAAAATTAATTTGAAAGTGTTTTTGCAAGAAAAGATGAATTATTTAGAAAGAAAATCACTTATTAATGTTGTATTTTGAGAACACACACACACACACACACACACACACATATATATATATAGGGGAAAGTTAATTTGAGAACACCTATATTTCGTGCGAACCGTGAGAACAGCATCTAAAACCATTCAAATTCAAAATTTCTTTTTACACTTGTCTTTATTACTAAAATACAATCTCAAAAACACAATTTACGCGTAAAAATTCAAACGTATACGGAAATAATTTGTTTTTACACATGTGTAAATTTGCTGTTTATACATGTGTAAACTGTTTCATTTACACATGTGTAAAAAGTTAATTTAAAAGTGTTTTTGCAAGAAAAGATGAATTATTTGGAAAGAAAATTCATTTATTAATGTTGTATTTTGATTATAATGGGGTTTGTATTAAAAAATTTTGATTTTGATTGATTTTTTTACTTGTTCTCACGGTTCTCACAATATTTAGCGTTCTCAAGATAACCCTCCCCTATATATATATATATATAGAGAGAGAGAGAGAGAGTCTTTTACCATTTTAAGAAATTTCAAAATGTATAGCCCTACAAATGCCTTATGCATAAAGTTTCTCGCGTCGATGGTATAAAACTGTCCGGGCTGCTATCGAACTTGTCGAAATATCAAAACTCGATTCCTTGCAGTCCAAGTCACTACCACCAGGTCGTGCCGGTGGTGGAGATAACAGTTGCCTAACCTTCTCAGCTGCAAAAATCTGCTCTTCCCGAACTCCTTCATTATGCATTAGTTCCCTATCATTTTATTCAAGAAAATAGATTGTTACTGAAACAATACAGCTTCTGTAACTGTAATCATAGTTGGCATACTAATTATTTATACATGTTTTAGATAAAAGGCAACAGGATCTTACATTAGCAATGATGCAAGTCTCGTAGGCGTGCATTCACGAAACAGGGCTTCGGGAATCACAGGTGAATTAAGAAGGATGTTAGGAAGGGAGATGTAAGGTATTTTAGCTTTGTAACGTATGACCCATTCTGTCAACAAATGGGCCCGATAAGCTACAACGCATGGTAATTGCGCAAGATGCAGCTCCAGTGCTGCTGTTCCGGACGTGCATAATGCGGCTGTGCTTGCCTGCATAACAGAATGTTCACATGCTATTACTCAAAATTAGGATGGTAATTCCTAATGCGACTAGAAATGCAACACGAGGGGATACGGGTTGTCTATTTAACCAACTTAATGAACGGGTCGTGTTTGGGTTGACCTCTTTAGACCCGTCAACCCATATAATTAAACATATCAACCCGATAACCTGTTCACGACACGTTGAACCCATTTATTACAACCCATTGAACACATTTACAACTTGATTATAACCCATTTACAACCCCTAGTTTGAACTGTTTAGATAAAGGGTTTAACGGCTTGTATTCGGGTTTACACGATTTCAAGCGCATTTGAATCAGGACAGATGTTGATGTCTATGACACGAATAATCATATCAACGATTCAACTTCCCAACCCAAAACAATTGACACCCGTACTCGAACAATCAGTCTGTATCTATGTGAACGGTAACAAGATTGTACATGAAGATTTGCATGTTAATACCGTCTTAGAGAGAAAAAATTATGCGGTTTTTGTTTTTAAACTTTGAAAAAAGGAAAGTATCACTTACACTAAATGCATCATACTTTGTATGTGATGATCCTCCTGGAACAAGTACTACAGGCACACTCCACTCATTGACAGCTTTTTTGATGTAGTTTTCTACATGTTGGTTAGGTGCCACATGGATCACCGCAGTCGGGTCTTTAACAGAGTCTTTTAAAAGATTAATGGTTTTTGAGTAAATCGGAAGCATACGAGTAACTTCTTGTAATCTGCTCCCAGGAAGCAAGGTAAATATTGTCGACCCTTGTGTCAAAAGCATAAAAATATCGAACAAGAGATCAAACAAGTATTCCCATAAAAAAAAAAAAAAAAAAAAAAAAAAAAAAACAAGTAGGAATCTTTTTTGAGTGCAAATAAGTGGCAGCCAGACTTTTTTTTGGGCCACGCGGTGTAGTTTTGCGACTTTAACATGTTAATCATTTACCTGAAGAGATTCCGTATTCACTCCGGAACAAGTCAGCGTGTCCTTGCGCCTTCCGTCCTTTCTCTGTTGTAACCTTTGACATTAAAGTCAGAGTCATGGCATGGGGTATGTGAGAATTAGCCGATCAACTGCATATTCAGTGTAACACTACAAACCCTATAACATAATAGGCATTAAAGAGGACAAATAAACTTGAGATACAGTTGTACCAAATTCAGCTCTTGAATATCTTCTAGAACAGGATGGCCGACAAAGGTTGCAGGTACTCCATGAGATATGCAAACTTCCGCTTCAAATGGCAGGATGCACAAGACATGATCCACAAACTCAGACAGCCCGTTAAGTCTTTCTTCACCCCCTTTCCAGGCCCAGAAAGATGGTGCAACATAATGGAAGTGCAAAGGGGCGTTATGTCCTTGTTGGCAACATCTAGCTGCAAAAAACATTTCCCCATTGTCCTACATCATAAATATTATATATAAGGAAAACTCAAAGTACGTATTTGAACACAAGGAAGATGGTCAGATAACGGATTACCCTTTAACTGTTTCAGGAGACGAAAAGAAAATCCCTTGGAATCAATTGTCACTACAGCATGAGGACGAAATGAGATTGCAGCCTCAACAGTTTCCTTCAGTCTAACCTGGAAAATTGAAGTTTTAATAATATGTGATCCATGATGCTTATTTCATTGATGAATTATAAGAAGAGTTCTATATTGTTCACCTATTTGTTCCAGGTGTTTACGTATTTAATAAATAATTTACTCTGTTTTTAAATCTTCACATTTGCTGAAGGTGAAGAAACTGTGAAAACGTACCTGCAACTTGTTTAGATGTGGCAACAACTCCCAGAGCCCCATCACGGCAATATCTTCGATTGGGAAAAGGGACTTCAATCCCTGCTTTGCCATCATAGGTCTGATAATGATAAATTCAATTTATGTGCTCAAATATTAATTGTAATTAAGTAGTAAAGAACAAAATTAAAAAATGCGATACACATACAACGCAGTGTGTTATAAAAAACTAATGTTCCATGAACAACTATGAAAGGGTCGTTGTGAAAAGAGCATGATAGCTAAACTCCAGTAATTTGCTAAGTAGTAAGTACAATATATTTTCAGGGAAATACAAAGCAAAACCTAACATTCCAAATAATTAGATTCGATATATAACAGTCTACCTAGTACCTCCAAACAAAATCATGTAACATTACTGTTTAACGTAAGAAGATTTAAATAAACGTAAGGTAATTATATACGTATAAAGCCTTACCCTCCAACGCCACCTACATGTATAGGGTATGGTGAAAGCTTCTTCAGTGCAGCTATCAAACGCGAACCAATAGCATCTCCAGAAACCTCTCCGGCAACTAAAAAGATCCTCATTTCCCCATCTTTGGAAGCCAGATCAACTGCAGCTTGGCTGGAAGTGGAGAAATATTTTCTCACTATCGGCAAAACGAACAAAGCCGTTCTTCTATTTGAATTTTGGAACATTTTAAGCAACATTTTATCGTTTACTGCACAACAGAATTCAGATCAGTCAAGATTAACATCACGAAGACAAAAATATTGGAAGCTAATTATGACTAATGAGTGATCCTCATAGACAAGTTCAAGTTACACGAAGGGAACAAACTATGAACATAGGAAAACTAACATCCTTTCGGGTACCAGATTATAGTAAATAGATCAACATAAAAGACATATACTTTAATTGGCGTGCATGACAGTTACAACTCTTCTTTATATATTCATGTATAACACATGTAAAATCCGGCCTCTCGTACCACCAATATTTTCCGCTTTGCCCACAAGAAACTCACGGATATGTTTTCGGTCGCCTGAGTGGACACAGCGCTACTCCCACCTAAGCACACTCTTGGTTTTAAAAAGCGCGCCTTAAGTGTGAGGCGACCTAAGGCACAAAGAGTTGTGCCTTGTGTGACATAAGGCGAGCTGTGTACATGAAGCTTTGGAAAAAAAAATCCCACTGAGGCGCGCACTTCTTGTACATGGGGTGTTCTTGTGCTTCAAGATGTTATACATGTGGCTAAAAAGGTTATACATTCAAGTGATTTCTACATTAAATCATATAAACCTTATTTAGACCTTGTCACTTTTGTCACAAAAGTTTTGTCCGTAGGGGTGTAAATGAGCCGAGCCGAGCCTGATTAGGCTCGAGCTCGGCTCGTCATGCTTTTACGAAACTCGAGCTCGGCTCAAAAGTAAAACCCAAGAGCTCGAGCTCGGCTCGGCTCAAAATAATTTTAGAACAATTTTAAAGAAGCTAAAAGCTCGGCTCGAGCTCGCTTCAAAGCTAAAATGAGCCAAAACTCCGCTCGAGTTTGGCTCGCCAACGTTAAGTAGTAGGTATACTATATATAAAATAATTATAGTATAAAATTTGTTTGGGCTCGTTTAGGCTCGCGAGCCTAAACGGTCTTTGCATAAAAAGCTCGAGCTCGGGCTCGATAACTAAACGAGGCATGTTTCAAGCTCGAGCTCGTTAAAGCTCGGCTCGTTCGAGCTTTTTACCGAACCGATCCGGCCGAGTAGCTCTCGAGCCGCTGCGCATCATTTACACCCCTATAACGCATTTCGCACTTTTTTAAAAAACCAAGTGTGGACATCTGATGAGATCCACAACCAATGCGCCCAAAACGCGTAGGTGATATTTGAGGCGGATCATTCCTTACGAATCCAACATCTCTACTGTCCATGGCTGATATGAGATTTGGTTTAGGTGTTACAATGTCCATATTCTCTTGGTCAAAATTACTAAATTTCTAAATAAATGTTGGCTTGTTAGATTTTTGACCTACTACCACAAAAAAAACAGATCATATTATCTTTGCACTAATTTCTGACCTACACAATTCAATTCAATTCAATTACAAATAACTTCCTTGAATTCAACTCAATAACTGCCTGTAGTGTTATATAGAAAGAGGGATACCTGAAGTATGTGATATCCGTGTAGACTACGGTGGCCGGAGATATAAACGACGGCGAGTTTAGTTGCGGCGATGGAGAGGAGGAAAATGTGGATGATTATTTAAAAACTCAAATTCAGTCCTTTATATTCAACATTTTTTAACCGGTTAATTAAATTACATTGGTTTATTCTCTATCAACGATATTTTTGAAGTGGTTAGTAGCTCGGGTTGGTCGAAAAGAAAAAAAGAGATCCTATATTGTATTTTATTGGTGGCTTGTTAGCGTATCTGGAAAGGTAGGAATGAAAGGTTTTTTGGTAATAAGAATAGGAATGTAGCGGAGATAGTGGCTGATGTAAAGAGTATGAGCCTCCTTTGGTTTCGTAGTAGGGATAAAATTGATGGGTGGATTGGAAGGGTTGGAAGTTCTTTTCTTTTGATGTAATGTAATTGTTTGGCTCTTGGGGGTTCCTATCTTGGGAATCCCTTGGTTGTTTGTGTTTTTAATGAAATTCGTCTTTCAAAAAAAAAATTAAATTACATTGAATCATGTGTTGGCGACTTGGCGCAGCTTGAACTCTTGACCAGTAACAGATTCAATCTAACGATGTTACTGCTTTTAGATGTTCTAATTTCATAAAAAAACATCATCATTAGAAATTAGTGATGTTATACGTTAGGGTTAATCTCCTTAGCACACACACTCGTCCTCTTAGCCTCCCTATCCTTTATCTCCAACCCAATCAACACTTTCTCCTCACCTAACACATATTCACGGGGTTATTTGGGTCTTTGTTTTTGTTTGTTTATAAGATGGTTGTTTTTTTTTTAAGTGGGGAGGCGGATGATGTTATTCCTAGGTGGGTTTTGGGTTTCTGGGTTTGCTGTAACACCCCAACCGATGGCGGAAACATCGGGATGTCACGTATTGATGATTGTTCAGTAGCTCATGGTGAATAATAAATTTCATTAAATAATTTAAGTAAGTTACATACAATTGTTCTAAGAATTTGTACATCAAATTGAATAAAACAATGCAAATATCTTCAAGCATCAATTCAAATCTTCAAGCAAGTAGAACCTGAAACATGTTAAGTTGAAAATGTTTTGGGTCAACAAAAGTTGGTGAGAATTACATAGGTTTTGATAATCGAATAAAATTGTTGTGCAATTCATGTGTCATGGCAATCTAGTCCATACGTGAAAACATACTAGAAGTAAATCGAGTGCATAATCAACCTTGTGACTGTTGCATTGTGGTACATCCCATACGCTCATGGTTCACTCGTTTATATTGCAGTAACAAACACCCACGTAACCTTTGTAGGAGGCACGTATCCGGGTGGGATTGTCAGTCCAATAGATCTATCAATGTATACCGTTTGGTTGATGAATGTTTATGCTAGAATTGTGCTTACCCTAGTCATGTTCAAGACATAATGCAACATAGAAATACACATAGACACATTGATGATTGAATTGCATAAATATTGTTGTAACATGTTTCACCCCAAAAATGGTGATAAATAGAAAAGGGGCTATGTAAAACTCACCTTAGCAAAATGTTATGTCTCGTAAAAAAATAGAATAATGTGTTGTGAATGTATGCGAGGCGAATCCCAAAGACTCAACAACGTAGCTAGTCCAAATTGAAGAAAACGAAAAAGAAAGAATATCAAGCTTCCAATTCGCCAATTACAAGAGCTTATAATCAAAGCTTCAATTGTAGAAATAATAGACTATAGAAGAAAGGTATGAGGGAAAGTTTAATCGGATTGAAACAATCGATTTAGAGGTGCAAAGTATAATGGGTCATAGGTGGGTTTTATACTAGTTTTGGAGTCAATTAGCCATTAAAATTGGTCAACACCATAAAGTAAGTTTTTATGATGAATGGTAAAGATCATCATCCAATTTTTAGTTTTTCAAAAATAATTTATTTAATATATATTATTAATAATACAAGTTTATTCATTTATAATTATAAAATTCAATAAAAATATCTAAACGATTTTATTAAATCTCACAAAAGTTATTCTAAACTTGTACATCCTTAAACATTTCAGAAATTATTTTTATTTCTGAAAAACCGTTTGTTTAATATTTTTAATCAATTTTTGTTAGTTTTAATCATAATTAATTCATAATAAATTCATTTTACAATATTTTTGTACCAAAATTTTACATAAATTATTTCTACTCATATAGAACTGAAATACAATTTTTAATTCAGAAATTCTTTGATTTTAATATTTTTAGATATTAAAGTCATATTTTGACAATTTGAAATAATTAGAATAAATATTCTATTTTCAAGAAAATAATTTTATAAAAATTATTTTCATACTCAAAATTTTATATTGTGACCATCTTTAACTTAAAATTTACAAAAAGACTTTTATTTATTTATTTATTAAATTTCTCATAATTAATAAACAATTTGTTTAATAAACAAATAAACGTTTATCCCCAATTCGACGCCCTAGAAATACATGTATCCTAGAGTTATTTCCCTTACACGTTATCAAATTCTTTAGGTTGATCCTTTGGGATAATTCCAACACATATCTCGTTGTCCAGTTAAATTTCAAGCTATTACGTAAACTGTGAGTATTCCTACCCCTTTTTGCTTTTATACATTTTTGGGGTGTTACATGTACACTATTACAATTTCAAATACAAGTTTACATTTTTACAATACAATTCTAGTACTATGTGCATTGCTTACAACGTGCTTTATGCTTAGACAATACATGTGGATTACATTTGTACTTAGTGAAATCATTAACATGGTACAAGCCGACCTTAACATTGGATAGCGCTATTTGGATTGACAACCCGCCTAGATTGATTCTCCCCTTTTTCATCGGAGAATCTGTGGCCAGTGTTAAGCTTTTTATCCATTTATTGGATAAGTACACTACAGCTCATACAGTACATTATACAGTCACAGGGTTGATTTCGCTCATTTGTATGATACATAGTTTACATATTTGCACTGTAGCTTGCACTTGAATTGTATAACTTTTCAACCTACTATATATATCAAAACTAGGAATGCTCACCAACATTTCATATGTTGACCAAATCTATTTTGTACATGTTTCAGGTGCAGTTTGATCTAGTGCTTTAACAAGAGATACTTAGTGCATTATTTTAAGCAGTTATTTCGTTATTTACATTTCATTTAAGACTTTGTATTTTCCATTTCCATGTAAGACAATTTTGGATTATTCAATAATATTTACATTTTAGTACCATGAGCTTTTGAACAATCGTCACTACGTGGCACCTCGATGATTCCGCCATCGGTTGGGGTGTTACATTTGCGTTGTGGTTGCAGGGATTTTGGTTAGACCATGTGTAATCGTAAGGTGAAAATTTTAAACACCATGGGGCATTAATTGACACGTGACATGTGGGGTCATTAAGGGATTCAAATTAGGATGAGGGTGTAATGGTAAGATGAAAAATTTCAAGCTCTTCCAATCATTTAATATTATTATTTTTTTTATTTTGAACAATCTTTCATTTCATTGGTCCATCCAAACAAAAAACGTCGTGGCAAAATTGATGGAGGGCTAGAAAACACCCCAATTTTGATGGAGGGGGCGGTGTTCCATTTGGATGGTCTTAGTATAGTTTGGATTTGGAATAGGTGGGTTGAGTTGTATAGGGAAAGAAGAATAGGCGTGATTGAGAACAAGGTTGGATAGGGTGTTAGTGAGATACTTGAGATTTGGAGTACTTTCACTCTGAATTATGTATTGACAGTGTTTGTTAGTGGAAATTGGAGTTTAATTCTTTTTTCTTTTCTTTTTTTTGAATGATCAACGAAATTCACCAATAACTCCCTTTCGGAGTCCCTACTCAGTCAAATCAGCACTCCTTCCACCCGGCATAGCCAGACATGTAAGGGAGCTCCTGGTTTCACCAAGTCCATCAGTTTCGGGAAAACCCCGACTATCCACCCGCCCGAAAGCATGACAATGGAATAATCGGTAAAACTTGGTGCTCTCAAGAATCGAACCCATGACCTTTCAGCCATGGATCTTCTATCATTGAGCCTCCATACCACTCCACCATAAGGTGGTTGGTTAATTGGAGTTTAATTCTAACTTGGTAATTAGCTAATCAGATAAAGATCTGATCTTTATGTTCTGGGTAGCCTCCTATTGATTTATAAGCAACAAAGATTCACATACAGAAGAATCTTTATATGTGGTTTAATAAAGTGAGATTGGTCAGTAAACGTCTAAAGATGGTTAGATGGTACACAGAATTAGACTAGACTTTTGGATTTTATTATATTTTGTCAAGTCTTGAGGGTTGACTTTGGATTAGCTAATTGATTACATGTGTTTTTGAATGGAAAGAAACATATTGGAAGAAGATGTTTTCGAATGGTTGATAAGGAAGAGGACAATAACAGAGGATGAAATTAATCATATAAGTTGAGGGCTTTAGTGGTGGTCCTTGAGTTTAAGGGTTGTTCTTTTTAGCCCTCTAAAAATCATGTATCTTTTACCGATTCGGCTAGTTTTTAGTGCTTCTTCATGTTGAAGCATTAGGTGTTAACATTGGATTTATAGATTATTTTAGGTTAGGTATTGAATATTGATATTAGAGTTATGCATTTTTTTTTAGCCTTTATGAATTATGATATGTGTTAATATTAGAGTTATACATTGTTTTAGGTTAGGTATTGAATTTTGATATTAGAGTTACACATTTTTTAACCTTTATGATAGGTATTAGTATTAGAGTTATACATTGTTTTAGGTTAGGTATCAATATTAGTATGTTAGAGTTTACATTTTTTAGCATTTAGGATACGTGTTAATATTAAAGTTAAATTAGAGTTATACATTGTTTTAGGTTAGGTGTTAGCATTGGAGTTGTACATTGTTTTAGATTAGATATTAATATTAGAGTTATACATTGTTTAAGGTTAAGTGTTAACAACGGAGTTATACACTATTTTATGTTAGGTGTTAACATTAGAGTTATACATTGTTAATTGTTTTAGGTTATATGCTACCCAAAACTTTCCTGCAAGTAAATGTGAAGGACATCTATCTATTTCATATGTAAAATTGATGTGTCATATTAGATTTCTCAACCCCGAGACGCTCTCGGGGTATAATATAGTTATATATAAATTAGAATCTTAAGAAACGTAATTAGGAATCCAAAGGGTAATTTGTAACAACCTAACGGGTATTGGGTAATCAGGTACCCGGAAATATTGAAATATGATACTGAGATTACCAATACGCGTCCTAGTCTTATTGAGTTGTTGGTATAGCTGAGGGCTTGAGGGTACAAAGTTACACTAGATCATTTGATTCTGTTAACGTAAATGGCAAGGTTTTGTAACTGAGATTGACCCGTCGGTAGGGCTGTAAACAAACCAAACGTTCGGTGAACAGTTCGTAAACCGTTCGGCGGGAAGTTCGTTTGTGTCTGTTGGTTTAATAAATGAACAAACACGAACAAAAAATTCCGTTTGATTAACTAAACAAACAAACACGAACAAATGTCTCGTTCGTTCGATTGCGTTCGTGAACGTTCGGCAATGTGTTTGTTTACGTTCATTTATTTATATCCGTTCGTGTATGTTTGTTTATGTTCTATCACTAGTTAAAACTTAGGATAATTATGAACTTTTGAGTTAGAAATATCATGTATTCATGCCTATGCCTAAGTAATTTTAGATAATTATGTCTAGGTTAGTACAATTTGACTTATCGACATTGTTTAGTAGATGTACTTTGTTTAACGGTTAATATTAACAATGTTTTTTTAGTTAGTTGCATATTAAATGTTTGTTTTTGTTTGTTTGTGTTCAAGACACGTGTTCACGAACAGTTCGCAAACAACTGAATTTCTTAACAAACAAACAAACACAAACATAGAATTATGTTCGTTAGTGTGTTCGTGAACGGATCGTTTACAGCCCTACCCGTCGGATCTAAAACCGTTCACCATGTTGGTTTTTCATTTATAAACGAGATGGACAGACACATTAATTGGTTACTCGATCAGGTTACGCAGCCAGGCGCCAGCCCTTTCATTCCATAATCTTTCCCTCTATGACTCGACCACAATCCAAATTTGCAGTGCTCAGTTTGCACCTCCTAGGCTCGCACAGTTCGGTTATATCTAGTTTTCAACATTCACAGCAAGTGTACGGTTCACCTTTTGAATGCTATTCATCTTTCTAATCTATAGTCAGATCACTGATACTGAACCAGTAGACCAACCAAGTTGATGACCTGTTTCGTTTTCAAAACATTGGTAAAATGGCGTTTA
The DNA here is from genome assembly GCA_030844895.1 of Ambrosia x helenae. Taxonomy (NCBI): domain Eukaryota; kingdom Viridiplantae; phylum Streptophyta; class Magnoliopsida; order Asterales; family Asteraceae; genus Ambrosia; species Ambrosia x helenae. The sequence continues at coordinate 115,691,648 of CM061226.1, read as the reverse complement.
GAGTTTTATGTATCGTTTCCTATTAGGAAGTTTCGCCTTTTAGTCATGGTCAAAATAATATAGTAGTTATTAAAAAACCGCCATACCCAAATCGTGTATTTAGTTTTCCTGAAGATCGATGATGGCTATGAATGCAGGTTCCTCATAATAGATAAAACTATTAAAGGTGACATTATTAAAGATACCACTAAAATTATGAGCAGAGTTATCACGTTACACGGGTGATGAATCTGAAATTTATCATGTCAAAAATTAACGTTTAAACAAAACATCTTCGGCTCTCTAAACTCACAGTTCTTCCATAAGTTCTTCCAGGGAGAATTCATCTGCCTGTAGGATTACTCCATCTTTACCATCCCAAGGCTCTGTTTGCACTATCGTCGGCGTCCCTTCTAATGGCAGGGTACCCTGGCCTCCCTGTCCCGCTGTTTTCACAAACTCTCTGCCAATTTCAAACAAATACTTATCATCACACTTGAAGCAGATATTAGTACTACTAGACTGCTAGTGGAGGCAATTTGGTCAATTCACATTATATGTTTATATCTAACGGATCAAATGTACAGGTGGCAATTTCTAACATGACAAGAAAATAACTCAACTCACCAAGCCGTCTACGACTCATTTACCCCTTTACTACCTGTTTGACTTGTTTAGATAAACGGTTTATAGAGGTCGGATCCGGGTTACACAAATTTACATGTCTCCCGGTTAGGGATGATGTCACTGACACACATAAATAGATGGGCATGTGTTCGGGTTCAATTACTCAACCCCCCAACCTAACACAATTTGCCAACCCTAAAGTTGAAAACAATCCAAATGGTATATAAAAAGCATAAAACCTCATAAATTTTTTAGTTAACTAATAAAATTATCATTGTAATGATATAGCTTCTTTATTGTCTTTAGCATGTTTTAACTTGTTATAAATTAAAAAAAAAAAAGAAATGGACAAAACTGTTTTTGGGTTGGCTCAACTACTATGTGCTAGTGCTGGAAAGAACAAGAATGCAAGAGAAAGAAAAACATACATGATCTGGTCTTGTTCAAATGCACTTCGAAGTGGGGCGTATGCGCCTTTCTTTATGTTCAAAGCTACCAAAGCCGGATATCCATAACCACCAACACCAACATGCTTCTCAAGTTCAGGCTGTTTACCTGCAGCAGCCCATACGTAGCTGCCCCAAATTTTAAAAAACCAATAAATTTATTATCTCCCATTACAACAACCAAATTTAATAACTTAAAAGAAAATGGAAATTCTATATTTTACCTGTATGGACTTCTTTTGAAATGTTCTGCAACCGATAGCAGTGTTGCTATATACTTGTTCCTTCCCTCTGCCTTGGAGTCCAAAATGTCAGGGAGGAAGGCGACAAAACATATGGCAGCTGAACCACATTTCTGTTCCATTACATCCTACAACGGGAACATGATATTTTAACCAAGTGGCATAATTCTAATGCTGTTGTTTCATGATCATTCAGGAATGAAAAATGAAGAAATGAAATTAACTAAAGATTTGACCAGCTTACTTGGCTAGTCAACTCGGTCACTTCAGGAGGAGCGACATTTGTTTCTAGCTGAACGAGGGCAAATGACTCGATTGCGGAGGCAGTTCTTTCTCCTTGATAATTGGTTGGATTCCCTTTGTCTGCACCAAACACTAAAATGGTCGGGAAACCTGGCACCTTATATCTGCCACATAAAGACTGAAAACCATAATCCATCAGTAAAAGATAAGGGTGTTATTAATGGTGATTATGGTATAATTTTAGTTTAACACCAAGAATTCAAATTCATGATTACCTTCTCGTCATCACAGTTAACTTGACCAAGTTTCACCTTCCCTTCCAAGTTCTTTGCAGCCGTCTTCCATTCAGGTTCAAGCTTCTTACAGTGACCACACCTGAAGATAAGACAACATATGAATAATCTTCAAAAAGTGTAGCAGTCATTTCAATGTTTTATAATCACCAAACAAGAGTATTTGGCAAACATATGAATAATCTTCAAAAAGTGTAGCCGTGTAGCAGTCATTTCAATGTTTTATAATCACCAAACAAGAGCATTTGGCAAACACAGTGCTAAAGAAATAACTCAGGTGCAAAATAATTACCAGGGTGCAAAGAATTCCACCATCCAGAGATCTTTGCTTTTAACAACCAATTCATCAAAATTATGTGAATTCAGTTCAACTGACACGCCTGATTCTGAATTATGACTTGCTCCTCCTGTTTTACCAATTAACCTTTCCTTGAGGAGTAACTTAACCTATTCACAATAAACCATATATGAATACTTCAAACAGTACATGCGGACAGCATACATAGAGAAATTACAGATAAAAGGCACAAGAGGAGTCTTATTCCGTGAATGACATGTTACTAGTCTCTTCATGACAACCTTTACAGTGTCAGGCTTTAAACTAGTTGTATATGATGGTGATTGGTGAGGACTTATATCAATCCATCAACATTGAAATTCTTGTCAATATTTAGAGAGCATCCAACAATTCTATTCCATATCAACCGATTTTTTCACACTAAAATAGAGAAGAGTAACAGTATTTATAACGAATATCAACTTTAAATTCAATATGATGACCTGTTGAAGTGCGAATTCCACTATTGGTTTTGCTTCCCTAGCTCCTTGGTAATCAGCAGGAGGTTTTCCAGTCACAAACACTTTAATGGTTGGAAATCCTTTGATACCATATTCCTGCAGAAAGCAAATGATGAGAGTTATGCCATGCACGGAATGTCATACAAATAGATACTCAAAAAAAGAAGTTTGGAACTCATTAGTTTCTTGCTGGTAATAAGAGCCGATCATACAACGTTAACAGTGTTGAAAACAGCATGTTGGCTGTGGGCTTTAAACTCTACATTAACAATAGCTAAACCTTTATTTCACATCCCTGGTTCTTTAAGCTCTACATTAACAATGTATCGACAGATTAAGCCACCATCTACCAGATGTAATATCAAACACTACATGTAAACCAGTTTAAAGCTACTTTTACTAAGACATGTTAACTTAAGTAAACGGAGACTTGTGATGTTACTGCACTATTGCAGACCCTCAGATATCTAAGGTACATGTTATAAAGTCCATCATACTATTAGGGTTAATATAAAAATTACCTAAAGATAACTCCCCATAAATCAGTTTGGCAGAATAATTAACAGAATACCATACAAAATGATCGACGAATACACACCTGACCAATAGACTGGTGCGCATCACAATCAATAGCTGCCACAGTTACAACACCTTTTAATACAGAAGCTGCCTTCTCCCACTCTGGAGTCAAAGATTGACAATAACCGCACCATGGCGCGTAGAACTCCACCAAAACTACACCATGCGAATGTTCGATCTAAAATAATATCACAATTAGTTACCAACTGAAACATAAATAAATCTCAAACTCCTTCCACCAATAGTAGCAACAATATATATATAATAAATGGCATATGGTACAATTCCGAAAAACACTTGATCAGGCAATCTAAAACAGTTTTACAACTACTGATGGCATGTTTATGGCCTTTCTAACATCTGACTTCTATTCTTATCACTGTTGTAAAAATTGGCCTAGGCGGCGCTAGTCGGTGGTTTTTTTTTTTTTTTTTATTTTTTTTTTTCAATTTCTAAGTATTTCTTAGTATTATGTGTGTATATCTATGTATTTCTAAGTATTATGTGTATATATCTTAACATATTTTAAAAAAAAAAACACCTAAATTTGTGTATATATGTATAAAATACGTATAAAAAAACCAAAACGCCTAATTCCGCCAAGTCCCGACTAGTCCAGTCCCTAGGCTGGACCTCACCGCCCGCCTAGCGCCTTCTGCACCATTGATACTCGACAATTTTGCTAAATAAACACCTTCCTAAAGCTAGTTAACTTGCCGGCATCCATACGAATAGCAATTCAAGTGAAAATAAAAACTTTACCATTAGCTAACACAAACAATTTCAACTGGTAACTGGACAGATTATCTGTCCTAAAATGAAGCTTCATTTATATTCAAACGAATCCTCTATTACCAATTCTATAAACAGCAATATGAATATATGATCAGAAAACATATCATTAACAGAAAAAAAAATGCTGAAATCATATGCAGCCTACATTTTATTACTGTAAAACAAATTGTTTCTTATAACTATTTTTGCATTAAAGAAATGAAAACAAAACCTGATCTCCATATCAATAACAAACACGAAACGAAATTATAAACGCATCAATCATATAAAAAACATCAAATTATAAACGCATCAATCATATAAAAAAACATCAAATTATAAACGCATCAATCATATAAAAAACATCAAATTATTCTAAATTTCAGCTTATTCATGAACGAAACATAAACAATCACATAACATCGACATTAAATAATAATAATAATAATAATTTCAATTTCAATTACCTTAGATTTAAGACTAGAAGGAGTGAGCTGAACAACAGGTGACGATGGACCGTACAATGCATCAACGAGATTTATATTTAAACTAACTGATAATAATAACAAAGAGAGACAGATCAAAACATTTGACGAGCGATTCATCATTTTTTTTTTTTAATTGTTTTACAGACACATACACACAGTGGAGATATAAATGTAATGAACGGAAGACGAGGCTAAAAACGTTGCGAGTGTAGGGTAGAAAAAGCCCTTCAATGTTTGATATCGTGGACTGGCGACGTGGCTAAGCCAATTATATTGTGACACGTCATCTGGACATGTAGTTTTTTGAAAGAAGCGAAACGTGGACGGTCGAGATTGGTTGATTAACACCGGTTATTAAGTTTTTGTTTTGAAACGTGTATGTAGGTGATTTAGTCAATCCAAGGTATTCCGATTCTAGATGTGAACCTAACACTTGTAAAAACTATTTTATTTACCTTAATTATAGAAAACTCTGTTTGAATAGAGATTTTATTATTATTTTATTCTTTTTGTTATGTTAAATACTTATATTTTTAAATACTTTAACATGTTTACTATTGATGTGGTGGTTGTGATGGTTGGTTTATATGTAGGGCTGTACACGAGCCGAGTCGAGCCGAGCCAGGCCCAGCTCGAGCTTGAGCTCGAACTTAAACCGAGCCAGCTCGGCTCGGCTCGTTTTTCTGGTCAAGCTGAAAAGTCGAGCTCGAGCTCGGCTCGTAAATGTTCGAGCCGAGCTCGAGCTGGCTCGAGCCAGCTCGTTATATTTTTTTATTATTTTTTTATTTTTTTTACAAATATTTATTAAATAAAAAAACAATAAAATTACACATAATCATGTATATTTTTTTTTCTTTTTCTAAGTTATGGTTTATTTATTATGAAAAGATGAGGTAGATAGGTAGTATGAGCGGGATTTTCAAATTTTGAATTTTAGAATTAGGTTTGGAGCCAAAATATATTAGTTTCATCTATATATTAATTACACATACACAAGCCTGAGTCGAGCCATCGAGCCGAGCCACGAGCTGAACACCCTTGGCTCGAGCTCGGCTCGATTACAAAACGAGCCAGCTCGGCTCGGCTCGAAAACAAAACGAGCCTCTTCGAGCCGAGCTTTTTTTGAGCTTTTTTCGAGCGAGTTTCGAGCGAGCCTCGAGTCACGAGCTTTTTTGTACACCCCTATTTATATGGTGAATATACTTAGGTTCAATTCTTGCAAAAAGTCCTTTTAATTTTGTCAAACCTTTTTTTAACTTATTAACTTTTTAGAAAAGTTATAAGTTATAAGGAGGTGGAAATAAGGAGAGCTAAACATGCTCATAGTGTACATGTCATGTATATTAAAAACACATTCTTCTAATTATTCCCTACTGGTTGAATTTTGAATTAACATATTTGTTACGGAATTGAATGATAACATGTTGGGCATTGAGTAAGTTTGTTTAAATATTGAGTTTGGAAAATCTGCATTAACGTGTCATGTGAAAAACGCGCAACGCGCGTATTAATACACCTAGTTATATTCAAAATCAAAACGCCAGTGCTTTTAATTTCATTCAACAATGTCCTCTTGTAACACTGTAATCGACGAGGGGATTTGAAGATGAAGAGAAAACAGACTAAAATATCATTTCCACGCAAGTTACTTTTATAAAATTACGCAAAGTGCAAATATTTGCGTTTAGTTTGCAGCAAGTTTTTATATAAAACGCAAGTTAAATATCATTTCCACGCAAGTACTATGAACAAATAACTAACAATCGCACAAGTTTTTATATAAACACAAATAATATATAATATTAATGCAAATATCATTTATGAGTCAAAAATGTTAAAAACGCAAGTACTATAAACAAATAACGCAAGTGATATCAGCTTTGCCATAATAACACAATTATCATTTAAAAATAACGCAAATATCATTTATAATTCGTACAATAACAAAAATTAACTATTTATACAAGACAATTTAGAGGCGTCTCAATGATATTATATCATGTCAGAAGTGAAAATTCATCTGACTAAAGAATGACACTTGAACGTCTCGATGAAAAAATAATTATTGTCATGTAAGAAATAAATAGTGATCTGATCACAATCCACAACAACCCCCCCCCCCTCCCGCTCCTGTAATAACCGATCAATTCAACACTTATGGCACATCTCTACATTTATTGATATTCTCTATCTCTCAAAAACTCACTCACTCATCAAGAACACAAAAATGGCAGAACCAAGAACCTTGAACACTTGGTGGCACGAGAAGAGAAGGCTTTACCTTCTCATGAGTGACGAAATTAGGAAGCTACTTTACGTATCTCTAGAGAGTGTGATATGTCATAGCACCAGAGGAGTGCTTAAGAAAATCCCTTTGCTTGGTATACCACATGTAAGCGAGTCAACGGAAGATGGTAAACTTTTTGCAAAATTGTAACTGATGTTTGCAAAATATGAAATTCAGGAGGTTGAGTTTTGGGAGTTCAAGATGATGATTTTGAGTTTTTGTGACGTTTGAGGGCTGGGAAACAACTTCCTACAAACCACAGGAAATTTGATTTTCAAAGAATGTTGAATTTTTGAAAAATTTGTCTGAGAAACCAATCAAAAAACCCAACTGAAGCCGCATTTTGGTTAAAACTACAGAACTTGGTGAAGGCTCAAGTGAAGATTTGGGCGGGGTTGAATGCAGATGAATAGGATAAGGAAGAATCTGATGATGAAGACTTCGAGAATGCAGATTTAGATGAGGAATCTGAGGATGAATAGTGGTAGTGATGGGAGATGCTAACTGGTTTTTTTTTTTTTTTTTTTTTTTTACAGTAGTGGTGGTGGGTTTTTCTTAGTAAAAACTTAACTGGTTTTGGATATGATTTACTAGTTTAACCCTTTTTGTGTTTATGTTGTGGTGATTGAATAGTCACGCAAATAATATATAATATTAATGCAACTATACAAGTATCATTTTTAAATAAAAACAATAACAAAAAAAGTTTAAAACACAAATAATATTAGCATTGTGATAATAATACAAGTATCATTTGAAAATTTAGCAAGTATCATTTATTTGTCAAACAATAACAAAAAATGTTAAAACGCAAGTAATATCAACTTTGTCATAATAACGCAGATATCATTAAAAATAACGCAAATATCATTTATATATCCCTACAAATAACAACAATGTTAAAAAACGCAAGTACTATGAACAAACAACGCAAGTAATATGAGCTTTGTCATAAATAACACAAATATCATTAAAAAAATAACGCAAGTATCATTTATCTTTGGCAGAACAGTGAACCTCTATTTTACAAAAAAAGAAAAAAAAAAGAAAAATGTTTTGGATATGAACAAGATGTATAAATCGTGCATCTGAATTGAGTTATGAATTGTCATATATGAATTTGGTTTGAATTTGAAACAAACTTCGCATTTTCAAGAGTTGAATTAGAAAACAGAAGATTTGATCGTGTTTACAGGGTTTATCAATTGTCAAAAATACCCCTGACATGAATAACCGACTGTGGTTTCCAAAAAAAATGGTCTTCACACGTGGCTGCATTTTGTGGCTTCTTACACTTCCTACGTTAACAATTCTTTTTAACGAAAGCTTTCTCTAAACAATTTAACAAAAATATATATATATATATATATATATATATATATATATATATATGCATATATACTCGTAACGTTTATTTCATAATCTTAAATTGTTACGAGAACAAACGCAAATCATTACATGGACAACGATCGAAGACAAGGTGCAACAAAGGAACTACTAAGAAGACAAGGCATTTTCAAGTTTTACATTTCAAATCTACCGGATCGTTGTAGCGGCGTAGATGTCGGGAGGTCTTGAAGGAGTTTGGCAATGTTTTTAGGGTCTACATTGCAAAGAAGAGAGATAAGGAAGGAAGGCATTTCGGGTTTGCTTCATACAAGTTGATCCGTGACATTAAAGATCTGGAAAATAGGATGCAGAACGTTTGAATGGGGGATTATCACTTGGTGATTAATATCGCTAAGTTTGCAGCGGAGAACTATGAGACGAAATTTCGACAACAATATAAGAAACCTAATGAACCTAAAGAAGACAATGGCATGGGCAGTGGCGAAAGACATCATGGGGTGTCATTCAAGGAGGTTTTATTGGGGGCAGGTTCGATAGCCGTGATGAGGAAGACATCTGTTTGGACGATAATATCAAAGCGTTCTCTGACCTATATGGGAAAGCTTTGGTATTGAGAATGAAGAATATGCAGGGCCTTCGTACGGTTAATGAAACTGTGGAAAAGATGTGTGTATCTGGTGGACAAATTCAAAATTTGGGGGGTCTTAGCGTGTTTGTTTCATTCCCGGATGCGGAGATTATTGAGTCGATACGGGTCACTTCTTTGGAGATGACAGATGTGTTCTCATTGGTAACCTCATAGGCGGGGCAGTCCTTCTACGCGGAACACATTGCATGGGTTAAGGTCCAAGGGGTCCCTTTGCACCTACTTACTAGCGAAGTTGTTGATCGGGTCGCTAGTCAGTTTGGAACGGTTGTACACAACGCTCACATTGATTCTTGGACGGTGGTATTTCATATGAGTATGTAGGAGTTCTTGTGGGTGACGGGACTAAAATTAATAGTAAGGTCGTCTTACGGTGGAGAGGATGAAGGTTTCGCGTCAGGGTTATGAAGGAACTTGGAGAATAGGCACTTGAGTTTCTCAAAAAGTTAATTCCGGGCATGGCACCAATTTTTTCTTTCGATCAATCTCCGGCCGATGATAATCTGGATTTGGAAACACCCGTTTTTAGTGGAAGCGATTCTAAAAAAATGAAGAGGGGGGTTATGAGGGATCTTGTATTAATGAACATCCTTTAAATGTTTGTGGAGGTATTCAAAATTCCAAAAATCAAGCTATAAATTTGGAGGAGGGGAGTTTTATTTGAATAGAAAAATTGATGGGCAGAATAAAAGTTGACAAACAAAAGGAAAAAATTATTTATCTTTAAGAGGTCTGGGTCAAATCTGGGCCAACCCACTCCAATTCTTCTGGGCCTAGTAGAAAGAAGCTTAATAGGCCAATTTTTCAGATGATTTGTTTGACTTGGATAGGTTCATCGGCCCAATGAAGCATGTCGTGAGCTTTGGTTAGGCAACCCATCGGGGCAAAGCGGACAATATTGGTGGTGAGAGGGGCGGGGTGTTACAGATGGTATCAGAGCCACTCCTGTGCCGTTCGGGATGGTGGGTGCATACCTCATCAGGGACGATGAGACTCTAACAGGGGGTGAATGTGACACCCCATGAAAATCCCACATCGGCTGTGGCCAGGAGAGATCCTTGGTTCATAAGTAATATTCTGCCTCTTAAATCACCAACGCGTTTTGGGGCTTAATGTTAGTGGATGAGAGGAGAACTCCACAGTTAAGCGTGCTCAGGTGGGAGAAATTTCTAGGATGGGTGACCCCATGGGAAGTCTCCACTGGGCAACCAAAAACAAATCCGTGAGCTCTCTGGATGGGCAACCCATCGGGGCAAAGCGGACAATATTTGTCGTGAGAGGGGCCGGATGTTACACAAACATATCCTAAAGGATAAACATGAGGGGACCCCCTCTGTCGATATTGTGGATAATAATTTGGAAACTTTCAATTCTATTAATTGTGTTCGTGATACAACATGTGGCTCGAGACCCTTCTCGGACCTCATCCTTGATTCAGACGATATTGTTGCAAGGGAAAGCGGTGGTGTTGTAGATGTTTCATTACCTTCTCGGACCTCATCCTTGATTCAGACGATATTGTTGCAAGGGAAAGCGGTGGTGTTGTAGATGTTTCATTACCAGATACGACTATAGCCCATAATGTGGAGGATGTTTTATTACAGGAGGTTCAAAATACTATTAATTTGGGTTATAAATTGGGCGCTAATCTGGAAAGGAGCCATGTTTTGGTAAGGCAAGCCATTATAGAAGATGGGAAACCGTTTGGTTTATAATGAATGTCCTATCGGTAAACATTCGAGGTATTGGTGTGGATGGGAAGGCGGGTTGGATTAAGAAGTTGAGGGAAGAACACAACATTGCTATTTTAGCGATGCAGGAAACTAATACAGTTAATGTCTTTGATTTGGTTGTTGGTTATTTTTGGGGCAGGGGTGAGGTGGATTTTCTGATTGTAAATGCGCAAGCTCGATCGGGTGGCCTGGTTATGGGTTGGGACTTGGGACAGGAATAAGTTCAATAAATGTTCGTCGGTTGTCGATAATAACCTTATTTTGCTGTCTGGAATTATGAAAGAGGATGGTACTCTGATAAATTTTTTAAATGTATATGCGCCCGAAGAAAGGCCAACAAGAAGGATTTGTGGAACAAATTGATTACTACCATTAAGGGTCAGCAAGGATTATGGTGTCTTTTGGGGGACTTTAACGCTGTACGCTATTTTGAAGAGCGTTAGAATTCCATTTTTAATGTCAATGTTGCTAATGATTTCAATGAGCTCATAGATGAGGAAGGATTGAGAGAGTACCAAATGAAAGGGATGAAGTTTACTTTTTTGGCTGGTAAGGGCAATGGTTTCAAGATGAGCAAGATTGACAGATTCCTTGTATGCTTGGGGGTTTTTCAATAAGTGGCCAGAAGCGACTTTAAGAGCACTTCCATGACATTTATCAGATCATTGTCCATTAGTGTTGACTTTGGATGATAAGAATTATGGACCTCGCCCGTTTCGGTGGTTTATTTCGTGGGCGGATAGGGAGGAGTGTACAGATGTGGTTACTAAGGTGTTTAATGACTTTCACTCGGAGGGTCCTCCAGACTTAGTTCATACTAAAAAGCTGAAGTGTTTAAAAAATGAGTTGAGAAGTTGGAAGTCCAAGTTAGACGCGGTTGAAAAAGAAGACCTATTGAAATTGAAAGCGGATATCGAAAAGCTCGAAATGGAAATGGAAGAAAGGGATCTCGAGGAAGAAGAATAGTGGGTTTGGTCCGAATGCAATAAGGGAATTGGGGAGTATGAAGCGCATGTGATAAAAGATTTTCGCCAGAAATCTAGAGTTAAATGGGCAATGCACGATGACTACAATACAACAGGGTGATTAACGGGATAAAGGCTTCTAATCGCATCCCGGGCCTCATGGTTGATGGCGTTTGGGTTTCTAAGCCTAATTGGGTTAAGAGAGAGGTGTTGAAATTTTTTCGCTCCTATTTTTCTAAAAAGTTGATATTAGACCGAAGCTTGTATGTGAAAATTTAAAGAAGGTGCCAGCTGATTCTTTAGAAGGTCTAATTGCTCCTTTTTCTCAGGAAGAAAATAAAGGAGGCGGTTTTTAGTTGTGGTGCGGATAAGGCTCCTGGTCCAGAAGGGTTTAATTTTATGTTTGTTCGCAAATTCTGGCACCTCTTTGAAGAAGATTTTATTCGGATTTTCTCTACTTTCCATTAGGGCTGGTAAATCGTGTCTTAACAGGTTTAACACGTATCTGACGTCGCGAACAACAAAAGTTCTAAACATGAACACGACTTGTTTAACTACTTAATATCTCATGTTTATAACACAGTTATACATTTTATGTATCAAAAAAGAGAAATGATTGATCTTTGCCTCTTAATTCTAATTATTTAAAAAAAAGTAAAAAATGGCATAGTGTATTTTTCAGTTAACATGTCTAATCGTGTCTTATACAGGTTGCCCATTGCCAGTGGCACTTTCCATGATTCGGGCATCATTAATAGAGGTTGTGGCTCTTCTTTTATCACCCTTATTCCGGAAAAAAAATCCTTTGGGGTTAAAAGATTATAGGCCGATAACTTTGGTGGGTATTATTAGTAAGGTGATCTCTAAAGTGTTAACCAATCGACTTAAAAAGGTTATTGGCATGCTGATTTCAGAAGAGCGGTCGGGTTTTCTTAGTGGCAGGTATATTTTGGATGGCCCATTAATGATAAATGAAGTCTTGAACCGTCTCAATAAAACAGGCAAGCAAGCTTCCTTAATGAAGTTAGATTTTGAGAAAGCTTACAATAACGTGAATTGGAGGTTTCTTATATCCATATTAAAGCAAATTGGCTTCCCAGAGAGATGGTGCTTATGGGTAGAAGGAATCTTATGATCCGCCAGATCGACAGTGCTAGTAAATGGGACACCTACTTTTGAATTCCAATGCCAAAAGGGATTAAGGCAAGGCGACCCCCTTTCTCCTTTTCTTTTCTTGATTGTGATGGAGGCATTGTCGTTTATTATTAATGTTGCCATTCGCAAAAAAAGAAATCAAAGGAACCAAGATTGGTAAGCAAGGTCTGGTTCTGTCTTACTTTTTATACGTGGACGACGCTCTTATTATGGTGGAGTGGTCCAAAGATAACATTGATAAGATGGCTAGAGTTCTCCGAGTTTTCTAAGTTTGTTCGGGCCTAAAAATTAACACCCATAAATCTTTTCTTTATGGTATTGGTATAGGAGCCGAAGCTACAAACGATATAGCCAGAGTGTTGGGATGTAAAATGGGAAGTTCTCCTTTTGACTATTTGGGTATCAAGGTTGGTGCTAATATGAATCGATGTTCAAATTGGAGAAGGGTGGTCGAGGTGTTTGAAGCCCGCTTAGCCTCATGGTGCTAGAGTTTTGTCCATGGGGGGGGGGGGCGTGTCACACTTATCAAGTCTGTATTGGAAAGTCTCCCAATTTACTACATTTCTCTTTATAGAGCCCCGAAAAAAAAATTATTTATAAGCTCAAAGTCCTCATGAGACGCTTTTTAGGGGCGGGGTCGAATAACGGGCACAAAATACATTGGGTCGCTTGGGATAGGGTAACGGCTCCTAGAAGTGTTGGTGGTTTGGGCTTGTCGAAGATTAAGGATACAAATGAGGCTCTTTTATCTAAATGGGTTTGGCGCTTTAAAAAAGAAGAAACGTGTCTTTGGAGAAAGGTCATAGAAGCATCTCACTCATGTAGAAATAGTTGGTCTTTTTTGCCTATTAATGCCGGATCTGGTGGTTGCTAGAAGAACATAACTAAACTTGGTGAAAGGTTGAAGCTTGGGGATGTTTCCTTGTGGCACGCTTTAGAGGGGTCGTCGGTAACAGGAATTCTATACGCTTTTGGCTTGATCACTGGATTTTAGATGGTCCTCTAAAAGATAAATTCCCCACTTTATTTTCTCGAGTCCATAATAAATGGTGTATGGTATGAGAATACCGGAAGGAATACAACGGCTTTGGCTACTGGATGGTGATTCAGCCTCATGTCCCAGTCAATGAACAAGTTGTTGCCAAGTGGTACTCTCTTTCTGAAGTGCTAGCTTCAGTGTCGCTGACAGGGGTTCAAGATTCTTGGGCATGGTTTGGGAAAGGGGATGCGGCGTTTTCTATGAAAGCTGTAAAAGATTTGATGTTGTCTAACAGGTCCTTTGGCGATTGGTTTAAGTACAAATGTGTGACACCCGTCGAAATCATAGGTCGTATCCGTACACTTAGCTACATGTTTACAGTGTGCATAGCATTACATATTATCACTTGCATCATAGTTGAGCTATACATAGTTCCAACGGGTTAATCCCGAGACGTGCAGTCTAACAGTAGACACACTAGTTAGTTCAAGGCCTCAGTTAGTCCAACATTTCATGCTAGACTATAGGAGTTCCATGCAAAACCCTAACAGTGAGACATCCATGCAACTGAACATACATTTTCAAATTATTGCCCCGACAAGGACAAAATCAAACAATGTTCATGAACAAAGAGGTTACCAACGTGTATTCTAGAAAACTAGTACATATACGAACAATATGTCCACCCGTAACCTCAAAACTTGATCCATATAGACTTGTATGAGTATATGAATCAAGAAAATACACTATCATTTATACATACATACGTCTATACATACACATGTGCATGTACACATCATAACACTGTCCCATCAAGTCCAAGACATTTACCTAAATGGGATCATAGTCCACCTTAGTTAACCAAACTTACATAAGTTGACTTGCCAAGAATACCTTGCTCTTTTCCTATGCATATTTTCGGCCCACGTGTTCCCAAGACAAAGGGAAGTGTGCAATGTTTTGGACATTATCTAAACCATATAGGACACATTCACACCTTTATATATACATATATATATATATATATACTAGGACACATACATACATAACCATAGGGTGAGGAAGTGACAAATACCACTTACACACACACATACAATCGCAAACATGCACACACATACCTTCTCACTTCCTAGTCACCATGCTTATCTAGTGACACTTAAACCCATGCTTAACACCAACATGGAACAAGCTTTTTCCCATAAACAATTCCCATAGCATTTGACCTTCCATGATTGCCCATAATCATCCAAAGTTTTCGGCTAGAGCATTCCCAAGGCAAACTACACTTGCTTCAAGGTCAACTACTTATATTAGAAAGGCAAAACATAAACCACATGATCCCTTATACATGGTCAACCTTGCCAAAACATGTTTGCCCCTTCCCCATGTTATTTCGGTCGTAACCCACCCTACATAACAAAACGAAGTCACAAGGTCAACTTATTTCACTAACATGACATTCAATCCTTGCACTCCAAGTAAGTAGCCCTTTGACCTTCTCTATTTGTAAACCATAAGACCATCCTCATACTTCCTGGCAATAAATAGGAGCACTTGAACACCTTATGATCACACCACAACCTCTCATAGTCTCACTAACACTTGGAAACCACTTCCTTTTCCTCTTAATACCCCTCGGCTGAAGATCAAGTTGCACAAGAAGCTTGTTTCGATCGACCAACACCACCACTTAGGAGTTTTAAGCCTTTATCTAGCACCTAGGAGCTTTATTGTGAGGAGTTAGCTTATTATTCTTTTATATTCTCGGCTATACACTCAAGGGATAATAACCGAATCCTTTTCTTCTTCATATGTTATTTCGACTACATGTAGTGTCCACCCGAACCCACACACACACGAACCCGACCGTATGAACACAATGTGTCGGATAAAAACTACCTAAAACACTCAAGTTTTGTAATAAGAGTTCAATGTTTTAGTTATGAATACACACACATGTACATTAATGAATACACCTTGGAACATCTGCATATGGGTATATACAAGCCCATACGCATACGTATAGATGTATGTGTGCGTGTGTGAGGCCAAGAACCGGCTCAAGAATAGTGAATTTCACTTGATTTTGCAACTTACATCATAATTAGATTTACAAACATGTGTTAAGAACAATAAAAACATGTGTTAACAAGCTTAACACAAGAATTTTCTTGGAAACATATGGTATGCGAGTTGGAACAGATATCAAAGGAGTGCTTGTATTTCACATTATTTCATTGTCTTTAATGTACAATGGGTGAGGCACAACATGTCAAGGCTTGGTTATGGGCTCATGTCAGATCACATATTGATTATTGCCCTAGCTAGGTAATGATTTAGTCAGTTTTGGATTACATGTCCACCATATAGAAAATCTGTGAACTCACCAACTTTGTGTTGACCCATATTTCCTTTAATGCATGTTTTTTTCAGGAAATTAGCATGAATAATGGAACTTGCGGGGGTCGCGTGCAAGCATTTGTGGGATACATTCTTTTGAACCGTTGTGTTGTTTTAATCCTAGACATTTATATACAATGGTTGTGATTTTTAAACAATTAACTCTATGTTGAACAAATCTGGTTGTTTAATGAAAGTTCCCACTTTATTTTAATCAATGCTCGTGTGACCTTTGTGCTTGAAAATCTTTCGAAGTCGCACCTCGCGTTTCTGCCTAGGCGGGGTGTGACAAAATGGGTGGCTTGAGTCCCTTTAAAGTGTAACATCTTGGCTTGGAGAGCCAAAATGGGGTGGCTGCCTTCGGCCCTCTTAAAGCGAGGACTGCAGCTCGAGTCGGAGACCTGCAGACTTTGTAATGTGGACTCCGAAACAGCAGATCACTTATTCGTTGATTGTGGATTCACGTACGAGGTGTTGGTGTTTATTGGGAGGTGGTGCGGCCTACATATTCATTCTCTTATCGACGTCTGTGAGGTTCTTTCTCTGTATAGGCAGGCGTCGAACAATAAAACAGTGCAGAAAGTCATAAGTTGTTTTGAAAAGTACCCCCCCCCCCCCGTTACTTTTCAAAAACTACTTTTTCAAGTTATAAAAACTTATATGTTGAAGTTAAAAGTTAATGTCCCAAACACTCAATTTAACTTATCAACTTTTTTTTAAAAAAGTAATAAGTTATAAGTAGGTGAAAATAAGGAGAGCCAAACATGCCCTAATAGTCTTTATTTAGATTTTTTTTTTTACTTTTTAAAATCAAATGTTTATGTTTTGTAAAAAATGTAAGCACACTATTTTTCAACTATTTTATTATACTAAAAAAAAACTAGATTTGAAAAATGATTATTTTGGTCTTCTTAAAACAACAATTTTTTATCCCGGGAGCGTCCCGTGTTGAAATATCTAATATAACATAATAAAATATATAATAATTATTATTATTATTATTCTTATTATTATTATTCTTATTATTATTTTAAACAAATCTCTGCTATCATATTCAAATATAGCCGGGGTATAAATGTAGTGCCATTACAAATGAATTCGGAAGTTTCTAATCGATCATTCTAGAAAAAAACTAACATGAAATAAGAAAAAAAAAGTTAATTATTGAAATATCAAACGCATTAGTCTAAGGGTTATGTAAGGCGTTAAAAAATTCATGGGTATATGATCAGGTATGTAGTTCGGGTATTTGGGTATGTTGTTTCGGGTAATCGGGTCGGGTATCACCTAATCTCAGACCCGACCCAAACCCACAATTTTTATTAAACAAATCCCAAACCCGACACAATATCTGTCGGGTTACAAAAAATAGTCATTTTTTCTCCGATTTTTATATAGCAATATGGTACTCGTTGGAAAAATAATAAAACGCTCGTTAATTTGATGTAATTTTTTTCTTTAAAAAATCTCGTATATAAAAGATATTAACATTTAAAAGTTATGGGAGGAAATACGAGAAATAAAATAATAAAGTTTTAATATTTAGATTTAGTAGATTAGGTATTTAATAGATTAGGTTAAAGATTATAATAGATTAGGTTAAATCATATTTATTTCTTTTTTTTAATTGATTTAAAATTGTCACATCACATCTTATGTGGCATCTCTCAAAGGAGAGATTGCATAAGAGTATGACATGTAGGATTAATCCCTTTGCAATATATATATATATATAGAGATTTTATTTTTATAGTTTGTACTTACAATCTTGTCAAAATATCAAGTCTAGAATAAACAAAATGAAACATAGAATATCAAATGAAATTTTGAAACGAAAATATGATTAGAAACTAAAATCATCCATTAAGAAAAGCTTAAACTATGCATAAATCACGAGTAATGTTCCTAATGGAGCTTAAAAAACACAATCATAGGATCATACACAACTTCTTTAGCGTTTACACCAAAAATAAAATCAGCATGTGCATAATCCTCTATGTACTGCACAACAAGCTTATCCGGGTCGTGATCATTTAAACTTCCAAGTAACGTCTGAACGTCTTGCACGTCAGAGAGCTCATCCTTCCTTCCATAACTTAAGTACATCGGGAAGTCTTTTGGGATGCTTCCCATGTCGTATACAGGCGGCGTCAGCTGCCCATAGTGCTTCTTGTTATCATAAGGATTGCCGTAATCATACATTGTTATAGCCCCACTACGGATCACTGCGTAAATTCTCATCAAATAAACAAATTTGATGGAGGAATGTTCATAAACTGTTAAAATCTATTGAACCGCGCATAAACCAAAGAAAATTGGTTGGTTTAACGGTTTAATAGGTAGTTTATGGTTCGGTTGTGATTATTTAACAGTTCGATTGACGTCCAACAATTTAGTAGAAGTGGATTTCTAAATCAAACTGATTTATGGTTCAATATTATGGTCTAAATCACTTTCTTTTTATTTTTGCCCTATCAATAAAAATCTTGTTTTTAGTAGCTATATAGTTTAATGATTTCATGCAAAATAATATTATTATTCAGTTGAACAATGTATGTTACGAACTTATGATGTTGTATTAATACTTATGCATTAAAGAGTTGTGTAATATGCTTTGACATATATAGATAGTGAACTTACTTTGAGAAAGATGGATCAGATTCTTAGTCGAGGTAGAGTGCGGTTCGTGCTCAAGAAACTTACCGGTCATCGACGAGTTCATACAACAGTTTGGTCCTACAATTACCCCAAAACATATTTATATTTCTTTGTATGTAACATATATTTAGTCAAATGTTGTAAATTAATACCCGTAAACGATGTCATTAATTGTGTGCAATCAATGCCGGGATTGTTGCACATAAAACTTAGTAGGCCAGCAACTTCTTTCCTGTGTATTTAAACTAAATCTGTCACAAACGCTTACAATCATCACAAATAACTACTAATTTATATTCAAATTTAGAAAAATAAAATCTTTGTTACCCTCTTGGAGCAAATTCACGGAGACCCAACCAATATGCAGCCTGTAACAAGAAAGAAAACTTTAGTCGTTGATCAAAGCGTCGTTTTAAAACAAGGAAACGTGAGCGCTTTACCTCGCCTAGGAAAGCTTGGGCAGCAACTCTAGCGAGAGGCGACGACACTTGTCCCAAATACGCGATCGGGCTAAGCAACACGGCTGATCTCAACATGTTCAACGTTTGGGATTTTGAAAATGCCGAAAATGCGATCAAAGTTCCCTAAATAATCAACATTTTTAACACAACTATGGATTAACAACGCCATCACATTTTACGGTATATAGAACAATATGTAACACAATATGTAACACTCTTTTGTCATCGTTTAAACTTACCAAGGAATGGCCAACATAATGTAGGTTTTGGCCCGTTTGATCGCGAACATATTGGATTGATGTCGGAAGATCATACTCTACTAATTCGTCCCATGACCATTCCCAATAGGCCTACAAAATAACATACAAAGTGATTTAAAATTTTATAAAAAATAAAACCTAATAAAATTGTGACATAATAAAGAAAACGGACTGGATCGCTAGGACTAAGGGACGTATGACCACGACTATACTTGGTTCCACGAGTGTTTGCTATCCACACATCAAACCCGTTATCTGCCAAAATAAACCCAAGTGATTCGTTTCGAGAGTTTATAACCCATGTTGCACCGTCCTGCCAAACACGAGAACATCAATATCCTGTTCAAGAAAACAATAGCTTATGTTTGGATTACGAAACTACCATAAGAAGCCCGTGTTGTAACAAAACCGGTGGCTTGTCCGCCTTTGTACCATCGTGTGATCCCAGAATATGTTGCATGCTAAGTATATAACCATCTTCAGTCGTCACCTAAAACAAAACACGTAGAAGCTATTAGATATTATTATCATATTAGGGTTTGTTAGCATGACTCCACGTAGAGTTCACAATGTCAACAAATTTATATGTAAAGTTATCATTCGAGTCATCTTATATTAATATTAAGAGGGTGTTTGGGATTGCGTTTTGAATCTGATTATTAGATTATTGCGTTTTGAAAACGCAGATAATCAGTTTTTAGTGTTTGGATTGCGTTTTGAAAACGCAGTTAATCAGTTTTTTAGGCTACCAAAACGCAATAATCTATAAGCAGCTCCACCCCTGCTTTTCCAAAACGCATAATCTGTTTTGAATAATCAATCCCAAACACCCCCTAACTTGTTCAAAACAAATGGCACAACTACCTAAAAAGAACATAAATCTATCGTTTTAGTATCTTACCTACCATATTGATCTATCATCTTTAGCGACATTATAAAATAAAAATAAGAGAACACATACCTTATGTTCTTCGCACTTGTAGCCTTGTGTCTCGATCAACAAGCTGCATATGCCAACTTGATCAACCAACAACAACGACGAATCATCTTGATTGTTGATGGAATTCAAGTTGCGTACAGCTTTACCGATCGAGATCAAGTAGAGAAAAATAAGAAGATTAGTGGTAATTGTATAAGCCATGTTTGTTTCTTGGCACACAACTGAATGAGTGCACACGTCTTTTATAGATAAAGATTTTGATACAAAGAGCAATAAATATAAATAAATAATAATAAAAACATAATTTAAAATGAAGGTTTGGACCATATGTTTAACCTTAACCAATGTGTTCTCATTCAAGATTACGTTGCAGCCACGGTCAAAAACTTTGAATATGTTTTTATAACATTTATTTAACATATAAATGTTAAATAAACAGTCGTTAAATTATAAACTGATGCATGTAATACGTCATATAATTATCCTTAGATGGTATTTGACTTGTATGTACGTTGTAAATTTTATGATACGTATACACCAACAAAAATATGTTATTAAACAAAATATGCATAAAAATGGAGGTATAAATTTTTAAATTAAATCACTATTTACGTTTTAAACAAACCGTTATGTCATAAATTTAGAAATTTAAATTGAGAATTAAACACGTTTAATCGAATTTAATTACAATGATCTATATATAGTAAATTATATATACTTATGCTCTCCTTAAAGTCAAAGGGTCCTGAAATCTTTCTCCACCATTAGATCATGCTAAGATTAAATCTCAGCTGTTTAAAATACATAAAAGCTTCTAAAAGGGAAGGTTTATTTAATGGATTTATTTTGACCTCCACATCAGAAATTATAGGAAAGATAGAGAGCCAATGATCTATTTATAACGTAATAGAAGTTGCCTAAAATTTTCTTAAAACAAATGGCAAATTACCTAAAAGAATGCAACACATATATTTTCCATTTGATTGTCCTCTTAACCCGGTCCAAATTTATGCCTATCATAATATGCGAGTAAGTGACAGAAGTTTAATAAGACAATGATCTGATCAAATACTTGCATATATCCAACTACAGTTACAAAAAAATAAGATGACTTACAATGATAAGAGCAAACATATATAGGGGAAAGATCCGGTATAAATAGTTTTTTTGGTAAGAACTGTGATAATCAAAGGATAGTATTTTTTTTTATTTTTTTTTTCAAATTTTTTTTTCTCATATTGTTAAACATAACTGTGATAATCAAGGGAGATCAGGGGGCCTTGTGAATGTTTGGAATCCTAAATTGTTCCAGAAAACGGCGTCGCTGAGTAACAGGTACTACCTTGTTACGACAGGTATGTTAAATAGTGATGGTTCGATTGTGAATTTTATTAATGTTTATGCTCCACAAAGGGCGGGTGCAAAAAAAAGATTATGGGTGGAATTGACAGGGGTGGTTAGAAACTGTTCGGGATTGATTGTGTTATTGGGTGATTTTAATGCGGTCAGATTCCCTGAAGAACGTCGTAATTCAGTCTTTAAAAAAGGGGTGGCGGATGATTTTAATAAGTTTATTGACGATTTGGGTCTGATGGAATACTACATGCGTGGTTTTAAATTTACTTGTTTGACCGGAAAAGGTAGAGATCACAAAATGAGTAAGATTGACAGGGTGTTGGTTTGTCAGAATTTTTTTAATAAGTGGCCGGCTGCGTGTCTTCGAGCTCTTCCTAAGGAGCACTCTGATCATTGTCCGCTTCTTGTTTCGATGGTGGATTTGAATTTTGGGCCTAAACCATTTAGATGGTTTAATTCTTGGTTAAACAGACCCGGGTGTGAGAAGGTGGTGATTAAAGCTTTTGAAGAGTGTGATGTGCAGGGGAACCCAGATCAAAAAATTATGGTGAAACTAAAACATGTGCGGAATTGTCTTAAAAGTTGGTGGAAGGAAGTCATAAACAAAGAAGGAGACGATATGAAAGCTATGAAAGAGGATTTGGAGAAAATTGAGATTACTTTGGAGACTAGGGATTTATAGGAAGAGGAACAGTGGGTTATGGAAGAATGTAGAAATGGCATTGATTTTTTGAACATGTGCCATAATAGAGATTTGAAACAAAAATCTAGAGTGAGATGGGCTATTGATGGGGACGAGAATTCGGCGTTCTTTCATGGTATGGTTAATGGTAGGAAGGCCTCAAATTCTATTCCGGGTCTTAAGGTTGATGGAGAATGGATAAATACTCCGTCTCTTGTTAAAAAGGAGGTTTTTATTTGTCACACCCCCAAAATCCACTTGCGGAGTTTTACCGCGAGGCGCATGACAAACCAGGATCCAAACCAACGATCACAATAAACAAGTCTAAATGAATATAAATGCAATTTCAAAACATAGTTTAAAAATCCCGTTTACAGCGGAAGCTTATTCAAAAACAGTATCTCAACAATGAAATAATAGTTCAACGTTCAAAAGACCATGCAACCCTAGTTAGACGCCGTGCAGACGCGTGCGCCCTAGTCCAGTCGTGCTACCTTAGCGACCTGAGAAAACATGTAAAAGTTTACGTCAGCACAAAAATGCTGGTGAGTTTACAGGTTTTGTATCCAAGTACCAAGTCCACCTGTCCATACTATAACAATCGAAAACCAGTATACGCTAGCTAGGCGTAAGTTTTGTTACTACCACGATTGGAAAACCATTACTAACTCGAATACCAGATGTTGTGCCCGAAAAGTACCAATTGTTCCTGTTGTTCCTGTTTGAGACAATATGCACTCGCCCGGCCCTCCAAGCCGACGAGCGGGGTTGGTCACTCCCAATAGCGCTATTCACATTTCCCCGTTGTGCAAACCCGCACATTCATGGTTCCCCCCGGGACTTCCAAAGATCGTGTAGTACACAATAGAAACCCATAGTATGACAGTAGTTACCAAATAATCGTTTTAACACATGTTTTCTCCCCCGAAAGTATAAAACCAGTTTAAAAGAGGGGCCGTAAACTCACCTTAAGTTGCGTTACTCCTTAACCCGAGTAAACTCAGCTGCTATGCTAGTCCCGTAAGGCGGCGACCTAACATATGACAGTTACAAGTACTTAGACTAATAACCCGTAGGTTAATTAGTCCCTAGATGTCCAGACCATAACCAAGTTCGTTTAAAAACACCGTGACTGTTTAACTGACCCGAAGTACAAGACTCGACATCCCATTGGTGACCCGAGACTCCCCGTGTTATGTTTACGCTCCAAAACATACAATAACGCAATTACACTTAACATACGTTAACGCACAACAAGTCCTAGCACATAGTTCACGTATCACCGAATTACACCCAAACATATGTTACTAAGTTATTATATATGTTTTGAGGTTCCTAGCATGTTACTACATGTCAAATCGGGTCTCGGAATGCTAATTTACACTTACAGCAGCAGTACACGCGATTAGGAAACGTAAACTAGCATTTAGGACTGATTGCATATACAAACTAGCAATTAGGGCTAATTGCCTATAGAAACTAGCAATTAGGGCTAATTGCCTATAGAAACTAGCAATTAGGGCTAATTGCATGTAAAAACTAGCAATTAGGGCTGATTGCATGTAAAACTAGCAATTAGGGCTAATCACCCTTAATGTCACACGAGTAGGCCTCTACTCGCCTGAGTTATAGGCGATTAGCACCCTACTCGCCTATAACATAGGCGATTAGGAATGCTACTCGCCTGTAACCTTGCTGTTCCGGTTTTTCGCGCGTTTAACGCTCCAAATCAGATCCAGAACGTGTGTAACCACCCAATATCATCCCAAACACTATCCTAAACATGTTTAACCCAAAATCCTTCGTTTAACCTCGTATAATCAGTCCTGCATGCAACCAAGTAATCCAAACACCATTCACATAGCATGCAACATCATACTAACACGCGTAATCATAACCCTAATATCCAATTACTGAGATTTCTATCATCATACTATCAATATCAATTCTGACCTAACATAATAACATATCAATCCATCATCATGAATCATAAAAATCCTAGCTTTCTAATCATACACACCCATAACGCATGTATATTAGTTATAATCCGATTAACAACCCTTATTAACGATTTTCAGAAAGCTTTTTCGTTTAAGAACAGGTCTGGACCATTAGGGATTGATTAAAAACGTTTATAAAGATTTATGGATGAAAACCAAACCTTAGGATTATGAAAGAATGATGATTCAAGCTTGAAACCTTGTGTTTTGATCAAAAATCGCCTTCCAGAGGTTGTTTATGTGTTGGGGCGGGTTATGGGACGACTAGGGTTTGTATAATGAAGTTTAGGAGGTTAAGTATGGTATTTATAGTCGTTTTTAGTCGTCCAGCCCGTTACTAGCGATTGTGCAGCAGTTTCATGCGATTAGAGCTGCTAATCGCATGAATGTTCATGTGATTGGGCCTAATCGCCTATACATCCACGCGATTAGGACCCTAATCGCCCTTAAAGTCCCCTACTCGCCTCCCCTATAGGTGATTAGGCTTCCTAATCGCCTATAGGGGTTGGTTTTGTGCGTTTTGCGCGTTAAACCCCGTTTTAACATATGTTAACACATATTCACGTACCGACAAGTCACATAATGATTGTAAACACATAATACAAGTAAATACACATATTTACACTCGTTCACCAATTCCCTGGACTCGAGACTCGTATGTTCCGTATGCCCTGACGATCCTACAAATCGTCACCGTTTGTACACTTGGTTAAGGACCGACATCTAATGAACCTCTAGACCAACATCCAATGTCCCTCTAGACTAAACCGATAGTTCCCGAACCATAACCCGACTTAACTAGCCCAGTTAAGTACAATATACGCGTGACTCGCTAAGATAGACTTTCATCTAGATAACATTGTTAACCAGAATTTGCCGGGTGTCACATCATTCCCACGTTAAAAGAATTTTCGTCCCGAAAATTGCACAAGTAACAAAAGAACAAAAGAAATAACGAAGGAAACAAACAAAAGATAGAGACCAAAAGAGAGATTTACCCGAGTTGTCACATTATTTTCTTTAGAAATCATTTCTCAGATCGACATAAACATAGACCAAAGGTGGATTGCGAAGACATGAAGCGTCTCAATAATGTTGGTGCAGAAGCGTTGGTGAAACGTTTTACTAGAGAAGAGATTAAAAATGCAGTATTTTATTGTGGGTCGGATAGAGCTCCAGGTCCCGAAGGTTTTAATTTCAGGTTTGTGAAATTTTTTTGGGCGTTTTTGGAGCAGGACTTCTATGATGTTTTTGATCGTTTTTTTGAGCATGGAGAGATTAGTAGAGGTTGTAGTTCCTCGTTTATTACTTTAATTCCTAAAACCAAAGTAACAGTGGGTCTCAAAGATTATAGGCCCATTAATTTGGTCGGAATTATAAGTAAGGTTATATCGAAGGTATTAGCTGCTCGTATGAAGACCACGTTGGATCAGGTGATATCGGGCTCGCAATCTGCCTTTCTTAAAGGTAGGTTTATTTTGGATGGCCCGCTGTTGATTAATGAGACGGTGGGTTGGGTTAAGAAGATGGAGAAAAAAGCGTTTTTACTAAAGCTGGATTTTGAGAAGGCGTATGACAACGTCAATTGGGATTTTTTATTGCACACGCTTGACCGTATGGGTTTCCCGGATAGATGGTGCTTGTGGGTAAAGGGGATTTTAAAATCGGCCCGTTCGGCGGTTTTAGTGAACGGGTCGCCTACATTTGAATTTAATTGTGAGAAGGGGGTTAGACAGGGGGATCCGTTATCTCCTTTTCTGTTCTTAGTTTTGATGGAGGTGCTTCACTGTCTGTTAGACAAAGCTTGTAAATTACGGGTTATTAGAGGTATCGATTTTGGTGGAGAGTCTAAAACTTTGTCACACCTTTTTTATGCCGACGATGCATTGATTGTGGGTGATTGGGATGAGGAGAATTTGAAGAATGTTGCTAGAATTCTCCGAGTTTTCCATGTGTGTTCGGGTCTGAAAATTAATTTTCAGAAATCTTTTATATATGGAGTTGGTCTTAATGAGGTGGAAGTTAAAAAGATGGCGGATGTTATTGGGTGTAAAGTGGGAGTAATGCCTTTTGATTATTTAGGTATTCGGGTTGGGGCAAACATGAACCGGGTTTCTAATTGGGATCCGGTGATAGAGACAATTAAAAATAGGCTTTCTTTATGGAAGGCTAAGACGTTATCGTTGGGGGGTAGATTGACATTGATTAAGTCGGTGTTGTCTAGTTTGCCGATATATTACTTGTCTCTTTTTAAAGCTCCGATTAAGATGTTGAATATGATGGAAAGATTAATGCGTGATTTTCTTTGGTCCGGTAATGAGGAGGCTCGTAAAATGCATTGGGTTTCTTGGGACATTATAACTACTCATAAAAAGATGGGAGGGTGGGGTGTGGCAAAGCTTGGGGTAGTGAACTTGGCGTTGTTAGCCAAGTGGGCTTGGAGATTCGTTACGGAGGTGGGATCGATATGGAGAAATACCATTGTGGCAATTCATGGTGGTAGAGGTCTTTGGGTGTTTATGCCTATCAAACGATCATTACCAGGATGTTGGAAATCTATTGTGACTTTGTTGGAAGCGGCTCAAATCAACAATGTTCCATTGCAACAGTTTATTAAAGGTAGTATTGGGAACGGGGCTGCGATCAGATTCTGGTATGATTGCTGGTTGGGTGACACGATTTTGAAAGACAGATGGCCGGGTCTATACAATCTGGAAGTGAGGAAGGGCTGCAGAGTTCGAGACAGGCTGACTCAGATTGATTGTGAGATTGTTTTTGCAGGTGCTTGGAGAAGACAGCCGGGTACAGTCCAAGAATTGTCAGAGTTGCAAGATTTATGCAGAATGGTTACGGATATAAAGCTTAGTGACAGAGAAGACACGTGGACCTGGAATCATGATGATAGAGGGCCGTTTACGGTTGCTGATCTGAAGCGATTGATTGTGGAGTCAGGTTCTAGGCCGATTAAGTCTTTCATTTGGGAATCTTGGGTGCCGTTGAAGGTTAATTTGTCTGCATGGAGAGCGGATTGTGATAAGCTGCCAACGCGTGCTGCATTAACGCAAAGAGGGGTTCATATTCAGAATGGTGGCTGTGTTTTTTGTAATCACGCAGACGAGGACATCCGACATGTGATGGTTAGATGTGGTTTTGCGGATGAGATTTGGAGTAGAATAGGTCATTGGTGTAGATTGGAGCCAATGTATATCTATGATTTTGACGATCTATTGAACCTTTATCATAATGTTCACGCCGGGAAATGGAGAAAAAAGATAGTTCGTGGTATTGTTTTAACTACGGCGTGGGTGATTTGGAATGCGAGAAATATGAAGATTTTTCAAGGAAAGGACTATAAGGTCATGGACGTCATTGCGCAAGTGAAATCGAAGACGTTCTTATGGTTGAAGTATAGGTCAAAATGTAAAGATATTATTTGGAAAGATTGGTCGATATATCCGTTGTATATGTATTGATGTTTGGCGGTTCTCGGTTTGAGAGCTTGCCGTGTTTTTAATGAAAGTTTCTGTTCAAAAAAAAAAATAGTATTGAAAATTAAAAAAAAAAAAAATTGGTGTAGAGTAATTACGTGTAGAGTAATTACATAATTACTTTAGTGTAAACTAATGTATTTACCTTAATGACGTAATTACACTAAAAAAAATTTTTTTTAATTTTTTTTTTGTATTATTCATTTAGAAAGAATGTTTAAGCACATGGAAAAAAAAATTCTAAAAAAAAAAAAAATTTACCCCCTTTGATTCTCACAGTTCTTACAAAAAAACTATATGTATTTGATCTTTACTCAACATATATATATATATATGTATATATGTATAGGGTAGGGTTCAATTGAGAACCAACCCTTAGTTAGGAACTTTAGGAACCAATCTCATCCATCCATCTTCAATGGCATGATGGTAAATATGTTAAACATTAATTAACTTTTTAATTAAATCAAGGGGTAATATTGTCTTTTGGTATGTGAGTATTAATAGGTTATTTAGTATACATTGTAACTGACAAAACAATTATAGAACAGTGTCTGTATCGTCATATTCAAACAATTATACATCGGTGTATACAATATACATCAGACCCTAATAAAATTGATGCTATAGAACAGTGTTTAGTATCGTCATATTCAAACAATTATACATCGGTGTATAGTCCAATCATTGCTACAAAAACATTATACTGTACGATAACATTAAACAACTATACGTCAGTGTATATTCATATTCCAACAATTATACATCAGTGTATAGTCCAATTAGTACTACAAAAACATTGTACTGTACCATAATATTCAACAAATATACATCAGTGTATATTCATATTTCAACAATTATACATCAGTGTATAGTCCAATTAGTACTACAAAAACATTGTACTGTACCATAATATTCAACAAATATACATCAGTGTATATTCATATTTCAAACAATTATACATCAGTGTATATTCATATTCCAACAATTATAAAAAAAAACTCATTAAAAACAGACCCCCAAACACAGAAAACGGGTTAACCGTGAAGGTGATTTATGTCTCCATATAAAAACGATCTAATTAATTCGACAAATAGTGAAGAACTATTATTATTATTATTACGAATCAAATAGGGCTGAGGAGTTGAGAGATCGAGGGTTTGGGTTCGGAGTTCATACTGATGAAGATAACCAATGGTATGAAACCGAAATGGGTGATGACTTTAGCTTTCTTCATGGTCCATGTGCTCCATTCCTTCAAGATCTTTGATGTTGACTTATCATCTGAGGGTTTTGATCCTTTTGTTGATTTACCCTTCGTCTTCAGAACAACCTTGGACGACATGTTGTGCGTCTGTTTTGATCGATGGAAGTTTCGAGTGTGTGTGTGGTGATGAAATTGAAATATAACGTGATTAAGATGTTGATAGATTGAATGAAGGCAATTGAATGATATTAGGAGGAAGTTATGAATTTGTAGAAAGAAGATGAATGCAATCAAACGTGTATTTATTAACTTCCATTTTTAAAACCTTTTTTAAATTAAAATATAAAACATAATTGTTTAATTACCATCCTACCCCTAGATCAAGATTAAAAAATGAATGGCTCAGATTGGTTCCTAAGTTCCTAACTAGTACCTTGGTTCCTAAATGATCTTTTTCCTATATATATATATATATATATATATATATATATATATATATATAGGGGAAGGTTCAATTGAGAACTCATAGTTAGGGAGAGAACTCGAGAACTCCTTAAGTATAGGGGTATTTTTGTCAAATATTTCATCAAGCCTCATTAACTGATATACAACCCCAAAACTATGGAGAAACCCTAGTTATTCTAACGTGCAGATCATTGGACCATTGAAGAACATCTTTCATATGATCGTATACCTTGTGTCATAGTTTCATCTATTCTGTAATCGAATCAACATATGAATTCTGCATCTTCCTCTGTTATTAATGACAATCGAAGGTTATTACTATTATTTGTAATCTTACAGATTTGTGTATGTATCGATTAATTGTATGGTTGTTGTTATTTAGATCCAACTTCTTCATCGAATTCAAACAACTATGCAATAAACATGGATTATCTATCATATATAAAGGTTAATCGATGAAAAAATCTAGGTATCTTGTTAGGCGATAATGCAGAATCGACATCAAACGTTGCTTCTTCTTCGAATTGTGGTAATTCCGCTTCAGATGATACAAAGCTTTCTAGCATTGAACATAGAGGTACCTGTTCTTAAATTTTCATACTGCACATGTGCACTGCATCCAGTTTATGTTTACTGATGTTTTACACAACCTAGATATATATGTTTTTTAACATTTACGTATTGCACATGTGCACTATATTCAGATTGTGTTTGCTGTATTTTTTTAAACAATATGTACATGTTCTTAAATTGACGTATTGCACATGTGCATACATTCGGTTTGTTTCTGTTGTATTTTTTACACAACATAGAGGTATGTGTTCAAAAATAAATGTAAGAGATTGTGATTAATTCTTGACAAACATTATGAGGTTGATTGTTGTTGTAGGAATTGGTAGCTAGCTTTTTAGTATTGGATAATGTTAATGCAGAGTTCAGATGGTGGTATTAAGACAGATGGTCAAGTTGAAAGAGACATTGAGCAGGTAAATTTGGGTGTAATTAGGTAGGATTTTATATTTTTAATTATTATTATTATTATTGTTATTATTATTATTGTTTACTAATAATCATGCTCATTAACATAGACATGATCAATAACAATGAGTACTATTGTTTAGCATTGAACAGAGAGGTACCTGTTCTTAAATTTTCATACTGCACATGTGCACTGCATGCAGTTTATGTTTACTGATGTTTTACACAGCCTAGATGTATGTGTTTTTTTAACATTTACGTATTGCACATGTGCACTATAATCCGATTTAGTTTGCTGTATTTTTTACACAATATGTATGTGTTCTTAAATTTACGTATTGCACATGTGCAATACATTCGGTTTGTTTATGTTGTATTTTTTTACACAACATAGAGGTATGTGTTCAAAATTTAAATATCGTACATGTGCACTACATTATTTTTGCGTTTACTGTATTTTTTATTCTACATGTTTTATAATTTGTGCACATGTTCACTGTAGACGATAATACTAATACAATTTTTTTAAATGCAGGTCGTCTATCAAATTATGTCTATATAACTCCTTGTGGAACTACCTATTGGGTACCTAAAGTATCGGATGATACTGTAGCATGTGACAAGTGTGGTCATAGAGGCCACAATACGATAACTTGTATGGGGCAATCACAATATGATGGGGCTAATCAGTAATAATACGTTATGAACATGTCTTTTGTATGATGTATGATATGAACATATCTTTTGGGTTATATTTGTTATGAACATGTTTTATGGTATTAGGTTATGAACATGTCTTTTTGGTATGTAATCAATTTGATGGTTTTATGCTATGGTATTTATCACGTATCACTTACGTAAAGTTGTTTGATTTAGTATTTATTAAAAATGTGTTAAAAAACTTCTATAAAAAGGTGCCAAATGTGTTAAAAGTTGCAGCCAAAAAAAGTGCGAAATATGTTAAAAACGACAGCAAAATGTGTCAAAACTGCACCCGAAATGGGTCATAAACTGCAGCCAAAAACTGCAGAAAAAATGTGCCAAAATGAGTTAAAAACTGCAGCAAAAATAGTGCCAAAATGTGTTAAAAAACTGCATCAAAATGTGACAAAACTGCAGCCAAAATGTGCCAAAACTGCAGCAAAAATGCGCCGTAATGGGTCAAAAACTGCAGCAACGATGTGTCGACATGTGTTAAAAAACTGTAGTCAAGTTAGTGCTAAAATGTGTTAAATACTGCAGCAAAATGTGTCAAAACTTCAGCCGAAATAGGTCATAAACTGCAGCAAAAATGTCTCGAAATGGGTCAAAAATTGCAGAAAAAACAGCATCAATAATGTGCCAAAACTGCAGTCGAAATGGGTCAAAACTGCAGAAAAAAATGTACCAAAACTATAGCATAAAATGCATTATAAATGGTTCATTATACAACCAAAAATGCCAATCAAGTTTAAATAACCAAACTGATATTAACATGCCATTCATTTATCCATTAAACGTGGTACATATATAAATTCAAAACAACTATCCATTAATTTATACATCCAAACTGAGTGCATAACTTAATTCATTATAAAACAAAATACATGATGAAAAGGACCTAATAAAAAAACTTCAATATTTTATTCTCCAATGCAATAATTTTAGCTCATTCTTCATGTCGCCTAATCTGAGGTTCCCTTAGCCTAGCTTGATATTCATGGCTGCTAATCGATCTCAATGGCCCTAGTATCACTTCATCAGCTCCTCCACACAATGGAGTGTCAGCCAAACCCACAACTCCTTCCCTGTAGCATTACACTATATGAGATATTGTTCACATTTAACATTGGCTATAATACTCGCATTACACATGTCGAATATAGTTACAACAATAACATATGGCAACACATGACAAACAAAACAATATATCATTTTAACATTAACTATAAATTATCACACATGTGTAATACATTAAACAATTATAACACAGGTGTAGTACATTGCATACAAAGCCTATCTACATTAAATATCAACTAAAACAAGACTACCACACATGTGAAATACAATTACAAATATCTCATACGTGCAACATATGACAAGCACATCAGTTTAACTTAACACTAACTATCATAAATAATATTATCACACATGTGAAATACATGACATAATTATCACACATGTGCAATACATTGCATACAAATCATGTTCACTATTAACATTAGCAGAAACAATTATATTACACATGCGAACTACAATTACATCTATCACAAATGCGCAACACATAACAAACAAAGCCTAACCTTGTGTAAATACTAACTATCACCAACCATATTAACACACATGTGTAATACATTTCACGATTATCACACGTGTGCAATACATTGCATACAAGGCCTATTCACGAATAACATTAGCTACAACAGTTATAATGCACATGTGGAATACAGTTAAATCTGTCACACAGAAGCATAATCTCATTTAACACTAACAGTACGAGTACACATGCGTAATACACACGTGTGTTGTACACCGCAAACATAACAATACTACATTACATATGTATAATACACTACAAACATAACAATACTATTACGTATGTGTAATACATATCTTACAATATATGCACATATCAATCGTATAACTATAACATCTGTGCAATACATATCATATAGTTCACTTAAACATGTATTACACATGACAGATCACAATATCGTTCGAAACTACCATTTAACTTATTTCACATACAACACATTGAAACATTAGTTAATGGTATAGTGTGTTTTTACACAAAATGCCTAATTAATCAAGTAATATAAGTGAAAATCGTCTCAGTGTGTGTGTGACACAGATAATATGAATAATACGACGATACCTGATGTTGATGAACGATTGTTTGATGGATCAGTACATTTGATGCATATAATCGATTGTTTGATGGTTTATCATGTTATTTGAATGATTGATAAACTCGTGATTGAACAAACCCTAGGTTTTCATCATTTGGGTAGATGGACAAAGAGAGGGAAAGTGAATGGTTTTCTTTTGTGAAGGTTTTGAAATGATGAAAGGATTAGTAAAATCTTTTTATAATTTCCTAAAATACCCTTCCTTGTTAAAATCTCATCTATTTGTTGTTGTTTTATTTCATTTAATCACAACCATTGATCTACTAAGATCAATGGTTATTATTCAGTTCTCGAGTTCTCTCAATAAAATGAGTTTTCTATTGAACCATCCCCTATATATATATATATATATATATATATATATATATATATATATATAGGGTAAGGATAATGTGGAAACCCATCCTTAGATGGTAAACCTTGGAAACCCACTCTCAACCATTGATGGACTTTGATCTATGGTGTAGATTTAAAGTTGATTTTATCTTTAAAATAATAGTACTTTTAATATAAAAAAATAAAGCAAGGGTATAGTTGGAAAGACAAAAAATGTCATAAGCCATCATATCACAAGTCATGACACATTTTCCAGAAAAGTTATGACACATTCTCTCTCCTCTTTCCTCCTTCTTTTCACCTTTATAATATTATTATAATGGATTATGTCACACCATCTCTCTCATCTCTCTTACTTTTTGTTTAAGAAAATATTATTATAATGGGTCATGTCACACTCTCTCTCCTACCTTTTGTTTAAGAAAACATTATTATAATGGGACAAGTACAAATAATGTGTTAATGTTGCATACGAGGGTAACATGTGTTAGTTGGTCATAAAGGGCTAACATGTGTTATCTAATCTGATAAAGAAAATATTATTATAATGGGTCATGTCACACCATCTCTCTCCTCTCTCTTACTTTTTGTTTAAGAAAATATTATTGTAATGGATCATGTCACACCCCCTCTCCTACTTTTTGTTTAAGAAAATATTATTATAATGGGGCAAGTACAAATAATGTGTTAATGTTGCATATGAGGGTAACATGTGTTAGTTGGTCATAAAGGGCTAACATGTGTTATCTAATCTGATAAAATTAAACCTATTGCCCCTATATACCCATGAGAAGATCTAATATTTGTTAGTATGAGTGGTGTGGTAACATATGTTAAACATGTATCATTTGTCAACCTTTTTGTCTTTCTTACCACTTCTGTTTTCACTTCATAAGTTTACAAAAGAAATAAGTAAACATAGCATACAAACTATTAACACACATTATTAATACTTGTCATAATAGGTTAACACATGTTATTTGGTAACACGTGTTATTACAAAGTATCATTACAAACTATTGAACAAGAGATAACATGTGTTATCTAATCTGATAAAGTTAAACCTGTTGCCCCTATATACCCATGAGAAGATCTAATATTTGTTAGTATGAGTGGTGTTGTAACATATGTTAAACATGTATCATTTGTCAACCTTTTTATCTTTCTTACCACTTCTGTTTTCACTTCATAAGTTTACAAAAGAAATAAGTAAACATAGCATACAAACTATTAACACACATTATTAATACTTGTCATAATAGGTTAACACATGTTATTTGGTAACACGTGTTATTACAAAGTATCATTACAAACTATTGAACAAGAGATAAACCTACCCAAGACATTCATATGAATTGCATGTAAAATGGTAACATGTGTTAATGTTGCATGAGAGGGTAACATGTGTTAGTTGGTCATAAAGGGCTAACATGTGTTATCTAATCTGATAAAGTTAAACATGTTGCCCCTATATACCCATGAGAAGATCTAATATTTGTTAGTATGAGTGATGTAGTAACATATGTTAAACCTGTATCATTTGTCAAC
The DNA here is from genome assembly GCA_030844895.1 of Ambrosia x helenae. Lineage (NCBI taxonomy): Eukaryota > Viridiplantae > Streptophyta > Magnoliopsida > Asterales > Asteraceae > Ambrosia > Ambrosia x helenae. The sequence continues at coordinate 115,656,397 of CM061226.1, read as the reverse complement.
CTTTTTGTCTTTCTTACCACTCCTGTTTTCACTTCATAAGTTTACAAAAGAAATAAGTAAACATAGCATACAAACTATTAATACACATTATTAAGACGTGTCATAATAGGTTAACACATGTTATTTGGTAACACGTATTATTACAAAGTATCATTACAAACTATTGAACAAGAGATAAACCTACCCAAGACATTCATATGAACTGCATGTAAAATGGTAACATGTGTTAATGTTGCATTAGAGGTTAACATGTGTTATTTGGTAACATTTAGTAAACTTGTATTTAATGTCAGCCCTTTATTTTTGTCTTGCTTACCACTATAGTTTTTACTTCATAAGTTACTGAGAAATAGAATATACAAACTATTAACACAAATTATTACAAAGTATCATTACAAACTATTGAACCACACAAAAACCTACCCCATGACATTCAAATGAACTGCATGGAAGGTTAACATGTGTTAATGTTGCATAAGAGGTTAACATGTGTTATTTGGTAACATATGTTAAACTTGTGTTTATTTTGTCAACCTTTTTTTGTCTTGCTTACCCCTATAGTTTTCACTTCATAAGTTACTGAGAAATAAAGCACACAAACTATTAATACACGTTATTACAAAGTATCATTACAAACTATTGACCACTTTAACAAAATAAATCTAGTAACTCTATACATTGAGTACAAAAAGAAAACATTATTAAAAAGTTTTTCTACATATTTTTCTCGGCTTCCTTCAACTTCGTATGTTAACATATGTTAACCAGTGGGGGGGGGGGGAGGTCTTCATTATCAACTGCAAAACAATAAATGAGATATTAACCGATGTGACCAACTCATCATCTAATATACTAAACAGGAGTAACACATGTTAGTCGGGGCCCAAATGTGAACATGTGTTAACTGGGGATAAATGTGTAACACTTGTTACCCTTTGCATAAGAGGGTAACATGTGTTATGTGCCTAAGTCAACATGCCTAGAAGCAAAGCCAAGATGAAAAAGGGATAAAACTTTACAAAGTTTACATCAACAAAAAGATCACTACAAATAATGATTAATTTATTATACAACTATTTAGTGCTTAAATCTACAATTTCAATGCTATATACTAGTTAGATCTCACTTCAAATCTAAAAAACTCCGTTAAAAAAATCTAAAAAACTAAATAAACAAATTAACTTTTTGGAGTCATAAACAAACATACGAATAATAGAAGAATCAAGTGTAAGATTTTTTTTTTTTGAATCATGGGTCAACTTTCAATATTCATAAATCAAAACTTATATAGTAGAACATTCTATATTATTTCTATATCTAAAAACACAGAAACAAAAAAATTTAAAAGGGGAAAAAGTAAACAAGAAGAATAGATATAAAACTCATGGAAATTAAGAACTCACTAGCTCGGTTTCAAGAAGTCATACATTGAAGAACCTTTTTTAGCTTGGAACCTTGTCTGTTCTAGTTGACAATAAAAAAAAAGAATTTTAAACCCATTCATTATCAACAAAAACCAACTTACAATTTTGATAACAATATTTTAAACCAAAAACCCCCAAATTATTTCAACTTAAAACCTAATTAAACCTAAAAATTAAAAACTAAAAATTAAAAAAATACTTACAAAGATAACTTTAATGATGGTGGTTGTGGTCGTTCTTGTTCGACGGGTCACTTGTACATATGGGTAGAAAATCATCTATGTTAAAATCCATGGTGGAAAAAGAGAGAAAAAGATGAAGATAAGAAGAATTATCTTTTAGATCTTCATGGAAGAATGGATGGGTTGGTAAAAAAGTAGTTCAAGTACAAACATAGAAAGGTGTGCATGATATCTTCTTGCACAAAACATGGGGGGATGTGCAGAGTACAAAAAGTTGTTCAAAGTGGTTCAAGACTTCAAGGTAAAATTACCTCCTTACCCTTATGATATAATTAACTTAGATTTTTATTGTGATGATGTGGCTTGATTGTAGCCACAACTTGGGTTTCTAGAGTTTACCATACAACTTGGGTTTCTTGTATATACTCATACTATATATATATATATATATATATATACACTACAAACAAAAGACACCACCTCGACAAGCGTCCTTGTCCATTCAAGCATGATTTAAACAAAATAAACCACGATCACCGTAATCCCAAAAGTAGAAAGATGTATTAATACATTATAACAAAACTACATATATTTTTATATCCGGATTTTCATACTATAAGCGTGTGATTATGTTACATGGATACTACACATATTAGTATACCTTTATATATCTCTTTAACACAACCAAAATTGAGCAAAGTATTTAGTTTACAAAGACCTTAATGTCTGGCTCGGTTTCACAAGTTCAAGTCCAGTCAACCATATTATCCAACCAATACCCCATTTGCTTATCAATAGCCCAAGTGCCTACTGTTTAGCCCACTAAAAGATAGGTTTATGCGCCTAAGAATTAAAAAATAATAATAATAATAATTCCATGAGAACGTCTTTATCTATACATCGTATATATTTTATGAGGAATGTTTTTGTACACAGGGGTGGACCTAGCATGGACCTCACCCGCTACCCCTCAATTATGTGTGTAGAGGGAATTTTTTTTTTGTGATTTTTTTTTTGTAAAATGTTACCTCTAAAATAAATTTTACATTAACTATAAAATCAATTGTACTTTACTCCTAAGTCTTAAAATAAAATTTGTGTTACGTTACTCCGAAATTAGTTATCAATTATCAAACTTATACTAAACCACTAGTACACAACTAAAACAAAACACAGCCCAATTCTCAAAACCCAAGCCAAACTAGTTAACCCGAACCGGCCCACCCATTTGACATAAACTAAACCCTACCTCCTACACAAACAAAAAATATATATATGTTTCTTTTTCTTGTTTCTTTACCAGACAAACAGAACAACACGCTGCAAACCCAAACTCAAACAGCTCTCGCCCCCTAATCACTAACCAGTGACGACCGACCATCCAACAGCCGTCCTGTGACACCCGACGAAATTCCAGGTCAAAATCCGTACACAAGTTCAAAAAGTACTATTTTTATTCGTGCATTAGACATAATTGCATAGTCGTGTCGTCCAAAATCCTAGCAAAAGCTCGGTTATACAATTAGTGACTTTAATGATCACTTGTACGCAAGACCGACTCACAATCATGAATAGTGGTGGATTACTATAAGTCGAATTCAAAGGCTTTAGGAATGTGTCTATATGTATATTTTAGCTCAACTTGTACATGAAAAAATAACATGATATTCAAGAGTACAACATTCAATAAACATGAAATGCTCTCTAAGGGAAAGTATAAATTGAAAACCCACTCGAGTTAAGAAAACTTTGAAAACCCGTCAAAAAACCATCTAAAAAAGTTTTTTTTTTTTTTTTTTTTTTGAAAAAAATACACAAGGTAACATACATGTTTTTAAGCGTTTTGGGCCAAAAAAATTAAAAAAGCGCCAAATGAATATTTTTAAAAAAAATAAACAACGCAAACTTTGTAACAGCGATGTTAACATATGTTAAAAGGCAGAAAACATATGTTAACAGCGCTGTAACATATGTTAAAAGGCAGAAAACATATGTTAACAACGCTGTTACAAAGTTTGCGTTGTTTATTTTTTTTAAAAATATTCGTTCGGCGCTTTTTTTATTTTTTTGGCCCAAAACGCTTAAAAACATGTATGTTACCTTGTGTATTTTTTTCAAAAAAAAAAAACTTTTTTAGATGGTTTTTTGACGGGTTTTCGGAGTTTTCTTAACTCGAGTGGGTTTTCAAAATATCCACCCCCTACTCTCTAATGCATATATATATATATATATATATATATATATATATATATATATATAGGATTAGGTTCCATAAGGAACCACCCTTTCGTGCAAGAACTAAAGAACCCATTTAAGCCAATAAAATCATGCCATGTGTATTTGTTTTGTTTTGTTATTGAAGGGTATAATGGTAAACAACCATTAAGATATTATTAATACCCACCTCACCTCACCCCACCCCACCACATTTTATCCCACATACTCTCTTTCTTAAGTCTTTCTCTCTCTTATTCACTATCTCTCTTTTTCAATTATTTTCTTTCCAGATTAGATGATGAACATGAATAATAATAATAATAATAATAATAATAATAATAATAATAATAATAATAATGATGATGATGATAATAATAAAGAGCCAAGATCTGTTCGAGAGCCAGATTCGGTTTTTGTTTAAAACCTTGTGATGGTGGTGATGGTGAACCCTAATAAGGAAGAAGGAACAGGGATGGTGGTCGGGTCGATGATGGTCGTTTGATGGTGCGTCGAAGGTGGGGATGGTGACGGTAGGTGACGAAGATGGGGATGGTGGTGGGTGACGAAGATGGGGATGGTGGTGGGTATGGATCTAGATCCAGATCAGGTATTATTATTATTATTATTATTATTATTATTATTATTATTATTATTATTATTATTAGAGTCTGCAACCTTTTTCATTATACAAATTTTTGGTGACAAATCTAGATGAGTTTTAGCTTTTTATAGTTTAATAAATTCATAACAATGGAATATTGTCATATTGAACAGAAAAATTATTTGGAAGTCTACCGATTCAAATCATGGGGTGGATCTCTAATCCCAAACTACACATTTGGACAACAGGTTTGTGTTGAACTTTGATTATTATTATTATTATTATAATTGTTATTATTATTATTATTAATATTATTATTTTTGTTTTTGAAGGAGACACTAGTATTACAGATCTGTTCGATGGTGGCCCGATGATGATGATGCTGGGGGTTTTACACTGGTGTAAAAGAAATGGTATGTTAGTTTATGATTGGTGATTAATAGCAAACGATGTTTGCTAATGGAGGTTTCACACTGGTGTAAAAGAAATGGTTTGTTTTTGTTGTAAAATAATAAGGTTTTTTTCATATAAGATTAAAAGTTGTGAAGGAGCTTCAGTTTGGCGTTTCTGATATTGATTTAATTGTTAGAGTATTTTTTTTAGTTTACACTAATGTAAATGAATAAATATTACATAAATGTAAAACACAAGAGTAAGTTATTTTGTGTGATATCTTATGGGTTACACTAATGCATCTTTTGTGGGTTTACACTAATGTAAATGAATAAACCTTACATAAATGAGTGTGTGAATTTACATCAGTGAACAACCCTCTATATAGGATTAGGTTCCTATTTTTGTATGTGTTATGGGGGTGTTTACACCAATTTAAACTTTGTAAACGTTATATCACCATCATCTTCAATACATTTAAGTTAAAACGTTTTGTTTGTGTTATCGGGGTGTTTTCCACCAATGTAAACGGTTGTGTCATTTGTATTAATCGTTGTGTCAGTTTGTTACACCAATGTAAGCAGGTTGTTTTGTTATGTAAATACGGGTTCTTTCGTTATATTTGTGTGTCATGTTTGAATCTTTATTGTTCTTTGTTTGGTTGATGACCTGTATTTTAGCATTGATTATTATATCACCATTTGTTAAACTTGTGCAATTAAACTGTTTTTTACACCAATGTAATTTGATGTAAAATGATGATTTTTTTCTAGATTTATACTCGTGTGTTTTCATTTTACCTAGGTGCGAAGCAAAGTTCGAAGCCAAAGCAGCGAGACGAGAGGACCAAGAAGAGTGGAGTGATGGCGAATGGGATTTCTTTTTGGGATTCATGTTGCCAACAAAGAATATGGGATCACTGAAAAACATAAAGAATGCATCCTAGATCGCCTAAAGTCCGAAGCCAAATCGGTGAGACGAGAGGACCAAGAAGAGTGGAGTGATGGCGAATGGGATTTCTTTTTGGGATTCATGTGCGCAACTTGGGTTAAATCCGGATTTTTGTGCCGAGGATGTCATGGAGGACCAAAGTGGTACGACCCAATTCTTTACTCGGCAAAAAAGATATGATTCCTACTAGGTATTATTACATTTGTAATTTTAGTCGGTATTGTAAGGCTTTCATTTTTTCAATGAACATATATGTAAATTAGATTGCAATATGTAATCTGTTTTTACACTGGTGTAAAACAGCGGTGTAAAATGTTGTAAACGTTGTTTGTTGATGGGGTTTTTGTCAAGTGGGTTGTTGTAAAAGAAAAGAATTAAAAAATAAAAATAAAAATAAAAATAAAGGCAGATTTTTTTTTACTTTTATGTGTTTTAGTTTGAGGAAAGAGAAAGAGAAAATGAATCTTGGGAGATGGATTGTTGTCAGGTGGGCCTCATATGAAAGGGAAAAGGAGGAGAGAAGGGGGTGTTGCTTTTACCATTATACCCTTCCCAATTATTTTATTATTATCTTTAACCAAGAATAGCACAAGTGGGAGGAAAATGACAAAAATATTATGTGGCATATTATTAACCATTAGATCATCAAAGATCAATGGATAGAAATGGTTTCCGTGGTTCTTGCACGAAAGTATGGTTCTCGTTTTACCCTTTCCCTATATATATATATATATATATATATATATATATATATATATATATTAGTTAAAAAATATAACCCAACACATGCATGCATGTGTGGGTGTGTGTGCAGAGACGGATCAAGGATTTTTTTCTAGTGGGTTCATTGTTTTTAGATGCTCCAATTTCATTGAACAGGATATAACAATTTTCGGCTCGGTTCGACAGTTTGAATCGGGTCGGGTAAAGTTCATCACATAATAAACAAATTTGTATGATTGTTATGTTCTACTTACAAAGCCTGTAGCATCATCCTTTTCCTTTTGATAGTGATTTTTCTTAAATATTGGTCCTACTTATATTTACATATTCTAAAACCACGAATACCATTATAAAAATATTCCATCTCATCGGTCTGTCATTAGTATACATGTTCTAGACAATGAACCCCTCTACTCCAAGACTTAAATTATAATAAACTTATGCTTTGTTGTATGACAGTGAGCACACCATGACAATGTATAACTTATTGATTAACTTCAGGTTCATAGTTAAAATGGATAATCAAACTGTCATATGAACCAATCAAACTAATAGAAAGATCCATCACTTCCATAGGTTTCCCCTACATTTATGTTGAGAATGTGTAACTGACTAACGGAGAAAGGTTAGTTCGACGATGGTTGAAGTTCAACAAATAACATTACTAAAAAACAAAAGCAGATAAGAGACAAACATAAGCAGAAAAACAACAATCCTAGAGAACGAAGCTGTACCAGGGATCAGATCATGGGTTCATCACTAAAGATGCGTGATGTTGTGTGGATTAAGTCACTTAAATGTCTTTTTCTTAAAACTGACACCTTCCCGAAGGAAGTGTCAGGACTCGATGAAAAAGGTAATTAAGTTGGGACTTTTAAATCAAGACACTTATCCAAGTTTTAAATTTCTAAAAGTAAAACGATATTTGCTGATCGTTCTAAACCCACACGATAGGCAAGTGGACCTATCGAGCGTAATATAGACTCTAGCAAGTACCAACTATCGAACCCTAAGACACGACTTCCCCTACTCAGCCTTAAGTTGCTTGGATAAAAGAAAAGATAGAAAAGAGAGAGAGAAAGAGCGAGAATGACCAAAGTAGAAATCAATAACCAAAAATGAGTGTTGCTTTAGGATCCGACTATCTTTGGGAAGGATTAATAGTAATTACTTAGTTGAGTGGTGTATTCAAGTTGCGCACTTTTGCTTAACTTAGAGTTGCAAGGTGCATTCTCCAGAGGTGACCGTTTTCGCATAACTAGTTGTATTATTGCTGTTAAAATGAGGGTCTCCCAAACCGCTAATCTCACCTATCAACAATGAGGGACAGACTACTCAAGACTGTGCATGCCCAACCCCGAAGAATCCACCTCCCAGTGTTGCAATAAAGACATCTAATTACTTAAAACTTTTATGGACAACTTGCCAGTGGCCGGAGCATGACCGAACAAGCTACCACTTGATATCATAGATGAGTCATGACTAACCAGAACACGTGCATCTCCTACTTGAATTAATTAATCTTTCAAAAAGTGATTGGTCTATTATTGATTGTGCGGCAATACAATAATGAAAGAAAATAAAAAAGACCGTTTTCTTTCAATACGGGTTCACCAATTTTTGACCAGCGCCAAAGCTTTCACATAGACAATGAAGCTAAGTCGCAAAATCAAATCTTGGTTGTGTCCGAAGAAGAAGAAGAGCAAAGCAAATGAAGCATGTCCAAAAGTAAACCAACCCCTTTTATCACCAGGACCGAGTATAAAGACCGTACCGACCCTAAATGAGATCTTTGATAGTAGAGGATTAAGCCACTAAGTGTGTGTATTTCTACCCACAAATAGGCTAATCACTACTTTTGGGATTAGGTTAGCTTACGAGTGCATGGGTTGTTACACGCCATGGATACACTCATAAGTCCTCCCACTTCCTATCAAGACACCCACAAGACCAAATACTAAGTGATTAGTTAGTTAATTAATTAAACAAAGTTTTAAGTAAAAAAAATTAGACAAGAACACAAACACCACTCAACAAATAAAAAGTATATAATCCATACCAAAGAAGCTTTCACCCTAGCAACACCCTAGTATCCTAGCCAATGATTGGCACTACAACATGCATTATAATTTGGGTGTTTAAAGAACACATAGTAGTGGTTGTTTTATGGATTAAAGAGAATTTTCGGGATGATTTGTAGTGATCTCTCTCAAGCTCTCACTCAAGTAGTGTTTACGGAGTAATCCCAAGATCCAAAGGTCACTTACTAGACCCCCAAGATGGCAGAAATGTGAGAGAGATTCGGGTGGAATGGATGGTTGAAAGGGTGCTCAAAATATGGAGCGGAGGCCTCTATTTATAGGCAAATCAGGCCATGCACGACCGTGCTTGGGGTTGTGGCACGCCCATGCTCGACAGCAGGTACTGTTGCAGAGTCCTTTCGAGGCAGAAATGTCCCCCTTCAAATCATGCACGGTCGTGCCACAGGTAGTGGCACGCCCGTGCTTGCTGGTACGTGTAACCGTCTTGACAGTTTGGTCGGTTTTAAGCCTTGGAGAGCACGTCTTCAAAGTGCATGACCGTGCCCAGTGTTTTGGCACGCCCGTGCTTCTCCTGCCAGTTGATTTTTGGTCTTTGTTGATTTGGAAATGTTGACTGGTTGACCCGGGACAGTTGCACGATCGTGCACGGCTGTAAGCACGGCCGGGCTGCATCTGGCAGAGCTTCAAAGTCTTCAATTCTTTGTTTGTTAGTGCCGGTTTGTGCCGTTTTTCATTTCTTTTCACCTCCTGACCTCTGATCCTGCATTTATCAACAAAAAGAAATAAATCATGATAAAACTGAGATAAAAGCACGACTTTGAGTATAAGATAGGTGAGAATATGTGTGGAAAACATGTCAATTTCTCAGCACATCAGTGCCCACGCAGATCTTGTTACAGGAGTTCTTTGTTATCTAAGAAAGTAAATGTATATAGTATAATAGACAAAAAAACAAACAAATAACACACAAAACAAGCAACAACCACACAAAACAGCCACAACACAGAGACAATACAAGATTAATGTCGGTCCACCCTAACCCGGCCAAGAACACCTAGACACAAGAGATAAAGAAAGGAATACTTACAGAGTACTCCAGCAGCCAACAATACTACTTAACAAGGAAAAATAATAAGAAGACTTACTGATTGCACAACTTTCCAGATCCAACCAATAGAAGCCAACAATCCGTTAACACCAGATCCAGACTAATACAGATCCTCACAAAACAACACGACACAAGATAAGAAATACCATATCTGAGATCTATAATACAAGATCTCAGACAAGACAACAGATCTGAACAAATAAAGACCAGATCCTAGACATGCAGTGGAAAATAACCAGGATTAAAAACTTTATGATATAAGAGCCTTATGCTCTGATACCATGTAAATTTTATGATCCAACACATACAATGAATTTGAGCCAACATAAACTCAATCACAAGAACAAGATAATCAACAACAAAATTAGGCGACAAAACGGTGACAAAATCTATTATAAACCCAAACCAAAAATTGACCCCCAAAACCCTGAATCTCACTCAAACAAGTGAGACTTTAAAATAATATGTTCAACTGATTGTTTAGATCAGTTGAACTATAAAGTACAAGAACTCAACTAGAAACACTTACAGACCAGACAAAGAAGACAATGATCAAACAGATGATCAAAGATGGATTACACCAGAGAGTAATCCTTTCACAAGACTCAACCCTAACCTTATGATGACTCAAGAAGATGAGAGATCAGATACAAAGTACAGGTGAAACCCTAGACGAATACTGAGAGAGTCTGAATGAGAGAATGAATAAAAAACAATAATAGTAATCCTTATATACTACGACTGGAAGCTTCCACCAACAGAATCCTTGAGCTCAAATCCTAGCCATTCATCCAAACATGATCCAATGGTCAAGATCAAAGCCTGAAACAACTTGCAACAACTAAGCCCATGAACCATATAAATAATAATGAGCCCACAATAATAAGCCCAGATAACCAAGTAGGCCCAACAACAAATAATAGAAAGCCCAAACATATAAATCCATTTAACATATGAATTATATATCAAGACATATTTTTAACAAATTATATGTTTGCAATTATGTACAACATAAATGGTTTGTGCAGGAGGACCCTCTTATGTATAACATGGGACTCAAGTCCACCAATCTTGACCTTCACAGCTTTATTTTGTTAAATAAAAACTAGGGACAGACATAATATTCCAAGTATATATTATAAACGATGAAAACTGAATGTTTTATTCAATAAATAATGATGTGTGAATAAAAAGTGTTTAACAAAGGTGTCGTTTTTGGTGATTCTTCATCGAGATAAAGGAGAAAATGTTATGGTTAAGATGTTATGAGATTTAAGAGAGAGAGAGAGAGAGAGAGAGAGAGAGAGAGAGAGAGAGAGAGATAATAAAATAATCAAGGGGATGAGGAAAAAATTAAGGAATGGATTTTTGTTATCTTCATATTGTAACCTTTTTAATTAAAAAAGAAAAAAAATTAAAAAGTCAACAAGATGAGTGGTTTAGATCAGTTCTTAAGGTTCCTATATAAGATTAAGTTCTTATTTGATCCTAATATATATTGTAAATATTTCATAGATTATTACGGTGATGATGATATGCATGTTATCTAATAGATAATATCTATAATCTATTATATATATAATAAATTTTTAGAACATAAAACTATAAAAGAAAGTGAAAGTATATATGTGACACCCGGCAAACTCAGAGTCATATTTTCCAAACATATAAGTCTACCTTAGAGAAAACATTTGCTTAACATACTTGACTAGGTCAGTTGAGTCGGTTTACGCTTACGTATTGTCCAGAGTTGTAACACCCCAACCGATGGCGGAATCATCGAGGTGTCACGTAGTGACGATTGTTCAAAAGCACATGGTACTAAAATGTAAATATATTATTGAATAATTTAAATTGTCTTACATGGATGAAATGGGAAAAATACAAAAGTCTGAACAAAACAAGAAATTTGAAATAAATTATTAAAAGGAAGCACTAAAATCCAATGCTATGGAACTAAGATCAAACTGTACCTGAAACATATACAAAATAAGTTTTGTCAACATATGAAATGTTGGTGAGCATTCCTAGTTTTAATACATATAGTAAGTTGGAAAATGTTATACAATTCAAGTGCAAAGCTACAGTGCATTTATGTAAACTATGTATCATACAAATGAGCGAAATCAATCCTGTGACTGTATAAATGTACTAAAATGAACGGCGGTGTATTTATCCAATAAATGGATAATAACTTAACAATGACCATGGATTCTCCGATGAAAAAGGGGGAGAATCACCTAGGTGGGTTGTCAATCCAATAGCGTTATCCAATGTTAAGGTCGGCTTGTACATGGTTAATGATTTCACTAAGTACAAATGTATTCTACATGTAATGTCTAAGCATAAAGCACGTATGTAAGCAAATGCACAATGTACTAGAATTGTATTGTAAAAATGTGAACTTGTATGTGTATTTTGTATAAGTGTACATGTAACACCCCAAAAGTGAATAAAGACAAAAAAGGGGATAGGAAATACTCACTTTCGCCAAATAACTAGATGACTAAGCGAGCGTGAAAATGCGAGCAATCCAAAGACTCAACAACGAAACTAGTCCAATTTAGAAGAAAAGAAACCGAATAAGAAAAATATCCAGCTTCCAATTCGCCAATTACGAGAGCTTATAATCAAAGCTTCAAATGTAGAAGTAATATACTATAGAAGAAAGGTATGAGGGAGAGTTTAATCGAATTGAAACGATCGATTTAGAGGTGCAAAGTGTAATGGGTCACAGGTGGGTTTTTATACTAGTTTTGGATTCAATTAGCCATTAAAATTGGTCAACACCATAAAGTAAAGTTTTATGATGAATTGAATATTTGACTAGGACTTTGACTGTTTGACTAAGACTTTGACTAGGACTTTGACTGAGACTTTGACTATTTGACTGTCTCAGCGGATCGTGAGGGCTAAAAAAATAATTTTTCTAATTTAATCAATTTTAAGTTCTAGACTTGTTTCCTTCTGTTTCTAAGTTGTTTTAGGACCGAAATTAAGGGCTTTAAGTATCAAGGTCTGAAACATACGTGCTCGGGTGTAGATGTGAGTATAAAACGTGCATACTTTTACTTATAAAAATTACTACATAAGTTTTATTAAATTGTGAATTTTTGCCCTACTAAAATACGAGGGTTAAAAATGAAAATTTTGAAATGGTTGAGGAACCAATTATGCACATTTATGAAAAGTGAAGGGTGCAGGTTGTCACAAGAGTTCAATGATTCGGAGGATCATTGGGGGTAACACACGCACACGCGAGTCTTGAGTCCCGTTGTTGGTGAAATTACATAAGTTAAATTAGGTGATAAACATGACTTGTTCTACATATGATGTGCAATGTGTAAATACGTGTTTATATGGTGTTTATATAATTAGATATAATTAACATATGTTACAGTTGCATAGTCCTGTGTTAGAAGGTGTTAACATGTGTTAAAATGGGTTTAAACGACAAAACCGTAGAGAATTGGAATCTAGGAATCTGGTTCGACCTATATGGAGGTCGAACCAATGGCATGGATGTTCATTCGACTCATGACAAGGTCGAATGGACCTTCATTTGACCCCAAGAGGGTGCGAACCAACCCTAACTATAAATACCATACTTTGCAACTTTTTCATCATTTCACAACCCTAAACCGCCCCAAATGCTCTCTATCAACCCCAAACCTGTAGGGAGGAGTTTTTGACCTCATTTTTTCAAATCCTAACATAAAAACACGTTCTGCATCATAAACAAGAGAAGATTCAAGGTGTGTTCATGATCTAAAACCTTTTTAATCATTTTTCATTTGTTTTTATCAAACCCTAAGTGTCTAGATCTGATTCAAGAGAGTTTTTATGAATAAAAATCTTTCTAAACAAAACCTTTTCATTAATAACTTGTATGGTTGACTCGTCGCGCGTTGCGGCGGCATTAAAATTTAATTTAAAGTAACTTGAATTTGTACCGCCAAATACTTGATCCAACTCGTTTCCAAACAAAAATTACATAAAAATACGCATGCAAGAAAATGATGTTTTTTTAAGTTAAAGAATGGTATTGCGTATTGGGAAAATGATGTTTTTTTAAGTTAAAGAACTAGGTTATGTACCCGTGTGATACACGGGTTGAACAATTTAAATTATATATATTATAAATATAATTAAGAAAAATTAGTTTAATATTTTATTTAAAATAAAAAAGTTGCCTTTACAACCGAAAAAAATATTAAATATTCATCAGTCCCTAAATGATTTATTGTAAAAAACATTTTTCAAACATTCCAAAATGTATCTTCCATACCGTGGCTATTACCTTATAAGACTGCAGGTACAACAAAACAAAAAAAAATCAAAAAAAGTAATAAAGGTAAATCTGTTTAGGCTAGGATATAAAAAATGAAATTAATTTAAAAGCATCTCCTCATCCGTTAAACCATCCCAATCGAGTATTGTTCATTTGGAATTTTTAATAAATATTACTTTTGTTAGTTCATAAGCATTTTCAAATTATGTCTAATAATTTATTTCTAATTTTGTATTATATTAATTGATTTACAAAGAACATAGAATATATATATATATATATTAAACTGAATTCCAGTAATTATACTAATAATTATAGTTGTAACAAATAAAAACTGAATAAGTAATAATGATTAAATAAAGAAACAAATTAAAATAAATGTATTGTTTAAAATAATAAAATGGGAGGCTTTGTGATGGAGTTCTATATAATCCATGTGCTGTCTTTTATTACTATAGATAGAAATCGATTAATGTTGATTGATTTATTTTATTTATTTGTTTTGAACAACATGAAAGTCTCACAAAAAGGCTTGACTAATTGCATTGTGTTATTCTTAATTTGTTTATTTGACTTTTGAATTTTAAGTATTAAAATTAATATGTATTTGTTGAGCATAGTTTAACTTCTAAAACAATGACCAAAAGAAAAAAAAACCTAATAGTCATTTGTCAAATATTGTAACAAAATTAATTTTAAACTTAGAATAACAGATCAAATATTGTAAAAAGAATCATGTGTTTTTTCTTTTATTAATGATTTCAGTTACAACTATGATTATTAATGTAATTAATAAAATTCAATTTAATAAATTTATAATATGCTTTTGCAAACTATTATATTTAAATTTGAATTTATTGTATTAAATAATAAAATGAGAGAATTCGTGAGGGAGTGTCATGTGTCCCTCATGTGTTTTCTTTTCTTAATGATATATATAAGTTACAACTATGATTATTAATAAATTAGTATAATTAAATTTGAATTTATTGTATTAATTAAATAATAAAATGAGAGAATTCATGAGGGAGTGTCATGTGTCTCCCATTGTTTTCTTTTATTATATAGTGTAGATGTAGATGTAGATGTAGATGTAGATGTAGATGTAGATGGTATTGCGTATTGGGCGGTTAACTAATTAACCGTCATAACAACCTTTGTAACCGTTAGAATGGGATTGTATAAATACCCTCACTAATGTCATTTTATGTTCTCTCTAAACTCTCTCTTTCTCTCTCTCTCAACCGATCGATCTTTATCAAATTTGCATTAGATCCATGCTACGATCCCATCCCGTTTCGAAAAAAACACCTCGTTGGAAACATAATCTATTTTGTTTGATTCCTTGTTTTCAAATCAATAAAACATCAAGATTGAATCAGAACATATAAAAATAAAATCATATATTTGATTGTTACTAAAATCATCCATAAGAAAGAAGAAAGTCATTAAACTTGATCAATCAGTTGTTCTCGATAAAATACAATATACACCATTGATAAAGAAAGGGAAATTTAATCAAAGGTGTTTCCAATCGATACAAAAGTACGAAAAACAACAATCAAAGGAATTGTGTCATCAACGGGTTTAAATTTGGTGTGATACCCGGTCAAGACCGTTTGTTCCGACAACAATCATGGTAAAATCGAAGGATTATTTGGTTGTTTCCAATCTCAATCAAGACGACATCCGCTTAATCTGATATCTAATCGAATTCATACGTGAAATTTTGATTTCGTTTGTCTCGTACAAAACAATAACTTTTGGCGTGAAACCGTGATACCGGTTCCGATCACGTAATCGCTATTTGTTTTTAAAGGAGAGATATAATCAAATATTTCTTGGTGATAAAGAGATTAAATCGCTTAATCCTTGAAAAACATTTGTTGTGATCAAATCCTTTTTAACAGAAAACATATTATCAGTTAAAACGTTATTATCAGATTGAGTTTTGCAAAGTCAAACTTTACTTTGGTTGTGTGTTTTGACGGAAAAGTGAACGTATTAAAACCGTTAGTTGAAAAGTTAACTTGCTAATTGTATATATAGATAATTAGTTTTCATACAACAATCCATGTGTTAATGATGTTAAATGAGATATTACGTGTTGTATGATGTTTGAATGATGAATAAATGATAGGATAATGATCTATGAATGTTTTAGATGTTGATTTATCGTTATTATAGGGTGTAATTGATGATTGATGATGTTTTACCCATTTTGGGGGTTTTATGTTAGATTTAGGGTTTATTCTTGATGGTATTATTGATGAAATGATTACGGGTTTCCATATACATGATAATCTGAGCATAATAATCTGTTCATGAGATAATTTTGATAAGTTTCCTTTTTTGGTAAAGATTACATGCATTGATGTGACATTTTCATAATTTGCCATTTTGGGTAAGTTGTGATTTATTCATGAAATGGATGGATTTTGGGATATAATTGGTAGGGTTTTATGGGGATAGATTAGATGTAATCAATTACTGTGATTTATGATGTTTCGTGATGTTTTCGGACTGTTTTGATGTGATTTGGTGCGTTTTGTGAGTTTTTGCAGTAGTTAGGTCGAACCAGAAACTGGTTCGACCTAACGGGGGGTCGAACCAATACCTAAGAGGTCGAACCAAGTACCAAAGTACCCATTCGACCCATCAGTAGGTCGAACCAAGACTGAACCTCACTGATTCGACCCCACGACTTTGTAAATGCGATTTTTTATGCAAACTAAGTGTTTTATGCATGAACCTGGTGTCTAACTATATGTACTCGATTAATTTGTGTAATGAGTCACCAACGGGATGTCGGGTCTTTCTGGTGTGTCGGGTCAACGTTCAAACACATTTTCAAACATATGTAGTCAAGATCTGGACAATCGGGGACTAGTTAACCTACGGGTTATTAGTCAAAACACTTATACAAAATTTTTGATAGGTCTTCGGTAGTTGGAACTAGCAATTCGTGTTGAGTATTATGTTTTAGAATACGCAATCTAAGATGAGTTTCGGCCCCACTCTTTACTGGTTTTGCTTTCGGGGGAGAAACATGCTACGTATTTATATTTATAAAACATGTGTTACGCTACGTATTCGTATTCATAAAACTTATGTTATACTGAGGTAGTCTTTTGGTTACTATATGATTTGTTGAAGTCCTGGGGAAAACCATAAATGTGAGGGTTAGCACAACGGGGGAAATGTGGATAGATCTATTGGGCGTGACCGGCCCACTCGTCGACTGGAGGTCGGACGGGTGCATGTTGTCTCGACCTACGTATTCTTGTATTCGGGCAGGTGTATTCATGTATTCGTGTCCAGTAATGGTTTTCCAATCGTAGTAGTAGCGTGCATGCGTCTGGCTAACGTACTTGTGACATAGTATTGACGAGAGTATTCTTTAAAACCTTTGGAACGTTTTCATAAAAACATGTGAACTCACCGGCATTATGTGCTGACGTTTTTAGCATGTTTTCTCAGGTCGCTAAGGTAGCAGCAGTCGATAGGCGCACGGAGCCGCATGACGTCTAGGATTCACTCGCATGACGTCTAGGATTTACTTTTTGGGTTGTAAAGATGTTTTATGTTTCCACTGTTGTTGGTTACATTTTGAAAACTTAATGAATGGTTCACATATCTCTTACATTTAGTTGTCGTTTATTGTGACCGTTGACTTGGATCCTGGCGTGTCACGCGCCTCACGGTAAAACCTCGCACGTGGAGTTTGAGGGTGTGACAGATTGGTCACGCGCCTCACGGTAAAACCCCACACGTGGAATTTGACGGTGTGACAATATATGCATCCAGATCCTAATCGGTATATTCAATACTTGCGGCTATGCTCTATACCCGACATGTAATGTCTGACAAATACCCGACGAGTAATAAGATGGGTATGTCTAAGTATGAAATTAACAATATCCGACCCGTTGTCATCCCTAGGAAAAAAAAAGAATTTGTTAGTTTATCATTTTACATTATTTTGTGCTTCTTTTAGTTTGTCATGCTAGATCTCTCTTTGAGTGTTTAATTATTTTTTAGCTTCTTTTTCATTTGTACAAAGAGAGTTTACTAGGAATATAACCGAGTCATATTTGATCTCGAATTGCGTTCATTTTAATGCGGCATTGAGTGACTACAGACCGATTAATCTTATCGGGGTGATTAGCAAAGCTATTTCTAAGATCTTGGCTGACAGTATTAGCAATACATAAATTAAGGAATTGAAAATCCTAGATTATTCTCTAATATTCTTTCAATTTATTTGTAATGAATGTATTTCGAACTCCTGCACTAGGACTTCACTTCTCCAAGCAATCCTCCACCTCTTTACTAGGTTACTCAGATGCAGAATGGGCCTGCTGAATTGAGATTCGTCGCTCCACTTATGGTTAATCAATTTATTTGGGAGGAAATCTCGTGTCATGGAGCGCCAAGAAGCAACGCACAATTGCTTGATCCAATTGTGAATCTGAATATCGGGCGATGGCAAATACAGCTGCTGAGATAATTTGGCTCACCCACCTTCTTCGTGAACTTCATGCCTTACCAATGGATGGGCCTACTCTACAACGTGACAACAAAAGTGTCATCTTCCTCAGTCAAAATCCTATCTCTCATAAATGGGCAAAGCACATAGATATTGATTATCATTTTGTTCGCGAGTTGGTTTCCTCGGGTCGTCTCTACACAAATTTTGTTCCTTCCAATCTCCAGGTGGCTGACATTTTTACAAAAAGTTTACCGCGCCCATTATTCGAAAAGTTTCACAACATGCTTCGTGTTGATCCCCCCACCTGTTCAATTGACGGGGGGTAATAACAATACATAAATTAAGGAATTGAAAGTCTTTGATTTATTCTCTAATATTCTTTCCATTTATTTGTAACTAGGTTAGAGTCCCGTGGGGGACCCACATGCATCTACAAGTAAAATGAAAAAAATTCTATAAAGTTTGTAGTTTGCAAGTTCTTTTATTCATTTAAAATTATGTAATACAATTCGTATGGATTTTGGTTGCATGCAAAATATCACCAAAAATGTTTAATGTAACACAACAATGGATATATCGATTAACAACTGTTTGATTTGATGTGATTTAAAAACAAATAATGAAATGAAATTAATAATATCATATTTATTCTAACGGAACAAAAATGAACATTAACGTTCAAAGCAATTAAATATAGTTTAACAAAAACATAAAACTGCCCATAGGTAAATATAATAACATATTTATTCTACATACAACTATCCATGTGTAAAAGCAGGATTCTTCAAATACAGGCCAACTCTAGATACGTCTAACATGTTGCAAAGTCATGCTTTACATTTTGAATTTTTTTTATAATCTATTTATGCTCATCAGCGCCGCATGTCTGCAAATGTTAGTAGTTTAGTAGTTACCTGAATTGGACGATTATTTTATTTGAGTACCACAGTCAAATATTTGCTAACATAGGTAAATTTGGGTGTGTGATAATGAATAAATGCTACTGTTTTGACAAAGTTTGATTCAAGAATGTTAACAGTGTTTGGTGAACTTGTGATGAAAGTTGATTATACACTGCGAATCAACATGCAAACTATTTTATTTTAATTTTTATATGTGGTGGAGTTAGTTATTAGTTTTCCGTTGCTATGAATAGTTAGTGTCAAGAGTAAAGACATGAATCAGTAATGTCATATAGGTTAATGATTAACCTGTAGCTAGATAAGAACCGTTTTTTTTAATTATAAGCTGTTTAAATAAGAATGAATTAAAACACATCCAAAAGTCATATATGTAACAATATATGCTTCCTATTATTATATATGAAAAACCTATTGCCATTATTAATTAGTGGTTATATATTACTCACAGATAAACACAATTCAATTAGAAAACATGTGGCCACTGGCCAATTGGTGTGGGGATCTTAAACAACATGATAGGTGGATCATGTACATTGTGATTTGTTTCTAACCCTACAAAAATATTCCATCTGTGTAATTTTTTGAGGTTAGTATGTGTAATTCATTGCTACTAATTGGTAGTAGCCATCATACTTGCTAAAGTATTAATGAACAATATAAGATATGGAATGTTGACGTTGTGATCTGTTTCTATCACCATACACAAATCTAATGTTCCAGATGAGTGAATTAGATTTTCGAGGATAGTCAACATAATTCACCATATACTAACCATCATATCTCCTAAAATTGAAATGAACATTCGAGCATTTTGCTACATTGAGCAATCTTAGGCAAGCCGCAATAGTTATTATATTTAATACAAGTTAAAACAAAACATATAAAAATAATAACTTATTAAATGATTCAATTTGAGGAACTTCATATGTTCTTCGTCTCAGATTTATATTAGAAACTTACGGACAATATGTGGACTATTGCGGTTCTATGATGTAGAGTAATTAAGTAATTGTTAAATGTTTAATTTGTATAATTTCATATGTGCTTCGTCTCATATTATGTGGACTATCTGGTTCTCTTTTTTTAGCTCTATTCGAATGTATTTGCTTAGTGTATATATATATATATATATATATATATATATATATATATATAAACTTTCCTACAAAGGGTTTAACCCTTTAAGATAATCAAATAAACAAAAGCCTTTAAAACTTTACTACAAAACAGCTTAAATTTGGTTATTTTATATGAACTATATGATTGAACTTGAGTGATTGTACTTCTGATTGTTTCTGTTGATTTATACGCTGTTCTAGCATCTTGTCCGGCCATTCTTGATGTTGCAGTAACAGGGTTAGTGTCACTAATTTCTTCCATGTTTATCCCCACAGGGATGTGATTGCTTAGGATATGTCAACTATTTTACTACAAAGGGTTTTATTGATTTGTTAATGGATATATCAATTACTTTACTGCGTACAAGTACTCACGCCAGTTTTCTATAGGGATCTGGTTTCGGCACCATTAGTTATATTGTGACATGGCTTAGGCCCAATTAGGCATCCCCTGTAAACATTTGATTTTTGCAATAATTTTTTAATGCTTTATTTATCGATTATGATTAATTTCTCTATGCATATTTTTTTAATGCTTCATTTACCTATTTACTAATATATGTAATATCACTGTTTAGTGTCTTGATGAAAATTTTAGATCCCGTAACGAAACTCTTAATGTTTTAACAAAGTATTTGGCAACATATTCGGGTGAGGATGCATAAGTTCCTGGACAACATAGCGAAAAAAAACCGTAATAGTGTTCGTGGGGTGAATCGAGTTTGAATGAAATTTGTTTTTATTATTATTTTTTATGTTTCGCTAAACTATATTTAATCACTTCATGTTCATTTGGCTTCCATTAATACGTAATTAATGCTTGTATATTACAATCTTTATAAACTAACTTTCTCATTTAACTCAGAGATGTACCGGGTGTATGCCCGGGTCTCTAACCTAGTACATATAATAAACAACAATTCATACTCGCTATCATGCATTTCCATTGTCAACCTCTTTTTATCAGCGATAACCTTTTTCTCTTTATCGTCATTGTTGAAGAACTTCACAACATGTGTTGAAGAACTTCACAACATGTCCGATAACATCTATATACAAATATAAACAAACATTAATGTTGACATTAATTATGAACAATATGTTATTGATATCTATACTACTATATAATGGGTGCTTGATGGCTAAAAAGGTAAATTTACATCTTTTTTAAAATGGTATATCAAGAGTCTTAGTATAAATCTATAATTTTTGTCCAATTTCTTCCTTTTATGCCCTCATGTACAACATTTAATGCCAATTGTATATGTATCTAATACATACTTTATATCCATCTCAAGATGTAACTCACCCTCATAAAACACAATAAATCTTAATTGAATAACTTAATATTAAGACCTTTGAGTGTCCATGAAGTGTATATATATCCTCACCTTCTCATGTCTCAAAAATTACATGCTTCCCATTTTTCTCATCTCCAACCATAGAGAAATAGAGGTTAGTCCCTAATACCCTACATTGAAACAAATTAAAAGGTTAATACCTTAAAATGAAACAATAAAACCTTAATACCTTACATTGAAATTTGGAGGAAACCATAAGGACTAACGGTGTAATTATTTCTATTTTTTAAAGAAAAAACTACACCAAATTAACGAGCGTTCTATTATCTTTTCAACGAGTACCATAGTGCTATATAAAAAACGGAGAAAAAAACGACTATTTTTTTGTGAGGTTTTATTCATGCAGGAAAAAAACACAAAGTGTTCAGGTAATTCATTAATCTTGTATAGTTATCTCATTTTTTGTTTGCGGATGATGTAATGGTTTTCGGGGAATGGTCGACAAAGAATTTTTATTAATTTGAAGAGAATGTTGAGAGTGTTTCATATATGCTCTGGGCTTATAATAAATATTAACAAGTCGATTATGACCGGGGTAGGAGTGGATTGGCAAGAAGTTAAACGACAGGCGGATAATATGGGTTTTAAGTATGGGTCTATTCCGTTCACTTAATTGGGAATACGGGTGGGTGCCAATATGAATTGAGTCACGAATTGGGAGCCGGTTTTGGAGGTTATACGGGCTAGATTTTCTAAGTGGAAGGCAAAAGCATTATCTATAGGAGGGAGGGTTGTTCTAATTAAATTTGTGCTTGAAACATTTCCAAGTTATTATTTTTCATTGTACAAGGCTCCTATTACTATTTTAAATAAATTGGAATCGCTTATTAAGATTTTTTTGTGGGGAGTTAATGAGGAAGCCAAGAAACTTCATTGGGTCTCATGGGATACCGTTACTCGGCCAAAGAAGAAGGGTTGTTTGGGATTATCCACTTTATTTCATTGTAATAGGGCATTGATAGCCAAATGGCCTTGGCAATATCGAACAAATTTGGAATCTCTATGGGCGAAAGTGGTCACTGCCATACACGGGTCTAACAGAAGTTGGGAGGTGTATCCGATAAGAAGAAACATGGTTAGTGTGTGGTCGAATATTGTCAAAGAAACTACTTCACTGATAAGGAATGGGTCCGATTTCTGTGGGTTAATCGGCTGCAAGAGTAGAAGTGGGAACACGGTTCGATCTTGGTTGGACAAATGGATTCATAACCGGGTTTTAAAAGAGGCGTTCCTCGCGTTGTTTAGGCTAGAGGCTCATAAACGTTGTTTTGTGTCCGATGTTGTTAGCATGGAAAGTACATTAAACGACTTAAAGTGGAGGTGGAAAAAAAACTCCTACTACCGAAGAGGAGCTGCAGCAGTTTACGGCTCTGGAACAGCTTCTTCAGCAACATTCGGCTAATAAATGTCAAGATGATTGGAGGTGGAATGGTGATAAGGAGGTGTGTTTTTCGGCTGCTGCTATTAGAAGATGGTTAGCCGGTGATCACGAGGTTAATCGAGATGATGTCTTTGAATGGTACAAATGGATACCGAATAAATGTAATATTTTCATGTGGAGAGTATTGTTGGATCGAATTCCTACTAAAGTGGCTCTTAGGAGGAGGAGTATTCATACAGAAGATACACATTGTGTGCTTTGCGATGATGGGGAGGAAATGGTGGATCATTTGTTTTCTGGTTGTGGTCTATCGATGGGTGTTTGGGATAGTGTGTCGAAGTGGTGCGGTATTCCAAACCTTTTCGCGTTTAGCCTTAAAGATGTGATGGAGCTTCATAACGTGCAAGGTATGTCTACGCTTCGCAAAGAGATAGTTAGAGGGGTGGTTATAGTTTGTTATTGGAGGTTATGGAAAGCTATAAACGAATCGGTATTTGAGAACAAAGTGGTCAAAGTCGTGGAGATAGTGGCGGATATCAGGGCCTAACTTACTTATCGTTTAGTAATAGACATAATAGTAAAGGATTGGATTGGATTGGATTGGAAGTCTTGGTGTTATATGTATATGATGTAATTTGTTTGGCGGCCTCTGCTCTCCGTCTTGGAGAGTAGGTGGTGTTTGCGGTTTTATTAATGAAGTTCACTTAAAAAAAGCTGTAGATAACTCGAATACTATTTATATATTATCTACTTATGCTTGTTTTTGCTATATTTAAACTTACATGTAACCTAATATATACTACTCATTTCATAACTATGTATTATTTCTATTGCTATACTTAGTTGTATCTCATTTCATAACTATGTATTATTTATTTATTTTTTTTTTTTTTATTTTTTTTTTTGCCTAATTATTCTTTGATATACAGTGTGCATTTGTTTTTGTCGAGCCGGGGGTCTCTCTGGAAGCAGCCTCTCTATCGCTAAAGATAGGGGTAAGGTTTGCCTACATCTTACCCTCCCCAGACCCTACTAATAGCGTCGCTATTCGTGGGATTTTCCTGGGTACGGTTGTTGTTGTTGTATTAGAACTATTTAAACTCGAAAACCTAATCAAACTCGATTATTAAAGTCGGACTTAAACTTGTTTATTGAATAATATTTAATCTTGGATTAAGCTTGCGTAAGGTCATGACTCATATCGATTCAAACTTTTAGGCTTTTAGCTAATTGATCTTTACTCTTTACCGGCGGCTTATGAAAAGACATTATTAAGTTATTATATGAACTTGTTAAAGAAACATTTTTGGTATCTATATCAACATGTTTAACTAATATTTGAACAACAATAACAAAGTAATAGTTATTAAAATTTAGGTCAACAAGCATTCAAACTGTAGGGGCAGCTAACAAGTTAAAAGTGGGTTCAGGTCAAACCGGTTCAGATAAAATAACGATCCACTTTAAAATGTACGAATTTGGTTCAGTATGTCCGGGTTGTAACGGACAATTTGAGGATAAAAACATAAGATGGTTTCACCCGCTTTATTCATTTTCTATGATGACTAATGGCGAAAAAAGGGTACTGGAGACAACAATGGAAGCGTTGGAGATGGTGGGTGGTGGTGACGACGGCGGCAACATTAGTATTGATCGGGTCTCTAACAATTTGGTCATGGGGAGGACACATTGTGAAAACTGACCATAACTATTTAAAACAAATTCATATTAATTTAAGTTCTTGTGCAGCTAGCTACATTCTGCTGATGGTCCAAAAAGTAATATTGGTATTTTAAAGGAAATATATTTGTGGTAGAATTAACTCTAGCCACTGGGTTGGCATATTTTGTTTTGTTTCTTACGGAGCCTGTGACCCCATGAATGCTTTTGGTTGCATCGTTGTTCGCCTTTGGTGTTACAATAATAATATATATATATTTTCTTTTAGAAAAAAACCTTTTTTTAAGAACAAATATAGTTTTGTTATGGCAATTCCAATGAAGACTTAGTAAATCCCACAATTAGCGAAGTTAAGAATAGGGTCTGGGAAGGGTGAGATGTAGGCAAACATTTCCCCTATCCTGGCAGATAGAGAGGCTGCTTCCTGAGAGACCCCCGGCTCCATAACTCACAAACGACAAGCAAACAACACTAAAAAGGTAATAAAGGGATACTGAATTTAGAGAAACACTGAAAGCGTCACGTAGTAAACAGAGGTATAAATGCCATCAAAAACAACATACACCATAAACACCAAAATACAAGACACCCTTATACAGTGGCGAAGCTTGACCGAAGGTTCGGGGGGTCGGAAGTCACCGAGGGTCGGAAGTCACTAGTTTCGGGGGGTCGAAAACCAGTTTCGGGGGTCGAAACCCTATATTTCCAAAATTTTCTATACGAATACTATATAATCGGCACTTCTACGCGAAAATTCGGGAGGGTCGGCCGCCCCTGCCGGCCCCAACTAAGCTTCGCCAGTGCCGTCGCCCACTTGTACAGTGGCGAAGCTTGACCCGAAGGTTCGGGGGTCGGAAGTCACCGGGGGTTCGGAAGTCACTGGTTTCGGGGGGTCGAAAACCAGTTTCGGGGGGTCGAAACCCTATATTTTCAAAATTTTCTATACGAATACTATATAATCGGAACTTCTGCGCGAAAATCCGGGGGGGTCGGCCGCCCCTCCCCGCCCCTACAAACCTTCGCCAGTGCCCTTATAGGTCTCCTACCAATGTAAGAAAAAGTCTAGGCTCCTAGAGCCACGCTACGATAAAACCAAAACCACCCTAATAATCCTTAACCTTAATCCTGCGTCTCCACGAACCCCTATCTACGACCATGTCCCCAGAGAGGTACATCTCTGCTAAATCCAGCCTAATCCGCTCATCCCAAGTCAATTTGGGTCTTCCTCTACCCCTCTTTCCCTCTATAGTGAGAGTTTCCACTACTCTAACTGGGGCCGTCAAGAAATATTTGAGTGACTTTTAATGTTGTTTTACGTTTGTACTTTTAAATACCTTGCTTGCACTGAATATACAAAAAAAAAAAAAAAAAAAAAAAAGCGCTCTAATACAAATAATTAGTTTTGATCAGAACATGTTTTTGATATGTTAAAAGCAATTAGAATATGCTTACGAACATACCATTCAGAAAAATATAATACATAATAACAGTTTATTAAAAAATAGCGTTCCATGGCATAATTTTCATATCTATGTGGATCATGTGGAAGGCGAGGAACAACTACGCATTCTCGGATAAAAAGCCAAAGGTTTCAGATCTAACTTCGGAGATAAAGGTTTTGAGATTTGTTGGTTTAAATGTAAATATAAAAAAAGTTGTATAGATCGGAAATCTTGATGTAATTTTGAGGTGATGTAAGTTTGGTTGAGGCGACTCTTTCTCCTCCTTGGAGAAAGAGTTTTTACGCTTGTGTTTAATGAAGTTTGCTTTTAAGAAAAATTAAAAAATAATAAACAGTTGACAATAAGGTCCTGGTTCGAATCTCACAAAGGGGGTTTTTTTATAATTATGAGTTTCCTCCTGAATTGGTGACTTGGTGGTGAAATATGATCGCGTGGCAACATTGGTGGCACGATGATACTCCAGTGTTCCGTGAGTGATTCCAATTTGTTGGCCGTTCAAAAAAAAAGTTAAAACCAAGAATATATCTAAATTTGAATCAGACTTTTTGACATATACTAATAATAAAAGTAAATGCATGCGGAAAGGAGCATTTGATAATTTATAAGAAAACCACATTATTAAAAGGAGACAAAGTGTGAATTATAGCTAAACCACACTAAATGCTGTTGCACAAGCACAACCCACCCACCAATCTGCCTTTATTCCCGTCACATTTAGGTCCCAAACCAAACCTTTACATCCCCGGCTTGTTGACTTACATGTGTCTTAATTTTGATCAACCTATTCTAAATAAAGAACCGAAAGAGTCATGTAATAATTAGAATCCGCTTAATATATTCCAGTTAGATCTAAATCTACAAGCATTCATGCAGTTTTCGCAATTCTGTAAACATCCCAAACCGCTCAAATAATAAAATTCAAATACTGAGTCGTTTGTGTAGTTCTCGCAATTCTAATTCTGAAAGCATCCCCAACCACTCAAAACTTTAAAATACAAATATTTAGGTTACATGTGAGTCAATTTTAATTAAGCACGTTATAAACCTATGAAGAGGCATAAGAGTTTATACCTCGGCTTAATATGCCTTGGCTGATGACAATAGGTCAAAGCCCAAAAGTGGACGAACATTGCCAATTGGGTCGAAATAAAGTACATTTGACCCTCGGAAGTCAAACGACTCCAAAAAAAAGTACAACACTCCGAACCTAAGTAAAGTACAACTTCTCTGAATGCACACACTCCGAACTACACTTTCTCTCTTTATTTTCTCTTTCTAAACAAATACTTATCTTCACGCCGAAAGGTGGTCACAGAGAGACCCTCCCTCCTCCACTGTGACGAGCCTAACGGTATTCTACTCTGCGCATATTTAATCAAGGTTTATAATCATCAAGATCTATTGAACTTTCCCTGTTCTCAACCTAGTTACAAGTTCGATCTACTCTTTGCATCTTCATCCTACTTGTTTTTCACACCAAAGCAAGCCAAAATCTACAAAAATTCTACAATTTTCTAAAATGTTGACACTCACTCAAATAAATAAAAGTCAAACAAGCACGACGACTAGTTTTTATCTTCAATTTTTTTATTTATTTCCAAGTTACATGCATGTGTAATTTACATTTTGACTTGTTTGCAACCACAATTACAAACTTACAATTATGTTAAAACCGAATTCAAAATAAGATCTCTTTAACACACCAACAAAGTAACAATATTCATTTACAAACTAATGCACAAAATTAAAAAATTGTTAGTCAAAAGACAACCATAAGATCAAGAGATAAACAAAAAAACTCAAGATCAAGATCATCATCTCATCCAAATAGGGGATTCTTTTCCATGAATTACACATTACAACTTCATGATTCTCTCTATAACATACTTGAAGCATGACTCTAGATCGCATAATAACCTCAAATTACACTAATCTACAAATATCATCATCATCATTATCATTATCATCAATAACAATAATAATCTAAACAAATCAAGATTCATAACAACAAACGTTACCCAACACATGTCTCTCCAGATCCCACATCATAAACATAGCGCCGTAGCATATAACTCATCCTTAACGTCGTTAGAACAAAACCCAAACCCAAACTCATCCGACGGTGGAGGCAGGTTTAGATCAAACGGTAACGGCTTCCGTGAACTCGATGACGTCATATCCACGTCACAATAATAATCCTCCACGACCGAAGCCGACGAGTCACAGTTACTACGGCAATCATCATCGGTATCAACCCGAACCGGTTTCAACCCAACGGGTCGGGTCAAGTTGACTCGATCCAAACCCGAACCCGAACCCATACCTGAACCCGACCCGACCCGAGGCCCGCTTTTCGACTCGACGGTGCTGCTCATGCCGCTGGCCGTAGGGCGTGGCCTGGGCTCGTGTGACGTCATGACGTCGGGGAAGTTTGTCTTGGCCTTGGATCCGCGGAGGGCACGTGCGGCGGAGTCGTAGGCACGTGCGGCGTCCTCGGCTGAGTCGAAGGTGCCTAACCAGACCCGGGCTTTCTTCCATGGGTCACGGATCTCTGCTGCGAACCGGCCCCATGGTCTTTTTCGGACACCACGGTAACGTGGCTCGTTGTTGTTGGCTTCTTCTTGTTCGGGTCGGGTTGTTCCGATCGGGGCTCCGTCGGTGGGTTTCGGTGCTCTGCCTCGTCGCATGACTGTTTTGTAAACGGATCTTTTATTATTATTATTATTATTATTATTATTATTATTGGGTTTGATTGATATGACAAAACATGATGAGATGGGTTTGAAGGAATCTTGATTTGATTTTCCGATGAGTTTGTGTGTTTGTTTCTCTCTCTAGACCTTATCTTTTTTTGTTTCTCTCTCTGGAATTTTTATTTTCATTGTTGTTGGTTTTTTTAGTCTAGTCTCCGTGATGGAGAAAAGAAAACCGGGGTTAGTTTGGTTTGAGGTTATTATTATTTTTATTATTTTGGGGTGGGTGGTGTGAATGGACAAAAATGGGTCTGGGGTGGATGTGTTTTTTGGTTTTGGTTTGTTTGAATTTTTTAAAGGTTTGGGGTTAGGATTGTAATTTTGGTTGTTATCCTTTTGTGATCTGAAGGGTTCTTTGGTGTTTGGTTTGTTGGTATTAGCTAAGAAGCCCTTGTAGTTATGCTTTATGCATATCTTAACTATAAAATACATAATGCATCCATGTAGTTCACAATCTTAGAAAAAAATCTTTCTTATTCATACTTGTAATAACATATTTTTTTTCTTTCCACAGTAAAAAGAAAAAATTATAACAGAATGACAGGCAAACGAATAAAAACTATGCCACAACCTCTTTTAGAATAGTAAACTCTATCATACTGAAAATAAAACCTTGGGCTCTATATGTTAAGAAGTTGTGTTCGAACCTATGCACTTTATCTAGGAACCTAATAGCTTCCCGAGCTAAATAGGCAAAAGGGACGATGTATGGGAGAGATACTACAGTGAGATCCACACAAGGAGATATACTACAGTGAGGTCCATACAAGAGTGTTTCTCACCCACTCAGCCGAACACAAGAACATCCGTAGGGCGCATAGTAGACCTCCCCTCCAACGGGTTTGTTAGGAAGTTCATTGAGCTTTTTTTTTTTTTTTTTTGCAGATATCCTCGCCCGTCTAACAACACCCCATAAAGACATCACGCACCAAGTCATGGTGGTACTTGAAACCCAACAATTGCTTGCCATGGAGCGCATGCTCCCCAAACTTATCCAAGCAAGCCTTACGACAAACCGGACACGACTCGTCGACTGGGAACAGGGGAATCATCAATCCATATTAAGGACAGCCCTATATTTAACCGCAGACATATGTTGCTTGAGCCCGACAATAATGACAACACAAAGGAAATGTTGGGCATGAGGTCCTCGTAAGCATTCTAACACCGTTTTCTACCGCAAGGATATATCTATCTCTTGGAAATTTTACTATTAAGAGCACCCAACAAAGGATTTTTAGCCTTTGGTTAGGTGGAGGGATATCCTGAGTGAAATCGCAAAGATCAAAGTCTGGGAGGAACCTACACTGGCATCCCAGAGCACGTTCGTAATATGGGTGTAACCTAATAACCCCATTGTCCCGCATGATGTGGCCCAGTAACTTCTATGACTGGGCCCTCGAAGCAACGAAAGCATATACTCAAACATCCATGGTCGAACGCCCCAAAATTCTTAATGCATAACTTATAATAATAGGTATAAGTTAGCTATAACTAGACCGACTATGATAATAATTATATGAGAGCCCAATTATTGGAGTTACTCAAGTTAACTTAACTAACTAAACATGAGGAAATACACCTAAAAAACAAACATGGTTAGTGGGCTAAGTTAAAAATAATTAGCAAATAAACTAGATTGGGGCTAATGTTGCCATGTGTGCAAACTTAAATATATAAAAGAGAGAATATGTGGAGACATGGACATTTTTCTGCAGAAAAATGTCTTCACACACACCTCCATCCACACAAACAAGCCCTATTGTAACATCCCGAAAATCCATTTCGCTTAATTACGCTATTAGGCGTGAATAAGAAATGACAAAACGAATTAAATAGTAGAATGAGCCTTTTAAGGATAATAAAACGGGATGATAAGAATGTGGGTTATGTCCTAATATGGAAATGATCTCGTTAGTGTAATCTAAACATGTAAGTAAATAACACTAGGAACTAACTTGGTTAGTTAAGTTTCATAATAAAATTGTGAAAGGAGTAAACTTGAAGGATCATCAATGTAACTATTGGTCAAAATAAGAAGGTCAAGAACACCCATTTGGGTGTATACGTATTTAGCCCTAAAGGGGCATTCTAGAGCCAAGAACAAAACCCTAATCACACCAAAATTGAAGAAGAAATGCAAGAGATTGAATGATGGCAGGATGGGGGTATGAATTAGATGGATTTCTTCATGTTTAAAGCTTATGGTAAGAACCCTAGCACCAAACTCATCAAACCCATGTGTGGGTTTTGAGCAAATGATGTTAAATTCGTATTATTGCTTGATTGTAAGTGATATTGATCATCTCTAATGGTTTAGAGATGAGCTAATTACTAGAAGTTATTTGGTTGCAAAAGATTATGATTTTAGGTTTTCATTAGTAGCTTTGATGTTGCTAAATTGGTTGTAAATCCATGTAATGGTAGAAATAATGTGTAGTTGATGATATTCATGTGGAGATTGTTCATGATTGAAGGTGATTATGTGTTTTGGTGGAATGCGTGTAGTGGGAGCTTGTACAATGTGCTCAAAATACGGTATGCACACCAAGTGTTTGATGCAATGTCTAGATGAGTATGATGTGTGAATTTGTATGCAAGACTTGACAACTATGAAAGTAATGTGATAAGAGATATAATTGATAGTATGTTAACATGAGGATTGTGTTTTAGATAGTATTCATGTGAGAATTTAGTTGATGGTATGATTTGGTAAGAAGTATGCATTAGTAGCATGTACATTATGCCTAAGTGATATGATGCACACCATGTGTCGGGTTAACTGGTAAGATAAATGATCTTGTAGGTTAATGAGATATGAATATGATGTTTATGGCGAATTTCATATGGTCTAGCATGTTAATATGGACATATGTTTGTTAGAATAAATTTTGTATAGTTGAAAGTTGACTTTCTGGAAAGTCAACTGATGTGGAAATAATGTGGTATGTTTTCTAGCATGATTGTGAGATTGGGGATTCTGTGTGAGACACGTTAGCTTGGTTATGTGGCATATACGATGTTAAGTTTAATTGCTTGAATTATGAATCAAAAAGGGTGTGAAGATATGTCTTATGCATGTTATAAGTTGACCTATGCAAATCAATGTAATGTATGAGTTAGATATGATTGGTTTATGAATGAACGCACTACCAATGATATGGACAAGATGACATGAAAGGATAGGAATGATGGACTCAAGCATGGAAGGATAATGGGTCAAGATGGGGCAAGTGAACAAGCATGAATTTGGAGGACTTGATGTAAGTGATTCCTGAACACAACTTTCGTTTAGATAAATGAATTTATACATATATACGTGTGTGTAAGAAGAATGGGAATCATGAAAGGATGGAACATTAATAATGATGCCAAGGTAAGGAATGTAGCAATGGATTAAATGTAGTTTATCTATGCTTGAGAACAAACGAGTTATTGATAGATATATAACTTAGCAAAATGATTTGCATAAATGTTAGAAAACCAAATGGGATGATAAATATCTGTCCTTTGAGGCTTCAAAAAGGCTAAGGTTAAGTGTATATTGCTTTGGGGTATCAATATCTTTGATTTTGTGCGAAACCCCCAAAGTTAGTAGCAAAACCGTTCAGGGCGCAAGGTCAGAGCACGTCAGAGCACCTTGCGCTGGTGCCTTTCCAGCTTGCGCTGACCTTCTGATGTGGTTAGACAGGGGGCGCAAGGTGGTCAACGCACCTTGCACTGGTGTGCACCAGCTTGCGCCCCCACTGGATTATTGTCCATTTTTCGTGTATTTTGATGTTTAGCTTATACGCGCAATCCGTATTCGCGTCTAACGTATCGACAAGCATTGTTGGACTTTGTGAATGCTATGTATGGGTGTAGGAAGTAATAGGAATATCAGATTTTCGAATATGACATAATTACGAAATGATGCGTGTCTATGTAATTAAATTGATATGTGTGTATATATGGTAACAAGTACGGTAAGTAGGTTTGTTATGCTTTTGTAGATTGAGTAATGTGATGTATGTATGGGTACATATACGCGGGTTTTGTGTGAGAGTTTTATGTATGTAAAGGTTGGTCATTATGTGTAGATTGAGTATAGGACTGGAAACGTCATGTTTATCCTAGTGAACACATGAAGGAAAAACAACATGACGAGTCAAGATAAGTTGTGTAGGGGAATTGTACGCATGCATGTATTGTAGTGTTATTAATCCTTTATTTTGAGAATGGTAATAAAGATGCAGGTTTGTAGGTATGAATGCTTGGAAATTGGAGGTTAGGATCCGGATATCAGACCCGAACTCGCAAAAGGCGTTTGAACAGGATCACTGAGTATTGTTGGATGTTATTTCCACACCGTGAGTAATTTGCATGAAGTCATTTAATGAACTAACGAAATAGTTATGTGGTTATTGCAGGTTGTCTTGTCTACCTAGTAAAGCAAGGAAAGGATAGAGATCGAGCAAGGAGGCGGATTGTACGTGGTCACAAACACGTAACCAAATAAAGATGAGTTGTGTTGAACGTAATAAGAAATAATAAAATATGTAACACCTAAAATGGCTCTTAGATATGGTTTCTAAACATTCGAAAACGTTTTTATAAAGCAAGAAATTTTCTAGTTCGTATTTCCGCTGCGTATTTTCAATTCTAATGGTTTAGGGTGTTAAAAGTTTGTATCAGAGCCTTGGTTTGAGTGAAATCTTGTACAAGGAAGTAAGTACTTGAATTCAAACTTGTATGAATGAAATGTTGGAATGAAAGGTTTGAATCCGTAGGTAAGCACGGATCAAACCTGTATGAATGAAAGGTTGGAATGAAAGGTTTAAATCCGTAAGTAAGCACGGATCATACCTATATGAATGAAAGGTTGGAATGAAAAATCCATAGGTACACACGGATTAAACCTATATGAATGAAAGGTAGAAATAAAAGGGTTGAATCCGAAGGTAAGTACGGATCAAGCCTATATGAAGGAAACATATAAATGAAAGATTTACATCCGTAGGTAAATACGGCTCAAACCTATATAAATTAAAGGTAGGAATTAAATATTTGAATCCATGTGTAAGTCCCTCCACTTACTCATTAGTCGGCTCATCCTTGATAGCATGAAAATGTTTAATGACCTTAACGGGTCAAATTGGGTGGAATGTTGTAGAAGTATAGAATAACCCATGGAACGGGTCATTATGATAGGAATGAAGGGAGGGGGAATGTTCCATCTCTAGCTAAGGTACATTGGAAAATCGTACATACTTAGTGGCAATAACTTAGTTGGGGATACACTTGTCATGTAATCTAGAGGATACATGAATACATATTCCATATGTAGTTATTAGTCGGTATAGATGCTAACTAATTGTAGAAGCTATGTTGTCTTCTAGCGTGCAGGGCCTCCGTGTAAGTGTGGATGGGCGTTCTTGGTCACTCCCGGACTAATTTTATCACTATTTAAGTCCCGGGATTGTCTTCAAACATACAGTGAACATGCTACAAGTCTCGTATCTTCAGGAATCTTCAGTTTTTGCTTGTTTTTGCCTGGAAATCTTCTTTTTCCGTCTTGGAGCTCCAGTTTCCTGAGAAATACAAATAGGAACGAATTGAGCACCAAATATCAGTAATATAAGCCTAATGGTACCCTATTATGAGACTGTTTATGCCTGTTTTATATGTTACTTTTGTGAGTTATCAGTGTCACACCAACGTACTACCTAGTAGGTTGGCATACATGAATTAAACCCAATGGCAGATGGATAGGAAGCGATGGCAAACTTCCCGCGGAGGGCCATCCGGTCAACTAGGTTAAAGGCATTAGAGAAATCCACAGTTAGCATAGCCAATGATTCATCAGAGTGGAATGAATTGAGAAACTTGTTCGCACTATGAAGCACAACCTCTGCCTCATTTGGGGGTCCCAAATACAAATTGGAAATCCCCTAGGTAACTGGCCATCTCTTTCCCAACCTTCTTCATAGTCAATTTGGAGACCAACCTCTTTCAAATAGCCCCAACAACGATAGGTCTGATCACATCGTCCGACTTGAGTAACAGAGTTCGAGGGGAGGAAGCAATAAACTCCGTAAGTACCCCTGGAAACACCCGCCAGCCAAATTTTGACCACATTAGTAATGGTCGAAAGCAAACCAGAAGCTGTCGCAAACCCTCCCCGCAAAAACCCCCCATAGGAAGTCTCTTTTGGGAAATATTTAACACACACAAGGATATATATAATTAAAGCGGGTTGGGTGAACATATCGGTAGGCAAAAGTGGGTGGGGTGGGGGTACGACGGGGTGCTTATCAATTAAAGCTTTCATGGTGGAATCCGCGATAGGGACTATCCCAGAAGAACATAACACCTTAACCATAGTTGTGAAGTGATTGTCATCAACTTTCTAAAGGCATTGCCTAACATATCAATTCGTTCTATTAAAACAATAAGATGTTTGCATTTGATGTTTCGAAATAAAGAGATACGAAATGACTGTAGACTTATACTCGAATACTTATCATGTATGTTTTAATCGAACAACCTTCTAGAGAGGTTGTCGAATCTAGGGCTTCTCGTCCGAGCTAGGCAACCAGGGGCGGATGCAGTGTATACTTAGGGGGTACGTCTGTTCCCCCTCGGTTATCCTGACAAAATGGAAAAATTGGTTTTTTAAAGTATATTTAAGGTGTTTTTATAAAATGTTACCCTAAAACAAAATTTGTATTTTCTAGATTTGCCACTATAGGCAACAATGGTAGCAATAATCTTCATCTTTGAAATTGGATGTATCAAAGGATTTTGGGGTAAGTTAGTCAACTTAGAAAATTCCTTTGGAATTTAAATATTCAATTTGAGTTATTAAAGGATGGTTGAATTTCATAATCAAATAGTTTTTTAAAACATAATTAATTTCAATTCCAATTTCATGTGACTTCTGTGAACCAAACATGCCAAAAATACACATAAGCCAACTATGAATATGTTTTTAATGTGCACATATAGGGCTGTAAACGAACCAAACGAACACGAACAAGGCTTTGTTCGTGTTTGTTTGTTAAGGTTTCTTGGACAAACGAACGGTTCACGAACACACTAACGAACATAATTCTATGTTTGTGTTTGTTTGTTAAGAAATTCAGTTGTTTGCGAACTGTTCGTGAACACAGGTCTTGAACACAAACAAAAACAAACATTTAATATGCAACTAACTTAAAAAAACATTGTTAATATTAACCGTCAGACAAAGTACATCTGCTAAACAATGTCGATAAGTCAAATTGTACTAACTTAGACATAATTATCTAAAATTACTTAGGCATAGGCATGAATGCATAATATTCCTAATTCAAAAGTTCATACTTATCCTAAGTTTTAACTAGTGATCGAACATAAACAAACATACACGAACGGATATAAATAAAACGAACGTAAACAAACACATTGTCGAACGTTTACGAACGCAATCGAACGAACGAGATATTTGTTCGTGTTTGTTTGTGTAACATCCGGCCCCTCTCACCACCAATATTGTCCGCTTTCCCCCGATGGGTTGCCCATCTAGAAGCTCACGGATTTGTTTTTGGTTGCCCCGGTGGATACTTCACAGGAGGTCACCCATCCTGATACTACTCCCACCTGAGCACTCTTAACTGTGGAGTTCTCCTCTCATCCACTAGCATTAAGCCCAAAACGCGTTGGTGATTTAAGAGGCTTTGGATTACTTATTAACCAAGGATCTCTCCTAGCCACAGCCGATGTGGGATTTGCCTAGGGTGTCATACAAAGGTCCATGTTAATCTTCTCAGAAATCAGTACTGTTACAATCACCCCCCCCCCCTTAGGGACTCATCGTCCTCGATGAGGTTTACCCCACCATCCCGAACGGCACAGGAGTGGCTCTGATACCATTTGTAACATCCGGCCCCTCTCACCACCAATATTGTCCGCTTTCCCCCGATGGGTTGCCCATCCAGAAGCTCACGGATTTGTTTTTGGTTGCCCCGGTGGAGACTTCCCAGGAGGTCACCCATCCTGATACTACTCCCACCTGAGCACGCTTAACTGTGGAGTTCTCCTCTCATCCACTAGCATTAAGCCCAAAACGCGTTGGTGATTTAAGAGGCTTTGGATTACTTATGAACCAAGGATCTCTCCTGGCCACGGCCGATGTGGGATTTGCCTAGGGTGTCATACAAAGGTCCATGTTAATCTTCTCAGAAATCAGTACTGTTACAGTTTGTTTAGTTAATCAAATGGAATTTTTGTTCGTGTTCGTTCATTTATTAAACAAACGGACACAAACGAACTTCTTACCGAACGGTTTACGAACTGTTCATCGAACGTTTGGTTTGTTTACAGCCCTATGCACATATTATTATGCTTTTTGTATCTTCTACTAACAACATGCTCGGTTTCAGGTAATCAATCCTGACTTTACTAGATAAACTTGGTTTTCGAGTGGTGTCACTAGTCCTTTAACATTATTCTATATACATTTGATTTATACTAACAAACTTTAGAGTAACGAGTAACCATTAATAACAATGTTGGGTTTTGTAGTTGTTTAACAAAATTTTAATATTTGAATAATATGTGTATGTAAGGCTGTAAACGAACTAAACTTTCAGCGAACAGTTCATGAACCGTTCGGCGGGAAGTTCGTTTGTGTTCATTAGTTTAATAAATGAACGAACAAAAAGTTCTGTTCGTTTAGTTAAACAAACGAACATGAACAAAGGCCGCGTTTGTTTATGTTCATGAACGTTCTTTAACGTGTTCGTTTATGTTCGTTTGATGTCTTCGGTTTTTTTTTTGGGTAT
Source organism: Ambrosia x helenae (assembly GCA_030844895.1). NCBI lineage: Eukaryota > Viridiplantae > Streptophyta > Magnoliopsida > Asterales > Asteraceae > Ambrosia > Ambrosia x helenae. The sequence goes on along the minus strand of CM061226.1, from coordinate 115,618,490 downwards.
ATTATTAAAGACTTTAAGTTTAAGATACGAACTTAGTTTTTTTAGACACTACTTTATTACGTTTACCAATATTATGTTGAGTATCAAGTGTGTTTGTATAATTATGTTATATTTTGGGTGGTTCTAGATATTGTCTTAATATATGTGAAATTGATCGTATTCGAAAGTTAATATATGTCAGTTTGTGCTTATTTCCATTCATGAACACTTATTTGTATTTGTTTGTGTCCATTTGTGTTCATGAACACTTGTTTGTGTTCATGGATGTTTGTTTGTGTTCGTGTGCGTTCAGAAACAAAATTAACAAACGAACACAAATGAACTCGAACAAGAGCATTTTCTTAACAAACGAACACGAACAGAAAATCTCGTTCGGTAAGTGTTCGTGAACACATATATTCCTTAACAAACGAACACAAACAAGACCTTGTTCATGTTCGTTCGGTTCGTTTGCAGCCTATGTGTATGGAAAATCATGCAAAGATTAGTGGCTGTGTGCATTTTTGCATTTGATGTTTTGCAAATTAACTTTCTTAATTACAAGCAAATAATAAACATTTTATGCAGAATTTTAAAATAAAAAAATAAAAAGGAAGAAGAAGAAGAATGAAAAATTGTTTGAGAGTCAATTTTAGAGCCAATTTAGTTTGATATAGGTAGAAACAAATTTTGACGGGTAGCCTCAATTACTAAACTACTAAGTTGTGGTCACCATGAGCCAAAAGGTACAAAGAGAATGAAGAGTAGAGTCAGTCCAGTCCGTTCCTGGGGATTTAAATGTCTTGGCCGTGTAAAAAAAAGGCCCTTAGGCCTCTAATATAAAGTAACTTTCTGTATACGATAGTTAGCGTTATAGCAATAACATAATAAAATATAGTATAAGAATTACATAGCTTAAAAGACTAATAGTTAATTGATAATTCGTGAAGCTCTTCTAACATTCAGTAGCAAATTGTTAGAGCACCGGCTGGTTGTTTAGGAGGCATAATGTCCAGAAATCAAATCAAAATCCAAAACCATTAACACTTACTCAATTCTAAGTCTTCTTTTTATATGTTTTTTATGTTTTTTGGATTAAAGGTTTAACGGATTATCGATTATGGATCAACTGAAGTATACTTATTGGCCCAAAACAAGTTAAAAGGTTAAAAGTGGATCAAGAAGACCCATTAATTCTTAATATTTTAAATTTTTATAGAGGCCCAATAAATTTTTCATTTTCTTATTTTTAAAATTTTTGGCATCTCTCAAAAAATGTGCCTCGACTGGGGTGCGGCTCGTCCACCCTAAGGCAGGGTCGCATAAGTCTTAACACAATGTACTTAGACTTGTATTGTACTAGATAGAGAAGCCGGATGATATAACCTTGTCTTGGGTGCAATATTTGTGCTCTGCTCCATACAGATAGCAAAGGCATCTCAAACGCTTGAGCGATCTTGACGATGGAGTTATCGCTCTCCACTCTATCTTCAGCTTCTAACTCCAGCACATACTACATAAAACCAATTGTTTTAGACTGTTAGATGATGTTACCCAAGATTCGCACCTCAGGCAAACTTGGATACAGGCTCGGAAACACTAGTCCAACTGAGCAACAGTCGGCGGTTAAAATCAGCAAGATAACAAAAAACAGGCATCCCCACTCATAAAATCAGCAAAAATCATCCACAGAAACAAAACCATAACAGTTCATACCGAATAAAATGGTATAGTAATTGCAGTAAAAGTTAAAACAATTTTCATCACCTGCCTTTTATTCAGAACCAAAAACAAAAACAAAAAAAACAAAATCTCTCCGCAAATTCATCTCTTAAAAATACCACTAAACGACACATGGTCAGATTCATTCCGAATGTGGAGGGGAGACGCCATTTTCGTGATCATGATCATGCTCATGCTCGTGTCCGTGTTGAGGTGAAGGGGAGCGCGAGTGTGAATCTCCTCCTGGTGTTTTAGAACCACCTGCATTTTTTGGTGATTTTGAAGGCGACGAAACAGAAGAATGGTGTGCGTGGTGAGTTTCACCGTACGGGAACATAGATGGATCGATGATGGGCATGCTAGGCAGACTCATGCCATAGTTGTATGAATATCCGATCAAAGGGTGATCATATTTACAAGTTGGCCCAAACTTGCATATTCCGTAATGACTGTAATATGAGCACACCGCTTGTCCCTGCATTTTGAGCCACGTAGTGTTTCAAGATTCTATTAAATAAGCACTAGACGTTGTGTCAGTCTGGTTGGGTAACGGGTTAAAACATACTATTACAGTATTAATCAAATTATTTCAATAAAAACAATTTAGTATTTTCGACCCGTTTGACCCATTTGACCATTTAGAAATAAGAAAGCAACCCAAATAGCTCTATTTGTCGAAAGTGCTAACTCTAATAAGCACCGTGTGTTTAACATGCATGGAATAACTTACGGGTCTTAGAGGGAGGCCGAATGGGCCCAGAGAACTAGAAGCCATTTGAGCTAGCTTCTCTTTTGGATGATGGTACTTGCACTCCGGCCCGTATTTGCAGTGTCCAGTATTCATGAAATAGCGACATTCTGGCTCACCAGGTCGCTCAGGCAGATTAGAAGCAGGTGTTAAAGAATATGTCTGGTCCATGGAACCCGAACCACCAAAGACGTTAGATGAGGTTACTGGGCTCAGACTTCCCTGAGGAAATAACACCACCAGACCATATAATCATGGACCCATTTCATAATAATGCAAAAAAAAAAAAAAAAGCCAAACACCTCCTTAGTAACAAATCCGAAGGTTATCTTAACTAGTTTTAGTGCTTATATTAAATAAACGAGAATCGTATATACTTACCATGTAAGTGTTCCAACCTTGTGTAGGGCCAATGGATTGAGAAGGAGGAAGAATAATCGGTAAGTAAGTCTGAGGATCAGAAACATACGTTGGCCTAGGTAATGACCAAGCAGGAACACCAGACGAAGGTACTTGTGTCGATGCATATGGTACACCTCCCCCATCCACTGATGGCTGTGGGTGATGGAACTTGCATGAAACTCCAAATTTACACGATCCAGTTCGTATGTAATGTGGACATGCCTTCTCTTCCTAATAAGGTAACATTACTTAGAATCGTTAAAACACTATTTGAACTGAGTGTTTATTATTAAAACACAAATACCTGTCGCATAGGTAGCCCAACCATGTTCAGCACAACTGGTCCAGCACCATGCCTATCACGAGGATGATTGTATTTGCAGGTTGATCCATATTTGCAAGTGCCCGTCTTTAGATAATACTGAAAATGATTAAAAAAAAGTTCATTTTGTACTAATCTTGATCTGTATACCTCTCTACTTAGGACATAATCGGGTGTTTGTGTGTGCTGCAAAAACAATAACTTTGATAGTGAAATTATTGTTTTTTAAAAGGTAAAAACAGTCGGATTTGTCGGAGCAGATAAGGAGCTGTTGCAAGAAAAGTTTGGACTTTTCTTGATCTGTAAAGAAAAATCCGAACTTTAAAACAGCACGATTTTTGTAATTCTAGTTTTGATGTTATTGCGACGACTTGAAAACAAACATCCAAACACCCCCTGATCACCTTATTGCGACGTTTACGGGACCGTTCTTCAAAGTCCAAACAGATCACACACACAAAGTTGAAAACAGAAAAAAAAAAAAAAAACAGAAAAGGGAATGCAGACAACAGCAGACTGCAACAAAAATGGTTTATGTATTTCAAAGAACAATAACTGTTTCAACTAAAAAAGTAATTTAGGATGTTCGGTTTCAAACCCAACATGGTAATAGTCACTCCTATAATACACTTAGCAAAAAAATATTATCCTATATATCTCAAAGATCACAACTAAATCCACAAAGATATTGCAAACATAAAGAACATGGCACCATAAACACGCATGAACAACCTACCACGCAGTCCGGCTCTCCAACTCTCTCCGGAAGCTCACCTCCATGCTGATTGGCCTATAAAACAATACACTCACAAAACATTATGCAACAAGCTACAAAACCAACGATCTTTACGCAACTCGATTAATCAACATTTTATATTCATAAAACAATAACCAAACATGAAAAATAAAGACAATTTAGAAGAGGGTTCATTTGTTTACCTGCCCAATGTGGGTAGGATGATTAAACCTACAACTATTTCCATAACCGCACATGCCGGTCCTTATATAAAATATGCAATCGGGTTCACCTGGCCGGTCCGGATAACCATCCTCTTTCCCATCTGTCTGAATCCTCAACCTCCTTACAGCTTCTAAAAAAAATCCAAACTTTATATTAAATATCAAACAATCAAAACTAAACATTTAAACTATCTAAACAATTCATGATCACAGTCAAATTTATGGTACGGAAAATTAAAATTCAAGCATATGCAAATAAAGTAATAAACAGAGAAAATAATAGACAAATAATAAATTAACAACAAATAAATCATATTAAAACAGAGTAACATTAAATAAACACATAAACTGAACAAAATTAACCATTTAAAGCTTATGATCACATTCTTCAAAACTTAAAAGTTGCTTCAAAATCAAGCATCAATCTTTATTATCAACAAAAAATAAAAAAAATAAAAAATAATAAAAATTATTAGAAATAGTCATACCTTCAAGATTATTAACAGACGGATTGGAAGAAGAATTAGTGAAGCTACCATTCCTCTGAACACGCCGATTATCCGGCATACTAATAACCTTTTATTATTCTTAAAAAAATAGATTCAAATTTATAAAAATTTTATAAAAAAAAATTATAATTTTTTTATAAAAAGTTATAACAATCTCCCTGTGTTCTGTATCTCCCCTGTTTTTCAACCAAACTAATCAAACCCAGAACTCTGTTTTTGATCAAAACACAGAAATTTCAATAACAATAATAATAAAAAAAAAAAAAGATACCCAAAATGGATTTTTTTTTAATTTAAAAAAGACGATGATTATGACAGATTACGCAACAAATTTGAGAGGAAAGAGTTAAAATTCATGGTTGTTGTGGTTGATGATGATCAAGTGAAACCCTAAAGAAATTGATGAACAAATGATCCATTAATGTGATGATGTAAGAAAAATCTGACCCAAATATTATTATTATTATTATTCTTTCTTCACCTTTTCCATTTGGGTAATTTCCCACAGTTTTCTCTCTTTCTTTCTTTCTCTCTCTATAATTTTCTCTCTCTAAAAATTCTATGATTTTTAGTTTTGGATCTCCTCGATCTCGAACAAGAATTTTGATTAATATTATTAATTTTTAAACGAAAGAAATGAAATAAAATAAATTATTATTATTATTATTATTGTTTTTCGACTCGTGTACGAATGGGAAATGTTGTCGAGTGTCAGTTGACTAAACAGTCCTGTGAATCTAGAAGGTAGGGGGATTGTACTGAAGGGTGTTTTCGTAATTGTACTGTGAAATAATAATAATATTTAGAATAATTAATTAATAATAATGCGGTTTTTAAGTATTTTAGGTTTCGGAAATACTGAGAATATTTTTCTTGTAGAAAATCGTCGCCGTTGAAAGGGCGGGAAAGTGGGTAGCGTGGAAGAGAAGGTTGGTGATCTTGGCCGTTGAAGGGGTAATTGGGACACGTGGCGGTGGATTAGTGAGGTTTAGGTTAGATTACGTGTTTAAGTTGATGATGGTATTTCAGTTTTTTAGTTTTTAATCCCTTGTTTAATGGTTTTGAATTATTAACCCCTTAATTAATAACTCTCCAAAAAAAAAAAAAACACACTTAATTAATAGTGAAGTCCCTAAGAATATATGTTGTGGGTCACAAGCGAGCTAATCCACGTGGCTCGCGAATATCACAACATACACGCGAGATTGTGGCCGTGAGTGGGCTCACGCTACTATGCTCGCATGTGCTAGCGGATGAAATTCGACCGTTGGCTGATTATTGATCGTTGGCAATGGCTACTTTTGGGTCTTTTATATATAAAAAAAACAACATTTTAAAACTTTATAACATCCAAATCATTTACAAACTCACAAACATTCAAACATCAAACTACAAAACAACTACAAAAACATCTTCAAACCGAAATGGAAAACCCGTTGTGGGAAGGTTGTTACTCACCGGCTATGAAATTTGTGACGGAAGACGGGTATGGTACTCAATGGCGGAGGTATGTTTATAGGGACGTAGTCCCGGGACATCAGTCTTTTTTCAGTTATATATATACATGTATACATAGTTTTTTCGAGTGACATCAATATTTTTTCGATAGTGACTACGTTAGACCCAACCCAATTCCAGTTAAATAAGCTCAACTCTAATTTTTTTTTAAGTAGATAAAAATATAACTTTTTACAAGCCCACTTCACTATTGAGCCATTTACTAATTAAAAACCCAAAAAAAAGTGATAATAACATACATGTGCGGCTGTGGCGTTGTGCCTCCAACCGAACTGACTGACGCTTCAATTCTTTCAAACCCTATCATCATGAACGATTCTTGCATTTGTTACATTGAAAAAGAGTTCTTCCCACAAGTTTCGATCGAAGATGTAATGTAACGTTTTAAAAAGATGAAAACTCGTAGGGAACAACTCTAAGTATTGCTTTTTTTTTTTTTTTTTTTAATTCATAAGATCATCGAATTTATATTATGCGTTTTTTTAATTTTTAATGTCAATGTTTTTTTATTATTGTATCATATTTTATTATGTGATCAACCTTACTTGACCCGAACCATCAAACCGACCCACCCGAAAATTTTTATGTCCGGTTCTACAAAATTAGAATGTCTAAAATAGTGACATCATTGAAAAAAATTTCTGGATCCGCCACTGATGGTACTAACACGGAATTTGACCAAAACCTTAGCCAAATGCCACCCCCGTCTCCACGTAGACCACTTGAAAGGGACTGGGGAAAAAAACTAGTTTCTAATGAAGCTGATGCCAAATTCTCAACGGATATTAGGAAAATAAGAAATACTATGGAGATGGCGCAAACGAAAGCTTCTAAAATAAGAATGAGGAACATTGACTTTCTTATGAAAGACTTTAGCAACCTCCCCATTAGTCGTCAAACGATACTTGAACGAGAACATGAGTGTATCGCAAAGGAATTTGAAGACGAGCAAAACAATAATGAGTAGTTTAATTAGTTTTTTTTTATTAATGGTGTGTAATGTTTTTTTAAATTAATTTTGATATTTTATTATGTGTTATTAATTAATTTGCCTTTTAATTATAAGTTAAATCACATTTTAAATGATAAAAATGTAAAAAAAAAAATGGATAAAACCACTCCTTACCTTGAGCTGCAACAGGGTCAAGTGAGTGAGTTGCAGCTTTATCATAATGTTACGTCAGTTTCAGTTGTCATAATTATAGGCTAAAGCGTGTGCTCAAGGTGAGCCATAACACATAATCTAAAGGGATATTAGTTATTACGTATGTCGTTTGAGACATCAATCTAGTCGAAGTACGATGCTATATGATGTCTCTGGGTCATTTGGAGTTTGACGGTTTCGGTATCACTAATTTAGAAAGAAATAAAGAACAGTAGAGCAGCAAACGTTATTGATTTTTTTTAACGGCCAACGAAACTTTTATTCAAAACGCTAACAAGGTGCTAGCACAAAAAGTCCGAATACAACAACCAAAGTAAAGGCCCAACCCGACATATACAGGATCCCGACAAAACAACAAACAAACCCGAATACTATCCCATCTTACTCGTGTCAAATATGCCCCAAGATTCTCACGTCATATCCGACATCTTCCCACGATTTGTAATCCACAGGTAACTCATGATCTTGATCTCCTCCTAAACATTCCGAACCACAACCGCCTTTTGATTTATTTGGGATATCTCGTTGTTGATATGCATTCTAACACACATCAGTTGTTTAAATAATCTGTGATCTATTGAATATCTCGACGGTGACTTATTAAAAACATTACTAATATAAAGATGCATATAGGAAGACAAAAGCCGTTTGACTGATAGTTTACCATATGCCTAAGGCGGATGGATTAATGATAGTCGATTGATATACAAAGCTTTAACGACAAGTAAGCCAAAATGGTGATCATCATTATAATTCTCTCTCGAGAAAAAAGACATTCAGCGACTTTCAACTACCATCTCACCCTGGCATTTAGACTACTTGGAGTGGAGGGGTGGAAAGGAGGGGCGTGATGCGTCATGTGACACTTGTGGAACCCGTGTGTGAAGGTGAAAATTGTGGGGAGTGGAAGGGGGGGGGAAGAAATAATATTACATAGTGTTAAAGTTAAAAAAAATAAAAATAAAATAAAAACTAACCAATCATAATGCTCCACCTCACACCCAAGCCCCGCCCCACGCCCATGAATTCTTCCCCACCCAAGGGGCCACGCCATCTTCCCCCCACCCTTGGCGGAGATGTTCCCCCCCAAAAACCCCTCCACGCCATCTTTCCCGCCCCCCACTCCTATCAGCCTAAACTATCACATCTCTTTCTTTAAAATGGATAATCACTCTCGCGATGTCTAGCGTTCTTATCAGGATCTAGATTACGACTATAGTTATATGTGTATAAACAATTGAATTAGTATTAATAGTGTTATGGTTAGAGGTGAACCATGGCTTTATCCTCTTATATTGCGCTATGTCAGCGCCTAGTTGGCAGCTTGATAAAGCTGTTGGTCGCTCACCTGATCCTGTTGTGGCTAGAGGTGAGCAACAGTTTTATCAAGCTTTGGTGCCAAAGCCATTTTACAGAGAGTGAAGAGAAAAAAAAAATTATTGTTTGCGTGGGATTTGAAATGTTTTTACTAAAGCTTGCCAAAAATACCAAATCCCTCCAACGGTCGGCCGCCAATGGTCATTTTTTACCCTCCAACGGTAGGATTTCATCCGCTACCACACACGAGTGTGGTAGCTTCGGCTGGCTCGCGCGACAGTTTGAGTGAGGGTGTTGTAGTGTGAGCGATCTACGTGGATCAAAATGTGACTCGCGGTTGATCGCTTGTGGACCACGACACATAGTCTTATTGCGGTTTTATATACATCAAAAAAGTATTGTCATATTTTTTATTTATAATATATTACGACTTTTTTGAACGACAGGAAACGACGTGTCAACCACCGTAACACCGGACGTTGTGGCCAATGTCGAATATTCGACCATCGCCAGCCCATTGGCTCTCCCAGATGCACGGAAACCCGACCTCCACCCGCCAAAGGCACAACGATTGAATAATCGGTAAAACCTCGTTTTCCATCCAAGTCGAACCGGCGCCATCCGTATTCGCTCTTCACCTGGATGCCACTCCACCAAAGGATGGGGGCTAATATATTAGGCATTCACATCCCATTTGTCATCTCCATCCATCAAATTACACTAAAAACTAGTGCATTTTCTCTCTTATTTTCACTCTCATTTTCAATTAAATAATATTTTTTATACTTTTATCGTTATCTTTTATCTCTCATACACTCACAACCACTTTAAGAAAAATATTTAAAAAAATTGGTGGGTAATTTCAAATATAAAAATGAACAATAACATTTTCTCACTTCTCCACTTACAACCCATTAAATCAAATTTTTTAAATATGAAAAACCTATACACAGTGGATTACAACTTAATCTTGATCATTCATCAATTAACATATTGTAGGAACTGCTCGTATATAAATTAAAATAAACAATATTAATATTATGAGTACAATACAACGAAAGCAAAACAATACAATTACAACTTTAATAAACGAAATGCAAGAAAGGTGTAGAAGCAGAATAAAGAAAAATTAGTTGAGGATCATGTTCAACACGGGGCCCTTAAAACAAATTCTGAATCTATTAACAAAAGCTCGTTTTGTTTACTAGGGTACAACAGCCGGAACAATAATAATACTGCCGGAGTTGGCTCTGGCCCGAATGGTACCTGAAACAAGAAGAAAAGCACTTGATTGCTGGAGAGAAGAGTTTGATGAAATCGGTGAAGATTTTTTGGTGTGTCTCCAACCAAGGGTCTCCTTGGTTTATATAGATGTCCTAAAGTCGAAACAGCTTCTGAAAGCATTAAAAACGAAAAATAAATGTCATTGAATGTCTTCAATGGCATTTATTTTGTTCTTAAAATTCAAACGAAACTGTTTGACCAGACAGTTACACCACTGATCTGTTGCTGTCGGGGAGATAAGCGTGTTCGCGCGCGCACTTTAACGCAAGACATAATTCTCGTTCTACGTCTGGAGGAGACAGACCCGCATGGCTGCGTAGAACGTATTTACGTTTTACGTCACAGCTCCGTGTGACACGTCTTTTTCCGTTCTACGTCACGCGAAAGCCACCTGCACGCCATCCTGGGATCCTCCCGAGCAGACCAGGACGCCCCCTACTAAGGCGGCTCGCGGTGATGCGTGTGTGCAAAAGGTTGGCGCCATCAAAGCGCACGTTGCGCCCATCGATCACACCACGCGTGTGTACAAGTTAGGTACACACCCTTCGCGAGTTCCATAGTGTGTGCTCCCATGAAACAATAAGGAAGGAATGCTCTCACTTATATACCACTCATGGTATCTTTACTCCTCCAATGTGGGACAAGTTCCACCTACCCACTTTGTTTCAATTTTCAGCTTTGAATGTTTCATTCACCAAACTTTGAGCATCGATATCTCATTCATTCTAGCTCCGTTTTGGACGTGGTTTGGTTCGTTGCGAAGCTCTCACAACATAGAACATAAAACCACAAAGAAATATATAAATAAACCTCGGTTTCAAATATATATTTTAGTCCAAAGTTAGGAAAAACTCATTTTCCTATATTTGTGAAAATAACATTTTTACCCAAATTTCCAACACATATTTGTTAACCTTTTTTCACTAGCCCAAACCTGATTGGATTTATTCCATGCACAAGATTTCTTCAGTTAGTGAGGTGGTTAAAACTGGAAAGGGCAAGCCAAGGACTCGAGATGCTAAATTGCTAATACTAATTAGGGATCATTTCAATTTGGTCAAAATCATTGTTTCGGCTTTGAAGAAAACCCTAAAACTAAAGAAGACAAGAATGCCAGGGGTTTGATTTGTTTGGGAACTATGCGAGGACGCCAGTTAAAAGAGTTTGAGGCAACGTCTCTCCGCTAGATTTAACCCAAACGAAGTGGTAACAACTAAAAATAGTCATACTTTCCAAACTTTTCTTTAAACTTACTCTTTGCCTCTAATTACTGTTTTAAATATATAAATAACCCTAAGGGGAGAGGGAAAAGCAAGTTGTTTAAGACAAAAATCTTGCAAAAATAAATAGCAATCTGGGCTATAGTTAATAGTGATTGATGGTTTAAATTACAATAAGTTAAATCATATGTGAAAAAGCTTCTAACACTCTGTTCATAATTACATTAAAAAATGGAAAAAATGGAAGAGAAATGATCTATCTTCTCTTCCTTTCTCTCCAATTCCTTCCAAATTGAAAATATTGAAAATTACCTTAAAAACCTCTTTATTATCCATCTCATTCTCTCCTTAAAAAAAACTTTAAAAGACATTTTTTCCTCACTTCCTTCCCAATCATTTTTCTTTCATCCTTTAATGAAACTCTAAAACAGAGTGTAAAGCTCAAATTTTAAAATTTGTTATTATGTAGTATGAAGGTCCATTTGCTTGTCAAAACCAATAAAGGATCAAATGTACCTAAATCACTATTTTCCTTCGTAGTCATTAGCCATTTCCAAATTACCTAAATCCTTTTTGCTTCCATGGATCATACTAGCATACACATACTCCGTCCCTGACAACTGTTTTTTGGTGCATTCTCGGCGTACAATAGAGAATTTTAGCGTATGCTACAGAGACTACACATGTGAAAACACCAATGAACATATAAATAAGGCACATAGGTAGTCATGTATGTTGCTAGCTTTAAATGTGATGTATAATACAATTATGTAAGTGTCTACATTTTCTAACTCTTATTATATTTGTCAAAACTACGTACACATGTATTTACTCAATTTGGTTATGCAATGAACGTGTCTCTTTTGTATTAAAGCTTGTGATTAAAAAATCAGAATAACATAATATGGAATTTTTTCAGTAGCTCATATTATGTGTTGAAAACAAAATAATTCTTTAACAATGTGTTGTGCTCCGAATTAAAAAAACACAAGTTTCCTATTACAAAAATACATAAATGTAAAACATGTGTGTTGTAAAAGCAAGAGCCGACATGTACCCTCATGAAGTTTCCCATGTATTTTTTTACATTTAATCTCAAATTATTCAATAAAATTCTTTTTTTTTTATCCATTTCCATTATTTTTCTGGTTATTTGTCCCAGATTGTACAAATAAATTCAAAATCATATTAAAAAATTCCAATTTTCAATGAATATTTTATTTATAAAAGTTATCTTTTTTTTATAAATAAGAAATTATTTAATTAATTTTTTTATTATATTCCATTACTTAAAAAAATAAATAAATAAATAGATTTATTTAAGATTTGTATATATGAAATGCATCGTTTAATTATTAATATATGTACCAAACTAGAAAATAATCTCGCGCGTTGCAGCAGAAATTCGGTCAATATTGGTTTAGTTCATTATGGTACCGGCACTTGCTATAGTAAGCAAAAGAGAAAACCTAAAAACTACAGCCGTGATCTGCCTAAAAAGATGTTGACACTTGTTTTACATCTATCGAAAACTATAATATCGGTGCGGTACCAACACTCGTATAAATTAAAGCGTTTAATTTATTTCTCCACGTTGCGATATGAATTTTAATTGAAAAAAGAATTGTATCAATATAACGGTATGATGGCAAACTGAGTCGGCAGAGTAATATTTACAATGGCTTTATTACACAAAAGTTATAAGATGTTACTCAAATATAGAGCCGTGTTTTAAATCGGTCGAAAATCATAAAAACGAAAACCAATACTGATTCAATAACACTCATACTTGTACCGATATTATTGGTCGATACCAACTCACTCCTTCACTGTATCATCAATTTAAATACAACTCTGTGTTAAATAAAACTTATATTGAAATGTACAGAATTTTTTCACCGCAACAAACGTATTTAGTCTTTATAAAAAAACGAACGAAAGTTATAAGTAAAAAACAAAATATATGGTTAAAAACTTATATTAATTATAGTTAAAGGTGTGTAATTGTAACTAAAAAAATCAAAGTTATTTGTAACTTGGTAGTGTTATAAACTATAGGGTTAAAAATGCATATTATTTATAGTAGACTTATGTGTTGTTTGTTTTTTCTGTAGGAAAAGGTCTATAGTCTACAAGAAGAAGACTGTTTGTTTGTTAACGTCTGCAAGCTACTGAAATAAATTGAAATTTAAATAAACTGATTTTTTACAGTAGTCTGGTGGTGGACCGTGGTGATGGTGGACGGTGGTGGTGGATGGTGGTGGTGGTAGACGGTGGTGGTTGTGGACCATGATGGTTGTGGCCCTGGTGGTGTTGGCGGACCATGGTGGTGGTGGTGGACTGTGGTGGTGGTGGTGGACCGTGGTGGTGGGGGACGGTGACGGTGGTGGTGGTGGTGGATGGTGGTGGACGATGATGGTGGTGGGTGGTGGTGGTGGACCGTGGTGGTAGTGGTGGGTGGGTGGTGGTGGGTGAGGAGAAGAGAAGATGAGAAGACCTTTGAAGACCTTAAAACAAGTCTGCACCAAGAAGATGTCAGGAAGACCTTTTTGAGTGAAAGGTCTTCCAAAAACAAACAATCTGCAGACCCCAAACGTTAGCGTGCGTCTGCGCGACGTAGATAAAAAAATGTCCGAAGTATTTATTTATTACTATGTGCTTCTGAAAAAAAAAACAAACCACCCTACATGTGTATGGTGTTCCCTCACTCTACGAACAAAAGTAGTGTGGATCTATTTTTATTTTTTTTCAAAGTACAAAGTTACATAGTACAAGTCAAAGAAATTGGTCACTAAAAACAACTTTTAATTATATGTTCTATGTATTTATTACTATGTGCATTCTTTAAGAACTACTTAAAAAAAAACTATTATATATTTGTTGATTGATCATGTATAAATGATTTATCTATATCTATACTATATTATAAAGCATTTGCAAATGATGACTACAAAATTTAAATAATTATAATATTTTATGCTTATGGTACAAATACTTAAGTAACTTGGTAAGGGGATAAAAGTGTCTTTCTACATAATATCAAATTGTCTTTTAAATCTAGTAATTATATTTGTGAAATTTCATTTAAACAAAATAGTTTTTATTTAAATTTCAATAAGTGTAACAATAATGAAAGTTACCACATAACTTTTTGTTAGTAAAAAGTAACTACAAAATATTAAACTCAATAATATTAACATAAAACATTTGTTTACCAAGTATATTGTTATTTAATGACATAAAAACCGAAACTTTTGTTTACCAAGTTTAATAATTTAATAATCATATTAAAAAATAAAATGGGTCCCTAAGCTACATCATTTGCGCGGCTGGATCGGAGTAATCATATGGGTCAAAATTTAGGAGTTGGGTTTAGTATGTGTCAAGGTCGACAAAGAAGGTTCAAGAAAAACATTTGAGATATGGTTTTGGTGTCAAAATAATATGGGGAGGCATATGCGTATGTGGGGTCTGCAACTTGTAAAGGAAGGATAATCTCTCACAGCTTATATATTAGTTCATCTCTCACTTGGTTTAAGGAGACAATTTTTGGAATTTTATGTGGTTGTCCGTGTGAAAGAACACTCTATTACAGTACCAAAGCGGATAGTATATGAAACACTTCTGTCATATAGTGGGAGGGATGGGTCCGGTATCTACTCATGTGGTAATGTGGTATTGGTTAGCATTATATTAGACTTTTTGGGGGAGAAAACTAAACCATGTTTAGGTGTTGGGAAAGGTTATGTAGTGTGGGTGAATTGTGGGTTTATCTATTTGGTGGATTGTACATAAGTGGCCAGTAACCTGCTGGTCGTTTTGTGTTTATATAAAGTTTTGTTTGACTGTTCATATATATATATATATATATATATATATGTGTGTGTGTGTGTGTGTGTGTGTGTAATATAAAACATTTGATTACTTGATCTTTACAAAAATTGTGATTGTTATTTACAACTGAGCCACAAAAATATCAAGACATATGAAAACTAAAAACAAAAGCTCTTTTTTTTCTTTATACATCAATATTAAATCGTATTTAATTTTATTTAATTTTCAATAAGTGTAAAAATAATGAATGGTCAAGTCATGAATTTTGCTTAGGAAAAAGTTGTTACAAATCTAAGTTGAAGGTTAAAAACAAAGAAAATATAACCGGCTAAATAACTAGCTTTTCAATGTCATTACTAATGCAAGTTATTAGTCTTAATAATTTCAAATCATATACCACATTAACCAAACCCTCAAGTAGTCATATATCTCTCTTATATCTCTCGGTCTACACACGCGTCGATTCGTTAATGTAGAACCTATTCTCTCGATTTCATTTGTTTAGAAATTCTTAGACATCAAGAACTTATAAATAGTCACCCACCGTTCTTGCTCGACGATCTATATCTCAAATCTCTTCGATCCTGGTCTGTAGGAGCAAGTAAGAAAGTAGAACCATCTGATTTGATTCGTTCTCAATAGCCATGAGATGATCATCTTAGGGTGATGCTTTTGTCGACGGATGCTCATATTACACTCATAGTCTCTGAAGGATGAGAACCAACTATGTAGCATCTACACCGAGAATTCAAGTATTGTATACGTCATTAGTCTGATCCTTTGTAATCAAATCGAAGCATCATGTGATAAATTTTGTACATTACTCGCAATATATACATACTAAAATATATATGATTGTGTATATGCTTGCATATGTTATCCGACATGTTCAGGTTCATTACATAGCATACACTAATATGTTCTTTTCTTGTTTACCCATGACCTCTTGGTCTAGTGGTATGGTGTCCCCTCCTACAAATGTAAGGTAAGGTGAAATAAAGGTGTAATAAAAATTTGCCGTTAAAAAAAATGTTCTTTTCTTGTTTGTTACTCATTTTATGTGAAAGATAATAAGTGGATTTTATTAATGGCAGAAATCAATGATTACCATTTAGTGAACTTTAAAACGGTGATATCTTAGCGTATAGTTATAATCATTCGATCAAGATAACAAGTCAAAAATATACATACTACATCTCTCGATCAATGCCACCGATCGTCTTGTGGTTTATTCACCGCAATAACAGTATCCGTATGTGAATAGAAAGGTGTTATAGTTTTATTTTAGTCTTTCAATATATTCATGACCATGATATGCTATGGAGGGTGTTGATGGGCGATTGTTAACTACATAGGATTTCATGAGACAATCTCGCATCAAGTAACTGTTAATCGATTAAATTTTGTATTCATCTTAATTACCCCTTAATTAGATCTATTGCTTATTAAGGACGTTTTCTATTTAATTTTTGTGCCGATTTATATTTTTATTGATCTACGTTCTCACTATATACTTCTTTAGGGCTTGAATTGATTTTTTTTTTCTATTTCATGCATATGACATTCACATATTCTACCAAACATATTTCTAATGATTTATTGATTTTTAAGAACTATCATCTTGTTGTTTATTTAATTACCACTTATTGTATAAAATAAAATTTTGACCAAGATTAAAGTTTTAACCACTCTTGAGTTGGGATTTAATACAAACTAAAATTCAAAGGCTTTTAAGGGATTGGTTGAGTTAGCAAGATATAACAATAATTATACATATGAATAACAAACTTGATTATTAATTTGATTTTTATAAAGTGGTATTTTATCTTTTATAATTTCCTAGTCTCATAGTGTATACATTTTTGGTGATTTAAGTTGTTTTATTTTTTGGTTCGTGTCGATTTTTGAAGATATTTTAATTATACGTATAGTTACTTTTAAGTAAACCTCAAAATCACATCTTGATACATACACATCCATATACTCACACACATCTTACAGACACACAATGCATAATGCACAATACATTACACACATGCTTTTTATTAAACGAATTAAATGACCCATAGATTCTACAAATTATAACAACGAGATAGATCAACTAAATGTATAATATCTAGATTAAATACTTAAAAGTACGATAAACTGTAGTTTTTTGTGACGTTTAAGCAGAAACAATTTATCTTAAATATACAACTTGCCATTAATGTATGAATTCTATAGTTATCTATTTGTAGTCAGATGTTATATTTACTATTGTCACAGTTTATGCATTTTTAATTTATTTATTTTTTTTGCTGATGTTTCAAAATATTTTTTTCTAAATATTTTCAAAATATTTGATTTAGATTAATTATATATTCACATGTCCTGTCAAATTATCAACTTTTTTACACTTATACTTGTAAATTATCCACCCATCACATCGCTCAGGCTCCTCACTAGTACATATATAATGATCACTATCTAAATGTCAACATTGATAAAATGGATTCCTTAGGCTATGTTTAAAGGTTTCATTTCTTTTAACTCTAATGTCAAAAATTGTCTGCCACAACACTAATACATCATATTAACACTGTCTTACCTGTTTTAACTGCACAGTATAATAGTTTTGCAAGTTTAAATGCATTATTTTATATTATAGGGATGATCTGATCCACAAAGACCATAATTAGGAATTTTTTTATTGTCTCCCTCTGAGAAAAAGAGGCAAAATAGAATCAACTGAATTCGGGACCACTATTCAAAATCTTAGTAAAACACTGGATTTGTTATCTCATGTTTGCTTTTCATGAAAAAAAAAATATATACCAATTGAAGTGGTGGGTTTCTTTAAAAAAAACAAGGAGCGGAGTCAACTATTCAATCAAATGATATTGACCATGTTTCTCATCTTTTATTGAGAAACAAGTGAGCTATTTCTTTGCAAAATTGTGCTCAATTTCATAAAGAGTTCATTGCAGTTTTCGTCCATGTGGTTTGCCCCAACTAACAGGTTCAACACGAGTATAACACTTTGAGTCTCTGTGGTTTGTCGGGCTAACACTTTACGTCCCCCTTATTAATGTTAGTTAGTTTTTCTGTTAGTTTGTGAGTGAAATGACTATTATACCCTTCCATCCATCTTCTTCTCCAACCAACCCACCCACCAAACGGATCAAACCTTAGGGACGAAAATGGCATTTAACTCTTATTATTATTATTATTATTATTATTATTATTATTATTATTGTGGAAGGAGGAGATGGTGAGGAGAGGGAGGGTGGCGGTGGAGATGGTGGTGATGGGTGGGTTGGTTGGAGAAGAAGATGGTGGAGGGGTATAATAGTCATTTCACTCACAAAATAATAGAAAAACTAACTGACGTTAATAAGAGGGATGTAAAGTGTTAGCCCAACAAACCACATGAATTCAGATGTTATACTCGTGCTGAACCTTTTAGTTGGGACAAACCACAGGACGAAAACTGCAATTAACTCTTTCTAAAGTTTAACTACACGCCAATCATTTTTCAATAATTATTTTTTATTTAAATCTTATAAAAATCTTTTTATACATATTACTTAAATTAGACAAATAAATTAAAAACCGTATTAGATTTTTTAAAAGGTACAATAAAATTTAAAAAATTCTAAAAAATTACACCAAAATTTAAAATCCTAATAGAAGTAGAATACAATTTAAACACCAAAAAAACCTAGAACATAAAATATTCATCTTCTCCTCCTCTAACTCGTTTTTTTTTTCAAATATATGTTTCTCCAAGTTCGACATACCATTAGTCATCTGAACATTGTAAATTGTATACATTTGTGTATTGGGTGGAGAATTGAGAGTTTTGACTTTAATATACATTTTTTTTTGTGATTTCGGAGTTAAGAGTATGGTGGTATGTGACACCAGTCAACGATCCAGGTCAACATCCGTACGCATCTTACTTATTACTGTCATTTCATGTGCATAATTAGACATTTCTACACACATTATACACCCCCACAGTCTAGTAAAGCCTGAATTATTGTAGAAATGAAATAAGTTATTAGTTTAATCATATAACACCCAGACTATACAAGACAATTGGCGTTGAACTGTCAATTCAATCACACGCTCAACAGGGAGCAACCGTATACCTGATTACCACACATGAACAAAACAACAATACACGTGACAACGCCCTAGTGAAAAAACACACAATCCACTCAAACCCGAACAAATTGCAATATGTTTTATGAGGTTATCACCCACACAAATCATGAAACACTACCAAGGAACAAGCATGTGTTAAAACAAGATATTGAAGCTCTATAACACATGATAACTCATCACTAACACATGTATATACAAATGTGCTACATGATTCACACATATTATCACATGTGGATAATGGAATATCCATCACTGTGGATAACCTATGGATATTTATAACACACCAACACTTATCTATTTAACTCCATGAACACACTCACCCTTTATATATGTATAGCTACATGATGACAAACACAACTCACTAAACCTATGTATATATACACACGCGACTATACAATTAGAAACAACAAGGAAAAGCTTTCACCTTCTACTAATTACACAAGTTTGCTGAGAGCATAATCATGCCATCATAAGAATACCTAGTCTATCCTTTCTTTCATTCTTTCTTTTCGGCTGAATGCAAGACACACACAAGACAACACCTTTAGCCTTCCAATTACAACTCACTTGTACTAAAATGGGTCTTTGTTTATGAAAAAACACTTCCCGAGAGCTTGATTAAAACCAAAATTGTGGAACTCATCTTGTCCATATGTCACGACCGAAAAGCAAACCACACAAACCCTCTTGTCACTATCAACACTTGTGTCCAACCTTTATATCTTTTTAGCTAAAGGCAACTCGTCAAGACTTGGAGATGTTGATCTAGAATCCCCAAAATGTATGTATACCCATCGGCCAAGGAGAAGAAGACAAGGAGAACTATCACTTTCACAAGTTGTCATACATTCTTACAATGTCAAGACAAAGCCATGGCAAGTCACCATCAATCCACCCTACATTTCCTTAACCAATCGATCCCACTTCCCCATGCCTATAACTACCTTGATCTATTTCCAAAACTATGTATAGATCACCTAAACCAATCGGCTTCATGGAGGTAACAAACATGATCCATCACCATTACTAGGAAAAAAGACAATTCCTTTGTCTTACACATGGCCGAAAACTCTTGAAGCCTTGATCACATACTTGTTGTCAACATACACCAATGTAGATAATAAGCCAAGTGATGAACAACAACCAATGCAAGTCAATGCCCCCTAATTGTTTGTCTCATCCATCTTGATCGACCCTTACACAATCTTGCACCAAGGGATGTTTAAACCCACTAATCACAACTCCATCCTAGGTGATTAGACTTACCCATTATAACTTTGTCATAACCCCACTCAACCACTATATAAAGAGGAGTCCATGGACATGCTAACACACACTAAACTTTCACTATCTTTTCCCTCTTGAACCTCTCGGCCGAAGAATACAAAGGAGGATATCACAACCATTCACTTTCGGCATTCATCCATACGAAGGAGCCACAAGGGATCAAGGAGTTACATTGTTGAATCGTGACTCAAGAAGAAGCTCAAGATCACCGAAGACACACACCATCATTCCCTTTCCTTGGTATGTGATAAATACTCCTCTTAAACCTCTAATTATTATCGGCTCACATCAAAACCACCTGACCCTCGACCCTCGACCCTTAACCTTGTGATACAACCGAAAAATTTTGTTAACTAGTAACAAACTCACAACATGTTGGTATTAAACTATAGTTATACACATACACACATACATATGTGTATATATATATATACAGTATATATATTCACAAAGCTAAAGGGAACTTATACAAAACACACGAGCACACACACGACTGTCCATATAAGTAAAATGCGAGTTAAAAAGGGGCAACATAGAGTCGATTTTATGGCTAAACATACACTTGTGTGTTTAACCAAAACTAAGCTATATTTTGTGGATGTTTATAACCGATTTCATCAAAACTACACTAACCCACACTTATAATACTTCGGTTATACCTTAATAGACACAAATAAGTTGTTTTGGATTCACTAAATAATCGGTTTTGAGGTCCATGTTATGTAAAGATTTCGGCTACACCGTAATAACATGTGTTAAGAAGGCCATAACATATGTTAGTACTGACTTTGGGCAATGTAGGTATAAACATATGTTTAAAACACTAGTTTTGTCATAAAACGACCACACATGTTAGATTGGGAACAATTCATAACCTATGACGACACGAGGGGTCCACTTTGATTCACTGTAAACACGTTATCACAATAAAACGCTGGAATTTCTCGAAACCATACTTTTTACAAAAGTACACATGAACCAAGCAATAATTGTCACGTTCACAAAACATGGCCCACATAAACTGACACAAGGGTCCACAAGTCGGGTGAACAACTTGTATGGTAAACAACAAGAACGTACAACTTACCATGTCCTTGATAATCTTAGGGTATCATTTGTCGGGACAGTATCTATTCCACTTTTCTGCTTTATCGCACCTTATCTTCAGTCCTCAGGTGAGTTTCACGGCCCCATTTTACAGTTTTCCATTTTTGGGGAATAAACATGCTACATTTCTAGTACATTTCATTTTGTGTGTTATTCTATCATGACTACCATGTGGAACATGAGACTTTCGGTTCATGAGCTCATCAGTCATCGTACTTACATTTAGACTATAACCATTAGCTATCGAAGGCCATGGAACACTTTAATAGATCTATTGGGTTGACACCCCCACTCTTGGTTAGTCGCTCTAACCGGTTACATACAAAAGAGTGTTAGTATTCTACTATACATGCGTTGTCCGCGAGGCACAACAGTCAAGAGGTTTGGTTATGGCCTATGGGACTCATGGTTTGCACAATAACCATTCGCTTAGCTAGTCTATGATTAGTCATATACGAATTTCACGAGCACTTTACATAGTACATTCAAACCTGTGAATTCATCAACATTATGTTGACAAATCTTTTATGCATGTTTTTCAGGTAACTAATCATGCGGGGCGGAGACTTGAGGGAGGGGTTTGAGCTTGCATACTGTGGTACCATCATTGGTTGGGATGGGTAAGTCATGTTCTGTCATGGTATTTGAATTATGGAATTTCAGACAATATCTCATTTTCAGACAATGTTATGTTATTTTAATAATTTATGACAACATTTATCTTTGATGGTATCTATTTAAATTACATCTTTTGTGTTACTCGAACCTTGTGCTTGAAAACCTTTCGAATCACATCCCTGTGTTTCCGCCTTGGCAGGGTGTGACATGATAATTGGCTGGGTTTTGACCTTGGGGGGTGTTCAGTTCACGTGGATTTTGCCGGTAGGTGTTGTTCGGCTCAATTGTAACTTTTTTTATAGAAAGTTTTATGAAATACAAAAGAAGAAAGATAGAGAAGTAGAAGAGAAGTAGAGAGTTTAAGAGCCCCCAATACATGATGATACACACACTAACACCGTGGTAACGCCCAAGATGTTACCGGGTCACATACTACCTTAAATCTTTAGGGAAGAGATATTGTACAAAGCTACCTTAACATACAAAGTGTAAGAAGCAATCTCAGCCATTAGATTAATAAGATGGCTCGATGCAGATTAAAAACCCTAATCATACTTGGGTCAAACTAACCAAGGGAAAATTAGGAAAAATCGTCTAAATTTTTTTCAAATCGTAACAACAAAAATCAATCGAAACAAAATTTTTCAACAATTGAAATCGATTAAACCAATCTGAATGATTACACAATCAAAATAACAAAAAACATTCGATTACAACGAACGAAAACGAAAAAAATTATAAAACAGAGATTTACACTGGAACGATTTAATCATACGAAAAACATACAATTATGAATAAACGCTCGTAATAGTTGTCAAATACTTTTGATTTTGTTTCAATAGGTATGATTAAACATAAAAATAGGTTAAAAAAGTTGCAGACGAAGAAGATAAAGTTGGTGAAAACAGAGCCTTTTAAACGCACTAACAAAATTTAAACGCACTCATTATACAAAATTTAAACACACTCATTAAAAAGTTTGGAAGCACTCATTGAAAATTTGGAAGCACTCATTAAAAAGTTTGGAAGCACTCATTAAAAAGTTTGGAAGCACTCATTGAAAATTTAGAAGCACTCATTAAAAAGTTTGGAAACACTCATCGAAAATTTGGAAGCACCATTGAAAATTTGAACGCACTCATTAAAAAGGTTGGAAGCACTCATTGGAAATTTAGAAGCACTCATTAAAAAGTTTGAAAGCACTCATTGAAAAATTCAGAAGCACTCATTAAAAAGTTTGGAAGCACTCAATGAAAATTCAAAAGCACTCATTAAAAAGTTTGGAAGCACTCATTGAAAATTTAGAAGCACTCATTGAAAATTTGGAAGCACTCATTGAAAATTTGGACGCACTCATTAAAAAGTTTGGAACCACTCATTGAAAATTTGGAAGCACTCATTGAAAATTTGGATGCACTCATTAAAAATTTTAAATGCACATTTTACAAATTTTAAACGCACATGTCCTGGATTTCATTAGTCAACAAGTTCAGTTCTTTTTCTTTTTCCTCATAATTTTTCCTTAAAGCTTCATTGCATTCTGTCATTAGTCAACCTGTTTCCTCACTTCATCAATTTCTTCTTCATTAATAGCATTACATTCACGTTCAGTTTTGTACCAATTATTTGTTCTCCTGGCTTTCTCAAGAGAATCCAGCATCCGGCTCATCTTTTCTTGCACACAATCTGTTTCATTTGATGATGGTGGCTGGTGCATCGATTCTTGATTAAGAATCTTATCATTCAAAGAGATGATTTTAAGCTCTTTTTCATGCAGATCTTGAGATAATCTGTTATTACTGTTTCTAAGATCTTCAAACTCGTTGATAGATATTAATTGTTGAGTCTCAAGAGCCAACGACGGTAGGTGATGATGATGATGATGTTGATGATGATGATAATGGTGGTGATGGTGGTGGTCAGATCTCGATCGATGAAGTTAGAATAAACGTTTGCTTCAAAAGAGGATGGGTTAGGTTTATGTTCTGAAAGTTTAGATCAGGGAAGAAGAAAATAGGTTAATCGTGTTTTAACTGTGGTTAGGTTAAATTGAAAGGTGGCAAGTTCCAGTGGCTTCCTACACTTTTTATGTTAAGGATACTTTGTACCCTATACTTTCTCAAATCTTTAACTGATAGGATTGGGTACTAAACCAACAAGCGGGTTAGACCCAAACCCGATTTTAAGAACTACGCGGAAGGAAACATTGCGCAGATAAGATCACATACACGTCACGCACGGTCAACAGCCATGCATTAATCACGAAGGATAACTAGCGTGCGTGGCGGTAAAGGCGGTAATCGTTCCATCCTTTCCTTATATGTAGCTCTCCATAACTAGTTTACTAATATAGCAAAGAGTAGTGGAGACAACCCTAATCGGGGGTCGGCCCACTAGGATTAGGGTTTCGGGTAATGGTGGCATACATCCACCTCTATATAAATGATCATATCCCCAATAGAGATGACACTTTTTGCTACCCAAAGAGCTATCACTGATAGTACTCCATTCACCCATGTTTTTGTTATAAACTACTACCACGTATAGTCGTCTCCCTACCCGAATTCTCCTTGTGTTTGCAGGTCAGTCCAAATTCCAATCAATAAAACAACTAGTGAAGGGTTATCTCTGTGGAAACATAGTATTATCATCCTGCATAGGAGATAAGACTATTTGTTTCTTTATTAATTATACTTAGAACATACCTTTTAAAATATATCTTTTCTGTTAATGTAAAAGTATATATAACCAATTTAAAATACCTGCAATGACCTCAAAAAACAATAAAATCAGTATGCAACTAAAAGATCACCTAACTAAGAATAACATAACCTAATATAGATTGGCTTACTGAATAAGGGTTACGATCAAATACACAGTGAAAGAAAAATAAGAAGTCGTAGGAAGGGTATCAAACGGACTCCGATTGAACTCATTCAAGCGGCATTGGAATCGTCTTATCGAACCCTACGTCGTTAGTTTTTAGGTCTTCGTTTTTTGGGGTTTTAGCTTGTAGTTTTTAGAATACACGTTATATCATTGTGTCTTTTATGTACCATTGTGTCTTTTTCTTATTTTCATCGTTGTGTCATTTTTTCAATTCATTGTGTCTTTTTTCTTCAGCATTGTGTTATATTTTTTGGCACTGTGTTATATTTTGTGGCTCATTGTGTCATATTTGATGATCTATTGTGTTTTTTGTATCTTTCTCACCTTTCTCATTTTTTGTAGCCTTTGTAGAATAACCCAACCCTACTGAATAAACCTATATATATATATATATATATATATATATATATATATAAACATGGATTACAAAAATCGCACTTCTAAAAAGACTTTTGAACTCTCTTAAATAAAACAAATAAGAATTTGAAAGAACAAGAATACACCTTTTTATTAGTTTATGTCGATTTATAGTATAAGTTTCTGAACTATTTAGAACTAACTTATTTTTCTAATAAATATAAATATATGCATCATACAATATCATCTAGGGCTGCAAACGAACCGAACGAACACGAACAAGGCCTTGTTCGTGTTCGTTTGTTAAGAAAATTATGTGTTCACGAACAGTTCATGAACACTTACCGAACGAGATTTTTTGTTCGTGTTCGTTTGTTAAGAAAACACTCATGTTCGTGTTCGTTCGTGTTCATTTGTTAATTTTGTTCATGAACGCACACGAACACAAACGGACATTAATGAACACAAACAAGTGTTCATGAACGAAAACAAACACAAACGGACATATATTACCTTTGAATAACATTGAATTCACATACATTAAGACATTAGCTAGATCCACCCAAAATATAACCTAATTGTCCAAATATACTTGGTACTGGAGAAGGGTGTTGGAGGTGGAGGGCATCAACACTGGAACGTGGAAACATATATTGGATACAATAAGTAGGTTTATTTATCTCATATAAATTATTTATTTGGTAAAATAAATAAAAATAAAAGAATATAAAAATGTATAAAAATTAAAAACCTTAATAAACTATCGAACACAAACGAACAAGTTAACGAACGTTCAGGAACATAAACGAACGAATGCGACCTCTGTTCATGTTCGTTCGTTAACTAAACGAACGGAATTTTTTGTTCGTGTTCGTTCATTTATTAAATGAACGAACACAAACGAACTTCCCGCCGAACGGCTCATAAACTGTTCGCTTAAAGTTCAGTTCGTTTGCAATCATCACTTGGGGGCGTTAACCATTTCATATTCAAGGTTTTATTTTATTTTTAGAACACCCTCCATGAGTTGATGAATCAAACCCAACATGAACTTAAAAAATTAACGCTAATCTAAAGACGTTACGGGCCTAAACACATGATATGAATATTTGAGAGTTGACATAAACGCAAACCGTTTAACCCCATTTTTTTATCGTTTTCCTGTAGACTAATCCTCTAAAATTACATATTTAAAGTTACAAACACATACAAACATGTTATTTATAAAACTTAATGTCATTTTCTCTTTAAATACTCAAATTCCGACACAAAATGCCTAACCATTCTAATTACAACATATAACCAACCATACTTTAAATACAATTAAAAGATAAACTAGCTGTATTTGTATTGGTCAACCTATAAACCCACAAGATACGAATATGAACTAAACTCATTTAGTCAAAATGTATTCAACCAGAATCTGACCCAATCTCATAGACCATTATTGTCCCTTTGTCCTCGCAAAGAATCCGAAACCAAAAGTGGGTCAAGATCCAATAAAGAGAATACCCGAAATGGGTATGGACCAAAGTGTCAAGTTTGTTACTGTATGGGTTCAGACCAACTTTCAATGCACAACCAAAAGATTGGCAGGTGAGGGTTGGTCCCACCACAAGATTTAGTCATATGTTCGACCAATGAAATCGTGTTACGTGGATTGTCATTCCTCAAATAAACTTAGCAATTAATAAAAGAATAAATAAGGCCAACTTTAGCGTTGAATGGTGGACTATTAAATCGCATCTATACCTTTGCAGATTGCAGGTTCTAAATTTGTTTTATTTTACTATTTTAAATTTTATGCAATTATTGTTTTTTTTTTTTAAATAACAGTTATCATCACATAGCCCTGTTATCTTGACCATCTTAGACGTATTATATTGCTACCGTTTTAAATTATAATGAAACCATCCAATGATAATTGATATCTTGATATAATAGGTCATAGGCGTGACTGGAAACTGAATAATCTGATTATATTTAAATAATTAGCAAATAGGCAGTTTCTTTGTGATTTTTATAACCGATTTTATGGTCCAGTACTCCAGTTATTGTTATATGTGTTGAAGAACCAAATAATCGAACTGAAATGGCAATAGAACCAACCTTAATATTTTTTTTTTATTATTATTAAAAATATGTTATTTGAAAGAAAAAGTTGTTACGGTTTTTATTAATCTATACTATCTTATAATACATTTCACAAGGAGTTTTTAAAATTTAACTTTTACAAACATAATTCCTTAAAGTACATATGTTAACTATTTTTTAAGGATAAGAGCATTCGCATTAGCTCCTGCATATTTTCTCCATAATTACTCTAAAAACACTACTTTTTCTCATTTCTTTCAATTAAAAAATATTTATTCTATACTTTTATCATTACCTTTTTTCTCTCCTCTACTCACAACAACTTTCAAAAATATTAAAAAATTATGGAGGATGAACAGTTCCATATCAAATATAGAGATGAACAGTAACTTCTATATATCTTTCACTCACAACCATTTACTACCACATATCAAAATATAGAGGTTTCTCTCACATAAATATGCATAACCTACTGTGAATGCTCTAAATATGTCTTTTATACGATACCTACATATTTTTCCCGTCAACTTTTTTTATTTAAATAACAATTACATTTTTCACCCCTACTTTAACCAACTACCCTACGATTTTTAAACGTCTATAATTTTTTTATACGTTAATATTTTTCTAATATTATTACACCGTATAAACGAACATTTTTTTCTCTTTAATTTGAGTATAGTATTGCTGTAGTTTTTTTAATTTAAAAATGATATGTTATGGTTAAGTAATAACCGAAACGAAAACAAACGAAAATGAACATAAATCATCTATAACATATTATAATACATTTGTTATTGACCTCTTAAATTTAAATTTTACAATATAATTGCTTAAAGTACAACACAAAATGCACATGTTAACTAAATGGTGTTTCCCGTCGCAACGTACGGACACCTGACTAGTAACATATTAGTTATCTCTTATTCTCTTTCATAAATAAAAAATAGTTAGTGGTTTATGTGTTATATTAGCTAGAAATTATTATTGAATGACCTTTAATCCATCGAAGTAAGAAGTTGTCGACAAACCAAAAGGAGGCACCAGTTATTTTTCTTACGGACCCGACGGAAGGGGGTAAACCCTACGCCCGACTGACGTGCTAGTTTTTGGCTGCGATGGTGGGAAACATGCATGTGTCGACCTTACAGGTGTATCTCCCTTGGTCGGGTTTTGGGATAATGGGTTTGTGGTCGGGCAAGCGGTACTGAGAGTAGAATTAAAGAAGGTGGAAAAGCATGCTAAGTGTGTGAGGATAATTAGCATGCCTTCGTCCCCTGGTGGCCTGGTGTTTGACACTTTCGTCTCTTATGTACCGGATGCGGTTTGGTTCTTGGCAAGAGTTCAGCTGGTGGTCTACAACAATTTTTCAACCGCATAGAGACGAGACTTTATTTTCAGTAGATTAAGGTCTTCTATTCATAAAAGATTGACGGTACCGTTTGTTGCATGTCTACCTGTTATCCTTACGCAAATTTTCCTTTACTAATATTCACTGACTTAACTCATGTTCATCTCTATTTCTTGACATTGCTAGTCTCCTTACTTCATTCATATAAGGTGATTACCATTCTACTCCAATTATGTCCTACGTTGTAAGCTTTATTTTTTCAATGTGAGACAACATTTGTTATTTAATTATATTGATTTGAGCTTGAGTATATCTTAATCTAGAGAAAGATGTAATCACTCACAAATGCATATGTTTACGAGCCAATTCCGATGAAACTGTGGATGATTGATCAAGTAAAATAATTTTGAAAAAAAAAATTATATTTATATTTACGAGTAACAGAAAAAGGCTGGAAAAATACAAAACGGTGTTGTTGGTCTATGAATATAAAAAAGAAATAATAGTTTGGAAAATTCTGCATTTTAACAACTCTAGTCTAGGTTGTTTTTGGATCCTCACTTGTGCTAGTCTCAACAAAGCCTCATGTGAGAAAAGGTAAAGTAAATAATGTCATTGATTTTTTTTAACGGTGAATCTTAGGGGCTGTTTGGTTGATTAAATGCTGAATCATTAAGAGGTCTGAATGGTTAAGAGACTCTGAATGATTAAGTGTTGAATGATTCAGCTATGCACCAAATCTGAATGGTTCAGCTCTTAATCATTCCATTCATAGCTTTTTTAGGTTGAAACAAACATTTTAAATACTGAATCATTCAGAGCTGAATAGTTCAGAGCCTCATTAAAAGGCTATCAAACATGCCCTTACTTTAATTCTATTCCTAAACTACACCAAATAAATAGTAACTTATCCAATACTCATTTAGCAAGGGGAATAAGGAGTACATTTAGTAGGGAAATGGTACGTTTTGCACGACACATTTTGTAATAAATCTAGTCTACGATAATAATTTTATGAATAAAGAAAATGATAATAATTATATTATCTATGTATAATAAAAAAATTAGAGTGGGGAGACATGACACTAATGAGGCCATGCCCTTTGAATTCACTTCAAAACTATCAAAGTTATCTTTTTTCTCATGTGCATGACATATGTACTTTCCCTCACGGTTTTTAAACATTAATAACGTTTTATGTGACATTTTTTTAGAAAAATCTAGCCTAATTAATTAGTGTTTTATTATCTTTACAACGAGTACCATAATGTTATAAAACAAATAAGTTTTTTTAGTGAGTTCTTATTCATGTAGAAAAATACACAATGCACAATATAGTAAAAAAACACAAATTTGCAGCAGAAAAAAAAAACACAATGTGTTATTTCGTCTGTCTATTATGCTATTTTCGTCTATTCATTGTGTTTTTTTGTCCCGTTCTTTGTGTTTTTCAGTTCTTATCATTATGTTTTTTGCTGCAGATTGTGTTTTTTTATCTGAATACGGTTTTTTTTACTGTTCATTGTGTTTTTCTAAGCTTCCATTTATTTGTTTTTATGTTAAAGCCATATTTTGGACTCAATAGTCAAATTAGTTTCGGTTGCTCATATGTTTTATAACATTTATATATTTAGAAAACTAGAAAAAATATCAAAGCGTAGCTTCTTTTATACCCTAATATTATGCTTTGACTTGATATATCAAAATTTAGACTTATTTAAGTTGGTTTTTGGGTGATTGTTTCCATTTTTGTCACTTTGTAATACAACTTTAGTTTGGCCATTGTTTCCCTTTTATTTAAAGTTGAGGTTCTGGCCATGATAGCTTTGTACATGTATTCACTGTGTTTTGTTCAGATAATTCATTAATCATGTATAGACAAGTCACTAATCATGTGAAGATAGTATATATGTTTTTGAACCAACTAACTGCATATATATTCATAGATGTAGTCAAGTTGGTAAGAATCTAACCTTTTGTATTTTGATTGGTGTTTCTATGAACATTGATTACAAAGGTTGATAAGTCGGTTAGATGTAGCCTATGATTCTTATGCACCAGGTAAATCTCTAGCTGATAAGTGATAATTAATCACCCTACCATGCACGCATCTTATATCGTGTATG
Source organism: Ambrosia x helenae (assembly GCA_030844895.1). NCBI lineage: Eukaryota > Viridiplantae > Streptophyta > Magnoliopsida > Asterales > Asteraceae > Ambrosia > Ambrosia x helenae. The sequence continues at coordinate 115,587,532 of CM061226.1, read as the reverse complement.
TACTTTGAAATCAAATGACATATGGTGATTATTAAAATAGATACTTAAATCATGTATGAGTAATAAAGAAAATAGTTGGGAGGCATGAAAAGTTACAATCTTACAATTTTTTTAGTCGATAGCAGTTAGAGCATGTTTATTTATCTTCAAAATAGATTTTCGTTGCTTATGTATTGATTGTTTTATCCGGGTTCTCCCAAGGTGATCGATTGTATATCTATAATAAAAATTGAATTGCTATGTTAGTTTTTCATATATGCTCACTTTAAGTATCAAAATCGCCTATCATCATCACGACATATCATTTGATACCTATTCAGTTTGTTTTTCTAGGTTCACATCGCAACTTTATAGTGTCTTGAGGAAGTGACAAAATTGTATAGGGACTTCACTCGAGCAAGAGGTACATACATAGAATTAAAAATAAGTTTTATGAGTTATCGAGTGTTAATCCTTTATAAAGAAAAAAAAATGTGAAAAAATAGTTTATTCCTTTTATGATACACATTTTATCATTTCTTATTAGATTTGTCAATCCCACTAAGCTTTTTGAAATAAACTAGTTGCTATATAAAATACTATCACTATATAAACTAATCTCATGATTATTATATAGTTTATGAGAGAATAAAGTGACCTATTTTTTTATTATGACTTGTCCATTTTGTTATCTGATTTTTGGCATCGCCATTTGACTAAAGAAGCACATGTCATTGTTTCCAAGGAAAGGGATTATCTAGAAAGATCCATACCGGTTTCCAAATACGGCTCAATTTGTCCCACATTGGTTGGGATGGAAAGTTGACAAGTTTATAAGGTAAAACTAAATTGAAAAGAGTAAAATGTTAAGTCACGTTATACTTGGGCACCTACCCGTGCGTACAAGGGGGGGGGGGGGGGGGGTTTGCAAAAATAGGTTCTGGATCGAGAAAATTCTTGAACCAACGCGATGCCTCATCTCGATTGCACCAAAGGGGAGTGGGCCGTGTTCTCATTCGGCCCAGAGCTCCCCGACCTCCTTTATGATCTCACCCCGCCCATTATTATAATAATTTAAATTTTGGAGTATTCATAATTAAAAAAATATTTACAAGGAGGAAAAGAGAACAGAAATATTTGTTCAACAAAAGGCAGAGGCTTCTCTATCAAGAGGCGAATAGTTTCAGGATAACTCCAGTTGTTTGTATTTTGTAATTGATGCTTGTGAGCTTCACATTTTGTACTTACTTCAACATTGAAAATTACCAATAAATGTTTCCTAAAAAATCTAACACCGCAATGATTGGTCTATCCTCCCACCTACAAGTTTTGCATTTAGACAATGTCACACATATTTTGTTACAATACATGTGAACGTGTTCTCAAATATCCATCATATCATAGCAAAATACAAATTAAGCATGCACTTGATATAGATACTGTTATTGGGTAGTCAAATTGCGTAAATTTGTTACACTAAAGTTATCAACACAACTAAATGTCATAGCCGCTTACAAGACCTAAAATATACTTAATAAGTTAATATTATATATATATAGGGTTAAGTTATCATACACATCGTAACAAAATTGAGAATGGAGAAGGATACACAAAAACACAATAGATAATGAAATATGACACAATAAGTCATAAAATATAACACAATGTTGAAGAAAAAATACACAATGAAGGACAAAAATAACACGATAATGAAATTAAGAAAAAAACACAATGATATACCGGAGTCCATTGTATAAATTCTAAAAACTACAAGCCAAAAAAAAAACGAAAACCTAAAAACTAAGATCATAAGGTTTGATGAAACGTTTCCAATGTCGCTTGAATAAGTTCAACCAGAGTCCATTGATACCCTTCCTACGACTTTCTATCTCTTTCACTGTATATTTGATCCTAACCATATATAAAAAAACTCACAAGCACTTGTAAGTTGTATGTACCTTTGTAGGATATAAGTGTATTTATACGTTTATGTAACTGTTTTATTTATAATATATCACATTTAAAATAATAGATATATGTCTTTATGCAGTTCTTGTAGTTCTTTATATAACATTGATTCAATGATTCTCTCTTTCTCTCTCTCTACATATATGTGTATGTATATATATTTGAGAGTAGATTTTGAAGTGTGTTGTCCATTAAAAAGGTAGAACCAAAAACAAGTAAAGCAACATGTGCACTTTAATGGAGTCCGAAAGGACCATACCACATTAAGGCTTAAGTTATGACTCGTTTCAAGAGCCCACATGACTGCTGCCTATAAAACACCCAACATCTCAAAACCGCTAGATCCCAAAACAAGAAAACAGGTAGATGAGTCACTCCTACTCCAATCATCTGCACAAACTAACCCTACACTATTTGCCACACTTGTCTCTACAAGCTCTGAGGGCCCATGTTGGGCATCATGAGGGGCATCATACGACTACGCGCCTTACAGATTTACAATTAAGTTAAAAAATTCTAGACATTTTACTAGGCGTGTATCATGGTGAATAATGTAGTTAAATGTCACACCTTAACAAAAAAACATGGAATCCTCAACATCTTCATCCAGCTTTGGTAGCTTGGGAACCGGTATGCTTCCTATGGAAGTGATGTTATCCTTTTCAGAAGCGGTTTCATTTAAATCTTCAAATTTTATAAACTGGCCCATTTGCCGGGCAGCTAGATGAGCGTAAGAAACAGGTGCCACTGCAAAACAGCTTGTTTTAGTTTCAATCATAATCATAACTTTTTGAGTAAAATGATTTAGGTGGTTTTATGCATTAAAATACTCTTCGGGAGTCTTTTGAACCATTTGACACGTTTCAGTTTAGCCTGTTTTTTTTAAGTTTGCCTGTTTGGAGCATTAGATGGAACATAGCCCAAACGGACACATTTATAGATGCAAGAGGTGTGTTACAGATGAAGAAAGTACCGATTGAAGTTGCAGCGCTGCCCCTTTGGGATCTGTGATGCCAATTGGAAGGTTAATAATGTGATGAATAAAATTAAACTTTAATATTTTAAAAGGATTACCCCATTTCAAGTCATGCAATTTTCAGAAAATGACCAATACTTTTGAGCTAAAAATGATTGAATTGACAAAAACGCCCAAAGCAAATTAAGAAAAGTTGCCTGAAGTATTCGCCAACTATGTTCTGAAAACCACATGACCTGGAATAACAGACCCTACGTTCAATACTCACACATATGATAGGTTAAGGATTAGATTCTGCAGGGCATCAGGAGAGAAACCAATTTCATCAAGCAAGACATGGTAGTGGGCGGGACGAGAAGTTCCCTGCAAATAAAAAATTATACAAGTTCTAATTTTTATCTAAAAATATAGCGTGTCACTGTCAATTATGATTAATAAAACCATACAAATATACAATGTCGAAAATAATCTTTTTCATAACCTTTTCAGCTAATAGCTCTGATTTATCTATTTGACCCATCAAAGACCAAGCATAGCACAATTAAATGAATCACCCATTCTCAAGTAAATGTGTCAGATATTATCATCTACAGGTGAAACACAAGAAATAATATCCTATACCAAGTAAACATACTTATGTGCCTCTAATATGTAATGCCAGCAAGTGGATTAAGAAAGCAAATAGATCTAGACCTATTAATTAAATAATACAAATTAATAAGGAAAAAAGTTCTAGGAACTCACAATCATTCCCGGTTGAGTACACATGTAAAAATCATAGTTTCTTGGATGCACCACATTATTGTCTACGACGGTACCTGAACATGCATGACCATAAAAATGAGAAAAGGGTTACTTAGGGTGTGAAACCTTTCATTGTTTAAATAGAAAAAAAAAATAACTATTAAAAAACAGACCAGACGGGACATTTTCAGGGCCATTAGCTTGAAAGAGCTTGGTGTGGTGCCTCTTTTGAGCAACAATCACTGTGAACTTTGGTGCATCGCTCTCACCAAGCAACTGGTAAGCCTGTATATAGCTAAAACTTTTAGTTCGACCCATTTGACCCACTTGGATAAAATACAACCCAGGTCCGCCCACTCATAAGCAAGTGACCAAATTGACCTCTAATTTAAGAATAGAGAACAGTTTTTTCATGCTATCAATGCCTAAAGAAAGATGATAACTTATTGCACCACTGACACAGTGGACGATGATTTTGGAATTATAGTAATATGATGCATAGACAATGATTTTGGAATTATTGTAATAAATTTCCCAGGCATTATTGATTAAGAAAACAAGAAAAACATACCTTGATCATTTGATCCAGCTCATAATTCAAAACTTGATTAAACTGGGATTCACTCACACCATCTCTGAAAATAAATGAAGAAAATTGCATAGAAGTATGTGAAGCCCATGCGTTTTTTCAACATCAAAAGAAATTAAAATACCAATACCTGAATACTATAATCTGAGTTGGTTTGCGTTTATTGCTTGTTCGGTAAAACTCCAGAAGTAGTTCACTGTAAAAAATAAAAATAAGACCATGCCAATAAAAAACATCAAGACAAGACAACCAAGTTGGAATAGACATATGAACATATGATCTGGATATTTGATCAATAACTAATACACATTCGTTGTAAAAAAATCCTTGTTTTACAGCTGATTTACTTCTAAACTTCATTATTTGGAATAAGTTTGGTTCTTGAGAACAATTGGGTAATTACTAGAGATGGCAACATAACACGTTTACTAATGAATAGGCTGATTCAGGTTACGTTTTCTCTAACAGGTCAAACGAGTAAACAAAATATCTAGGTAAAACGGGTTCAAGTATCACAAAGTATAATTTTAATGCATACAACCTCAGTTGTTCAATTCAAAAGGTAACATTATTATTAAAATTCTATTTGATACACTTGACAATTCATTAAAAGTTAAATATATAGAACAAAGTTGTCCCAGATCAACTAGATCCTACTAGTTTCGACATGTTACTCGACCCTCACTCACCTATTTTGCCACCTCTAGTAACTATCTTAAAATAAACTAATATTTACAAAACCGCTGGATGTAGAATATAAAACATATGAATCGATCTATATTCGAAAAGTTCCGGATTTCATTTTTGAGATCTAAAGGGGGCTTAATATTTTATAGAAAACATTTCAGTGTGGAACTACCTCATCATGCCATTGTCGGTTCCATCTTCTTGGGGTTCAAACAAACCTTGAATCATTTCCACTTTTGATGATTGAGTCCTAACACATGCTTTATATCTTGATATCAACGGCCAGGATTGAGATCCAACAATCTAAAAATGTGCTCATTTTCACAGAGCAACAGAAATAATAAATATTCACCCAGTAAAGATACAAGATAGCCCATGAAGGTATACAGAATAACAGCAGTACCGCAGAGATTGAAGGGATATCGGGCTGTCCCGGGGACCCATGAGATACATCCATCCCCATTATCATTGTTGGAGTATCATGTATGAGGGGTATACGAGATGACTGCTCTATTGATAACAAAGAATTGACCCCGCCAAGCTTAAGATGGAAAAAAAAAAGATATAAGTTGATTAAGTTTATAGATAAACAAAAAGTCGCAAATATAAAGATTTAAGTTCAATACCTTTGAGTTAATTTTCAAAAGCACATTTGTGAGATATTGATCAGTGACCTTAAGTGGACACATGCATTGTGTAGGAATTCCATGATCACTTAAACACATTTTCTTCCAAGGACCTTCAAAAGTTAAAATTAAAACTAAGTAGGCGCGACGTTTTCTTAGATGTAACGCATTTTATCAGCAAATAAACGAATTACCATATAGGTCACAATTTTTCTTCTCTGGTAGTATGCAAAGAAGAAACTGGGGAGCACGTGTTAACTTTGCTAAAATCAGGTCAAACATTTTTTCCACGCGTACTACAGGCCCATATTTTCGATTATGTGCGTCTTCCTCCATTAGTGAATATGGTCGATTAATAATCTGAGAAAAATAAATACCAAAATCATAACATTTAGAAATAAAATTAGATGAAGAGTTAGCTTATGATTCACATACAATTCCTTTGTTCATTCCACAATCTATGAGCTCCCTGGAAAGATAACTTGCATCAAACTTGGAAGAGAAATTAACAACTGCCCAAAATTTTATTTTGGTGGGACTATAAAGCTTCTGCAAGGAAAAAATATTTAAAAAAAGAAGAATCTCCATTAGTTATACTTCTCTGTAACTGATAATATATAAGAATATATAGATATAGATGGTAACCTGACTTCATGGAATTAAATAGCCTAGGAAAATACCTTGTTTTTAAAGCTCCATCTCCCATTGCTAGGAGAAAACTCTTCTCCGTTACCAAATATTAACTGCAATTGCAAAGATATCAAATGTGAAGGATATCGTGATCACATTTCCAGGAAAATAAAGAAATGTATTATTATATAAAAGTGAATAATAACCTTTGGTGCTTCAAGAACACGACCTTCAACTTGAGCAAGTTGTTTCTCAATAGAAATTCCACATGAAGCTAATAAAGGGTCATCATCATAATGATAGTTTTTCATAGCCTGATAGGTTAAATAACTCATCAAACTAAAAAATAAAAAAGACAACGAATATGCCAAGATTAGAGGTGGCAATTCCAACCATTTTTCTTATGAACGGGTCCATTCAGGTTATGTTTAATCCCTAAAGGATTAAATGTGTTGCACGTCACCTAATGTGTTATAGTGTGTAAACCTTCCTAAATCATTTTACTCAGAAAACTTTTATTATTAACAAATAATATAAATTTTGTAATCATTTGAAAAAACTAATTATCACACAAAAAAAAAGTTTCTGGTAAACCCAACCCGGAAATGTTTACCAACATTTTCTTACCTATTATGACCCAGTACCCCATCCAACCAACCGACCCACCTTGCCTCATCTACAATAAATGTGGGATCAAGAGGGTAGTATGGATTTACATTTGTTATAGCTTGCATTTTCTCTTTAGGTTTTTGTCTAGATTTTTCAACTAAAGACGCTCTCTGCAATGTAGATAATGCCTTTGTATACCGTTGAAGTGAAACAAGAGAACATAGCTGAGCCATGGGAAAATAATAAAATCATTAGAAGGTTCTGTCTAAAAAAGTGTACAGAGAATGGAAATAAAATTAATAAAATTAGGATACAACCTCCAAAGGCAAATAGGTTGGCTTATTTGGTTTACCAACATCAATGCATGGTAGGTAAGCAGAGTAAGTAACTTCAATCTTACGGTGCTTGGTAAAATAATCAAGCACTGTAATGTTTATAGTCTGTTCATCATATGTACCATTGTCTTTTTTCACTCTCAAAGGAAACCTAAAAATAAACAAAATATATCAGTATTCACACAATCAGGGGTGGGGAGAAAGTAGCATACAGACATACAACTAAAAGTATACAGCTTACAATAGTTGATTGCAGGGTTTTTTCACTCATCCCAGTGATTCGAAATTCCCAGTTGCTGTGTGTTGTTTTAATTCTCATGTTTTTAAGAGTCTTCTTGGCCTGTCAAGAAAAAAGCACATAAGATGCAAGCAAATATATAGAGAGAAAGTGATACATAAAACCTTTTTATTACCTTTACCCAATCAATAGACCGAGCATCACGTGCATTTTGGTTGGATTTTAAAAAATCAATCACTGGCCCAGGAGTAATAATCATTGTAGATGATACATCTACACAAACAAAATAATCAAGCAAAAAACATCTAACATAAATAAACTGTAAAGTCGACATGCGTAAACAAACCTACCCATATTCAGTGACAAACCGCCACGTGTTGGCCGGAAACTAGAATAAAATCCACTGCATACAGTGACACCCCCTCCAACATCACTAAAGTTCCTTGAGTCAGCATGAAAGAATGACTGTCTAACCAAAAGGCATCCTCTGCATTAAAACTATACATAATAAGCTAAAAAGATAAAGAAAATTAAAATCCCAAAAGCACTCATGGAGAGAAAACTAAGAAGTGCCTTTGAGCTGCTTGTTGTCTCAGTATGATATCAAGAACCCTTAGAGCATCTTGAAGTTTTTCAGGCTCTGATCCTTGAAGGGCAAGAGAAACCGCTTTTAAGGGTATTTCAGTAGCATAACTGATCTCTACTTTAAAACTCTTCTCCTGAAAAGACCGTTTTGACCTTTTACCAGATTCACTGACAATCCCATCATGGGTAGGGCTTCCACTACAAAAAGAAGAATCACTTTAGTAAAATCTACTAAGAGTTAAATTTTCAATTACAAGGCTATTACGTATAAAAAGATTGACACACCGGTTGGCATAAGAATCTTCTAGAACAACCGTGAACTCATATTTGTTTTTTGAGAATGGCCCAACAGTATACAGGCTCTTTTCTCCATCATATGCAAATTTCTTACCAGAAAGTTCAGATGAGTATGTTTCATAAAGTTTGGCAAGAATTTTTCTTCCTAAAACTTTGTTCTCAATTGTTCTATTATCTTCAGACGTAATAGATACCTGCATGAACATGACAATATAGGAAATCCGTGCTTGACCATAAAGATTTTAAAAACAACAATTAAAGCTTCAATACCATACACTGTACTGGTAGAATATCTCATCTGGATTCTTGACAGAAACTTTGAAGTGATTAGCAAGCAATGGAATGCGTCTTCCGCTGCTTCCAAATCCAGGCCTACTAATAACTAAACGCTTAGGACTGTTTGCACAATCTGTCTCCTCATCAAGTTGTATAACTTCTGGCGAAGGTGCACTGTTTGCATGATCTGTCTCTACATCAAGTTGTATAACTTCTGGTGATGGTGCACTGTTTGCATGATCTGTCTCCGCATCAAGTTGTATAACTTCTGGCGAAGGTGCCGATGTTAGGGGTGATAAGGGTGAGGAACCATTAGCACCTTCACCATTTACTGTCTTCATCTTTTACATCCACAGGAATCCTTGATGATTTGAATAAATTACTATATAATGACGCAGGGCACGAAAAAGTAATAAGATGGTATTCAGATAATAAAGAAAAATGTATTTAAGCTTCCTGAAATTAAAACGAGTAACAAGATAAACTCATTTGAATGTCCTAGTTGCAATTAGGCTGACTAAAGGTCTATCATATACGGTACTGCCTACTGCTGTTTCAAACTTAAGCTTGACTAGTCTCGATGCATAAACGTTAGCTACCAAACACAACAAAGTTTTAGCTGAAAGTATTATTATTGTTGATAACCTTATGCATAATCAAAATAGATAACACTCTTCATAGTCAAACATAATGTCATGGTTTAAAAAAACGGGTGAGGCATGCGCCTCGAGGCGCGCCTTGAGGCGAGGTGCTGTGTCTGAGGCAGCGCCTCATGAGGTTATTTTGTACGTGTGCCTCGAATGGCTGAGGCACTAAGAAAACTTGAGCCTCAGGTGCGCCTCATGGGGTTGTGTGTGTTTTTTATATGTGATTTTGGTGTTTTAGACTTTCTATGTTAATTATTTTATTTTTTATGTGTGTTTTTTATGTTTTAGACTTTCTTTGTCAATTATTTTTTTCATACTAAATATAATTTTTATATTTATTTTTTAATCCCGCCTCGGTTCGCCTCGAGGCTTACGTCTCGTGAGGCAAAGGGAAATTGTCTCAAGGCTCGATTCCGTTCTTTTAAACTTTGCATAATGCCTAAATACATAATCAAGTACTAAATATGATTTTGGTTTGGCACTTTGGCTTATGACTTACGAGTTATAACAGTCTTTTACAGTAACTTGTAAGCTCGTTTTGTAAATCTAATGCCACCGTCTATGATTCAAAAACCAGAACAGCTTTTAATCAATCCTATTTTATAAGCACTGTGATATAGACACAGGATTCACGCAAACCGCACCCTTCATATAAACCGGCACGCTTACTCCCTTTTGGATTCAAACTCGGTCTCCCGATCACTTGAAACATACACACAAAGT